>CM052551.1:2074635-2163651 GCA_028533065.1 Trachops cirrhosus | reverse complement strand
CTATTCCCCACCTCCTCTGCACCTGCTCTCCACTCCCCCACCTCCTCTGCACCCTGCTGTCTACACGGCAATCTGGTCTCCTCAGGTTAGGACACTGCTGGAGGTTTTCCTACTTTCCAGCACATCCACCTACGTGAAGTGTCTTCTATGTTCCTCAAGGAACAACAACTGAGTCACTAAACAGGACCCATCTTGGACATTAAAAAAACAGCAGCTTCCCTGACTGGTGTGGCTCAGTGGGTTGGCCATCGTCCCACAAAGCAAAAGGTTGCTGGTTCAATTCCCGGTCAAAGCACACGCCTAGGTTGTGGGTCTGGTCTCTGGTTGGGGAACGTATGAGACAACCGATTGATGTTTCTCTGCTTCTCTTTCTCCCTCCCTTCTCTTTGCTACAAAAATAAAATTAATAAAGAAATAGCAGCTAATGACTTCTGAGTGCTTACTCTCATCCAAATAATTTTCTTGCACTGTATTATTTAATCTTTAAATAAGCCTGCTAGGCAGGAACCAATAATTCCCCCAAATTCTACATGATAAAACAAGGCTAAAAGAAGCTAAGGAGCAAAAAAGCAGCAGCAGCAGCAGCAGCTAAGAAACGTGTCCTAGGTCACAGATTTAATAAGCACACGAGCTAGGATTTGACCTAATGTCGACATAATTCCAAAGCCTGAATGACCAAATCCTAAATGAACAGCTGAGCTGACCTGCATGTGAGTGCACAGAAAGTGGCTGCTGGGTTCAGGTCATTCTGAAGCTGCCAATTTTATTATTGTGAGGTAAGAGCTACAAACCACAAACCCTAAGAAGCAGCTAGGCTACAACTGCCCCAGTGACAAATCAAGAAATTGACTCTAAAACATTATTTTAGTTGGCAGGAAAACACATAATTTTTGTGGGCATGTCCGAGTGATGAGAAAAGCTAACAGTAATGCCACTGTTGCCGGCGTGCGGCCGGTGCAAAGTCAGAGCCCAGGTACAGACCAGCACCTTGCACCTGCACCTCAGGAAGCCCCCATACAGATCACCTGCGCATCCAGCGTGACCTCTGGAAGGTTACATCACTACTGTACTTCTACCCGATCATTCTAACTCCCCCGGTCCTCGCCCTTCATTTCAATGACCTCTGCATTCTGAGCTGCTTCGCTGGGTCTGCATGTAGCATTGCACCCAGAGGTGACTTGGATGGAGCCTGTGAAGGCCGCCCCAGCGGGTCTCCATAGAAATGGCCCCGGGGTTGTCTCCAAAGTGGCCTTGCTTGAGTTGCCATGGCAAACAACCAGGCTAGATTGCTATATTCAGTTCTCTGCCAGGGTCGCCATGGTGACTGCAAAGGATGGCTCCTTAGAAGGACCTCACAAGGGTGCGTTTCCATGGTGACCCTAGCCTGCATATTTCTCAGCCACTTCCCTTTGGTCGTTCTGTGACCAATCACGGCAGGTTCACGGTGAAGGTCTCTCCCGAAGATGCCATCATGACACATGGGGATTTCGAAGGGAGGTCTGTAAACAAATAAACTGCTTGAAGGTGTGAGAGGTGCCGTTTACCAGCCATTTGATTAGTCCTTGTACATTTTAGGAGGGATCCGTTTTGATGCGTAACAGAGAAATATGTGTGATGTCTCTGTTTCAAAAGTTCATTAATTAAAAGTATCTTGCAAAACATAATGCAGATAAGTGAGGTTTCAAATGTCTCCATCTTACAACACAGCAGAGACCTTGGTAAAAAAGATTCTCTGTAGCGTACCTGGCACACACAGAGATGGAGCCAGAAATACAGATGGATCATTAGGTTATAATGAGATATCAAGGAAGTTTTTACAGAGCAAAAGACAAAATATTTGCAAGTCAAATGAAAAAAAAGTGCTTTTTTAGCTGAGTTGGGAAAGCCGGGCCGTGTTCGGGCCCGAGCTGTTTCTTCCTGTGTGTTTGCAGTTGGAATAAACCCAGCTGTTCTTCTTCTCCACTTAAAATATGGATCTAAGCCCTTCTGAACAGATGCTTGGTTTTTTAAGCCATTTTACTATTCTCCTGAAACTTGAAAATAATTTACTTTTCAAGTATTTTGGTCAGGGCACAATGTTATCTAATCACTAATGTCAGTGTCTTTAAAATTATATCACCCATAAAAATATCTACAGTTCAAAAGATACGATTATAATTTCTGTACAAGTGCCCCCCCATTTTTGTTCCTTCTCATGGACTCTTTCCATACAATTAAAAAGTAACGCACACACCCCCTCATTGAATGGAACAGGGTAAGCTTGGGTCAGTCCCACTGCGTTGGTGTTTTCTGGTACTCCCTCTCAGAGAGTCCACTCCTCTTCTCTGCCCGCAGCAGCGCCCCACGCTGCACTCACACCCCATTCAGGAGCGTGAACTTGAGTTTGAAAATGTACATCATCCAGAAAGATGAGGATAATTCACTGCCATGTTTTAGGGAGGTCTCAACGTTCTGCACAGAGTCTGAGTTTGTAGAGACTTCTTGGTTCAAGCCATCAATGTTTTAATGGATCATAAAAGCTGTTATTGGTCAGTACAATTTTCATTCATTTACTCCCGACCTGTTTACAGAGGGACTGCCTTGGACTGAGCCCTGTGCTAGGGGCTGAGAGCCTCAGGAAATAGATAAAAGTCTCCTGCCCGTAAGGCGCTTAGATTATAGACAAGGAGAAAATGAAAAAGAAGGGAAGGGAAGGGAAGGGAGGGGAGGGGAGGGGAGGGGAGGGGAGGGAATATAAAGAAAACTAGTGAGGGCATCATATTTTGGGTTAGAAAATGATCGAAGTGAGGGAGCCACTAAAGCAGTTTCGATGGGGGAACTATGATACTACAGATTAGTGAGGGTTTCAAGGATGCCCCTACCCACCTGCCATCAGTGTACTCAATACTCATCTACATTCTTGAATTAAAAAAAAAAGATTAAGAAAGTCTCTTTCATAGAACTCAATAGAAGTTCATCAAAGCACTAATCTTCCCCGTGTAAATTTGTTCTCTGAGGGGAAGCAGGGTCTGAGGCAAGCAAGTGGTCCCATCACCCCCAATCCCATCTCTGCTCAGAGCTGAATAAACTCAGCCACATCATTCCTTCTTCCAAGCCTCTGGCTCAGTTTGAACATGAGAATATGCATTCCAGTCTGATAGCATTACTCTGAGATAAAGTACAGATACTAAACATTGTGGGTGATAATATCAATAATATCATGCCTGGAATTAAAATGTCTAGAACAAAAGTGCCCTTTGAAAATACTCCAGGAAAAAAAAAGGTGAGAAAGTGAGAAAACAGATGAAACAATTTGAGCGAATACTGGGGAATCATGAAGCCCAGCGACAGGTATCTGAGTTCATTATATTATTGGACCTCTTTTTATCTCTGAGAATTTTCATCAAAAGGTATTTTAAGAAAAGGATTAAACTTGAAAACAAAGATACTTCACTTTTTGTAAAAGTTTTTACATATCTACACAAAGGTGTATAAGAACACCAACGTATTTTGTAAACATACCTTATAAAACCAGATGAGTGGATTTATATACTGAGTACTTACTAACCTTCTGCAACAATGCTAGGTACTTTTCATACCTTCTTCTAACACTCCGACCCAAAAATGGTAACTTCAGACTTTGCTCACCGTGAAAGACACCATGAGACCGAAAGGCAGATGGGCACGGCCGTGAGGCTCTCAGGCTCCCTGGGAACTCCGTGTGTAACAGATTTGGGGAGCAGTTTGAGAGCAATCTTGGTATCATTTGCTGAATGCTTCAAAGCAAGCCCGGAAATGGAGCCCTGCATGCCTGATAAAAGTGTCACTCCCAATTCTGTGGAATTACATCCGGGAACAGGCACTCACCAGGTCAGTATCTGCCTTTTTGTACGTCAGCGCTTCTACTTTGGAGTCCAGTTCTGCTTGTATCTGGTCTCTTCTTTTCATAACACCCTGAGGATGAAACACACGACTCGATCATCTTTGCATGACAAAAATACACGTTTCAGAATATAAATCGCCATCATGACTTGAAAAAATTATTTTAATCTCCAAAAGCTAAACTGAAGGCAAGCATTTGGAAAGTTTTTTCATAAACCCTCTAGTTTTCCCAAAGCCTGTCTTACCGCTGTGGGTCCGTTATACACAGCTCTTCAGAAAGAGCACAGAACAAACAAACCAAGAGTCGGCAGGAGCCCTGCAAACTCGGGCTCTGGTGTGAGCTCGCTACTGCTGGGTGCGCAGCCGCCCTTTCATCCGGCTCCCCTCCTACCCCCCACCCTGTGAGGCTCCTCCGTCCACAACAGCAGGGCGCCAGGACACAGAAGGGTGCATTCGCATCTGAAGACTTTATTGCAGTTTAAAATATATATATGTATGAATCAATTAGCCACGCTTTGGATGAGAAATCGTGGCCTCTTCTCTGGCTGACAGGGGTTCTGTCCTGTTTTCTTGAATGACCACGACATCTTGGGTCAGGGCTGCGGCGGGGAACACGCCGCTGCGGAGGAATCTGCACGCAGAGCTCGCCTGTAACCCTGACGGTGTCTGCTACTCTTTTACAGCGTCTTCCGCTGGGTGACGCACTGTCCTTCCAAGACAGCCTGCTTGGGCTTCGTGGACGCGAGGACTCCCGTTATTTGCACTCATCGTTCATGGGGTGTCTCTAGTGTTAGTCAGATAATGACACTGTCATCGTGAACGCAAGTGGCCTCAACAGGTGAAGGAAAAGAAAACGATTCCACCAGGGAGAGTTAAAGGAAAGACACGCAAGACAAGACTTTTCAGGAGGCACAGGGCTCGCGGGTGTTTTCGGAGGCAGGGAAGAACCTAGACGCAGACTGGTTCAGCAGAGACCAGAGGAGAAGGCTGTAGAGCACTGAGTGAGAACCAGAGGCTTTGGGGAAAAGCCTCCTGAAGACTGCTCGGTCCGTTGTGTGCTACGGAGAGCCTGAAAACATTCAGAAGAGACGAAGACTGCTCCCACTTTAAAGCAGTCCTTACGTAATTCAACTAATGACCACAGATTCTTTTATACTGACGCCCCTGGTTCATTGCCACAAATGTCAGAGACCCCTTCCCTTCCCAATGACACTGATGACAATTTAGTCCCCTTTATTTAAGGTCTGTTTCCATAAATAGAAAGCACTGTGCTTCCTGTAAGTAGGAATGTCAGGTAAGAGGTTGGTGGCTCAGAAGAAAATGGGTAAAAATTACTCCCATGTAATCATTTCATCCAGGCACATGCTTTTCGCTCCTTTAGCTCACACCGAAGAAACCTCCCCGTGGAAAACAGAAGCAGATGGCGACATAAATGCCACTGATTGTACCCAGGAGTCTAACAAATAATACAATCGAATGAGGGCCTAAAAAAACAATTCTTCCTAGCTGCTATGATAATTTTCCCACACCTTTAACGATACATGATTTAAATTGCATAATTTCCATTTTGACATGATAAAGAGCAAAACCCTCTAATAAGGGGAAAGAATACAGAATCCATGACTTTAAATAATACAAATCATCTCTTTGAACAGTCACACAAAGCAGGGATCAATGATGAAGTCAAGCAAGGGAGGGTCGCCAAGGAAACCGACAGAGCGAGGAGGAGGAGGAGGGACGCCCTGCGAGCCCTTTGGGAAGTGAGATGGGTTTGTTCACAGCGCGACCCAAGCAAGGCAAGTAACAGCAGAAACCCGAAATAGCCACCAAATGCTTAATGACTCTGGGAGAGGAAAACCTGGAGACGATAAACCTGCTGAAAGGCGAAGACAGCTTTTCCTACCAAGTTAGAAGCAAAATTTAAAAAATATCCCCCCGCCAAATCAAGAGTGCATGCAAACAGAAAGCAGACGCGTGGCTCGGGTGAGAAGCGGAGGAGGCGGTGGGCTCTGCCTGCGCGCGGCCGCCTCGGCCCCACCGCAGCGCTGAACCGCCAGGCCTGGGCGAGGCTCTGCAGGCCGAGCGCCGTGCGGGTGAAGCACATTAGCTGTGCAGCCCGCCTGCAGCGCTAAATCCCACCTATCTGGAAACCGTAACTCGAACTGAGGAGGTTAAATGCAAAACTTGGCTCCAAGAGGGAGAAAAGCCTTTTCAAATAGTGGCAGAAAAACATTTTCATGTGAAGGAGTTCTTTTTAGAGGCATCCGCAAGGCAGAACAAACATGGAGATCCAGCTCAAGTGCTTTCTGCATAATGACACGGACTGTGTTGCCGGAGCCAGTGCGCCACCACCCAGCAGCGGGGAAGCGACTCGCTCACCAAAAGAAATGTCTCACATGCTGCCAATTTTTGGAAATTTTAAAAGGTTGGAGAAACGACTCCTCTTCCCTGTCTAAACCTTGTTGGAGGATGCTTCAGATCTCTGCATAACCTTCCAAACTGCTGTTGGTACTGCTGAACGGGCCTGCCTTTCACAGATGTATTCTTCCGCCCGTGCATTCATTGGTGCCGCGAACGCGCACGGATGCTCTATCTGCACACGAAGCCTCCCGCCGGGACGGGAAGAGCGGGGTGCAAATGCAGGAGGGGGAACTGCCTTTAGGAAGCCTCGAACCAGGTCCGGGACTAAGGCGCGAGTGTAACTGCGCGCTCTTACCATTAACGTCTCGCTGTAAAGCACGTACTCGTGCACGACCGGGAGCAGGGCCTCGGGCAGTCCCGACAGACGCCTCTCGGTGGCGGTGCAGCACCGGGCCAGGCAGCTGGCAACCCCGCTCAGGGTGTCCGCCAGGCCTTCTTCGGACTCCGCCCACAGAGTATGAATTGGGCCGTACTCTTTCATTTCGTCCAAGTATTCTAAACACAAAACAAAACAAAAAAGTAAGTTCTTCCGTTTATGGACGCTTTTAACATCCCTGCTGATAGCGACAGCAAGAAAGGGGCTTATTTTTGTCATCATTTTGCACACGTTCTTATACACGAACATGGGAAGTGGGACATCATCCTTCACTAACTCGACCCATCGCGCTGGTCTGCTCGGGTCAGCTGGCCAAGACGACCAAACAAGGACTGTCCAGGGATTAGCAGTAATGGCGTCCTCTTTCATTCTCAAAAGTGTCCTGGCTTGGAGGGTACACGTGTGGTCGCCAGTTCTTCTCGGGCTTCTGCCTGACAAACACGCACTACCCCTGCGGCGTCTCACAGCAACTTGACCTACAAGAAAAACTCCTCTGCTTTCTCCCTCCTCCTGATTCACCTGCTACGGCTGCTGGTAAGTGCTCCAGGGGAGGTGAGCGGAAAGTCTCGGCTGCACCCTGGGCTCCCGTCTGCACAGCCAGTCAGTCACCAGGTCCCCTGGATCTTCCTCGTTATTATGCGTCCATCCGTCCACTCGCCTGCCTCCCCTCCCCTCCATTCTCATCAGCGTCTCTAACCTGCACTCCTGCAAAGGGCTTTGACCCGCGTCTCCTCCTTACCCTTTGTGCCACAGAATATAAACAACTGACTTCTTTAGGAATTAGAAAGTTCTAATTTATGATCCGTCCTCACCTTGCCTCTCCGGATCCAACTCTTGAGATTCTGTCCCAGAGAGGTTTTCATCGGAGCCCCATCCTCACTCCTGTATGAATCTCTCCCGACTTCTGCTCACTCAGACGCTGCCTGCATCCCTCAGCCACTGCCCCCGTCCAACAAACTGCACTCAGTCCTTTAAACCACAGTCTAAGTAAAGCTCTTGGGATCCTGTTCCAAAGGATTCGGAGATGCTTTGTCCTCAGTGAGCCTAGCATAATGTTACCATCCTCTTCCAGCCTGTTATAATGTTATGCTTCTACCATCCCACTCTACAAGGACGGTTTGCATCACTGACGTGCTCCCAGGCCATATGCTCCTTAAAACAAGGGCTGAGTCTTATTATTTTTTTAAGTCTCAAAGCCTGATACATAACGTGTTCAATAAATATTTTCACATCAATGAAAGAATAAATGAATAACAAAAGGACTATTCAATGCCTGATAAGCCATTTATTCAAAAATTTGAATTTCATTTTAAAATCTGAATATTTTTACATTTTTGCTTTCACACTATCAACTTTTAGCAACAGTTTTTTTGACAGTAGAAAACGTATAAGTGAACTTTTTTTTTTGCCTGATAACCATACAAATAGAACTAAATTCTGTATTTAATCATCTTCTACTCATTAGGGTTAGTTGTACTGTCATATTGCTCTAAATTAAAATATTATAATTTCAAAAGTTTATACGATAAACTAAAAAAGTATTTCAAAAATTTAAAACGATGGAAATGTTAGTGGTCACCTAATGAAGTTAATTAGGTTTAATGACCTTAGACCACTTCCCAAATCGCTCTCCTTACCTAGGCCCACCCCATATTTCAAACGAGGGCTGGAGTAAAAAAATAACGTTCCTAGAAAAGAAAATATCCTCCTTTATTTCTGTTCTCAATTTGTGTATATCTCAACGTGTGTCACTTAATCTGTTCAATATTTTTTAAATCATTTTAAAGTTTTTATTCTACTACAATTGTCCCAATTTCCCCCCTTTGCCCTCGTCCGCCCATCCCCTCTGCCCATCCGCACCCCACAGTCAGTCCCCACACTGTTGTCCATGCCCAAGGGTCATGCACACATGTTCTTTGTCTAGGCCCTTCCCCTTCTTTCCGCCATTATCCCCTCCCCTCCCCTCTCCCCTCTGGTCGCTGTCCGTCTGCTCCCTGTTTCCATCCCTGTGGCTCCACTTTGTTCTTTAGTTTATCTGGTTCATTAGATTCCTCTTATAGGTGAGATCACATGGTACTTGTCTTTCGCCAACTGGCTTATTGCACTCAGCATAATACTCTCCAGTTCCATCCATGCTGTCGCAAAAGGCAGCAGTCCCTTCTTTCTTTTTCAATAATAGAATAAATACAGAGCTTCTGTAAAGGTCGAAAGTGTGCTTACAGAGCACGCGGACACATTCGCTTGCAAACATTTAACAGGTTGTGCTGTGGCTGGTCTGTTAACGTGCTTGTTTCCCCCACTGGACGGCAAGCTCAGCACAGGCAACTCGCCCCTCCTCTAATCTCCATGAGGATGAGCAGCACAACACGGGGTCGCTACAAGCTTGCCAAATAAACTGGGGGACCCAAAACACACACAATCAGAAACAACTGAATTAAAAAATAGAAAGAGAGACCACTGGTTGTGACCACCAGATTCTCTGATCTGAACGTGAATGCAGCGCCCTCGACCACCTCGGCTCCCAGAGCCACCGAAGAGAACACTGCTTCATACCGAGTGGAATCCTCCAAGTGGGCTTCACACTCTTGAGACCAGAAATCCCTCAGTGCCCTGGCTGGTGTGGCTCAGTGGATGGAGCACTGGCCTGCGAGCCAAAGGGTTGCCGGTTTGACTCCCAGTTAGGGCATGTGCCTGGGTTGCAGGCCAGGTCCCCAGAAGGGGGCGCATGAGAGACAACCACACACTGATGTTTCTCTCCCTCTTTCTCCCTCCCTTCCCCTCTCTCTAAAAATAAATTAATAAAATCTTTAAAAAAAAGAGAAAGAAATCCATTCACTCCCTGAAAAAGGAGAGCTCAGATTTATCAAGCCTGTCATACAAAGTCCAGTTTGCCCTCTGAGCATTTCCCAAACAGGAGCGTCTACCTGAGATTTCTCACCTCTTGCCTTGCAACAGCCAACCCAAAGCATATGGATATTTTATAAATCTCTTAAGTGTCAAGAGTTTCCAGGGGCCTCTCTGAATTGCTATCCCACTTACCAAGGCATCAAGAACCTACTTAACAGAACTGGAATCACAGAAACTAGTTAAAACAATGAGCTAAAACAATGAGCTAAAAACACAATGACAAATGGTGATGACAAGGGCAGACCAAGAAGGCTTAAACAAACTGTTAAACCTATGCAGTCACGACAATGACCTTGTTAAGTGTCAGTGCACGGAAAAGGCAGAGAGGCAGCCAACTGATTCCTGATGAAGCCACCGATACCCATTCATTTAGCTCTCAGTCGCTGAACAGATTTTGATCGAGTACCTTCTACATGTGAGACACTATCTAGATACTAGAAATACAACTAACTTCTTCCTTTCTTGTCCCGATTGAACTTACAGTTTAATGGGGGGGGGCACAAACAATAAAAAAACACCCCAAACCATCAGTATAGGGACTGTAAATAGTTCATTTCTAAAACTGATGTATATTAGGAAATATAGTGTATGACTTAACCATCTATTTTAAATATAGGCAAATGCAATTAGAAAATTAGCAAAAGTCATCATGGAATTAGGACAAAACATCATGGAATAAACTTTAAGTTAAAAACTAAAAAAAAAAAAAAATGAACAGAAAGAAACCAGAAAAAGGAAATGGTGACAGAAAAATAAGAAAAACGTCTTTTCCCAACATATGACTCTCTCTGTCACACTTGGACTGGCCTAATACGGAGGCCCTGGCCCTTCCCAAATCCCTGGAACACGCGGAAACACCGCTTCCTGAGACTTCACCGCTGCGACTTTAAGTTGCGGCCCACGTTGAACGTGTAGACCAACTTGATACAGCTGCATCCCGAACCTTGAGCTCAGGGCTTGCTTCACCGTCACCGTCTGTAAGTGGGAGCAAGCCCAGCTCCCGAGCGGTGGCAGCAGACGCGGACTGGCCGTGACTGCCTTCCAAAGCAGGTGGGGGTCAGGGAATTGCACACGACGTCTGGGCACGGGAGACACTTCGGAGGGGAGATTCCAATTTCATGTTACTCGACTCCTTATAGAAGGATGTTGGAAGTTGCCACCAGGTCCTAACAACCGGTAAAACGCTGACCGGGCTGAAAAATCAACGTCTCTTGGACCCGCAAGAGACGGGAGGACTCAGGACCAACCGCTGTCCCCGGGAATGGAGTGACAGACAGGCATCGGGCCTGCCTGGTGCACAGCCTCAGGAGTGGAAGCCAGGTCTGGAAAGCCCGGGGCAGGGAGACGGGGCCTGGGACTGAGAATCTGCCAGGGCTGGGTGGGCAACTCTGACGGGTGAAGACTCCAAGGGCCCCAGTCCCCACAATTCTGTGGGGTTTACTCCGGGAGCTCAGCTCGGTCCCTACAGTATGTGTCCAATAGAAGCCACCCCTGCTTTCCACAGGGAGTGGGGGGCAAGCATCCTGAATAGCCAGACCACTCAACTCCTCGTGACAAGGCCTGAGCTCAGGGGACATGGCTCACAAGGGCTCACCTGCTAGGAGTCACCCAGGCCACACCCACCCGCAGGGAGGGAGATCCCCAGCTCCCACCCACTGGGGCCAGCCCATCCCAATGAAGGGGAGGAGAAACTGAGGACCTCGTGAAGGTCAGTCCAGAGGCTGAGACCTCATCACAGGGCCTAGGAACACTTCCCCGCCACGTGACAACTATTTAAACAGTTGCTGTACTGGGTACATCGTGTCCAGCTAGCAAGGAAAGATTACCAGACTTATAAAAGGCAAAAAACACCATCTAACCAGACGGGGCAAGCCCAGACATGGCAGGGGCGCTGGAACCGTCAGAGCGGGAGTTTGAGACGACGGTGCCGGAGGACATGCGGAGGGCAGCAGTGGGCAGGCTGGCAGCAGGCAAAGACAGACTGGCGCTGGGGGCAGAGAGACGGAGGCGCTGAGAACGGGGCAAAGGGGCACCACCCTCCCACTGTCTGACCACACTCTCGGAGTGAAGGTCCCCCAGAAAGTAAGCAACGTTAACGTCGCAAACCGGCGCCCTGCGTACCCCTTTCCTCCTTGTAAATCCTCTGAGATATTTTGTCGATCAAGTTTATTTTCTGGCTGAACGTTTCAATGAAGTCGTTCATGTGCGTGAACTCCTCGGGGCGGCTTTTCACCCCTCGCACGGACCAGGCCACTGCTCGGACCGTCTGCCCCATCTTGCTGAGGAGCCCAGGCCCTTGCTTCTTGTGAGAAGACAGTTCCTAGAAATTAAAAAAAAATTGTGGTCAAGCAAGCAACAACATTCCAAGACTCAGCAGAAAAAGACACCTGATTAGAAGAATATAAAGATAATGGAAGTGTTTCATATACATCTTATTTTTTCACATTAGTTTGAAGCAGATGAGTTTTGTGGGGGTAAGTTCTGCTTCAACACTCCAGTCTCCTCGATAACACTCCTGTGCGAGCAAATCATGTACCCGTGCTTCCTCGGGGCACGGGTCTTTGAAAGAACAAGGTTTATAAGAGAATCGTGCTAGGAAGATCCTGAAGATGGGGTGGGAGGGAATGTAACCCACATTTTATTGAGGACTTCATGGGAAAGATGATTGAGAGAAGACTGCTCAGAGTCCAAACCACTCCCTGAGAAAAGACACTGGAAAACTTCATTAGCTCTTTAGCAGCGAACATAATAATAGCAAACACGCATTGCAAGTGTCACACGTTCCAGGCCAATCCTTGCATTTTTATGTACACGCCTCACGCTACCATGAGGAAGGCTCTGTTATCACCCTCGTTTTCCAGTATGAAATAGAGACATGGGAAGGTGGAGAGGCTCGTTCACGGCCCAAGAGCAGTGAGTACGGACGGGGCTCGGGGCCAGGTGGCATCTGACGCCAGAGGCTTCCCTGGGAAGCACTGGTCTGCTGTCTTCATTAAGTCCCCAGGACAGTTTGTAAATGAATACAAACTATCCCTGACTGTAGCTCCTGCACCTACTGAAGTGGGCCAACTGGTATACCACCTCCCTCCACTGGCTGGCTGTCTGCAGAGAAAGATTCTTTACAAGACACGTCACTAGCTGTTTCACAGTTAACCCAGGAGGGACAGAGACAGACCGGCAACACAGAAAAAAGTTCCAAGCGGTGTCACTCTGTGTGCAGATGAGAACAGGCGCCCTGCCTGACCGGGTCACACGTCTACCCAGGAGCGCTCCAGCGTCACTCGATGGCCTGAACACCACCAGAGACAGCAAGGGCCACACCGGCAAGCTGCGACAGCCACTGCTGACTGTAGACCAGGGTCCTAACAGCTTCTCCGGTGCCGGAGTCAGGCCGCAGACTCAAGTCACGTGAGCCACGATGGGCTTGCAGACAGGACCGTCTGTGAAGACGGAGATGAACCACTTTCCAGCTTCCATCACTTTGGCAACAACTGAGAGGTTGATTAAATTCAACATCAGTCAGTAACTGTTTAATACTGACTGCTTGTCCTATCCAGGATCTTACTTGATGAATTCTATCTTCATAGTTAAAAATAAAAAAGAAGAGCAACATATATCGTATGTAGAGTAGAAACTAGAGTCCCCTCCCCCAAAAAATAGTAATTGAAGGGAAATTAAGAAATTGCATTATCTATCTAGGTATCTATCATTCCATCCATTTATCCACCCCATCCATCCATTTAATAATGACTTTTATCCTAATTTGAAAAGCCCTAACTAAAATACCCATTACTACTCAAGATAGTGTCAATAAAAGAAATAAATATATTTGCATATGTTCAGTATTGGCTATGCATGAATTAAAATGTCAGCTACCAAGAGAAATATGAGTATGTAGGATGTGAGAAAGGTACAAGGTTTCTGTAATGTTTATATGTAGATTTGACACAGGGTTAAATCTGAAGGGTATCTCTCCGATGTTTCAAAATTCTTCTGAATTCCAGGACCCTGCCATCTGCTTTACAAAGGTAAATAGGGGAAGGGTACCACCTTCTAGCCATATAGGTACTAAAGGATTAAATAAGTCAAAATTCTTTACCCAAGCCTGTGCAGTAAGGAAAACTTTGAAGTCTTCATTGAACGTTAAAGTTGGATGATCAGCAATTCGGTTCAAAAATGTATGCAGTGCCTTCCGGCGCGTCTCGATGAAGTCATCATTAAAGCGTTCCACCATCCCCTTCACTATGAACTTCTCTGGCAATGGCTGAGGCCAAAAAAAAAAATAATAATAAAATAAAATTAAAGCCATACCTGAGTATCAGGTGGCAAAGGATTGTAAGAAATTCTGCATGTTTCCATGGTAGAACACTATTCGTACCCGTGATCATTTCTCATAAAAATAATTCTAGAAAGTCACAATGCTAAAACCAAAAATGACAAAATGGTAACATTACAATGGTTAGAAATAAATACATCTGTACTTAGATTGAAAAGTTTAAAAACAAATGTTTCCAAGATAAAATGAATTACACTGAACGGCAAGGTCTGACATAGGGTCTTAGGCAGCTCACTGATTTACCAGACAAGGCAGTAGCTGTCCAATGAAAAACAGTGTGGACTTACTGGGATGATCAGAGTGGGGTGTGCCTCTTCCAGTTTTCCTTTTAACCAAAGGAAATCTTGATAGCGCCGCCTCACCTCGAATTCACTGGAGTCAAATTCCCCACGAGACGTCTGCGGGAAGCAGGAGAATGCACCAGCACAGGCAACGTGGGACGGGAGAGACGGAGACATTTGCCTGCTGTTATTTCAGACTCTAAAATAAACGGGTCTCTAAGAAACATTAGCAAATTCTAATTATTCAGTGTTTGTCAGCCTGGGCTTTTTCATTTCTTTTTTATTTTTTGCAGTCGTCAATTCATGTAGCAGATGAAACAAAGCGAACTTTCCAGTATTTCCAGAAAGAAAGCAAACATCACACTTGCATTTAAAATCCAAACTGAAAAAATCTGTCTCAGAGTTACCATCTGCCTTCCACAAGATTTAACGACGATCGTCTCTGGCATGCCTTTCTCGCTAACGAGAAAGTGTGTTCTGAATTTAGGTTTCAAAGATATGTCTTTTCTCAAGATGATCAGAATTCAGAATTTGAGGAAAGTTCTATTATTGCAACTTGGAAAAGAACTTGAACATAACTGAGAAGAAATGTTTTCCTGGAATTGGTGCAAATGGATTGCTTTGCTAAAGTCTGCCTTCCATATATGAAAATTCTAACATTTTATAGAGTGATTTTACCCACTGTTTTAAAAAATGTTATTAATGGAGACTTGATGTGGAAAAAAAATGTCCCTGTCATTCGCAAGGAATTTTATTTTGAGTTATATGCTTAACTCCTAAAAATTAAGCAAATATATTAATATATCTGCTCTCAACAAACCAAAGACCTACGCCAGCACATATGACAAGAACGTGGGTCCAGCATTGTCAACCTCCCTTCGACTGCCCGAACCTTCAGCCAAACACAAAAATAGACCCACTCATGCACACTCACCTCTCAGAAGAAGACAGTCACGCCTGCCAACATCTTATTTAACTGAAGTTTTGCATATTAAAGATCATGTGCAGTAACACTAAGGGTGAAATGTTGCTGCAGGAGGAAAGAAGACACAGCACATTGCACACACGTTTCACGCTCACCGGAAACCTCGGCCTCGCACACAGACGCACACAATCGTAAAATGAAGAGGTTCAAGTCATCGGCAACCTTCACTGTCAGGCGGTAAGGCTCACAGAAGCTGCACTTCCCAAGATTTATTCTTTTGAAAGGAATGTTTAGAACACCATCCTATGTATCTCAGTAAAACATTCCCTTTTTAGTGGGAAAACTGGAGGTAAATGAGATGCGGAAGTCTAAAGAACTAAATGCTCACAGAACACGGCGAAGTCTTGACTGTTATGCAAAGCGGTGCATGTTATAGAAATGGTAAAAATAGGAAGACTAAATCTAGTAGAAACACAGTTTAACAATATATATGAGTTGGTGTGCGTACACATATAGATATGCGAATATACACACATATGTACACAAACCGGCTTCAGAGTCGCTCATTAAAAAGTATTTATTGAACACCTCTTGTACCAGGCACAGATGTCCAGGTTCACTACTGATTTCCAAGGGGGGGAAAAGTGGCACAGCTAAAAATCAAAACACTCAAAAACTGAGCAGTAAAGATTGAGATTTTCAGAAAAAATAAAAAAGATGGAGCTTCTTGTGCCCTCAAGAATGTCTGGCACTTTAAGGAGACAGGAGACAGGAGGAGGATGTAAAATGCAGTCACGTGACAGTCGGTTCTGTCCCCGTGGTGGCCGAGCACCAAAAGCAGCGCTCCCCCGTTCCTGCAGCAGCAGGGTGAGTGGGGGCCGCAACGGCAGTGGTCCTTCCTTCCCGCTGTCAGGCTGTCTCCTGCCCCGGGAAGGCCGTACGGTACGTATGTGGCTATGACAAGGAAAACAAGCACCATCGGGGGGTTTCAGATCATCGCTAATTTCCCCAGAGCAAGGATAGCAGTCTTGTCCCGTCCAAAGGGGCCAATCGGGGTCATGTGATGACAAATGAAAGCTGCGTGATGGGATTTGATGACCGATCTCCAACTCCCAAAGCACGTGTGATCTAAAAGTGAATGTGGATCACAGACCATGTTTCCAATCGACAGTACAGCTTTCCATGGGTGTTTTATTGTGAATGGTGTTTCGTTTTCATGTCTGGCCACGGACGCTTGGGTACTGGAGTTTAGAACTAATGGCCTCATGTGATCGACACCCAAAAGGCATTCACTCAACAAACTCTGACCTGCGGTCAAGGACAGGGACTCTTCGTGCTGAGGATACAGAAACCTGCTTTTGAGGGAACACAAATCTAGAATCAAGAACATACTTTAATCCCTACCTGCCCTTGGGTGGGCATTTATGTTTTTCTTCACGATGAGCGTGTGTGAGGAAAGACCCTCATTCAAAGTCAGGTCTCATGTCTGTGAGCAGTAAGCGGTGGGGTGGGGGGCACAGCCTTAGGTCTCCAAAAGAGAGAGTACTTCCTTAGGGCGGTCCCCTCCCAGAGTCCCACCTGGAGAATGGAAGGTCATGTCCCACAGGGCCACAGGTGCCAGGAACGAGGGCTTCCTGGTATAATTATCTATGGTCAGGTCATTCTTAAGGGTTCCTAAGTACGTGTGGGCGTGCCCAGTCCATTATGATCTCAGTGCCCATCAATATCAGGAAACCATCTCTGCACCTCGAAATTAGATGGGGTACCCCATGCTCAAAAAATGCCAGATTTCTCTGCCCTCACATGTTTAACTATAATCAAGTGATTAAGCACGTAGTTGAAGGTCCACAGTGGGCAGGATATGCCTGTTTTGGTTGCCGATGTCATCTTAATATACAAGCACCTGAGACATAACTGACATTCAATAAAGCTTTGTTGAGTATATGAGTAAATGAAGCCTTGAATGACAATGGAAATACTATGTTTGATGACATAATTTATATCTACAAAGTGTTTATGTGCTCGTATTTGTACCTGCAATGCACAGTCTGCTCGATCTCCTATTTAAGCTCAGTCTATATACTAGGATGGAATAAAAAAAAAAACTAACAAGAGAACAAAGAAACTTGAGTTCGTAAGAGTTCAGCTGGAAGACAGAGATGCAGAGACGTGTAACAGGAAGCATGGGAGCGCGAAAGTCAACTGTCCGGAGTGAAATCCCAGCTCAGCCAGCCGCTACGCTGCATAACCTTTGGCAAGCTCACGCAGAGCAGGGTCCTTGAACACGAAACGCGGGCAGATCGTAAGGGCTACAGCCTGGGAGGGCCGTGGCCTTAAACTAGCCCCTCCTTACTCGGAGAGAGCACCGCCTGGTGGGGAGGACGCGCGGTAATGCACAGGAATTGTAAGCTAGCATCAGTAGGACGTGCGTTTGGGGCTTATCAAGAACGTCTTTCTGAGAGAAACAAATGATGAGAAAAAAATTCAGTTTCACAAATTCTTTGCTGGAAAAGGTGCTGACAAGGGATGATTATAATTATAACAGTAGTGACAGGAGAAACCCACTACTGTTCTTAGTAGTGTGTCTGTATGAACATATTAAATATTCACAAAGACCCTCCCATGTGGTGGCTGTCATCCCAGTGACAAACGAGGAAACAGCCTAGAGAGGTGAATTCAAGTGCCCAAGACACATAGCAAGAAAGGGGAAGAGTCAGGATTCAACCCCCCGTAGCCCTGCAATGGCCAGGAGACGAAAAATTTCTTCCCTCACCGACTCATTCACCGAAAGGTAAACTCCTGACTTAGTATAGCCTAAGGATCGTGTTTGGGATCCTGGAAAATGAAGACACAGCGACCCTCCTTGGGAAGCTCACATACTCTTTGGGAATAAACACAAATAAGTATCCCCGGCCAGTGTGGCCCCGTTGGCGGGAGCGTCCTCCGTAACCAAAGGTTGCAGGCTGGATACTCAGTCAGGGCACAGACCCAGGTTGGGGGTGCAGTCCCTGGGTGGGGTGCGCACAGGGCACGGGGGAGGGGTGCGACTGACTGATGCTCCTCTCTCTCTCTCTCTCAAGTCAATGAACATCTCCTTAGGCGAGGATAAGAAAGCAGCAGAGGAAGCAGAAGAGGGCTGCAGCCTGCAGGAGCGGGGTGTGCAGGCGTGGACACCCTTCTGAGCGGTGTCCTGAGACAGAAACAGCAGTTGTTCCGTCGGAGAGCTGGCAGGGGGCACCGGACAGAAGGGACGCACACGCGGGGTCAGGAGAGTGAGAACCCCCTCGAGTACTCGGTAACAGACGCGGATCTCCAGGCTTGGAGACACAGTGAAGGGGGCAGAGGGGAGTCTTGCCCGGGGCTGGGAGTGCTCCCGGTGTCAGACCAGAGTGCTCTGTTGGAAACGGGGGCCCAGGGCAGGGCCGGGAGGATGGGAGGGAAGAGGTCAGGTTCGTCACTCGGATGCAAGGACACACAGTGGAAGGACAGTGGAAGCGGCACTGGACGGGGCGACTACAGAGAGATGGTCCCAAACCTTGTCAGCTCCAAGAGAGACACAGAGTGACGCTTCACAAACAGAATGTCATAACTTAAAAATACAATTCTTACAGGCTGCTAGTGTACATAGGACTCCTTTTAAAATGGTGGCACTACAGGGTTGTTTTATTTTGGCAGAGGTAGGGTCTTTTTGCAGAGCTTGTCCAAGATCAGGGACCCTTGGGCTGGAGCTCTGCCCTGGAGTCACTGACAACCAGCGGTGTCTCCCGTGTAAGACACGGGGACCACCAGCCCTTCTCTGGAAAACAGACGACATTAGTTGCTGTCATCTTCAGAGAATTGTGACTACAAAATACGGCACCGTGTTCTCAACTTGCTGTTCTCTTTATTAACCAGAGGGGGCTCTTCTTTCCCAAAGATATTTCTTTCCCATTTTCTTAAACTAAAAACTTAAAATGCTCCTATTTTAAGAAGCACAACTGCTAAGAAACGAGTGCCTGTCACTTGGGCCTGACTGATCTGACGCAGAGCGAGTGAAGTGCAGCTAGGACGCGACGTCCCAAGTGCTTGAGAGACCCAGAAGTGGACCAGGCACAGATCCTCTAAGGCCGAGTCCCAGTGAGCAGGGGGCACTTCCAACGGGCGAGAGGCGGCAACAGCGCTCAAGAAGTGCCCGCTCCGCACGTACCTTCGTGACGACCCTGTAGGTGATGAAGGTCTCCAGTGTGGTGACGTGGCTCTCGGGTTCGTCCACCGTGATGAAGAGGTCTTTCAAGTCTGGCTCATCTTCGAACTTGACCTGGTTGATCATCGACAAAGGGGACGTTGGCATCAGAGGGCTGAGGGAATTCATGTCCATCAGGGAGGCATCCTGAGGGAGAAAACGGTCCAACGTTAACAGCTACAGAAAGAAGAGTTAAGATCCTCTTTTCCTTAGACGCCACAACGGTTCGTGAAGTATGTCAGGAACAGAAAGGGCCATTGGACGCCTGGTTCAAGAGTGTATGCCGAACATGTGATTTTTTTGTCTTAGCTTTCTCGCCAGCCCCACAGATCACAGTAAAGAGGCAAATAAACTAATAGAAACCAAACCAAACCAAAAGGCATAAACCCTCAAGGTAAAAAGAAGACACTAAGCCAAGTTTTGTTTTTGGAAACCGGAAGCCTGGTAACTGACATGTCAGTGTGCAGAAAGCCGAAAAGCAAACCCAGGAGAGAATGGTAAGTTAGGAAGAAGGCAGGTTTATGACAGAGAATCCCAAAGAGACTCGGAATTAGAGCCACCAAGCCGTGGGCGTGGAGTAGGGGTAGAGCTAAAACCAGAGGATTGGGTGAAAAGCTAATAAAACAAAAAAAAGGGTCAGTATGTCAGAGTCCCTCACCTATCCTGGGGATCAGGTGGTCTTTCTCCTCAGTTCTGCAGAAAACTGGAAGTTTCCTTTCAGAAGTGTCTCTGAACTCAAGGGCACCAGGCAAGGTGGTGGGGGCGGGTGGTGGCTCTAGGAAAATACGAACTTCAAGGCCAAGTCCTACATTCTAGATGGACTGGTACCCAGCCCCGAGCCTCACAGCCCAGAATGTTGGCAGGAGGGTCCTTGTTTTTCCCTCAAATCAGTCTCAGTGCTTTGAAGCACCAGTACTATCCAGAGTGCTGGTCTTAGGCACCTCCCTCCACCCCACACTAAGTTAGTGATGTGAACTTACAACTCAGCATTTGGGTAAGCTTCCAGTACAATAATGTGAGTGATGTTAGGGTAGCGCACTAGTTGAAGAGTCAAGAATAATGGTTCTTTTATTAAGAAGGTTCAGCTAATTGTCATTACAGAAGGGTTTGTGAAAGAAAAGAAAAAAAATCATTTAGGCATGGCATGGACCAAAAAAATCGAAGACCAGTTACAGATGGGTTAATCAGACAAGCAAAAGCATCGAGACAGCAAAGGCCTGGCAACAAAAGCTGAATGAAATAAATTATGGCATGTCCCTATGATAGGGTATAATAAAGTGATTAAAAGTAATGTTTTAGAAGAATATATAGTAACTCGGAAAAAGGTTCACAGTGTGTAATTAAGAGAAAATAGCAGGCCATAAAATGTGTGTTCAAGTAGATCCTGATGTGCACATGTGTGTGTGATGGAGCGTAGCCAGAGGAAGGAGAGTAGAAAAGTGTGTGTGTGTGTGTGTGTGTGTGTGTGTGTGTAAGAGAGAGTGAGGGAGAAGGAGAGGGGGATGGAGGGACGAAGGACACACTTGGGATGGATAAACTTAAAAGTTGTAAAAAAAAAGTTAATAGTTATTGCAGGTGTTGAGATTGCTGTTGAATTTCCTATTTTTTCTACATGAGTCTTTCCAAATATTCCAGAAAATAAAAAATAAACACGTATTTTGAGGCAACATTAAACCTGTCAGAGTGAACTTTGTATGCCGGACACAGAGGCACAGAGGCGGTGAGAACTACTGTCGTAAATTAAAAGGGTCGCCTAGGGTCACTGTGGCAGAAGACCTCGGGTTACATTAGATTTTCCCCTTAACTCACCGAAGTGGCAGAGTCCCACAGGAAATTTAAAAATATGTTGGAGGCCCATGAAAATGAGATTGTTGAAACAGATTATAGGACGCTAAGACAATGGGGTACTGAGCAGCCATCAGAGACAGAGCCTTGAGGTTCCAAACAAATGTGCAGTCAGCATGCGCAAAAATCTCCCCCAATAACCATGTCATGTAAGTGGCAGTTTGGGGGCTGACAAATTTCGATGCGATGGGCAAACGTCGTTTGGCAGTCCCCCACGCGGCCTCCGACCACGGCTTTCGCGTTCTCTGAAGTCACCCGTTCCACTCGCCACAACCCGCGCCTTGCACCTACTACATAATTTAGCAGTTCTGTTTCTCCTGCTTAAAATGCATCCTTCTGCAGAGCGGGGAAGATCTGCATGCATTTACAAAGGCTCCCAATCCCACTGAGTGCAGCGCGGTGTCATGAAAATATGCCTCCACATCGAGCAAAGGAAGAAAATTACAGGCTGAAATTTAGCAACATCCAGGATTTCAGCAGAAGGATTTAAATTACTATGAATCACTCAAAAAGCATTCTTAAAACCTCAATAAAACCGACTATCCAAAGTGTTTTACATTCACTTCAAAAAAAGCGGGGGTGGGGGGGGGATATGCTGATAACACTCAGAGGATTTACATTTGGACGAGAAGAGTGAGGATGTGTGTGAGAGTGCCCAAAAAGCACTTAACCAAAAAGGACTCCACTTAACCTTCCGTGGTTGATGCTGTTCGGGAGAAATGGATCATTAAACTTCGTTTTTTCCCAAGCAGAGGCCTGGCCTCCCCAGTGATGCATGCTAGTCCTCCCTCTCCCCACCCCCTCTCCTCTCTCTCTGTCTCTCTCTCCCCACACACACCCCACAACTTCATTTACACATCCACTCAGTCTTAACACTCGGGTATGTGCCCACTGTCTTACGAAAACACATCTTTTCATTGTTTTCTTCAAGCGATTTGACCAACAGGGTCGTTACCTATGTGGCAAATCTCTGGTTCTTAAAGACCACCGAACACCACCTCTCCCCTAGCTAGCAGAGCGAAAAGACCCGGAGACACGCACAGACGCCCACACGCCCGCGGCAGGGAAGCCGCGCCCGGTTTCAAGCCCAGAGCTGAATACGCGGAGGAGAGAAGGCCCTCGGCGGCAGGAGGCACTGTCTTTCGTCCCCACTCCAACCCCGTGCGGCCCCTGGAAGAGAAACCACCCAAGGGACCTGCCTGAAGGGGGAAAAGGGACATCGTTGGAACTGGAATTGTATTAGAGTGAGACAGACTGACTGAAAAGGCCACGCCCACGTGCCAGTGTCCCTCGCTGTCCCTTCCGGTTCAGTGTGAGCCTTTGTGAGGTTGAATCGTGTCCTTCCGAACTTGGGATGTGGAAGTCCCCTGGCACTTTGGAATGCGGCCTCTTTTTGGAGAGAGGGTCTTTATAGAGGTAATCAGGTTAAGACATGGTCATGGAGGTGGGTCCTGATGCAACCTGACCCGTGCCTTCATAAAAAGGGGACACTGGACGCAGAGACTTCTGCAGACGGAGGACAACGTGGAGAGACGCAGGGAGGTGACCACCTACAAGCCGAGGACAGAGGCCTGGACACACCACTCCTTGCTGCCCGCGCAGAGAACCTGCCCCACGGAAAAGACTTCAGACGCGAACTTCCAGAACTGCGGGAAAACGAGCCCGTGTTGTCTGGGAGGCCCAGTCTGTGGAACTTGGTCAGGGTGCCCCCACGAACTCGCAGCACTCCTACACAGAAAGCCGCACGCGGAAACAATCTACGGCAGTGAAGGGAGAGGGGGGAAGGGATTACGATGTAAACGGCTCAGCCTTGCTCACTCACTAATTTTTTACAGGTTATCCATCCGCTCCCGCAGTTTCTGAGAAGTGTGAGCGCCGCCCTCCTTTCGCGCTAGTAGGCGTTTCCAAACTGCGGTGGGAACACAGAAGATGCAGGCTGGGGTGCCAAACAGGCCAGGGTTTGCCGGTGAGTGCGTCCTCCGGAGGGCGACGCCGAAGAAACAGGCCAGCGCGGGAGAGAGGGCCTCTCTGCCGGGTCCCTCCCGCAGGGACGTCTGTGATGTGCGCACAGAGCCGCTCACAGACACGCGTGGGTGGCTCGGGGAGCCCCACACCGCGGCCGCCGTCTGTGCCGGCGGCTCCTTCCCTTCTACGCGTGGAGGGGGGAGCCATCGACACGAGAAGTGTGATAACCCAGACAGGGCCACGCGAAGAGGGCGGCTGGTGCCCGCGGATGGCGCACGCCCGGGACAGCTGGCGGGACGGCACCTCGCACGGGAAGGAGCCCGAGGAGCACGCCGTTCCCGGGGACACTGGTGTGATGGGGCTAAATTTAGGCTCGGCAGCTGTGTTTGGGTTTACGACTCCCTCCAATCTGCCTGCGTGTAATCATAATACAGAGTGGGGAAGGCCTGCCGTGGAAGGCGGGCGAACGTGCGACGGGGGCGGAGCCGCGGGCTGCGCTCTGCGAAGGTGTCTGACACCCGTGCAGTCCCGGTGGGCTGGGGGGTCGGGGTGTAGCATCTGCGCCCCGCGCGCACTGACCTCCGCTCACTCAGCCGTGCTGTGTCGCCAGTGACTCCTTTTTCCAGCTGCGCTGCCTCGCATGCACTCGGCCTTCCTCGGGTTTTGTGTGCTACAAAGCTGCACTGACCACAGACATTTTTCACATAACTTTATTTGACATGAATTTCCCCTCTGGCAAAAAAAGAAAAAAAGAGAGAGAGAGGAAGAAAGAAAAAGAGGTATAAAAAAAAGTCTCTGTAGCCAGGCAGAGCTAAATTTAGGTCAAGTTTAGACATACACCACCCGTGTGAGCCTGGGCAAGTGACACTACTTCTGAAGTTCAGTTTTCTCACTCGTGACCTCGTAGAGAGGCCATATCCTGGATCCGAGAGGATGAAGGAGAGGCTACAAAGAGGTGAGTAAACGTGATGAGTACAGTCTCTGCTTGAAGGGTTTACATGAATTAGCTTACACACACTTTTCCACGGCCCGGGCCAGCACGCTCTGTCACACAGCCATGGAAACCAACCACACCTTCATGCAAGAACAGAGGGAACCCTCGTAAATTAAATTTGCGAGGGGAAAAACGAAGCAGAGAAGAATTCATACAGGATGACGTCACTTTTAAAAGTCCTGAGCCATACAAGATCCAAAATCGTATAAATCCTTACAATGCATTGCTTCAAGACACATATATAAACTTTCATGGAAACCAAATAATGAACAAAAGTCAGATTATTGTTTTCCTTTAAGCAGATGAGAGATCATCTTGGGGAGGACCACACAGGGATATCGGAATGTGGGGGTATGTTTTATTTCCTAAACTGAGTAGTGGGGAACACGGGATGCAAATTTTATTATTCTATTACTAGGAGTCTGCAAACTTTTTCCAGAAGGGGCCAGATAGTAAATTTGGGCCTCATGGGCCATCTGGTCTCGTCACCTTGGCCACTGCAGTGTCAATGCATGCACAGGCAATACAACGATGATCAGGTGGGCTGGGTGCCAATAAAACTTTATTTACAAAGCAGACGAGATCCGGCCCACAGGCTGTCGTTTACCGCTACTGTACGCTATAGATGTTACACAGAAATATAGAGAGACAGCCATTATATACATACACTTTCATATATACTCTTCTGTATGCATGAAATATTCTACAATCAGAAATCATTTTAAAAGTTTTAAGAAGCATTCAAATAGTATGATCAAGTAGGATAAGGATATATTTTTGTTTATTAAAAATAGGACATTAATTTTCTTCTCACAGCTTCCTCATGAAACTTAGACAGGAAAAGAAAGTCCTCTTGACCTGTGCTAGGTCGGCGGAAGGTGAGTCCGTGCTGGAGTTTCAGCGTTTGCGTTTCTACTCGGGGCTTTTTCAAACCCGCACACCCGCGTGCGCACACACTCACGAACCCGCGGTGTGAATCCCCTCAGTAAAGACGACTGAAGCAAAGAAAAAGTGAAACGCTGTGGCTGAGAGCCGGGCAGAGCCCCCCACTAACACGTACAGCAAGTGCGTGTCAAAGACATTCAAGGTCAAGGCCGCCAAATGCACAGATGACCAGGGGCTCCCGAAGCTGCCTTAAACTATGCCTGGGGTGGACATCCAGGGGCAAAAAACAATCTAGGCGCATTTCAGAAGGGACTCACTATATGCCTGTGGCATCAGGAAAAGTAGCAGCTAAACCTGTGTACCGAGAACCCTCTCCTCCTTGGTGCTTCTCAGTGGCCTGGCAGATGCCTAGGTAATGACTCACGCAGAGCGGAGCTCTGCACAAATCCTGCCTTTAAGAAGTGAGACCGGAATTTGGGGAATGTTCTCAACAGTAACCGAAAGCACACGGCTTCGTTATTTCCAATTGAAAGTGTCACACCTCAAGTTCATCTCCACGGCCTGCTTTGACTCCACAGGATTTTTCCCATGATGTTCATACAGTCGGTCTAAGTCACTGCGTACATGTACATATCCCCCCTACACTACCAATGCACAGCCACAGTAGCCTCCCTTCCATAAGTAGAAGCTCCTTAAACATAGGAACAAATGTATTTCTGGGATTCTCTGAAGATCTCACTACGAATGCAAATGGATGCTTATACTAGTTAAAAACATCCCCTTTAAATGCAATAACAGCAAAGACCGATTGCTTTCCGAGTGCCCTGGCCCCTCGTGCTTGCCTCATCGCGTGGAATCCTCTCCACAGCCCGAGGGGCCCGGTGCCCTGGTCAGCACCGGCGTTTCCCAGACAGTATGCTTCCAGAGTAGGAATGGCGCTGCTTCTCCCCAAAGCACTTAGGTCTGAACTGGGGAGCCAGGGCCCCACCACCCATACACACCAGAGAGAGAGCGCCCCGCGTCACAGCTTCACCCTGTTTAACAAGCGGTCACTGAACGCCCCCCATGTGTCGGCCCCAGGCTGGGGATACAACAGGAGCCAAGTCTGACCTGGCCCCTATGCTCAGGAGCTTGCACTCTGGTTAGAGCGGAGGGTAACAGCTAATAAACAAATACGAACAGGAGAACAACTCCAGATATGAGCAGGCATTGAGGAACAAGGGGGTGAATTCCAGAGAAAGAGAAGCGGGCTGCAAGGGTAGAGGGTTGGGGCACAGGGCAGCAGGGATGCTCTGGACAGAGCTGTGTTTGGGGGTGCCCTCGAGGAGGAGGAGAAGGAGCCAGCCACGGGGGACAACAGGGGACGGGGTCCCATCAGGGAGGTAAAGGTCTAAGGCAGGAAGGGACTGAGAGCTTTGGAGGACAGTCCAGCCACGGGCTCCAAGGAAGGCGGAACCCACAGAAGTTGCATTGAGATTTACCGGGTCAGCACCGTAAGTATTCACGTGTTTACAGCCAAACGGGGAGGAGAGCGCCCCGTGATGAGCGATGACTGCACCCCCAGGTCTGGAAGTGAGACACTGTTGCACAGCCCGAGGTCTCTGAGGAGCTGTGTGGTCTGACTCAGACGACTCGTGAGGCGCATTAGCCAGTCGGAGGCTATGAATTATGACTAATGCCTTTCCGTGAATCTCGATCATGCTTGGGCAATTTCTTGCCTGGTGGAAAATTTTCTTTTTGTGTGTTTGACACAATAGGAAAACAATTGGTTTTCCTTATTCTGAAAGGTCCCACGTGCCACTGGCCTATAACTTGGCCACCAGAGCACTGTGGGAGGTGGGTTGATTGTTCCCGATGTCCCCTCATCTTCCCATGGGAAGGGGACACCTCCTGGGTCATTTCCAGGTGGCTTTCAGCATCTCGTATGGAAGAAGAGTCCGCCACCCCCATGGATTTGACCGGGGACTTGCTCTGGATAACGGCGTGTGTGTGTGAGCAGATTTGGGAGCCATGCCTGCTTCCGGGATGACACGTCCCAGTCAGGGGGCCCTCCTTCAGTCCGGACCCCAAAAGGAAGAAGACGTGAAGCAGACTCAAAGCCCGGAACAGACTCCCGGCCCAGCCACAGCTAAGGGGGACACGAGACAGAAACACATCTTGGCTGTACGTTAGCTACTGAGATCTTGAGGTTGTTTGGACTGCGGTGTAACCCAGTGTGAGCTGATGACACCACCATTCAGTGTTCGATCAAACACATACATGTACATATGTGCGGATGTATGTAGACACACACACACACACACACACACTTAACCTGCTCAAAGTCAGTACAAATGAATGAATTAGGGAATTTCCCCCCCAGTTTTGAAGATTCACATACCAAGGGTTTGCCATGTGTTTTTGGTCACACATACTAAGGCTTTTATCTTAATTTTAGAGAGAGTTTCTACTAATGTGTCACCTTAAATAGTTAAGCTATGTTTTTCATTTTAAAGCTTTATTTCATATATCAAAAATTAAAATATGACTAAAAATAATAAAATTACCACAAAAATGAGCCTGAGATATTATGCTAAGTCAAAGAAACCAGGCACAGAAGACCGCATGTTGTGTGATTCCGTTTATATGAAACTTCCTGAAAAGCAAATACATAAAGACAAGGAATAGCAGATTAATGTTGTCTGTGGTTGGGAGTGAAAACAGATTGTCCATAAATGGCCTGATGGGTTTGGATTTGGGGGAGGGGACATAAAAATGTTCTAAAACTGGTTTACAGTGATTATATAATCCAGTAAGTTTCCTAAAAAACAATTCACCCCAAATGGGTGAATTTTACTGTTATATAAATTATACCTCAACAGAGTTAGTTAAAACACCAATAACAAATAGTATGTCATACCAAAGCTTTGCTCAACATAAAAAATAATAAAATTATTTCAGTTGAAATTTTAAAAACTACTGGTTTAATCTTCTCTTCTATCGTAAGTGTGTTCTCCTGATTTTTATGCCACTACTTGCTAATACCTTTGATTGCCCGAATGCACCCTTTTTTATTAACCCTACGGACCACACTGTGTCCCCCAGCGCGACGGGTCTCCGCGGCGTCACAGCCGGTCAATCATTCCGCTTAAATCAGACGGGATCTTTTAACCACGCACCTTTTCACTCATTTGCTGAGAAACGTTAACGTATATTCTTAAAGTGAGTAACTGCGAACGTCAGTTTTCACCTTAGCCTTATACCCTCTTTGGAAAGGGCTGGATACCGGCGGGTCACCGCTGACCCCGCAACAACCGCACAGCCCGCTGAGTGTCGCCTCGGATCCCACCGGCGCTCCTGAGACGCGAGCCTGCGCCGGTCAAACGGCGCTGGGGCATCCACCAGAACCGCGCGCACGCAGACCCCAAACCGCACCCGTACAACTCTGTCCAGTCCGTTCTTCCGAGTACGGGAGGTGCAAGTCTGGAAACTCTTGACATCATTTTCCCAAAATATTTGTACAAATTCCCCCCGTGGCTACTGACCAATAAAGAACTGAAAAGCGGTTTTCTGGGCAAACGAACTGCAGCTCCCCTTCCTACAGGTCCCCGTGGGTGTTTCTCTTCTCCTTTTGGTGACACGACATCCACCCCCCTTTGCAAACATAACCTCGGCTTCTAGTTTCTGCTGGTGCTTCTCCTTCTGCACCTGCGTTGGCAGCCCCTCCCCGACCCCAGCCCACTCGGGAAGCTGCCTACCAGTCAGTGGGCTCCCTGCTTGCAGAACGGGCTGCGAATCAAAATCAGCGCCCCCCATGGAGATAGGTGCTGTTAGCCTAAGGGGATTTGTTTGTCAGACTACAGAAAGGCTCCCAAATAATTCCATTGGGTTTTTGTTTACACTTTGTGTTTATTTCTTCGAACACGATCCAAAGAGAAGACTCTGTCCAGGCTGACACTCGGCATGGCTCTGTCACCAGGCCGTCACCTTCACTCGCCATTTATCAGACCCATTCGTTTTAATTACATCTGCCTCAGCATCCTGCTCAGAAAGACCAATACGATACAAACTGGATTTACTGAAAACAGATCAATGAGAAATTACAGTCATAATTGGGTCTGTACTCGGGAGAAAGGTCACGGGCCATGCCCTCTGCTAATGTCTTTATTCCATAAACATTTCGATTTCCTACTCTTCTCCCATCCAGGAGATTAATCTGTTAGAGAGAGACAAGCCACCAAGGTTTTAGAGGAGAGAAACACTGATTTGTAAGGTATTTATTTCACTCAGAATTGATTGAGTTCATGTATTCAGAAGTCATGGGATTCGAAACCCTATCATGAGGAGCAGAGTGGAGAATTCACTCTATAGCTGGAGATGAAGAGGCTCGTAGGGAAGAGTCAGCTTTACTCGGGCCGTGGATGACAGGAAGGACATTGTCTTGTTGACCCAACAATCACCGAAACAGAGTCTGGAACATACAAAGTTCACGTCTCATGGCCCGTGGACCGACCTAGTTCAGTGCTCTGCAACTTGCAAGGGGCCAACGTACCACCGAGCCCCGTTCCACCGCAGACCCTGACTCACTGGGTGTGTGGGGGGTTCCAGCAAGCTCCCAGGGGATGGGGTGGGCACAGGGGGCAGAGGACAGAGTGGTGAGGCAAGACAGCCAGGTGCAGAGCCTCCAACGTGATGACAGGATCAGTGCTCCGTGCTCCAGAAACTCGCTGGCCGCAGGTACACAGGACAGAGTCAAGGCCAAATTGCTGAAGCTGACACTGGAGACTACGGAAGGGCTCTCGAGGTAACCATGCTGACTGTAGCCATGGAAACTGGAGGAGGGCACGAATTCCAAAGGTAGCAAGAACATTCAGCTGATGGCGATGTGGAGAGAGAGTGAAAGGGATAAGGAGACCGCTAGGTGTTCATCCTGGATACCCAAGGAACTGCCACCTCATTAGCAGAGTGTTAAATGGGAGACAGAAGAGGCAGGAGGAGAGAAATACATAAGAATTAGGGAATGGCAGAACACCGTTCGGTTGGGACTTAGGCTGAACGGTGAGTGGGACCATCTAATTAGGACTTTCCATTGCCCCAGTAGTTAAATGTAGTAGGTTCGAACTGCACTTGTGACAGCCTCTTAACATTGGAAGGGACAGTCCAACCGTCACGCTGGGACAGTTTGCTGGGACAGTTACTCATCCAACTTGTACTAGAACATTCCTGGTGACAGAATTCGTGACCATGATGAGTGATCCCTTCCATGTTGGAACCTTCCATTAGAAAACTCTTCCTGAAACTGACCTACAACTTGTTTCCGTGTATTTTGCCTGCAAACCTCCATTTAATCCACCTGGATCATCCTAACTCTTCTATGGCCGTCACCGGCCAGCAGTGACTGCAAACGTTGTAGATGCTCGCAAGTCCCGAGAAAAACACACACAGGGACTACCGAGTCCTGTGGAGGAAAAGGGACGGCATGGCTACCCTCTCAAGGGGAGGGTGCCTCCGAGTGGCCTGGCCACTCTCTCGAAGGAGAGCGCCCCGAGCCGCCACCTCAATAGGCTTTTATTAGGTAGTATTGGCTAGGTGAACAGATACAGAATGTGGATTCATTGTCCAGCAGAAGAGATCAAAACAGGTAGATAATTTACATAGAGTTCAAAAGTCTCACGCTGGGTTTTGGGGCTGGTATCAGCTAACAGATACAGGATTAGTCTAGTTTCCTGCCAGAGCCTACACATCCAAGAGCATCCTAGCAAGCAGGCCTCACAGGATTTTACATATCTTATGCCCCAGGTCCAATTCACCCCAGGTGTCCGCCGACTCTAGTCTGAGCCTCACCGCCCCTGCTATTTCTGCAGGCCCTGATTTGGGCGGAGGAGACAAAGGCAGCCGGAAGACTTGGATTTCTCACGTCCAGAACTAGGACTCAGGCTATAGTCAAAGCCAAGGGGGCAGGGGTGATGTCGATCACTCCCTCACTTCCACAGCCCCCTGAGTCTCTTCCCTGATGGTTTATTCCCACATGTCTGTCTGATCGTGTCTGTCTGAGGTCCATTCTTTCCAGAGAATGGTTGCCCGTCATTGACTATCCGAACAAGCTGAAGGGAATAGCAGAGCAGGCAGTGCCCATGTTCAGGGAAATAGGTTTTGTCTCCTTAGGCCTCCCTGTTCTCGGAGGTTTCTCACTCAGCCTTAGCCACGGGGGGATACGGCTCCTGAAACCAGGCAGGGCACATACCACACTCTTCATAAAAGACCCATGTCCTTCCCCAGCCTTTCTTCCCAGGCCTTGGCTGCTGGACACACCAGTGAAACTCCCTTGTGCGGGTCCTTCCCGATGGCCCGTGCTGGCAGCCCCCTACCTCCGCGCTGAGGCCCAAGCCCTCCGCCCGCAGAGCCCGCTCCAGACCTGTGGCCCCATCTCTGTCTGCACAGCAGGCCCAGGCATCCATCACCACCAAGGCCCTGACTTCTGCAGACGAGGTGACAGCCCTCTGCCATCTTCTGCCATAAACTGTCAATTCCCCTTTAAGATTCGAGAGTGGAGAGACCGCAGAAGTGACAGGGACAGTTCCGATTACAGTCCACCGAACACTCCAAGTGACCTTGGAAAGACAACGTCTGTTTAGACTCAAAATCACATCTTTGTGTAAGTCGATCTTCCCGTCCCTGAAAACCACGAGGAATGTTTGTACAGAGAACAGTCCTGCACAAGGTCTCCCTGCTCATTCTGAGATGTCCTTGTGTGTGTTACTTCCACCGAGAACCTGAGGATTTTTCCTTTTTCCTTGCTCCTCTCCCCTTCCTCCCCCGCACCGCCCCCCGCCCCAGAGACATAGGAAACAGAACTGACCGTATCCAAAGCCAGTGATGGCAGAGGGAAGGAGCTTCTGGGGGTGGCGGGCAGGGGGATACAGTAAATAGTCCCGATCAGCCCCTGGCCCCACTGGTTCCTCTTTTTTAACCAGCACACTCTAAGACCCTCTGAGGCGGCATCAGCCTGCAGGCGAGGGGGGCGGGGCACAGGCCTGCCTGCTGGAGTCCTGCCCGCTCGCTCTTCGGTGAGTTGGGCAATGGAGACTGCATATACACGTAACACACGTGTACACACACATTCATGCATGCATGCACTGTATATGCGTGCTGTACATGTGTGTGTGAGTGTACTGTGTGTGTGTGTGTGTGTTTGACACAGCGCAGCAGAGCATCAAGGTAGGAAACCACCCCTTCATTCAAGGATATTTATCCCCTGTGTGTTCCTGAACGCTGCCCCAAATTCCACGGCTATCTGTCTTCATCTGAGTCACTGGAGAGAATTCCGATTCTCATCGGGGCCAGAGCCAGTCCAGGAACACAGCAGACGCTAAGGAGACAGGGTTCAGAGAACAAATGGGAAAAGTCCATACCCAAACTCCCAATACTTTCTCCTAAGTATCCGACAGAATTGCTGAATAGCGCAATTACGTCCCTGCACCGGCCCTCGGAACTTCTGGATTGGCCGAGATCCAGCACAGATAGGGACTGGATGTCTCAACAACTACGTCCTATTATTCTTTCAAAAATAATTACGTCCATAAACATAGGGCTCTTTCAAAACTGTGTTCAAATAAACACGTTTGTTGTTATATTTCTGATTAATCATGAAAACAATCTTAATTTTCCATTATTCTTATGAAACATGATCACCTCTTTGTTTTTTAAAGCGTTTATACAAAAAAGACTAAATTGTTCTGTAGCTTTGATAGTTTTGCTGGAGACTGAAATGAAGCCTAACCGTCTGGAACGTCCTTTTTGCTGATTATTTTTAAAAAGACAGCCATCCTCGCTTGCGGGCACCATACCTGAATTCTACAACTTCTCGAAGGTGATTAGTGGCAATGAGGATAATCGCGTCTGTAAAGTCCCCACATGTCCTACAGGACAGAGACCTCATCTTATTTTACGCTCCTGAATACCTCGGGAAAGGCCGGAAACCAGAGCTGTCCTTTCCTGAGGGCCAGATCAGCGTCTCCACGTTCACTGGGGCCCACTCGCCAAAGCTGTTTCAATGACTCTTTCTTCTACACATCATGACATTGAGTAAAAAGACAAAGTCAATTTATTTTCTTGTAATGTTATTTTCTACCCGAAGGAGAACTTTTCCTATTAAATGTACAGCAATTGAGCCCTTTGGTCTAATTAAAATGTTTGCAAGCCCCCTCTCATTTGCCCAGGCCCAATGCTGGACTCGCACTATCATAATTTTTAACCTTCTTCGTTTTTTGAGCCATCGGTTACGCGCTCCTACCTTCCAACATCAAGACTGGGTCTTTTAGGTCAATTCCCTGCGCCCGCCCTGAGGTCCCTGGAGGCGGGGCATCATCTCTCCTCACTGGATGACTCCAAACTTGGGACAAAGCTCATCCGTTGCACTGTCCATCTCTCTCGATTTGTTTGCTCGCCCGAGTGGCTGCCCCATCTCTCCCCCCTCGGGCTCCAAGGACGGAATCTCACAGTTCTCTTTTTCCAAAGGTCTCTTAGCACAGCACCTTACGTAAAAACACTTAATGTGTTTGCCAAGTACTTCCACTATACTGTCGGGGGGATAAAAAGAAGTAATCATAAGTTAAAGATCCTACTCTGTCTGGACAGGGGCACGGTATAAACTCACAAATTATCTAAGGGAATAAGGGACCACGATGGTAAATGTAAACCGAATGTGACAGCCACTGGTGTGAACACACTACAGGGCGACATCAGAGCCTCCAGGAGTCATTCCCGATGCCACGCTGGGGCAGGCTGGCCAGCGGCGGCTTCTGCAGAAATAGAGAGAGCGGCCGACAAAGAGGGCTTTCTTAAATGTGCCTGCTTAACTACCTGTGGTTAATGGCTGAGAAATTTAACATACTGAAATATCAGCGGGCAGCTCATTAAAAAATTTCCAGGCATTCTTTCCTGATTTTCACCGTCACTGTGTGCTCACCTTAACCAGTGTGGCCCGCTTCTAGAGAGGCGGTCCTTAACTTTTCTCAGTGTCTGACCCGGGTCCTTATAAAACACTGACAAGCTGGGTGGAGCCAGGTGTATGGGGCGAGGTTACATTCTTTTAGAAAGAATGCAAAATTACAAATGCAAACTTAGGTAGGGAAACAAGTTTACATTTAGAAGGAAAAAAGATCTCCACCAACGACTGGAGCCTGAGAGCTCCAAAAGCCTTTCTTCTGAGACAGCTGGAGGCGATTAGCAGAAATGCTTATTTACAACTGCTTCTGGGTGTCCCCCCACCACCGCCACCCTGCTTAATCCCTTCACCTTTTCCACCCAGTGCCCCCAACCCTCCTCCCCTCTGGCAGCTGCCAGTCTGTTCTATGTGTCTATGAGTCTGTTTCTATTTTGTTTTTTAGATTATTTTGTTCATATGGTACTTGTCTTTCTCTGACTGGCTTATTTCACTTAGCATAATACTCTCCAGGTCCATCCATGCTGTGGCAAAAGGTGAGGTTTCACTTGAAACCCATATGGTTTTATTAACCGATGTTACCCCAATAAATTCAGTAATAGAATAGAGAAGTGCTTCTGGCTGCAACCTGTCATTCCCTTCCCCCCTAAAACACTGACAGCTCCCAGGAACTCCCAATACTTCCAGAGGCCTAAGCAAATGAAGACCCAAGGCCTAGACTTCATTAGCTTCCTGAGGTCTGTCCCTGACAACAGGCGCTCATTAAGAGAGGGCTGGGGCACTCAGAATCTGGGGCAAGCAGTCATATGACAAGTCGGAAAGGATCCCAGCTGACTCTGATACACAGTTGCCACTCCCATCACCCGACGCCCTCCCAGGCGGGAAGTCTCACGACGCAGAGCCATGCCCTGACATCCGTGGACCAATAGCACCTCAGAAGGCAAGCAGGGAAGAGGCCAACTGCCCTTCACTGAAAATCAAGAATGTGCAGAATAGAAAAGGCCGTGTTAACTTGTTACAAGTGAACCTAAATAAGTCCATTGTCTTGCAACTGAAACACCATGAAAGGTCAAATGACTTGAGCGAGAGCACAAAACTGCCACTGGCTGAACATCTGGACTACAACCAACCCTTGCCTGCCATGTCGTGTCATTTTAAGGGGAAAAAAAGTTTTACAGACTCCTCCTTGGGGTCATAGAATCATTGTTCACTTTCTAACTTGGGTCGCTCTCCCAGAATAAAGCAATGATTACATCTGTTGCTTTACCTGATACCTCAAGGTAACACCTACTCACTGCCCATCCCTCTTAGTAACGAATACAGTGTTGTCATCTCAAATCTGGCACCAGCCTCGGGGAAAGAAACCGATACAATGTTGTCATCTCAGGTCTTTCACCATTCTCAAGGTAAGAAAAGGGGTGACATTCTACAGCCCCGCGCGACAGAATTCCTTTTGCAAAAAGAAATTGCAACCACAGTCTACGCACAGACTAGTCCGCCACGAACCTGAGTCGGTTTCTCTCCAACTACACTACGCGCTAGGGGGTCGGGGGTCCTAGATGTCCCTGGGCCCGGGGGATGGAAGCGTTGGCTTGGGTCTGGTGGCCGCGGCTGGACGTCTGAGATCCTGGACTCCTCAGCGGAGCTTCCTATGGGACCCACGAACCGGCTTCTCCTGAAGAGGGGACTCCGTGGCACCTATTCCCGCTGGACTTGAGACGCACCTCGGGTGTCTCCCGGTCGCAAATCCAAAACCAGCGACACTAAATCAGGCTGGCTGCGCCCGAAAAGAAGCTGCTAGGGGCGGGGCACTTTGGGCCACCGCCTCCCGGTTTGGGCACCGTCCCCAGAAGTCCGCATCGGAGCAGGAGAGAGGAGATCCAAGGGGCAAATCACAACTTCTCAAACTCCACGAAGCTGCAGCCCTGCCCCGCGGGAGGTCGAAGTGCAGGCAGAGGAGGGAGCGGCGGTGGGACCCACCCACCGCCTGCCCCCGGGGCGCACGGGAACTTTCGGGGACGCCGCCGCGCTCACCTTACTGAACACCTCCAGGTCGTCCTCGTCCCCGTCCAGGTCCAGCACCTCGGCCGGCAGCAGGGCGGAGGGGCTGTCCCCGCCGCCGTCCTCCGCCTGGAGGCCCGCGGAGCGCTCGGGAGCCTCAGGGAGCTCGCCCTCCATCCCGACAGTGCGCGCCCGCCGCCCGCCACCGCCCGCCGCCGCCGCCCTCCGGGTCCCCGAGCGCGCCCATTGGCTCCCGCGCAGCCCGGCCTCCCGGCCCGCTCCAGCCCCTCGGCCGCCGCGCAGACGCGGAACTGCCGCCCGGCTCGTCCCGCCTGGCCCGTGGCCCGTGGAGACGCAGACTCCGCGCGGGCGCGGGGAGGGACTCTGCCCTGCAAAGGCGGTGGCGGGTGGGCACCCAGGCACCGTCCCGGCACCGACGTAGCTCCCCGCGGCCCAGCGAGGGTTTCCGCGCGCGTGCCAGTGGGGTGTCCCGGGGTGGCGACCCGTCCACTCAGCCGATCCGCGGCGGGTCTGGAAGGCGGCCGACCTGTCTGTCCCGCCCAGGGAACAAGCCGACACTGTAGTTCCTGTGGTTTAATGGTGGCCTTTCTTCTTGGCGTGGTTTTCGACTCTTTTACTAAGGCTAGTGCAGAAAAACTAGAAGACTCGAAAAGCTCTTCTGTTTCGGAATTGATTTTTGACCCAGTGGTCGGATCATATGGCCATTTCACTGCCAAGACAGGGAAGTTGGATTGAAAAGCTATTTTCAGCCACTTTGAAATGCAATTTTACTCCGGGAAGCCTTCCTGGGGTCCTTGAAGCTAGAATCAGGGAGCGGGACCCGTCCCTGCCACCCAGAAATTACCTTCAGTCTCTGCCACTGCAAACCTGTGATTCGTTGTTCGCTGCCTTTTATTTTTCAAAAACCCTAAGTTCCAAAAACTGTGGCAAAATTGAGTCCAAATGAACATGTTTTGGCGCTGTCCTCAGGCTTTGCTCCCCTAGGCCCAGGGCTCTTCTCCCAGCGGCCCTGGAGAGGATGTGGGAGAAGTTTGCACAGGGCCACACAGGAGGCTGATTGGGACTGGAATTCGCAAACTGCTCCTGGCAAAAGGTGTAGCCCACTGTTTAGAATTGTTTCACTTTAAGCAAAGTACGAGATAGACGCAAGATAACTGGGGGAACGCGGAACTGCCCTGTGTCATGTTGGAGGGCACACCTTAATAATACGTTCCCTCTCGGCCATCCACATGCGCCTCTGGTTGGTGTCTGTCCTATCCTCACTCCTCCGGTCAGAGTGGCCTCGGGTCCGTGAGTGTCCAGTGTCCTTCCTATGCTTTTCCGTCCCTGTTCCCAAAGTGCCATCCCCTCCCATCCTTCGGGAATTAGCGACAGTCCCATTTCTTTCAGGAAGACTACAAGTGACCCAGCCTGCTATCGAGTCAGCATTTGATTTTATTCCATCCTATAGATGGTGTTTATTTCATGTAAATGCCTTTCTTTGGCAAAGTGTAACATTTTAAGGTTAGGGATCACATTATTTATTAATAAACCGCAGTATCTGATATAGTCCCTTAGAAAGCCTCCCTGCTGAGGCCTATACAGAATACAAGATATTAAAAGACTATTTTTCTTTTCTCTAAGCTCATTCTGGCTCCTGAGGAAGTTCAAGGTTTTCTCCCCTCGATCTGAACCAGGAAATCCTTCGGGATACTGGGACTCAGCGTTGCCAGAGAGCACAGAGCCGGCTCGGAAAAGGGGCAGAACAAACCCGACTACACAGCGGGATCGCAGCGGACTCCACGTAGGCCCGATCGCGCGCCCACGGCGCTACGGTTGCCCTGCGTGCACCGGCCGCCGCAGGGCCTCCACAAGCTCACGTACAGGATCGGGGGGTGGGGGGGGCGTGGGGGAGGTGGGGGGGATCAGCAAGAGCAGCGCTTAAGGGGAAATCTACGCCACTAAACACTAATACTGGAATCGAATGAAGATCCTAACGAATTACTTCCGCGGCAACCTTAACAAACTACAATAGAAAAAGAGGAGCAAGTAAAACCCAAATAAATTAGAAGAAATAATAAAGGTCACAGGGAAAACCAGTGAAATATAAACTAGAAATGCTTATTATTTGAGATCAGTAAGACTGATAAATCTCTACTTGGACCAGTCAAGTAAAAATTAGAGAAGGCACAACTTATCAATATCGGGAAGAAGAGAGGTGAAATTGTAATTTCTCCAGATACCAAAAGGACAAGGAAAGTTTAAGAAAGCCTATATGTTCTTTAAATCAACAAATTATAGGAATCTGACTGGTAACCTTATTAAAAAAAAAAAAGGAAAAAGGGGAAGTAAAGCTCTAAAGAAATAATTTAAAAAAATTTGCTCTCCAAATATTTGATAGAATGTCCAGCAGTTTAAATTTATTTGGTGTTTTCTCATGATGAGACTGAAGATAAAATGTTTCCATATCTCATGTGCTCTTGCATAATCTGATGTTCCCCCATCTGTGTCCCGGGGAGTCACACACCTGTCTCCTCTCTTCAGAGTTGTGTTTCTCACAGAAAGTCATCTATAAAGAAAATCACACAACATGCAGACTACTTAGCTGGCTTCCTTTACTCAGCAAAATGCACGAAGCTCTATGCACGTTGTTAAGTTCGTCGGTTCATTACTTTTGATTGCTGAGTAATAGTCTATATCGTGAGAGCAATTTGGTTTGTTGAACACTCACTCATCGAAGGGCAACTGGATTGTTTCCGCTTTCTGGTAACTATGAATAAAGCTCTAAACGTGCTTACCCACACTTCTGTGTGCACAAAAGATATCAACTCACTTGGATAAAAATGTAGCAATGGGAATCCTGGGTTTCTCTTGTAAGTGTCTGTTTATAAGAAACTGTCAAGTCGTTTTTAATTTTGGTTAAGCCCAATACATTATTTTTTTCAAAATGCTATTTATTTATTTTTTTAGAGAGAGGGGAAGGGAGGGAGAAAGAGGGAGAAAAACATCAATGTGTGGTTGCCTCTCAAGTGCCCCCTACTGGGAACCTGGCCTGCAACCCAGGCATGTGCCCTGACTGGGAATCGAACCAGCGACCCTTTGATTCACAGGCTGGGGCTCAATATACTGAACTACACCAGCCAGGGCCCAATACATTATTTTTTTTATGGACTGTGTTCTTAGTATCATATCTAAACACTCTGCAAAGCCCAAGATCATACTATTTTTTAAAGAAATTTTATAGTTTTACATGGTACAGTAACACCTGCCATCCCATGTGAGTTCACTTTGGGGTGAGGGGCCGCAGTGGCTGGCCTGTAGGCCAGGCAGCTACCCTGCATATGGTCATCGTAATCGCTGTTGAAAAGACTGGGCCTTTTCCATAGAATTGGCTTTGCATCCGTGTCAAAAATCAGTCGATTATATTGTGTGGGTTTATTTTGGGCTCTTTATTCTGTCCCACTGATCAGTGTGTCTACTTTCGTTCTCAAATAGCACAGATTCTCTCCTTTCTGCATTACTGTGCCTTTTGTGTAGTCTTCAAATTTGGTAGAGTGAGTCTCCCTCTTAGTTTTTTTCAGAAGTGTTTGGACTATTCTATTCCTTTGTATTTCCATTTATAGTTTAGAAACAACTTGTAAATTAAAAAAAAAACTTGGGATTTTGATTAGAATTGCATCAATTCCATTGAATACATTGAGGGGGATTTACATCTTAACAACACTGTATCATAAATTCATAAACACAGTATATTGTTCCATTTTTAAGATCTTGTTTAACTACTTTCACCAATAGTTTTTAGTTTTAAGCATATAGATTCTACATGAATTTTGTCAACTTTATTCAAATGGTTTTATATTTTAGAGTGCTATTACGAACAGTATTTTTAAATTTTCAAAGTTCAGTATCATTGCTGGTAATAAAGAATGTGAGTGACTTTCGTTTATTGATCAGGATGCTGAGACAAGCCTGAAAATGCTGATTAGTTCTAGAAATGGTTATGGAGACTTTTTTGGTTTTCCTACATGCATAATCGTATATTTGGATATTAGAACTATTTGAGACAGTACTGTGTCTCCCAAATAATTTACATTTGGGAGTGAGAAGAGTACCCCCTGTAAAAAAATAAAACAAGTAAAATGCATGAGATTATTTATTGCGTTAAGTTTGCAAAAATAACCTTAAATGTGTTCATGTGGAAGGAATTAGAACAGGCTCTCAAAATTCTAATCATAATAAAACTGCCACCTAACTGATGTTTTGAAATCTGTCTAAATAAAACGTTACTCAATGTGGAAGTTAGAAAAGCTCAGGCAAGGCGCACGGTGTTGGCATTTATGGATGGGCCAGAAAACCAGCAGCACACTTCAGGGAGGACGGACATCGCATCTGAAGGAAATGAGGGCAGTTTCTCCTGTGGACGGGAGAGACTCATTGTGTCCAACGTGGCCTGGATGCAGCTGTCCCCAGTGGTGTGACTTCTGCAGCCCCGTCTGTGCATTTACCTGGTCGATTCTGGGCCTCTTGTTGATGCTACTTTTTGGAGAGTTCCAAACAACAGGATCGACAAGCCGGGCATCCATCGTGGCCCCGAAGTCCACCATCAGGGGGATGTGAGGTGGTAAAGCCCCAGTGTCTCCACAATCCATAACTAACTGCCGTTTTGCTCTCTTCGAAATGCAGCCCTCTATATCAACGGAACGGCCTAGGGCCCTGTTTATTGGAAAGCAATCCAAGCCGAGAGTGATTTAGGGAGAGAAGCTCAAGGAAAGATAAGCAAAGTCAAGGAGAAAAACAAAGGTGACTTATAAAACTGACCCAAATCAGAAATCAAGTGGATGTTAGGATTCGAGCTCATATTTACCAGTTGGTTAGAAAAGAGATCTCCCTGCAAGAAAAAAAACATGATGTTTGAAAGGCTGTAAATTACTGAGATGTCTATAAGCATTTAGACAGGGATATGGAAAAATAAAAATAAGAATTAGAAGCTCTAAATCACAGGATTTTTTTGAGTAGAAATCACAGACTTTCTTCATCTGGTTGAAACAGCCACACCTACCCAGGGCTTCCCTCTGCACCCCTTAGCCTGTCTAATTGTCTCATATAATAAAAAACATCAGAGTTGCTCCCAGTGTCTTTAAACTTACACGCAAAAGGTAATAGCTCCTTTCCCATTTCATGAACAAATACACTGGGCGGGGTCCCGATCAGACCCCATCCCTGTGCACAATAATTCCCTCTGCCACTCCACTTTCCAAGCACAGTGCCCACCTGCATTCCGTTTGGTGTTTATTTCTGTGTCACTCACCGGGTAGTGGGTTGGGACAGTGCAGACAGTTCCCTTCTACTCGACCGTGAGGGACAGATCTGTTGATGTATGGTGGGCTGAGGGGAGAAAAGTTAACACATTTAACTGATTGCGCCTATGTGATTTTCATCGACGATTCTCTGGTTCCACAGTCAGGATATTCTGATTAAGCCCCAGAAGAATAGGACTTTTCATTTTTCAGCATACTACACAATTAACCCAGCCGGGGACCCAAAGTAAAACTTGCTGCTTGTTTGTGGCTCAGCTGGCTGTGGATTTCAAACAGAAACGCCGAGTGCCGGTGGGGAATGCTGAACCATCACCGACTTCGAGCTGAATTACCAAGTGCGCCGCAGACATGCGAGAGAAACCTCTAGCAGTTTCTGTTACCTCAAAAATGGCAAGACTCTGAAACCTCTCCAAAGCCCTTCAAACCCCCCAAAACATAAAATCGGTGCCAATCAGGGTTAAAAACTCATTCGATCTGCATTGTTAGTGAAACTAAGTTCATTTATTTTCTCCCTTGGTTTTCAGCATATAAAAAAAATGCATTAGTAAATGATATGCATATCCTCTCTGACTTGGGCACTTCTGCCACAGACGTGATTACCCAGCTCGTTTCTATGATTACCATTTTTATGATGTTTTGATTCCATGAATCCTTTGTCAGTCAATACCTAGAGGGTTTTTTCTTTCTTTCTTTTCTTTCTTTCTTTTTTTTTTTTGCAGCATGTTTGAAAGTCTGCTGACAAATCTTAAGCCTAAAATATTTACCAGGTGAAATGCTACCAAGTCCTTAATTTTTTTTTGTCAAGATCTAAAAACATTGGCTATGACACCCTAGAGCTGGAAGTATTGATTTTTTTAATGGGTACACTTTTCTCAAATGGAGTCCATCACTTAAATCCAACATCCGCTTCTTTGTTGAAGGAGCAGTTTCTTGTTTCCAAGTAATTACTGTTCTCCTTTTTGCCACTGATAATGCTGTAATATTTAAGAATCTATATATTCTCCCAAGGAAAGTTAAAGTTGGTCTTCTATGCCGGGAAGCAAAGAGGAGATTGGATGTTAATAATTGATAAGTTGTTATGTTATTATACAGAATTTTAAAACATAGAATTTTAAAGCAGAATTGTGAGCTTTATTCTGCATAATAAACACAGTTTATATCTGGGTGTCTCCCCAGATGGGGTGGATAGGTCTACTTTTTTTTCACTTTGTATAGGTCTTTTCAAGAAGTTGGGGACTGCAGAGGCTGCCAGAGATTGTGATGCTCTATTCCACACGCATGAAAAAGAGTAAATGCATCCTGAGCGTGAGGAAGCTGAATCCTTCCAGCCCGAGCTCCAGTCACTCAGACGGTTGGTCACCAAGCACCAGGTATTCCCTAGTAAGTCAAGCTGCATGGTGTAGAAGGTGACACAGAGGGTCTTCTTTTCTGGATTTGCCAGAACTCTCTTGTCTTGGGCCAGGCGGGGTCGAGCCTTGTCTGTGCTCTCTCAGTTCCTTCTGGCTCCCTGGATGAGGCTCCCTCGGTCCATTTTGACCCCTACTCCCTACCATGGCCTTGCTCATAGAGCCGGGCTACTAGCCAACGTTCACTCATTTGAACGAAGCCAGCTGATACCTGATGAATTCGAGGACAGCCCGGTCTGTCTCCGCACAGTGCGGGAGGGGCAGGCCAGCCAGAGGAAGCAGAGACTGGGCCCGTGGTGGACCAGACAAGAGCTCAGCGGGGCTGAGATGTGGCTGCAGGAGGCTCTGTAGGAGGCCAGGGGGCCGGCAGGAGGCAGGGCGGCCAAGGGGGAAGGAAGGGGAGCTGTCAGGTGCCTTACCTGCTGCCCGTGTTGAGTTTGGACCCGATTCTGAAGCTGCAGACCCACTGGGTGACACCAAGCAGGAGAGGAAGTAGAAACCATGGTTTTGTCTTGTTTTATGAACGTTCGCTCAGGAAGTCCATGGAGAGAAGCTTAAAGCAGGAGAGACTGGAGGCCATCTGAGCAGGTAGGAAGCTCCCGACCACCCTGCTCGGACACCCGAATGCACAATCAAAGGAGCAGCCACAGAGTGATGTGAAGACGGCCTGGGAAGATGGGGAGAGAGAAGAAGAAAACCATTTATTACCTGGTTAGACACGGGGATATAGGAAAAAGTTGATGTCTAAAGTGGCTGCAGACTCTGATGTGAGTCATGGAGTGGAATTTTAAATCTATTATTTATCTTATACACCAACACATAATTTTTCAAAAAAGTTTAAAGTGACTACAAAGAATTATGCTTAAGATGATATTATTATAATAAGAATTATAAAAATTCAAGGGATTCTTATAAAGATAAGTTGAATTTCAATGTTATACATTAAAAAATATTTTTCAACTTTACAAATTGATTAGGTTTTCGACTTCCAGCTTCAGTGCATTTTAATAATCCAGGTCTTCATCTCCGATCTTCGGCATCTTGTAAAACTCAAGCAATATATTATTTTCTTCTAATGTAGATCGCTCATGCTTGGTTTCATTTTAACTTCCCCATCAAAATTTATGCTAAGTTCTTAAACAGATTCAAAGGCATTTATCCACTGGATTTCTATCAAGTTGAAATCTGCATCCATTCAATGGTAAGGATTTTTAAAAATCATAAACGTCAGTTCAAATGATTAATGCTTTCAAAGCAGAACTTACTGTTGCATAAAAAAAACACAAATCTTTAAATAGTATGTTTGATGAACATGATGGACATGGGAGTCCATTTCAGTGTGTCCACTGTCCCTGTCTATGCCGAAAGTCCCACATCATCAGACGGAGGGGGAAGCGGGTACTTATATTCCTGCTGTCCATCCCTGGAGCTGACGGATGAAGAAATGGATGCTCAGAGACATTATGTGGCTTCTCCAAGGTCACAGCATGATGCTACCATGTTAAAGGCTTGTTGTCCTTGAAATTTTCCAAAATCCCAAGATTGATTCAAGGTCATTCTGTTACTCCTCTTTCTGCAGGAGAAAAGAGCAAAGTCACTTAGGACATTGGATGACTCCTTTTTTCTATTTTTTTTAATGTTTTAAAAATGATTGAGTTCGCTTTTAGTGAGACCGGCTGATTCCCAAAATGTTAAAAGCAGCGATCAGTCATAGCAATGACAAATACTGCCTGAACACTCACCATTGAGCCCTTTGGTCCTGGAGACAGTGGGCTGTACTTTGATCTTAACACTTGACTCAAAAACCAGAACAAAACTACGTTGCTAAGTCCTGTGCAGGGAAGTTTGGGGGAAGGACTTTGCTATAAACCAGCCAAGCGACTGACTGACCAACATCTCTCTGGACTTCCCACCAATATGTGTTTTCTATGCATTCCTGCATTTTAAGTTCCCAGTATCTTTAGTTGTAAACGCAGGCAATCGGGGGCAAGTATAACGCAGAGACAAACTCGGACCCAATCCTCCCGCCGGAGCTGGGCCTAGAAACACGTGGGCGACCAAGATGAGAGCGGGTGGTGGGAATGGGAGCGCACACCTCAGAACACCCAGGGACCAGAGTCATCAGAGGGAGCTAGAAGCACTTAAGATAGCGAGAGGGGGTGCAGAGAGGAGCTCATCAGCGATGACCGGGCGGACCCCTGAAAGGAGGCGCCTGCCGAGGTTCAGAATCGGGGCGCGTGAGACAGAGACTGAGTGGACAACACTGACCGGCCGCGGCTCCCAGGCGGGACTGTCCTGGGCGTGTGGGGGGCTTTCAGACTATGTTGAGAAAAAGTGCGGGTGCGGCCACTGTCCGTACCCAATAGAAGGCTCATACACACTCGCTGCCAATAAAAAAAAAAGAAAGAAGTAAGAGTCAGTCAGTAAATCAGTCAGTCCTGGGCTTTGGACGGTCCAGAGCCTCCTGGTGAGAGCAAGTGAAGGAATCAAACCGGATGAAGAAGAGAAGAGAACCCATTAGAAGCTAGTAGTTCCTGTTTTGTGTCAGATGGGTGGTTGGCTTTCCTCCTACTTAAGCTGCATTGTTCTATTATTTTTTATTGATTTGCTTTTAGAGAGAGAGGAAGGGGGAGAGAGAGAAACATCAGTTTGTGGTTCCACTTATTTATGCATTCATTATTGCTTCTTGCATGTGCCCTGACCAGAGATCGAACCCCCAACCTTGGCATTCGGGGATGATGCTCTAACCAACTGAACTGCCCGGCCCGGCCGGGGCCTGTGTTGCTCTATTATTATCAGTCGGTATTTGTGCGGCCGCCTCTGTAAATCCTTCCGCCGGAGCGCGGTGTTCCCAGACACAGTGTCCGTGGTCAAGGGTCAGGGCCTCGGGAGTATTTATATCTGTGGGCAGGCTGGTAAAACGTCGGCGCTGCAGACTTCAAAGAGCTCTCCTTACCCTTTAATACTTAAGATGTTCGGCGAAATAGGTTAGGATTTGCGGGGTGTCACGATAACCTCCTGTTAAGTATTGTAACGTGAAAACTGTTGGCTTGATATTTGTCATTTGCTGTCTTAATTTTTGCACCTCTGAAAAGATTTCTTTTTTAACACATGAAAAATCATCTCTTTATTTTCCCTGAAACACTTTCAATGGCGAGCAGGAAAAAAAGCAGCATAATTCATATTCTTCCACGAGCTTTCCTTGGGTTTTGTGGGGTGGCAAAGTTGGGTGTCTGATTAACTCTGCCCCTTGGGTTATCATTTCTAGCTCTGAGTGTCAGACAGCGCCCTGCACGGTGTTCGTGGAGTCAGGTGTGTGCGTGCAGCCCGGGAACAGGAACCAGCTCACCTGATCCTTCTGTACGAGGCTGGTGTTTCTCACTGCACGGCTGCATTGTTACTGCCACAGAAGCAGAGTCCTTGACGTTTGTAAAGTCGGCAGTAAATGTGACATCACGGTGTCTGATTAGTGCTTTACGGCATATGTAACTTAATAGATGAGCCGGAAGATGGTATTTTGTTGAAGAATAGAGTTTTATAATTTCTGCCTAGGGGTTGATTTTAACCTACGCTATGTTACGTTATGAAAGGTTAGCTTTTTTAATGGGAAAATTAAGGGTGAAAACATTTTCATTTCTTTTCCACTAGTGCACCATGTGAAGAGTACCATTTAATAGTGGAACAGATGACAATTTTTCTGATAGAGACGAGTGGACGTGTACACCCTGGCCAACGGGGCAAGGTCACTAACTCATAAGGAGAGTGTCCGTGGCACGTGTGTGATTTGCCGCAATGCGAGTGAGCCCCTACTCTGGAAGAGGCAGGACTGGGAGGTGATCCAATATTGCTGAGGGTAATCAATACCCAGCCTTAGCAAACAGTTACATAGTCGCACAAGAGTTTTTTTTAAAAATGGGTCTGAAATCAGAGAAGGGAAGTTTTTACCAAGGTCACTAAACAGAATAATTAAAAGAAAGCTTTTATTTTAAGCTCTCATGGCATTTTGCCAGGTGAGACTTTTGCCTCTGCTTCCTTTCGGATGAGGAATTCAGATCACCCACCAATCACGTAGCCTTGGAGTAATGAACGTGACTTTCGTGAGAGGAGACCAGCAAAAGAGAGGAGAGAGCAGCGCTCAGAACTGTGCGCACTAAGGTACACGGTGGACTCTCAGTGCTTGTGTGTGTGAATAAAGGAATAACTGTTGGGGGAAAGGGAGGGGACAGGGTGGTGGACAGAAAACAGACATGAGGATGGTGGAAGGCATGTTTTGCAGATAAGAGGGGAACATGGACCCCGTATTGGCTCGGTGGCTACTGGCATTCAGCGTAGCCCTTCAAAGCCGGGGAGCCCTTACAGGACTGGAGAGCCCCCCACGCGAAGGGGATTTAGAGGCTCATACAGGAGGCTCCACTTGTGGACCACCTCCCCTTGCTCTCAGGAGGTTTCTGCAGTGTCAGAGCGCCCCGTTCCCCAGGGGAGAGACTGCTCATAATTCTCATGCGCATGGCCGTTGAACAGACTGGGGTTCACGGGTTCACACCTGGGCTCTGTTACTACACAGCTGTGTGATTTATCTCCAGCAAAAGCCTCCACAATTCAGAGCTCAAGGGGAAGACTGTGTTTCAAGTGCAAGAACTATGATATATATGCACGTAGTAGGCACTCAGTAAATGTGTACTTAAAATAAGCAGTTTACATATACATATTTTTGAAAATAGGATTTCTGCATGCTGTAGGTAGAACTTTGCCTTACATATTCTGATTTGTTTTATTTTCGGTCAGGCTGTTCTGGGCTCTTTTCTAAACTGATGAAAATATCTTCCAACTTCTGCGGACCACATATGCAATTAACCTATGCCCTTCCTTGCAGCTCTTGTAATCAGGTCTTGTAAGTCTGTGGTTATGTGCTGAAGTAAAGAAATATTCGTGTTAAAGAACATCTGTTCCTATTGCTGATTAGACTAGTTTGATCACAGAGATGTATTTATTGTGAATGATTTCCAAATAAGAATTATCTGTCCATATTAAACTGTTCTGTTCACGCAGCTAAGCACCCAGCCTCCATAAAGGCTGTGCGATGGATTCTTACTTTGCGCTCTCCCTAACTTCCTGCTTCCTTTTTCTTATCCCTCATTCTTTATTCCAGAGGCTAGTGTTTCATAATAAAATAATGGACCACACGATCCCTGCCTCAGGCTAGGACAACACCCACATGGAAATGTCTAGTAAGCAACTGGATAGACAAGTACTGAGTTTAGGAAAGAGGTCTAGAAAGAGAGACTTTGCAGTTGTCAGCATGTTGATAAAATGCACAGCCTGTAGACCGACTCAGGAGCCCAAGCAAAGGAGCATTGCTGAAGAAGGTGTACGGGGCCTGGGAGGTGGGGCACTCCATTATCCAAAGTTTCCAAGACAAAGAACAGCAGCAAAGGAAGCTGAGAAGGAAGAGTTGGTGAGGTAAGAGGAAATGAGGAGGAAATGAGGATGCTCTTAAAGCCCTGAAGGGCATCATCCTTCAGGAGAGCAGGGGGGACGTGCCGGTTGCTGCTGAGGGCTGGTGTAGGACGAAGACAGGGTTGTGACCATTTTGCTTGTCCACATGGCGGCCGCCGTGTTCTTGGGGATAGATTTTTGCTGGGTACTGGGGCCAAATTCAGACAGATGAGTTCAAGACAGGATGAGAGGGTTGGAGTCGTTTAAAGGAGTATAGATAGCTCTTCCGACTCATTTTTCTCTTTGCATTTATCCTGCTGATGACCATAAGCAGTTTAAATGCATAAAATGCCATCTACCTATTGAAAATGCCCCAACACATATATCCAGCCCAGACCTCTCACCTTATCTATAAAATTACATGTCCAAATACTGTCTCGACACCTCAACTTGGATTTTAATAGATAATATACATTTAAAATGTCTAAACAGACTCCTGATCTCTCCAGCCTCTCCCCAAAAATCTTACTCTCCTTTCATCTTCCAATAGCTCAGCTAATAGGCATTTCATTCGTTCCGGTTGTATGGCCCAAATCGTAGAGTCTCTCTCTCTCCCCATCTACACCACTACGTTTGTTAGTAAACTCACTTTTCCATCCCGGCTGTTTCTCCGAGTCCGGGAACCTTCTGGGTTTGGGGGCTTTTGCGTCAGCTGTAGCCTCTGTCTGGGATACTCTTCCACCAGGTAACCCAAAGAATCGTTTCCCGCTTCGATCAAGTCTTTGCCCAAATGGGACCTTCTTGTCGAGGTCATTGTAACCCAACCCTGGCTCTCTCTGTTCTTCTTATCTTGGTTTATATATATTATTTTTTCCTATGGTACTTAACACTTTCTAACACTCATAATTCATTTACTATGTTGACTGTCTTTTTCAAAGAGAACGCAAGTTCTTTTGACAGATACTTTTATCTGATTTATTCTTTGTTGTGTCTTTAATACCTAGAATACTGCCTGACATACAGTAAGTACTCAAAATATATTTGATAAATGAGAAAAAACTATTACTGATACATCTACATATATATGTATATGTATATGCATTTGTCAGGCAGAAAATGTTGGTAAAATTTTTTAAACAAGCTTGGTATCATCCACACTGGAATCAAACTCCCTTGATCCGCCAGCTTGCTCTAAAACTAATGTAATCTTTGAATCGAGGATGTACAATTTTTGATGTCCATGTTCAAAGGTGCTTGCAAGTCCTGTTCCGGCGTGCTAGAATGCTCTCGCTCCTGTGGGGGGCCAAAGATAAGGCAGCACCGAGAAGAGGATGAAAAGGAAGGTGTAACGCAGGGATATTTTGGAACACTTGCTCCCAGAACACAGAAGTGGGGTGTGTGGATGTGAATTTCTTATTCAGAGCCAAGTTGAGCAACGCCACCCTTTTCCAAAGCTTCTTCCTCTTTCCTTAGATAAATGTTGTGAACCTTCTGTTTTATTGAAGCTTATGGTGATAAGAATATTGGGCTCAGATTAATCTAACATCTCTTTTTTTTTCCTTGAAATCCAATGAAAGCATTTTATCACTTACGAGAAATCCATTCTACATTCAGATGAAAATAGAGAGCAAAAAAGTAAGGAAGCTTCTCACCGTGGGCATTCTAAACTGGGTTTCAACTTATCACTGTTAAAGAACACTTTCTTCCCTTTTCTAAACAAAATATGTTATTTCCAAAGACATCTTTTGTTCCTCCTTGGAGATGTTCTGAAACTCAGCAGAGAAAAACAGTTTGTTAGCACAGGCCTTAAAAGCAAAGCAACAAAAAGTCCCTAACACAGTGTCGGAAGGACGCCTAAGAGAGCTTGCTGCTCTGGGTTTTTTTCAGCTTTGGTGACAGAGTGACAAACGATGACTTCACAAGCTAAGGAATCATTCTTTAAAAAAAATTGTTGTTTTCAGACATGGAGAATATTTTTAAAACGCTATGTGAAAAACAATATAAAACTGCAGGTGGGTGACTGGCAAAGACAACCCAGAATCTGACGTCAGTGACCTTTACGGATGTACGAGAATCAACAGCCCTCCATCGGGCCCCGCAGCCCCGCAGAGAGGCAGAAGGCACGGCGGCGAAGGCCGGGCCTCCCTTCCGCGGAGTCCCTAATGACTGCTTCACACCTGCTCACAAGACAGGCTGCTCTACATCTCCTAGTGTTTCTCTTTCTTCTTGGCTTTCCCCAGAGTGTACTGTTGGGGGCATTTTTCCTTACATTTTAATTTGTTCTCAGAAATGTGAGCTCATTTTTCTAGTTGCAGGAATGGAACTCGGCCCAGATGACAGTGAAAACTGAAGCTTTCAATCACGAATCCGCGTTACTGAGTTACTGAGTTGCTGCCATAACCAAATTTGTCGAATGGCCAAATTCTTGAACATTTTAGTCCTTGTTACTGTTTTACTATTTTTCCCTTGTCATTCTTTTTTCTTATTTCTTTCTTCAGTTGTTTCTCTGGAATTTTATCAAATATTTTTATTTGTCTTTTGGGGACTATGGATTTGACATTTAATAAGCCTAAATACCTGTAACATTATAAAATTGAAATCTATCATGGGAGAATGAATGGCTTAATTTAAAATGTCATTACTTTATATTTATATAAGGATCTTATCATTCAAAATGATGACCTTATTATACAGGACTTGTATAAATAATTCTGTGTCAAATATAGTGAGAATATTTTATATGTTCATTTAACGGTAAGAATCATTTCTAGGCCTTGGCTATAGCATATGGAAGTTATTTCTATATTATGTAAATATTTGCTCCAGTAATTTCTACAGCGCATCCAGTCCCAGGCAAAAGGAAGTACAATTTCCTCTGTCACTCCACCCGAATGCAAATACCAACCCTGAACAGAAGGCACAGATAAACAGCCACCTGAGGACTGAGAATAAATGGAGACAAATGCCCTCGGGGAAGAGTCCAGAATCTGCGGTGCCACCAAACCGGAGGTAAGTGTGCCGCCCCTGGTACCACCTGCCAGAGGCCACCCAAAAAACCTGGCAGTGCCACCTGGCAGGGCAGGGAGGCTGGAAACAAGACTTGTAGCATCCGGAAAGAACAGGGCTCAGCCCTCTGCTTCCTTTTCTTCTTTCCCGCCCTGTCGCAGCCCCCAGGCAGTAGCTCCGAGGTGCAGAGGCCGGGCACACACCTCAAACGTGGAAGGCCTGGCCTCCTTCTGTGAGCAAAGAGCCCTGGGGCTTGAATGTTGAGAGGCGTGGCTCCCTCCAGTCCGGTTTTTCTAAACTAACTCGGCCGCCATTGGTCCCCAGCGTCCACCTCCCGTGGATCTCCTCATCGCCCAAGCAAGACCTGTAAGGCTTCCTCCTCTCCCCACACTGGCTCAAGCTGGAAGTCGAGGCACTTGTGCTTAAATTAGGTCAAGTCATAACATCACCGTGTTTGGCATTAAGGCCTGGGAGGAAGGCGGCTGGGATTTTCGATACTGAGCCCTGGGACAGACCGGGGTGCAGTCCGGTGGGGCGGCTGGTGTGGGGGACCCTGAGCAGCGGGGACCTCTGTAACCGCAGGGAGGCTCCAGGGACCTGGCTGCCATTCCAGGAGTGAGAAAGGGCAAGGGCATGTGGCTGAGGGTTGCCCGGTTTCTGCCCTTTCTTCCCCAGGGAGAAGAGCCTTCCCTTCCAAGATGAATTCTAACCTCCGCGGATCCTGGCCGGATCCTCCTTCACTGCCTTACAGCACAGGTTTTCACAAAGCCGCCCTCGCCCAGAGCCGCCCGACGCGCCCTCCTGGCTCGTGTCCTACCTCCCCCACGGGGCTGACGGCAGTGCTTCGCGGTCGTCTTTCTTCCCCGCCTGAAAAACGCCGCAGGCTCTGGAGGGCGAACTGGAAAGCTTCGAAGGTAAATCAGGCTCCACACCTGAACGGCCCGGGCCCCACCTGCCGGAGGCTGCCCCTCCTGCACCGACCTGCGGTGGAAAAGGGCTGTTGCCCGATCGCCCGTCTGTGACGGGTGGGCGCGGCTGCGGCCACGCCGGGGAACTCACCGCCGCCCTTCGCAGGCCGAACCCCGGGATGCCGGGATGCCCCCCGTTTGCCGTCACGCCTCCACGGGGACTGAACGAAGACGCATTCTACCCGGAGCCTGTCCTTGGACGCGGAGCGAGGTGTCGCCTGTGCAGGCCCAGCTCTCAGAACGTGGGTGCTCTCGGGAACCCACCGCGAAATGGTATCACTGATGTACTCTTTACGCGAGAACAGACACCTAGTTCTGAATAAATGAGTGAGCGAATGAAAGGCGGTAAAAGCGCATGCCCACCGTGATGAATTCATATGGGTATGCTTTATTCATATCAACAGGGAGTTGCATTTGATTGCGATGAGCATCAGTACACCAAAAAAAAAAAAAAAAGAAGAATATGGCAGCCTCCTATATTTGTAACTTAACATTATTTCAGCTTCTCCTCCCTTAATTAAACAAGTGTGCACGACTTAAGGACCCAACCGAAGCTCATTCCCGGCTTAGGAACCATAGATAACTGAAGAAAACTAGGATATTAATGTCCTGAAGGTTGTAGGTTTTGTTCTGAATGTGAAAGAAGCCGAATGCATGCAAAGGGTCATCACACAGACTTCTGAATTTCCTATTACAATCTGTCATACTGCTGTTCTATACCTTTAGTTAATAATGTATGACAATTTTTCCAGTTAAAGACACTTTTAAGCTCACTGGCATAAGAATCAATCATACAGGTTATTACTATTCCTTCCTCCTTCTTCTTATATTTAAAAAAACCCAGTGGCCCAACTTCTGATAGTTTCCCTGCATGAAAATCCCCATCCTGGGTTGCAAGTTTACCTTCTAGGTCTTTTTTAAAATACGGATTTGTATAGGAGTCTCCCCTTTCCCGACTCCAAATAGTTCTGAGTGTGTCTCCTCTAAAACACACAGCCATTTGCTTATAGTTACCACTCATCATCTCTGCACAAGGGTTGTGCCTCCCTCCTCTGCGTTGGATGGGGTATCAGAATTCTGGGAGAGCGGAAATGATTTTGGCCTCTTCGTGTGGGACGGTCTACATGGAATCAGTGGTATCAGAAGCTTGATGAGAATTTATTCCAATCAAAGAAGAATGTTTTTGAATAGGGACTCGCAGCTAAATAAAAATAATGGTGGTAGACATCCAAAGACTTGGTACAATCTCCAGAGTGTGTTTTTGTAACGGTGGCAGAGTGGTACGTCTACAGTCACAGGACTCTACCCCGCATGCCGGCATGAAACTGGTACCAGGCGCAATTGCTGATCTGGCAAAAAACCTGGGCGTCTGGCCATCATCACAGCTGTGGTACGGGGAGCTGATGCTGTCCTCACGGCGGGACCTTCTGGGGCTGGCTGCTGGGTCTAGAAAGCTGCCACATGATTAGCAGTCTGCTCGTGAGCGTCCCTCAGACCCTGAAAGCCACGGCCAAGAAGTTCTAAAGGCAATTCAGGCCAGGGTCCTGTGCCCTTGACTTCCTCAAGTCTGGGAAAACCGAGGATCAGAAGGAGTCCAGGACTCAGGAATGGAGACCTCCGCTTCAATAATAGGCTGTGGGTTTGCTAAAGGCCGGTCTGTCTGCAGGGAGGGTGGAGGTGGAGGGTGGGGAGATAGAAATGCTATCTCAGGAATGCAAAGGCGGGCGGGAACCCACCCTCCACCGTTCAACCGAGAAGATAAGGAGCCTGTTTTGCTGAGGAAGCTGGCTGCTGCCCTGCAGGAACATCTTCTAAGTGTTTAATCTTCTTTGATCACAGTAGGAGCCTGCGGGGATGGGGGAGGTCAGGGGGGGAGTGAGTCAGAGGTTCCCCCACAGTGCCTGAAGACCCTGATGCCACACAGGGCAGCCAGGCAGAGGGACTTTCTATTTCATGCTAAAAGGGCTGACAGGAGAAGGGGGTAGTCACACGTGATTACTAATTCCCTCCTGTCTGTGTGGGGAGTTGGGCGGAGGAGCAAAAGGGACCAAAAGGTGAGGATAACTCAGTAGGTGGGGGGCATGGGAAGCTCCAGCCCTGAGTGCCCACTGGAGAATGTGGGAAGTGGCTGGCTTGAACTCGGCCAAAGAGGAGTATGGCGTTTAGTTTCACAAGGTGCTTTGTTTCCTGTGTGCAAAGAAGGAGCCTGAAGTCTGAGTCGACCTGGATGCTTGCCAGAGGGGATGTGTAAAAGGGACTCTGGATCTTCAGAGACACTAGGGCGATCGATCCACGCAGGGCTGAACTGTGCACAGCCAGACCACAGAGGACCCAAGGGGAACTGAGATCAGGGCACGCCAGCCAGGGGGACCGCCAGGCTTCAGAGCTGAGACAGGTACTTTCCCTGCAGGCCTCCAGGCCACAGTTACAGACACCAGGTGCAGGGGGGTCTCGGCACCTCCGTCTGCAAACATCCGTGCCAAGGACCGGTTCGCCTGTTTCGTCAGGTGGCGGACACTCTGACCCCTTCTTGAAGAAGAACTCTTAGGTTGGGGATAGGATGTTTCAGAGGTAAGAAATGCCAGGAAATATATAATCAAAGGAATATTTCTTATCACAAGACTAGCTAAGTGTAAGGTGCTTCATCTGTTTGCAGCATAGAATTACTTAAATTTGTCACCCAGTTACACACGTGTTAGTATATATAAATATCTGTTGTTATGTGTTCTATGACTTCTCTCTGAAAAGATGATAAGAAAAATGCCCTGGCTGGTGTGGCTCAGTGGATTGAGTGCTGGCCTGTGAACCAAAGGGTCGGCGGTTCAATTCCCAGTCAGGGCACATGCCTGGGTTGCAGGCCAGGTCCCCAGTTGGGGGCGCATGAGAGGCAACCACACATTGATGTATCTCTCCCTCCCTTCCTTTCTCTCTAAAAAGAAAGAAATAAAAACTTAAAAAAAGATTATAAGAAAATATTTGCCAAGCCCTGGCCGGGTGGTTTAGTTGGTGGGAGCATCATCCCTTCCACCAAAAAGGTTGTGGGTTCGAGCGATCCTTTGCTGGGGTGTGTGGCGGAGGCAATGGATGGATGTTTCTCTCTCACTCTCTAATCTGTCTCCCTCTCTGTCTCTCCATTCCTCTCTAAAATCAACAATCCTATCCTTAGGTAAGGATTAAAAAAATATTTGGCAAGTTTGTAGGTAAAACACTCTCATAAAACTTGGGGACTTTGAGAAAGTTTACTATTAATAATTACTCCAGCACAGTGGGCATAAACCAGGACTATTCCATGCCCTCTGAGACACCCCCTATGAAAAAGGCTGAATTCTGTTTAAGGTGAATTTTTTTCTTTAACTGGGGTACAGAGAGGACAGGGAGAAAACCTGTGCTTGAATGTATATATCAATTTATAAAATTAATATTTTCTTGGGCCTATCTTAGCTGAGCGCATTTACATACATAAGAATTGTTCTGTTTGTAAATAAACAGAAATTCAGTGGATATAAGCTGGCTAAACACTGGAGACAAGAAGAACCCTGAGACAGAAAGAGAAACCGGAGACGAGAGCATAATTTATCACTTAAAAACTGGGTTGGGTGGGGAGGGCACATGGTAAGGTAAGAAATTTTCAGTGGATGGATTGTTATCACTGATACGGATTTTATTTTTTTTAATTTTGGTTATTGATGTGTGTGTGAGAGAGGCATTGATTTGTTTTTTGTTTTTTTTTTTTGTTTTTGCTTATTCATCGATTGATTCTTGCAGGTGAATCGAACCTGACTGGGGATCGAACCTGCAACCTTGGCTACGTGCAAACAAACTGAGCTACTTTGCTATGCTCCCATCTCTGTCCCCATCCAGAATGCCCAAATCTTTGTAAAATCTGGAATGTCCTTTTGGTTATAGTTCAGGAAACGGGAGTGAGGAAATGAAGGCATGAGACTGTTTGAAGTGCGGCATAAAGCCAAAGCCACATGAAAATAATTCATGAAGCCCGAGAAGTGAGTCCTGGCGGAAATGGAAAACTTACTAGCAGCAAGGCATTGGAGGAAGATGAGGCCATGAATCTAGGAGCTAGTGAGTGGGCACGGGTTGCCACCAGTAAAATCAGACTTCCATCCAGCCTACTGAAATACTCAAGAAAACGTTGTTCTCTTAGACTGGAAACTTAGAAATAACTAGGCTGTAGAAATCTAGGTTAAAGTCATTTTCACTATGTTATACAATTCAGCAATAAATTTCAGTGATCAGTTGGTAACATTTATTAATTAGCCATTCCAAACAGGTTGTTGTATTTAACGCAATGAATGTCTCTGAACGCACAAACGCAGTTAATTCTATAGGAAAAAATAAAATAAAAAAACATTTGCATTAGCATTTTTCTGTGGTTGTTGAAATATCTTTTCCTTCTCATGCATTAGCTATAAATAAATAATACCAATTCTCCGCACTCAAATTGTTTTTTATTATTATTAAAGTAACCATAGCTTACAGATGGTGGCATAGAGTTAGGCCCACTGGTTATTTAAAGTCTAAGAAATGCCTTCAGCTCCCTGGAGGAAATGCACTGAATATGTACACAAGAGTAATAAAATGATATTATGCCCAAGGATAAGCGCTGTTCCCGTGTTTTCAAACTGCGAGCATCCCGGGCATTTTTCAGCACAGGTTGTTTATAAATGAGGCCCCCAGCTGAGACTGAGCCGCTCAGGCAGAAAGGGGGGTGAACGGAGGATAATCACCCTGATTGTACCAGGAGGCTGTTTCCATACTGATCCAGGGTGGGTTGCATCCCCCCCAGGAGGAAACTGCGCAGTCAGGAGCTCCTAGGAAGTACCATGTGGTGAGTTTCCTCCTTCCAGGTACTAAGTGATACCTGGATGCCTTGGAAACCTTAATGGGTGAGATTACTCCGAGAGCGTTTTATTCCCTCTGAGTCCATGGAGAATGCTGCCCAATTAAGTCTTGGAGGGCAGAATTTGCCCTAGAAAGGGCAGTTTAAAGGTTTAGAGTTATCAAAGCAATATAAAAACTAGTCCCCGAAGTAGAGGAAAGAGAGGACTTCTCACTGTGGGTAAGAGTTTCATTATCAGCAGAGTTATAACGTTTTCCTCGGTGGCCAAATGAAAGGAGGAAACGGTGGGAACTACCCTTAAAATATGAAATGCATTAACCTTTTCTTACGTGGATTTATTTATAGTCAACCAACTGTCTCTTGGTCTCTTCTGGAACACGCCACGTCATCTGGCCAGTGTCCCAGTGTTTAGGACACTCAGAAGGCTGCCACACCAACTGGGTAAGTATTACGGCTTCCTCTAGAAATACATTTTCTATGTTAATGCATTATATGTATTCATGGAGACAACATGGAACTCAAATGGGCTGGAGGCAATATTGGATTTTGAACTAATTTTTTTTTAATAAAGAAGGCTAAAATGGCATTTTGTTCAGCTTTATCTAATTATTTCTCCAGCTCTGTTCTGCAGTCGGTGCAATTAAATTAACAAAATTGAATAATGAATTTTTGAGGAGGGTTTTCTTTAAAGAATCTGATATTATTGTGGTTATTTAAACAAAATGGATGTACGTTTTTTTATGTCGTAAGAATGCTGAAAGTGTCTTTGAACCCAGTGGAAGTAAAAATTATCGAGTACATAGTCTAGCAGTGTTCTTTTAGGTCGACCCACGAGGAGGTCTTCAAGTTACCGCATGTGTGAAGCACGTTCATGTTCGGAGACATGGCCGATCTTTCGGTCCAATATCTTCGTCGTTCGTCAACAGGCACCCACGGCGTAGGGAGGGGAGAGATGGGCTCCACTTGTCAGAAGCTGAGGTTCCGGGGCAGGAGGCCCCGAAGAGCCGCGTCCCCTCCCCTAACGCAGCCTGCTTCACACCCGTCCAAGTGCACTTCAGAAGGAAACGCCCAGCCAGGAAACTGTAGCTGTGGAAGCGGAGGGCAGTGACAGCGAGGGCGTCCCTGTATTTTTACTAACACGATGACTGAGAAATGCAGGAGACTGCTCACATCTACCGCCCCCTGGTAGCTGGGTAGTCACCCCCGTGAACTTCAGATTTCTCGTCTGCCACGTGGGAAAATAGTCACATCTACTGCCTGCAGGTGTCCCGATGATTAAGAGAGGCCAACTAATGTAAAGCACTGAGCACATTGCCTAGCAACGACAGTCCTCAATAAATGTTAGATGTCATTGTCACATTATTATTGTCCTCATAAGTACTCTTTTAGTTTTGGGGCCAGCACTGTCAATGTTGTGGAGGGTATAAATGGCATAGATCACATAGGATTTTGCTATTTGAGAAAGCGATGTGTAACATGGGAAAGTATATGAATAAAATCATCAGGAAAGGACGGTATATTGTTATATGTACGATAGGGTGGTATAGGTAATAAATACCATCGGTGCTACGTTTGAGAGTTTTATCAGAGTCAGAATCCTGTTCTCATGTTCGTCGCTGAGCACAACTTTCAAAATATATTAGTTCATTCAATAGCATGTCCGTAAGTGCCTACACGGACCACACGCTTTTGCTCAGTAGGACACGAAGCCGACTCACTTCTCTTCCTGGAGCTTACCCTCTAGCTCAAGTTGGAGCTTATCCCATACCGATGGGACCCTTTTCACTTTTTCAATTCTGTTTCCAAATGTACAATTAAACAATGGCTTCAAAAGCTACCAGAACCTGGACCCACATCTCAAGGCATTCTTGTAATCATGCCTTCCTTAGTTTTCTCCCAGACCCTCTGCAATGCTGGCTCTTAAACTCCAAGCTCCTTGTGGAATCATTTGAGAAGACAGCATCTCAAATTCTCCATCATCCTATTACAGCCAAACCCAGCAGTAGAGATGGTACATGACCCACTTCTTCCTTATTCTCTACCTGACTGTGTGATGCACGCCCAAGTCCTCTGGCCAGTTCGGAGGATGGGTGGTCTCAGTGCACAGCACACTTGGCAGGAGCACGGCCTCCCAGCCCCTGATCCTCCCCTTTGCTCACCTGTCACACGGCAGTTGTGTGCATGGCCGGCCTGTAATGGGAATATGTGAACAAAGCTTCCTAGCACTTGAAAGTACGTGGTTCCCAGAAACTGAAATGCCATTACTTTTTGAATACTTCCAAGTGAGTTATCCATGAGATGTAAAAAAAATTATATTCACCAACACTTCTTCCAGGAACACTGTATTTGTTCTGAAGAAAACGTTTTCATAAGCCTACTTGAGGCTGGGATGTCTCCAAAGTTCAGTCCTAAAGACATTCCTTGAGGTGCTGAGTGTTACTCACCCAGAGTCAGGGGTGAGAACTTCTGCAGCTAGAGGAAAGAGGTAAGAACCAGGAGGAGGGAGGGAGGGGTTGCTAGCGCAGATAAAACCAGCCAGTGCCTGGCACAGGGGCGCAGAGAACTATTGCCTAATTAGAGCTGTTTTTGCACCTCTAATCATAAATGCAAGTTTAGAAAGTGATGAATTGTATGGTTTTTGTTTTTTGTTTTTTTTTGTGGGAGAACGTGCTCTGAAGAGGTGGGCTCCAACGTCCAGAGAGCACAGTACACGGACTGTGTGTCCAGTTTTGAAAATGGACTCTTTGGGAATGTTGGGAAATGGACATTTTAAAACTTATTCTACATTTGTAGGTGGGGGCTGCTGCCTTGCAGAAGACAGGCCTGGATTTCAATCTAGACTCCACTTCTTACCAATTATGGGCTTTTTTGAATTTCTGTTTGTGGGATTTGAAACAGATAGCATAGGCAGAATTCATTCCCAGATACGCATTCAATGAACAATACTCACGGTGATGAAGAAGAAGAAGAAGAAAGAGGAGAAGGAGGAGAAGGGGGGAAGGGGAGGAAGAAGAAGACCAAGCCCAGCAGCTGGCAGGTTAGTGTGCAGTTACAACAGCAAACTAGTGCAATAATGATTGGCAGTAGCATAGCACAGTACTATGTAAATAGTAAGCAAAAAATTGTATGTTGACAAACATTCATACAAAGAAAAAGACAAAAGTGAATAGGAATGAACAAAGATGTGTGTTTCCATATTTCTTATTAGCAAACTTAATGGTAATAGAAATAAAACTCCTATTAGCAGCACCGAGATTTCCAGAAAGATATCTTGGAGTCATTAGGAAACCGAGAACAGAAGATAATGCGAACCGTAAATGACTTCTCTTAAAGTAGCTTTGTTTCTAATGAACACTGACATGGGTTTTCTGGTAAATACCGACTTGGATTATTACCAAAAATCAGGCCATCCTAATTTGATGACTCAAGGGCGTATCGGGTAGACCTTGCATGAGGGCCTCTTGACCCTCCAGAGAAATATAAATATGGATTGTTCTCTGGATGGGCACAAATATAAAACCCTGGGATTTTTTTTGGCCGGGGGCGGGTAATCTGTGCCTTTATAAAATATTAAAAGAGAGGAAAATGTTGGTCTTTGAAAGAATACTTCCCATCAGACTCCATGCTTCAAGGAATCTACGGTTAATAATAAAGGTAACCAAAGCAGCATTATATTGCCTGTAATATCACTTTGACAGAGAGCTCACACCTGTGCAAAAATCTTCATTAGTTACTGAGACTGTCCAAAGAAGTCAATGTCTTCAAGGTTGCACTATCAAGGTGAATGTTCGGTGCTGTCATTTCTCATGACGCCGAACCAGGGCTGGGATGTGGCGGGTTAGCGTCTCCAAACACTGACCTGTGGTAGGGACCCACGAGTAAGATATTCTTCCCCTTCCTCCTTGTTCTGCTAGTTGAGAACATCTCTTAGCTATTTATTAAGGCACCGTTGATTCAAAGCTGCTATGTGTCCTTCCTCTGTAACTGCTGATGTAATCTATATTGCCTTTATTTCCATTCTTAGATCTATTCTTCAGAAAGATACACTTGCCATATTTTAGGTGTGAATAATTAGGTGTAACTGAGAAAATAAAGTTGCAAATTCTTTCCTTATTTTCCTGACAAATGCAGTTTCTAGTATATTCAGATTTCTACTGTATTTTTTTTGTTTTTGCTATATTCCAGCTTTCCCCTCTATTTTTGTTTGAAAATTCTAACACAGAATTTCATGCCAAAAAATATTTTTTTTCTCCTGAAAGCTGAAAGAAATCATTTCAAGTTTCAAGACTGTGAAAATCGACTATGCCTGACTTTTTCCAAAATGACTTGTAATGCTTTTTGCCAGGCAGATTCTAGGACCAGTGAGTTTACGTTCAAAACTTACAGATGGTAGTTACAGAAGACTGGCCGGTAGGGCGTTTTTCAAGAATGTCAAGATCAAAAACTATAATTAAAGGTTATTTTGGGAAAAGCCAACGTCCCCATCAAACTCCACAGGGGAAAAAAGAAGAAGAAGAAGAAGAAGAAGAGGAAGAAACGATTTTGTGACAAAGTAATTACTGGCAAAAATATTGCAACCCCACATGCCACTGGAAAACAATTGAATTTCTGGTCTTTTCACTGTAGAACCTTAGCTTTCAAAGTGATGGCTAGGGTTATAATGTATAATGCTGACTTTTCCTCAAGATCATAGGTTATTTCTCAGCTGTCACCACGCCGCAGCCATCTTCCCTGTCACCTGTGACTGTAGCCCGTCCTTGTTAGTTGATATCTTCATGCCGAACCCTGGTAACATCCCATCAGCACAAGGTCGAGGTCGCGCGATGGCAAGTCCGTGATGAAATTTTTACCTCTTAACGACAGGACAACTGAAAATGTTAGGCACGGAGGCAGAAGCAGAGAAATAATGAGTGTGTAGAGTGTCGTTTCCATGTGCCACTGCTTTGTAGCCGTGCTGTGACTACCAGGGTGGAGCAATAGTGGAGTTAAAGGGGCGGGCTGGCGGTTTAAAGAGGAGAATGAATATTCGTGATTAAAATTGCATGGATCCGTGCCAAGGGCTGCGACAAGGTGTCAATTGCATGACTATGTCGGTTTCAGTGCCAGATAAGAACCTTTAAAATTTCATAATAATTGCTCTGTTTCTTGTATAGAACAAAGTCCTCACTCTGAACTCTTGCTGACAATAAATACATTCTATGAAAACCTGTTTTGAAAAATAATCAACTTTCATTATACATATATTTTTATGTACTGAGTGATAAGTAGTTTTTCAATCTCTTTTATGTCAACTAACCTCATGTTGCATATCTACAGGTTCATCTCTTTCCCGCCTAATTCTGTAAAGTCTCAGTGACAATTCTATGACCACAGAGTATTTAATTAGTCCTTGAATTAATATTTGTAGTTCAAGTTTATATGCCTTGACAATGAGGGCACATGTATAACATTCTGTTGCTAGGAAAAATGGCAAAGCCTATTTTCCGTATCATTTATTTATAGGTTGAAGTTTTTTGTGGCTAATGACCATGTATAACCTTAAATTGCGACGTGCATATTGACCCAACAGAGAACTTACTGGGATAAATGAAGAATACGTGCTTTGTTTGCATCAAGAATACATCTGGCTTTTACACAAACTACCGCAGAGGACACTTGGAAAAAGCATCCCTCGATATTTCTATTCCCTGTATTTCCTTGGTCCTGCTTTTCATTAGGCATCTGGAATAAAAACGGTAGGCTTTTAAGCAAAGACTAGTTTGCAACCTGGGAAGAATATTTTAAAAGACGATTTCATGGGTAGTGTTACTTGTCCGAGAATTCTTGTTTTGTTTTTTTAATTTTAAAAAGAGACTATGAATTCACCACAAAGCAAAACTCAAATAGGAAGCTTTTTAAATATAATGCTTTGTTGGTTAGGGAAGACCTAAGACAGACTCATGTTCTCGGCAACAGACAAACAAAACACACACACAGCTCGTGTCCGGATCCGCGTTCGGAGCTGTGCTTTTGCGGTAACATTCGGTGCTCTGTTAGTTTGTTTTGCTCGGAATTGAGGGCCTGAGTCACTGGTCAGCGCAGGGCAAATAATAAGTCACGATGACAAGTCCCGAATCCAATTTGAACGCGGAGGGGGAAATGGAAGTGGTCCCAAGGGCCAGCGTTCTGTGCGTTAATTCCATCCGTGGAGGAGCTGTAGTTCCAGATTTTTATGTTCGCGAAATAATTCAAACGACTCTCTTCTATTTTTAACTTCCTGATGGGCCGAGGAGATTTTCACACTGGCTATGACGGCTTCCACCACGCTGAAAAGCGAGCGCTGTGCGCGGAGCCACCCCAGCCCCGACCTGAGGAGACTCGCAGGGGTTGCCATGGCGACCCCTTTCGCTGGGACTTCTCTCTGTTGGCTTCGCTCTGACATTACAGCCTAAAAAGAATCGAATGAGAAGGTGTGGTGGCCGTGAAGACAAACGCAAGGCCAAGAAGATGGAACTTTCTCATCTTTCTTTCTCCAAAAGGGAGGACCTGTCGTCCTAGATGAGCAATGCCACCGAGGTAGACAGCGGGCTGGCTGAAGAGATGTCACCCTCAGATTTCACGGAAACCCCAGGGTGGATTTCTCTAGGGCGTAGGTGGAAAATTGGCCATCCCAGGGCCACGAGCAAAATCACAATGTGGAGGAGGATGCTTAGGGTCATTTGAAATAGGAGGGGATCTTCACCCCTGAAAGAACCAAGGTCTGCTTTGTGGTGGTGCAATTGTTTAGCTTTATTTTAGCAGAGGTGTGATATGTTAAAATTTCACTTAAATCCAGGCATCCGCAGTGGATGAACCCCAGATCTGAATTTCTTTGAATGAGAAGGGAGATGTATCATTCATCTGGTGTCATTTCTTTCTAGGTAGACCTTCCTTTCAGAGATTATGCACAACACAACGGTTTATAACAGCAACCTCAATTAGAGTCTCATTGCAGACATTCTGTCAAGCGCCTTTCCCGACTAATATCACTGAACTCTTCCCAAGCACCCCTGTGAGGTAGATACTATTATCCACTCCATTTTGCACTTGAAGAAAGGGAGACTCAGAACACGTAAGTGGGCTACCAGGATTAATCCTCTAGCAGAGGGAAACCGGGAACCTAAGCCCAGAACCCATCTCACTGCGAGATTAAACAGAACCCTGCCAAAACTGGGGGAGGGGACGGGGTTCCTAAGAATTTACTAACAAACAGGAAAATATGTAGTTCTGACACGACTGTGCAAACATCCTTCCCCAAATTACAAAATAAAACCAATCAGGTGAGACTAGGGAGGTGACGTATCAGAGAATCTCATGCCTTGAAAAGAATCCACTTTGCAGGTTTAACTCAACCAGAATGCTTCAGGGGCCCTGAGCGTTTTCTGCAGGCCCAGACCCACGCCTCCCACAGCTGCCGAGCCCCAGGAGCATCTCCCCGGTCCTGGGAGAGGAGAGTCAGCCAGGCGGGGAAGGACCCGCCGATTCGGTGGTGAGCGCGGTTTGCTCTAAGACAGAGCCTTTGAAGGAGTGGCCCGAGGGCGGAAGTGGCTGTCAGACACGTTTCATTTGTCCAAACCCAACGTGATTTTGGACAGTTTTATTCCACGACCACAGTTAAAAATTGAGGCGTTTCATATAAAATCTGAATCTTCTCGTTAAAAAAACCTGTGGACACGAAGTCATATTACCATCTGATAATGATCGGCTGGAGCTAGCAGGAAGCGTCCACGTCAGCGGTGGTTTTCCAGAAACCCTCACCCCTCTGCCCCTCCCACACTGAAGTTCATTGGCAACTGTCATTCATGTAAAGCTTGTGTTGTTATTCTCATTCCTGTTACATTCGGGGTGCGGCAAAAGTAGATTTCAGTTGCTCATATGGAAAGCAATAAATAACAGCACAAGAATAAACTCTGTGTACCGCATACTCGCAACTGGAAACCTACTTTTGCCCCACCCTGCACGTGGTTTTGTTTTTTTTTCTGGCCCCTATAGGCTGCTGAGGTTGTTGCTTTTGTTGTAAAGACTCTAAAAAGCATCTGAGTCACCAATTAGTCATAGGTAAGGACAAAAAATCCGCGCTTCCGGGAGCAACAGAGTGTTCCTACTGTCCCTCTGCTGGTGGGAGCGTTTGTGGGTGTCCTCGATAGCTACACAAGCGATCTGGAACAGGAACTGAAGTCGCCATCACTACGAGTTTTGCAGAGACAGGGTGTACTGCAAAACAATTTCGATTTCCGGCAACCTGGAGAGGGCGTGGGTCACTGAGAGGCCCGGGTGTGGGCGAGTTGCGTAAACACTGGCAGATAAGCAGGTACAATTTACGTGCATGGAAGATTTTAGCTGCGAGTTGGATTAAGTAGAGGAAATAAGATGGGGAAGGGGGCTGGACGAGGGAGGGAGGCAGAACTTTCGGAGGGTGAGGTCACAGCTCCTCACACCCCTCAGCATCGCTTGGAGGCTCCCTGGGTCCTCACCGCTCACCGCCACCCCCTCCCGTAGCCACGGATCACGTGGACGACAAGCTCTGCCTGGGATGAGTTCTTTCTCTGCCAACCTCCAATTCACCTGACTTTCTCTTACTTGCACTGCCCTGGTTCAAGAGGCTCATTTTCCACTAAACTTTTCTGTTGCCGTTTAGAGGAAGGAGCTATTTCCTCTGGGCTGCAAATCCCTGGTGTGGACTTCACTCGTCGGACTAACGGCACCCCGAGGAGACGATGGATTCACTCTCCCGCTGCCCTGGCGTACTGCCTGCTCTTCCTCACCTCCGCCTCCGTCGTGGCGGGCCCAGTGTTCGCTGAAGAGTTGAATTAATACATTCTCCGAAGGGAGCCAGATCAAAGCATTGCATTAAAATTTCCTTGACCTATTGACTGAGTAAGGAGCTGACACATCACCCCCGTAGCGAGTGTACAGCTATAATTACTCATTCCGTTGGTAATAATCGGGATCCTGTTCTGAAGTCATATGTGTACATATACGCATGTACCCCTACCTGGGTATCTGTAACTATAAATAGTGGAACACGGTCTTCCGCTGGGGGTACTAAATGAGTCACTCCGGAGAGCATCTGAGTGAAGAAGATTTAATTACATAATTAAATAAGCACTTAATTTCATTAAAAATTTTACCAACTGTCCTCCTTGTCCAGCCGCCCATGAAAGTTAGCCTGTTCTTTTGCATTAAAATATTAACGGAGACAAGGAGGCAACTGCGGGCCTTCTGTGCAGTGCCAGGCATGGGCGTTTCACCTTACTGAAATACAGTGAAGACAAGTGCACAGAAGTGTGCGTGCGGCTCTACTGAACACAGGTGAGTGACGGGCCCCCAGGCCAAAGACACAGCGCGGCCACCAGCTCCCCAAACCCCCGCTCCCCTCCCCACCTCCCCTGCTCCCAGTTCACTGCCCTCTTGCCAGGCTAACCCGGTTCCAGACTTCTAAAGGCACAGACTCGTTTTGCCTGCCTGTAGTAACTGGAATGTTTGCTCCACTTAAAGTACTTATTGCTTACATAACGCCTGCAGTCTGACCACGTTAACAAACATACATCGTAACTGCAGAGTTAGAGACGTGGTCTTGACACCCCAGAGGCTGATCTGGAGGGGGAACACGTAACCAAACACCTGTGGACAGCCCGGGTACACGTCGCACATGGTAAACGGGTTCGGAGTGGCAGCAGAGACGTTCGAGGGGCAGTTGTCCTCCGGCTTCACACAACCTGCAGAATCACCGCCCGCCCGAAGAAAAGGTCTGATTCTAAAGCCCGTTTCCCTCCAGGTTGGCAGAAACAAAGCTCCTTGTATCTCCCTGATTGTTGTGAATTGGTCTCACGGAGAGACCTTTAAATCTTCTCTCTGATAAGAGCCTGAGGGAGGGTAAAGCACCAACTCACGCCCTGGGGTGGCTCCGCGGAGGCAGAGCTGTTAATCAACGGCAGGGGTCCTTGGGGGCCTGAAAGGTGAGTCAGGAGGCTGTGTTTTTTTTTTTTTTTTTTTTTTGTAGGAGGCTGTGTTTTAAAGCTGCTCTGACTTATGGATAAGACGTCACACTAACGATAAGTAAGAGTTTGGCTAGGGAACACTTTTCTGTGGGTTGCAGATCACCCAGGGGTGAGCTTCCAAGCAAAAAGGCTTCTAGGTTGCAGAGACAGGCGGGGCGGGTCCATTTTGTCTGAGAGGCTAGAGAGCCGCTGGCGGGTAGGAGTAGGAGCTGGTGAGTGCGGTGGTTTTTCAGAAACGCCTTCTTTATGCTCCAAAGAAGAAACGATGTCCCCTGTCAAATGCTCTTCCTTGGGAGCAGAGTGGTCCCCGCTCTATTCAGCAGTTGCGGGCTGGAGAACCGCCGAATCCCCTCACTACTGGGGCCCGTCGCTCTGAGCCTTGCATTCCAGGCTGGGTCTCATTCACGCTTCCCATTCCAGGCTACTTTCTAGAGCAGGCCCTTCCTGACCCTACTCCGATATCAGCCCAGGAAACCACTGACTCAGGGTCCTCCCCGAGACCCAAACAATTCCCCAGCAAAAATTCCCTTCTCCAGAAACTCCAACCAGTTTTGGAGAGAAAGCGCCCCCTTGCGTGACATCGCATGCGCAGAGGCCCTGCTCTTGCTGCATTTGTTCTGAGGACAGTGGTGTCAGGCCGCACCTGGGCTCTGAGCCCGAGTCTGGAGAGCACCAGCTGGAACCACAGCTGGGCTCCGAAGGACTCGTGTGCCGGTGTCCCCGTGGAGGAGAGGTCGGGCGCTGGTGCGCACCGGGTGCTGCGGGCCAGCCTCCCTGGGGCACAGCGAGGGAAGCTCCAGCACTCCAGTCACGGGATCCGAGACGGTAACACAGCGGCCGGCGCGGACTCACCCTTCTCCCCTGAGCCCTGCTTCCTCCCCGCCTTTCTGGGTAATGTGTCCCAGATTCGCTTGGGGAGGCTTGCTCTCTCCCGGTCCAACTCACGTCAACACGGGTTCTCAGATGCATGGGAAGGATGACTCATGGGAAGGATGCATTGGAAAAAGACCAACGCCACAGTGTGGTCTCAGTTATGAAAAAAACAAAACAAAACAAAAACTATACTTTTAAGTAGTACGGGAGAAAGGAACACACACACATAATATAAAGAGAAATAAAACAAAACATACTCGGTGATGTCTCTTTCTGGACTGTTAGAGGCCACCGATGTGAATTTTGTTCCCAAGCTCATCTATAATCAGGAAGTGTTCCTGGCACCGAGCCGATTGTCCAAGGAGCCTGTGACTCAAAGTGCGTCAGGAGGACTGACTGCTGTGCAGTCCCTTCAATTCCTGGGACTTCAGCGGCCAGAGCCCTGTGAAAGTGTCAGGAGTGTTATTTGCCTCCTTAGAGAGCAAAGCAATAGATCGTGCAACTTAGCGTTGAGTAGTAGTTACTGCAGCGACAGCTACTGAGAGTAATTTTCCAGAGAAGGTCGACGTTTTCATAGCAGTCCAGTAAACTCCATTCCCCCGCAGTGAGAGATGGGCTTCTAGAGTGTGGGACTTGACTGGTTCCTGAAACTCCCGTGGGAAACAGAAGGGGAGAGGACAGTGACGTCACACGCACCATCGACTTTGTCTTCGCTGGGCATCTGCCCTCTGAAGACCTTCATGAGGAATCTGTTCTCCAGGATGGATCCCAAGTGCCCTTCTTCCCTAGGGAGGGGCGCTCTCAGCTCCTGGACTGTCCCCACGATAAAGGGGCACGAACCCCTCTGTGACCTATTATCAGATTGCGCTCTCATTTAAATCTTGCATTGCCATTCCATTTTTCACTTATGCATGCTCTATCTCTTCAACAGAAACTGTGAGGCCCGGGAAGGTCACGGAACCCGTGCCCCAGTTCCCATCCCAGCACCGTGCCTTTCAGAGTCTCCGGTAGGTACTCAATAAATATTGATAGATCGGATGAGATTCAGCTGAAAACACGCAACCTGGGCTTTGCCTCTCAGCTGCCAGTCCAATCCCATGACTTGCAAATTTAATTTTGAGTGAGTGCAAAGTACTCACTTATTCTGCAAAATGAAAATCTGTGCATCTTAGAAAGAATCGATCTTCTTCTAGGGACATCAAAATTCCAGATTTCCTTTCTCCCCGAAAGGCTTAGATGATAATCTGCACACTTCTATGTTAATTTACAAGTACTGTAACTTAATAACTCAGCATTTCAAAGAAGCATACCTGCAATTTTTTTTTAATATGGCACTTCTATTTATTACAGGTTTTACACCGCAGAGAATGAGTGAATTTTACCTGTGAATTATAAACCTCTCCATGTAAACCTTGTATCTTGAAACACCAAAGCCTCCTAATTTTGAATTAATATTCAATAAAAGTTACATGCAGAAGGCAGATGGAATTTTTACTTAATTTGTTTGTATCACACAGGTAAAAGGTAAAGGCAAAATCACACAGTATTAGGGCAGAGCTGAATATTCTCTACTTGTTGGAAAAGATAAATAAATAGTCGAATGTGTTAAACCTTTACGTGACTTCAATTTGGCAAATTACTTTAACAAGGAAATATTTTCCTGATGACAGGGAGGGGTTATTCGCGCAAGAACTCCAATCTAACGTGGGTACTGCCTGGTGTCAGAGTTTCACAGGGCAACGGCTGAGACGCAGCACAAAAGATACGTTGTGTCCAATCAAAGGGCGAGAAATGTAGCAGCGTCTGTTTTCTCTCGATCGATCACCTTAACATTTTCAAATCAAATGATACAAAACTATTAAAGACGCCAAAGTGGGGAAAAAATCATTCAGAAGCACTGAAATATGAAATTAGAAGTAGCACTTGAAAAAATAGAAACTTTATACTCCTCAATAGCTTTCATATACCTTTTTTTTTCTTTCTCTGAAAGAAAAAAAAAGAGCTTTAAAACAACATCCGGCCTTTGACTAGTTTCAAAACACCAGGGTAAGGCTCTGGCCACTTAACTAACAAACAAATTCACACAGTAGCTGCTGTACTGTGGTTTTGAAATTAGTGTCCATTTTATTTTGGTGTCTAACTTATGTATCTGTTTAAGCAAATGCAGTTTTTCCACATTGGCCAATAAAAAATTCAGGGAATCAGCCAAATTGTAGCATACATTGCTATGCCCATTACGTATCTCCCAGGACTTGACAATTTGGAGAAAAAAATTAAAGCTAAGTGGCTTTGATGAAACAGAAATTTAATGCTCAAAATGAATGATGTGTATGGTTCTTGAGAAAAGGGTGGACATTTGCAAAATTCTGTTTTCAAAGAGATGTATTTTCTATATACATGGACAAAGAAGGTGCCTGGGGAATGGCAAAACTTTGGAAATAAGACGACAGAAGCCCGGTCTGTGGCCTTGGGTTTGTCGTTGACGACGCAGCCGCCACTCACTGAGCTGTGAAGACTGGACTCCCGCCTGCTCAGCCCTCCTTCCGCCGTAACTTCCCCTTCCCGATCACTCTCCACACGGTACCACCTCCCTTTTACTGTAGTGGTGGTATTTTCTTTTGTTCCGCTTTGCTCTCTTAAAACATGAATATTATCTTAACGTGAATTTTCTTTCTGCAGGCTTAAGAAGCTCTCACTTCCTGTAGTATTCTGGGGGGAGTCGGGGGGCCGGGAAAGACTGGAAACGGTGGCTTGGGTTCGCAGTAATTATTTACACTGCTTGGGTTTCAGGGACTTGAAGAAGACAGAGTGTGTTTTCATCTGCTACTAGTGTGTTTGAAAGAGGCCCCTTCAGAAGCCTTGACTACGGCTTGCCTGTCCAGTGTCCACTAGATGACACTGTTGTATAAGCACAATGGTGAGAGGCCGTGGTGTGACAATAACCAATTTATCATATATATATATATATATATATATATATATATATATATATACTGTCAGTATCTCTCTTTCAAGATGAAACTGGCTTAGCATTTTTAATTGGATATGGCTGGTAACTACAACTTCATATAATTAAAGTAAAGTTACCCTCAAAGGTTAAAATGTAGCGGAAAAAAAGAAACATGTCTATTTCACAGCATTCATATTTTTACAATAGGAAGATCTTTCAGAATCTGGATTTTTCCCAGTTAAAACAGACTTCATTATAAATTTTAAATTGGGCCATTTCAAACCGAGGGGCGATAATTGTACTGATAATGTTGGTTTTCAAGTAGCGCTTGTCAGCGATCTTCTCTCTCTCTCTTTGGGCCTGTCTTTCCAATTCTTTTCTTCTTCTGGGCTGAGCGCAGTGCCTAAATCATGGAAGAATCGATGATCCTAGCAGCCTCTGAGCTGCGTGCTTGCCACGCCAGGAGCCGTTAGCCGCGGGAAGAGGAGGGTCCAACAGTCACGCTGACCGGTGGACGGGGCGGCGGAGGAAGTGCTGCGGCTGTATACAACTCTCTGGACCTAGATACTGTCCTGTAAAACCCATGTTCGGAGGCACCCTGCAGACGGCTGAGGTCGCCCCTGATAGGAGGCGTCCTGCTTACTAACCTCACATAGGGATGCTCAGACGCACTGCTCCGTCGAGCTTATCGGCTGTGACGTGCACTGAGTAGGGTCCTGCTCCTGGTGTGCGTTACCCACCGACCTCACGCTGCTCAGCTGAGAGTCTCGGAGGCGGGGCCAGGCCTGAACAAGAAGGACTCCAACGGCGGGTGGCAGACGAGTGCTTTAAGGCACGTGGCATGTCTCACAGGGAAGCGACAGCCATGTCACGTTGTTTTCCTCCTTTTCCGAAGCCAGGCACGCTAGAGCCAGGAGCGCAGAGGGCCGGAAGCCCTGGGCTTTGGAGGTCACCACCCGTGCCCCGGGGAGACGGGTTGCTCAGCCCAGGCCGAGGTGTCGCTGTACTGTTTGACCGAGCAAACCCATCAGATGACGCCATCAGATGAGCCACTTCTCTGACGTTTCCAACAAGGTCTGCAAAGAGAGCCTAGCGCTGAAACTTGTTTTCAAAGACATGGTCATCATGCTGAAACGTCGGAGCATCCTCAGAACAGGCGGATGCTGGGCATTTGGATCGGGAACCTCACGTAGAATTTCCTTTCTCTCTTTTCCACTTCTCCGTGTTTTCCTCTCCACTTTTCCTTTCCTTTCCTTTCCTCTTTTCTTTTCTTTTCTTTTCTTTTCTTTTCTTTCTTATATCTTTCTTTTCACCTGTGTTTTATCTTCTTCCTTTCCCCTCTGCTCACTCCAACAGGAAAACTATTCTCTGTAACTTTCACTGAAACTCTATTATAGGTAGCAGCATATTTTTAAGTCCGCTCCTCCACTCTGGGCATATTATATAATCTCACAGAGCCTGAGATTGCCCAGCATGTAATTCCACATAGATTATTATGAAGGTTCAACAAGATCAAAGTATTTGTGAAGCAGAGGGCAGGATTTTGATGTACAGTAGGTGTTCAGAAAATGCTGACCTATAGAAGACTTCCTTTAAACAATTGTGTCTGCTTGTGGCCAGGTAGCTCAGTAGGTAAGAGCATCATCCAGACACGCCAAAGTTGTGGGTTCAATCCCAGGTCAGGGCTCATATAAGAATCAACCATTGGATGCATATGTGGAACAAGAAATTGATGTTTCTTTCTCCCTAAAATGAATAAATTTAAAAAATGTTTTAAAGTGCCTTCAGGAGCTGGCGTGAGGAAAGAATCCGATTTAATGGTGGGTCATCAGGTGAGGTTGCTTCAGGTCTAGGCAGAAAGCAAGGGAGGCAGTGTAGGGGCAGAAGAAACTAGAAAGTTTCCTCCAGCCGGAGAGAAGAGAACCTGGAGATGGTGTCACAAGCAAAGCTGAGAAGGAATAACGTTATGACGGGGGAAGGACTGTTTCTGGAGTGACCGACTGTTGGGGGCTACGCACTCTTTCTGCATCCTCTCATTTAATTCCCACAATGCCCCGTAAAGAGTTTTCATTGGCACCTCCTTTTTCTAGTGGAGGAATCTGAGGTTCACAGACTTCAAGGATCAAGTCCAAGGTATCCTTGCCTCCTATGCGGTGAAATCTGTTATATTTCCAAACAACTTTCCCCTGCCATTGGGACACCCCTTTCTCCCAGAGTGTTGCAGACGGGGCAAATGGGACTCGGGTTTCTACCTTGTTGCAGCCCCACGCTGGAAAACGTGGTGTTGGAAATTTCCTTTGAGCACTCACTGTGGATTTTCCTGTAGGAGTAAGATTTGTAAGGCTGGGTACCTTTTTAGGCTTTTTTTTTTAAATCAAAAGATTATTTAATTCAAAATGTAGCCAATTGATAGTAGGGTACCCGTAGTGGAGGGTACTACAAGATACTACTGCCAGAAAACTATTCCTTCTTAATTTCAAATGAGCGAGTGAAAGGCTCACTAGTCTTTACTGATTTTTACCACTTAAGCCACATTGAGAAGCCACTTCTCTGACCCTTACTGCGGATAGATTCAGTAGGTGTGAAGATGAAGGGGAGGGATGGATTTCCCAGAATATTTAGGGAATGTTACAGCACCCACCACCGTACTCTGCTAATTGTGAGCTACCTGCCAGGTGAGTGCCACGTGTGACGCTAAATGAGTATATGGCCTGGTAAACATCTCTCTCCGCAGGACTCAGCAGTGTAATGAAATGCACGGGCACAATAAATTTAGTTCCGGCACTAGTGCAATGGCCCCTCTGAGATCTGAGGTCCCCGGCCTGGCATTTCCCCTTCCCTGGCATGCATAAACAACCCAGAAATAGGGAATCTGGGTCTCTTACCAGGAAATCACGGTAACACTGAGTGAAAGGCAGCGGGACTTCAGGAGTTGTTTGTGAAACTGGACACACTCTCCTCTCCCTCACACTCATCCATCTTGGTGCCACGGTCTCGAATTTTAACGTGTCCACCCACTTAGCTGTGGGCCTGGAGGCGTGATGAGTTTTTCACAACGACTCCCTCCGCTCCGGAGGCTCTGAGAGGGATGCCCTGCCGTATTCTTTCTGAGAGGCCTGCACAGAATCACCCGTGATGACCACACCCTGGCCTGAAGGACCCGTCACTGTCCTTAGTGCACTGTCCACCGACTTTGCAAGCGATGAAAATGCTAATTGATGCTGGCTACATTTTTTTCTATCTCCAGCTAAATATCTCTGGTAACCCCCCTCCCTGCCTCCAGACCCCCTAACACTCCCTATTCACCCTGTAGTATCCCTTCCTTCTGACACTGCCTGTGATTTACATTTATTTTTCTGATTCAAATTTTTACTTATCCCCTGGTCTAGAGGGTCCCCAGACACGGCACCTGTTGGGTACTTACAATGATAAGAATAGTTAGGAAACCCTACAACAGGGGTGTCCAACCTTTTGGCGTCTCTGGGCCACACTGGAAGAAGAATTGTCTTGGGCCACACATTAAATACATTGTGACACATAATCACAAAAAAATCCTATAATGTTTTAAGTCAGTACACGGTTTTGTGTTGGGCCGCATCCACGGCCATCCCGGGTCACATGTGGCCTGTGGGCTGCAGGCTGGACACCACTTAGGGCCTGAAAGGTGTGGATCTGTTCCCAGGCTAAAGGTTGTCTGAGTTAGTTCCCTTAAGACTTAAGAGTTGTAATTTGGTACAGGTGACAGGGTTTCTGGGCTGCTGAACCCAGGGATGAGATGTCACCCACGGCGCAGGAGGGGTCCAGCTGTAGTTGCTCCACGGTAAATTCAGGCTTTGGTGGTCTTCCGTATTAAACAAGGCATTTCATAGGCCTGATTCTACATTTATAGGGGGACCTTTGTAGTGCCCAGTCATACCGTGGACATTAAATGGGTGTGGGTTCCGTCTCTTAGATCAGATTGACATTATTCCATGACCTTTGCTGTCGGAGAATTCATATTATATACGAAAAAGAAATTCTTCCTTTTCAGCAAAAGGCCGAAGATTCAGAAGCGGTACAAGGGTCCAGGTGAGCTAGCTGCTAAAACACACGCGCGCTTCCAGAGCTCTTTGTCCCCAAAACATAAGGGTTGCCTGCATTTTACAAATTAAAACATTTTAGAGACTAAAGCTTTTCCTTTCTCTTTCGTACCCATTGGCTAATTTCTTGGTAATGGCATGGTTTCATTTGAACAGGGAAGCGTGATTAGGAAGCTTTTTATTAATTTATCAGAAGAGGTATAGGAGTATGAATGGCTCTTATTGAAGTAACATCTCAGGAAGGCAAGGTCAAATGTTGATCATAATGGATAAATCATCAGAAAAATAAGCACAGCTACCTGTCCCTCACCCAGCCTGCGTGGGCTGAGTTTTCAGAGCACACACATGCACACACACGCACACACACACACATATCTGTCACGTCTCCTTGGTATATAACTCAGTCACCTGCCAGATGATTCACTCGACAGCTGAGACTTGGCCCCCTCACTTGGAGAATGGAGATGCTATTATTTTGAAGTCACTCTGAGCATTAAGAGGCAACAGAAAGTGCATGGACATGACTCGCAAAGGGGGAAGCTGTAACAAGTAGAGGATATCACTGTCATTTTCAGAGCTTCCCATATACCCAGGATGAACTATGTTTAAAAGACAAAGTCAGAAACTAAGCTTTGAGACACTCTTAGACATGAGGAGCAGCGAGACGCAGTAGTTTATTTTTCCAATGCAAAGGGCTGCCGTGATGTTGACGTTTTCTTGTTTGGCATAGACAAGTAAGATTTGGTTTCTAGGTAAGAAATGATCTTCCAGCAACTCAAGGAATCCACCCAAGCAAGCAGCTGCCTTCTGAGGCAGAGGGTTCCCACTGCTAGAATGTTCTAATGACACGCCTGGAGGGACAGGGCCAGTGTCACTCTGTTTAAGGTTGGTGGTGGAATCTCTCATCCAAAAGAAGCGTTCTTTTGCGTTTTGCTTTCCAATTTTACCAGCACCGTTTATTGAAGGGGGTTTCTCTTCTCCATTGTACGTTTTTGGCTCCTTTGTCAAGAACTATTTGCCCATATGCGTGTGGGTTTATCTCTGGGCTCTCAGTTCTGTTCCGTTGGTCTGTGTGTCTGTTTTTCTGCCAACACCATGATGTTTTGATTACTGTCACTTTGGAGTGTGATTTGAAGTCTGGGAGGGTGATTGCCTCTGGCCTTGTCCTTTTCTCGATTGCTTGGGCCGTTTGGAGTCTTTCGTGGTTCTATACAAATTGGATACAGAATTTGTGGTACATATATACAATGGAATACTACTCTGCCATAGGAATAAAATAAAATACAGCACTTTGCTGCCACACAGATGAATCTTGAGAAGATCATGCTGTGTGAAATAAGTCAGAAACATCAAGAAACATATGATTTCACTCATGTGTTGGACAGAAAATTGAAAGCAACAAATGAACAAACGAGAGAAACACGTCAACAAAGACTCACAGACACAGACAGCAGTGTGGTGGGGACCAGAGGGAACGGCCAGTGGGGGTGGGTGCAGGGCACGGGGGGTCAAAGAGGTGGCGGTGGGAGGACACTTGACTTTGGGTGGTGGGCACCCATGCAACACACACGTGATGTATCACAGAACCGCACAAGTGAGACCTATGTAATTGCATGATCGATCTCACCCCAGTGAGTTCAATTAAAAGGAAAAAAAAGGAGCAATCTTTTGGCATTTCCTGGTCCTTCCCTCCTTCCCTTAATAACTATCGTGATGGAACCACAGCGCATAATGTTACCTATTCACCTGATTTACTGTCTCTCATCAACACGCAGTGTCCATAAGGGCAGAGAGTTTAATTTACGTATGCGTCAGCATCTTGCCCCTTCTTACAATGGGATGGGCACACAGTAGGTACACCATGAATATTTTTAACATATGAAAGAGTGGATGAGTCCTTTAAACACAAATTTTTATACAGAACTTCATTATATAAATGAGGTACAAGTCAGGGTTTCCTGACAGTTTAAATCTTCATTGTTTAGCAGAAAACATTTCGTTACTTAATATTTTCCTACACCCTAAAGCACCACTGTGAACCCCTGAGTTTCCTTGAGCAACAGTTTGAAAATCACCAATCTCAAGAGCAGTATTTTATAAGAAAGGACATAACGCCCAGACTTCAGATCTCAGGTTTAAATGGAGTTTTCCCCTGGGCCGCATGGAAAGCAAGAATACTTCTTGAGAGCCACGGAAAGGCTTATATTGATTCCCCCTGAGAACTGGGGCACAGCGTGACTCTGGGCCAATAGCTGAACCTCCTGCTGTTTTGGGGTTCTTTCTGTAAAATGGGGTTGTTGATAGTTACCACCTCCCCTCCACCCCAGAGATGCTCGCACCATTAATGAGTGGTTCTTGCTAAGGCTTTAAAGGATCCTTTGGAAAAAGGCTGTAGGTAAGGAAAGATAACAACATAATTTATTCGATCCCGCTCAGTAAATGCTCTCAGAGAGAGAAGAAACAAATACCAAAGACTCTAAGTGGAGAGTGTCAGCTCCAATTTCCGTCTCTGCCCAGCTGAAGGGTGCTCTGAGAGCCAGTGCAGGGTGCGGACCAGCTCCCTGGAGCCTGGGTGTGTGGAAAGAAGCCGGGCCTGGAGCGCAGGGTGGTCATTGGACGTAACTGAGCCCAGGTCCAGTGGGCGGGGTGCAGCAGCGATGCGGGGCGGGGTGGGGGGCAGAGGGAAACCGCCCGGGGTGGGTGTGGCGGAGAGCAGGGTTACTCCTTGTGCGTGCGAACCAGGAGCTGGCCACAAGCCCGGAGCAGCCGACCCAATGCCAGCCGGTCCTCCAGGTGTGTGGTGTGGGAGGGTGGCAGCATCCGCCCACTGCACAGCTGTCCAGCATCTGTCCAGCCCCGGGGAGCATCTTCCGGACTCCAGCTGTCTCATGGACGCTGACCTTCCTCATTGTGGCAGAGAGGAGTACTTGGAGAGGTGAGGGAGGGCAGGACAGCCCCCTGGGGCAAACCCCTGGGGTAGATCTCCTTCTTTCCACCCCCGCCCACCGCCCCCAGGTCCTTCATCTTCACATCCGGCCTGAAGGACTCCAGCGCGTGCTGTTCCCGGCACAGTGACTGGGCCTCCCGTGTCTTTCTCCAGCTTCACACTAGTGCCGAACGTGGCCATGTGCCCACTCTGACCTTGGCTGCTCTTTGCCTTGCGCCGATCCCGACCCCTGATGTGTTAGCTTTTGGGTCGTGTTCAAGGTCCTTCATTCTCTGAACCAGCTCACACCGCCAGTCCTTCAGCTCGAGACTTGGCCCTGCCTCGGAACACGTCCTCCTTCCCTGGCTCTCGGAACTCAGCCCGCGGTCTTCTGTCCAACGCCTTCCCACTCACCGATGGAAACGCCGAGACCCTACCCGCCCTTCGACCCCGAGCAGCTGGCTGCACACGGACCTGGATGACTACCCCCCTCTCCCCCTCCCCCTCTGTCACTGGACTTATTTCACCCGGGGCACCGCAGCGGGCTTGGGGTCCGAAGTCCTGGGCTCACGATGAGCCCTCACCTGTCAGTAGTGATTGGGGACAAGAAATCCTTTTCTTTGAGCCTCCATTTCTTAACCTGTGCATGGAACACAATACTTTAAAATGAGGTGAAGCACATGAACGCCCTTAGCCTCATACTGGCACCGAGGCAGGTGACAAACCCTGATCCCACAGGTGGGGAAGGAAAGGGAGACAGGTGGGGTCTACAACGCGACAGGCAGCACCCGGACCCTTGCTGGGGCAGAAGGACACCGCGCCTTCTTGCTCTTCAATCCCGGGACGAGCGGCCCATCCCAGGTGGGGGTCAGCCCACGGTGGCAGGCCTAGCCGGCCGGCGATGCCCACAGCCGCGTGCATGAGGCCCCTGCCCTCTCGCCTGGGCTCACGCGTGAAGCCTCTCGGGGCAGATGGGTCAGGTCTGCTCACCTCCGCATCCAGTGTCTGGCACTTTGCCTGCTCCATCGCTGCCCCCTGCCAGTTCCCCTCCACCAGACAAAGCGCGAGGCTGGGCTTTGAAGTCCCAGGTAGTCGGGCTGCCAGTTTTGCCGGGACTGGGGGAAGTGGAGGTGAAAGCGGGCACCAGCGGCGTGGAGATCAGAGGCCGTTCCAAAAGCAGCAGGGGCTGCTCAGATGGTCTCACTTAGCGGGGCTGGGCTGTTGGGTTCTTCTGCACCACCAGTTGGAAATGCGTCTGTAGTTCATCAGAGTCTGAGGTCCAATCCCCGGTTCCGGGGGGCAGCGATGGCCATTCCAGGCCCAGACCGCAGCCCGGCCCGAAGAGCTGTGCGTGCTGTGCACCACGGCTGCCATTGCTGGGGAGGGCTCCGCTGGGGATCAAAGGGAAACCGGACCGCTTATTGATTCTTTTGCTCCCAGGACGAAGTCATCGGGGAGGAGGCTGAACTCCAGCACCAAAGCGCAAGGCTGACATTCAGCAAACATCTGCAGACTGGTCTGCTGACTCACAGAAGTGTTTCTCCGCCCTCCGAGGCAGCGCTAGTCCTTTTCCAAGTTACAGATGTAAAGAAGAAATGTGGGCAGCCCTGTGGGGGGTTCCTCTGACAGCTGAGTCCGACAACCGAGCAGAAAGGAAGGGAAGAGTCTCCTGGCTTGTGTTTCACCCCGTGCAACGTGATCAAGTTGGGGATGAGCAGACGTACTGAACTAAAATATTAAGTTGCATGAACAGGAAAATTGAAGATTTTCAATTTTCATACAGCTAGTTGCCTCTGCCTAAAAGCCTGTAATGGGCAGGGGTGGGGAACATCCCTGAGGGTCATTTCTCTTCCTTCCTAAAGGCACAACCCTGGCTCGCCTGGCCCCATGCGACTGCTGTCTTGTGATTTGAGCTTCCCAGAGCACTCAGCTAGACGGCAGTGACCACTGGGTCGCGAACTGGAAATCAAAATTAAATTTTACTACTTTGGGGTGGAATACCTCGAGGGAGTAATGGCATAGATCGTTCACACCTGCACCCCATTTCTCAGTTGTAGAAACAACAGCGATGCTGAAAACAACATTTCCCCCCTTTCCTTTGCATCACGGCACTGCATTTTATTTTAGAAACCAGGGGGAGCAAACTTCACAGAACGAACGGGAAGCCAAACAGCCCGGGTTGAAGGGGAACAATGGTGTGTGATTCGAGTCCGACTTCTTATGTAAACTTACAGCATATGATAATGTAGTTGTACCGCATATTCAATTTTGATGCGTAACCTTTGAAATAAATTGGAATATTCTTCCCTGCTACTCCAGGCACGCGCCGAGTGACCATAAACAATACTCTCGTAAAGGTCACCTGCTCAGTAAGCGCTGCTCTCGGCAAGAAGCGTTCGGCGCTACTCAGAATATTTCTCCATCTTTCTGAGAGTCTTAATTTATTCTTTCTTGCTTCTTTGAAAAGCTCCAAAAGAACACAAATTTCCTTACACCAGACAGACGCCGGATTTCTGGCCTGTTTATTGTTTTTCTCTCTTTCTTATACTTTACTCTTTTTTTAAAACTTAAATTGCCTGATGGAGAGCGGGCAGAGGAGGCTGGGGAGGGGCAGGGAAGGGAGTTAAGTTATTCAGTCAAAAATGAATTGGCTATTTCAAAGAAAATGATTATTTGATTTCAATTTCCTCTCTCCTCAAATTATGTGAATAGATGTGGCTAAAATAAGAATGTGTGTGTGTATAAAAATAAATATAATGTTTTCTCTTACAGAACTTGTTCATTTACACAATGCATTTCAGGAATCCCAGATGCACCTAATAACGCTTTGCCACAGTCACTTCAGCTCATCCTGCGAAACTGAAAACTATATTTTGTTAAATCCGCGCTCCAATCATGTCAGTTGAGCATTTTACTCTCACTCAGCAGCAACGCAGCCCCAATCAATACGCTGCTGCTGGCAGATAATAACTTCTCCAAGGCCACGCCAATGCCGTCTGGTGCCGCAAACACAGGGGACTGTCTCTCGTACAAGGAGTGACATGGAAAAGGACTTCCTTGCCACAAACCTACGTGAAGACGTTCCCATGGGTCACGGCCACAGTGACTGGCCATCCAGAGAGCAATCGGGGAGCTTCAGGAAAGCTGGAGGGTCACACAAACCCTTCTGGCCCGACGGTCTGCCCACACCCCCAACTTAAAGACCATTCATTTCAAAATCGCCTTACAAGCTTTAACCACGTAATGAGGACAGGACACTTTAAAGATGACAGTAATAAAATAAAACGTTTATTTCTATTCCCCTTGTTCTAAATAGATTCGAAGCGACCGAAGATGCTTTGTTGTGATTTTGATGTACTAAATGCCAAGCTCTTCTTTTTAATCCTCCCATTCACAGTCTGCCTCCTGGACCTTACCGAGTCACTTAGCAATGAACCCAGTTCTCTCTCCACCTCCCTCTCCCTCCCTCTTTTGGAATATGAGTGCAATACTGTAGGTTTTAAAGTGGGGATGAATTGATTTGATTTCCAGCCAGGGCTGTGTTGAGAAAAATTAAAGAATCGGTGGCATTTGAATTGGGCCTTGAAGCAGGGGTGGGTGCCACAGGACACCGGGGCGGGAGTGCCACTCAGAAGGGCGCGTGGCAAGCGCAGCTCTCCAGCAGAAGTTTCCTTTCGCGGTTTCCCAGCCCTGGCATCTCTACAGCGTCCGAAGTTTGTGATGACCGGCGCTGTTAGAGTGGACTTCCGGGAAACTCCAGCATCTTGGGACATGTTCCTTGGAGACCTCGTGTTCTCCTCTAATAATTAAAAATGGAAACATGGTAGAGGCAACACGGACCTTAACGAGAGCACACAGTTCTTACATTCTTAAAAAAAGCCAGGGGTGCATTTAGAGAAATCTAACAGATGTTAACATATAGATTCTACTGTGCACCAAGTCATTTTCTCTGCAACCAAATGCTGGGAGGACACACGGCTGACAGAAGCCCAGCTGTCACTGACTTTGGGAAGGCAGGGGCCACGGGAGGCCTCCGGTGACGGGGAGGCCGCTGTGGCTGCAGCCGCTTCCTCTTTGGTTAATGACCGAGAGTCAGAGGGCTTCGCGTGTGGTCAGAATCCGCGGTTTATTCCTGCAGACTAAAGGGGGCCGTTATTTCACTGTCTGGGTAATTTCAACTTCAAACTTTGGCACGCAATACCTTCTCAAAGCATAATAATCCAAACGAATTCGCTTGGGTGTTAAATATTTAAGTACAGGAGTTCATGTATTTGAGACAAATTACAGTGCTAATATATAGTAGGGCAGATGCACCAAATAAAAACTCTGAACCGGACACATTTCGGGGACGGTGAACACAGGTGGTGGTGTGTCTCCTGTGTGTTCATTTCCCCCGCTGTTTCCTTCTTTGTTTAATACGCCACTTCAGGTGTCTCGCACCTATAGGGATGTATCTAGAAAATGTGACTTGACTTTATGAATCCGGTAAGAATTTGCATTTATCTTTGTCAAGAGGATAGGTGAAGGCAGTGAGGACTCTGTGAAATATTCTAATTAATCCAGCTCACCATGGTTTTGTATTCTGAAAATCCCATCAACTCAAATTCAGTTCTCCTCTGAAGAGGAAGAAAAAGAGCAGAGGTGTCCCTGAGGAGGAGAAAGAGAAGCATTAAAATTTAAAAAGTGACGAGAACTCAAGGAAGGAACCAAAATAGGACACTTCTGCATAAACATCACCCATCTCTCTGCTTCCCTTCCAGCCACCCCTGACCTCTATCTTCCTGTTGACAGGGAATACTTTACTCTTCCAGAAAACCCAGAAACTCGTACCGGGTTGGCTTAAACTCGGCCAGCTTGTTAGCTGGCGTCTGCATTCCAGCAGCCTCGTCTGGGGGCAGAGCTGTCCCTAGTGGCGGGTGGATGGGGTCCTTTCACAGGCCAACGACGACGCCTCCCAGGCCTGAGTCAGGTTTGCTGAGACTGTGCACCTGAGTCTCACTGGGAGACTCTGCCCAGATGTGGGAGTGAAGATGCAAATCTCAGAAGGTCCTTCTCCTGATTAGCAGGCCTGTGTGGCTGCCTGGAGGAACCCTGTTTGATGTGCTTTGTATTTGTAAACAGAGCTCCCAGTGCCGGGTGAAGGCCTCCCTGTCAGTCCGAGGGGGCAGCTGGACGTTTGGAGATGACCTCAGTCCCATTTTGTGGCTCCTCATGGCCACTTTCCAAAAGCTGCCTTTGGTCCTGACGGAGTGGCTCAGTGGGTTGGGCATCATCCCTCAAAGGCAAAGGTCATCTGTTGGTTCCAGGTCCGGGGCCGTGTCTGAATTGCAGGTTCAGTCCCTGGTCAGGCACTTACATGTTTCTCTCTTGTGTCGATGTTTCTCTTCCTCTTCTTCTCCCTCCCCTCCCTTCTCTCTAAAAACAAGTAAACAAAATCTTCAAGAACAACAAATAACAGGTACCTTTGTCAGCACGTGTGAGGGGTGACGCTTCCCACCGGGGTGACGCAGAGCTTGGGTGCTGGTGCGTGTTGGAAGGTAACTCTCCAAATCCGGGAGCAAGTGCCCCAGTTCGCAAAAGGAGTAGACAGACGCCACACGGGACGTTTGTGACTGTGGAAAGGACAGGCGGGCCATGGTCCTGGTGTCCACTTTTCTTGGAACGTTTAAAAATACCTCAAACATGTATTATTTGAAAATTAAGTGCAAGCCTGTGAGTATGAAATAAACCACCACTGAGAGTGAAGTAAAACACGTGCGACCATTTAAATGACAACAAAGGACGATTCACAATATGACAAGGGACCGTTATACTTGTTAAACTGTTACTCCGGATGACTTCATTGTTGAGTGTCATTCATACACCCAGGAGTGCAGGGACGGTGTTAGGGGTCTGCTCAAGGACAACAGCGACAACCGGAAAACTAGGTGCTAAGCGAGTTGTTAAGTGTAGGAGCCTTGAGGTCCCGCTAAAATCGCCTTCGAGAACGTTCGGACCTCTGTTACTGCCGTCTGGAAACAAGGAGAGTGTGGCCAGCAGCCCGATACAAGCCGAAGAGAGAAAGGCAGTGCTGTTTGCCTAGCAGGCCTGTGACCCTGTCAAACATGACTGCTGTTTACTCTCCTGAGCTTGTCCCCAGGACTGGGAATGACTGGAAAGTAGGAACAGATGTGACTAACTGCTCCCTGCAGCCGCAGGAGGAAGATAACGCTGGGGAAAAAATGCAGCTTCTGTTAGGATGACCCAACAGCCCAGGGCCACACCTCAGCACCCCCACCCTTTTATAACACAATTGGAATCCAAGAAGAGCTCCAAGCCCCCACCCCTCCTTGCCAGTGTATCTCTCCACAGTATGCCCCTCTCCTTTCCTGGAGACTGAATAAACACTTGACTCTCTCCACCGTCTTCTCTTTGTGAATTCTTTCACAGTCCGAGGGGCCGACCACCCTAATGTAAATGGTGGGATCTAAATAGTGTAATTCAGCATTTGTGATTGATGTGCTTCTAGGAACTGAGCTTTTGAACCTTTTCAAGTTCATGAGGCGCTGCTTTCATAGGCTCTTCTGTGGATAAATTATATTCTTCTAAATTCCTTAGAATTGAGAACATCAGAATTAAACTCTATCAGTTGAGTAATAACTCTCCAGGAGCCAGATCCCGGTCATTCATAACTAATATAGTGAATCCCTCAGCTCAGAATGAGAATAGAATCACTCAAATAAGACATTTGGACTGTTACAAAGAACAAAAATATAGATTGGCCCTAGATTTTTTTTTTTGCTTAATCTGTCTAAATCAATTAGACATTTGAATTGTGGTATTGTATTTCCAGGAAGCTTCATTGCTTTCTATTATCCTCATGACAAAAATAAACAATTCCTTTTGAAATCGTAAAGAAAAATGCCTCCCACTGAGTTGCTGTTGTGTGCTGTTATAGGCAAGAACATGTGTCATAAAAAATGAGAAATTATGGATCAAATAATGATGTTGGAGCCACTTACATAAACAATAGAGAGCATTTTGGATGAGTTCCAAATATCATCACTATTGTTTAATTCCAGCCCCAGCTACGCATCTGCCTAGGCTCCCGTCAAAGATCCTGATCATACCAGATAGATACAAAACGCACCGCTAACACTCCCCGCTCCCTGCCTCTGTTTACACGCAGCCCTACACCACGCTTTTCCAGCCGGCTGTCCCCAAAGCTCATTTTGCCCACCGAGCCCCCTTTCGAATTCCGTGGGCCGGCGCCTGTTGCCTTGCACATGTCAGGTCATTCTGGACGAGTGTAGGAGTACAGTAACTAGAAGCAGCGTGAATAGGTGTGCTCTGTAGTGAATCTGCGCGTTACCTCTTGCACTCTTGCCTTTCACACACAATGAGGGCTTTTCAAAGCCAGGGAGGGCTGATGAGGAAGCCACAAAATGCCAATCACAGGAGACGGGCAGATGCTGAATGCCGAGTCCCTGATCCTGGGAAGGAGAGAAACACGGGGAGCGAGGCGTTTCAGCCCTGCGTCTACTCATCAGCACACAGTCCGTCCCCAGCAGGAAGGTTTGGCTGGTTCCTCAGTCCGGGACTCTGTCTTCCATTTAAAACCATTCATCAGAGGAAGTCCCACAGACAAGACTAGTCAAAAAAAAAAAGGAAACGGCAGCCAGAAATGTTCATTGCCTCATTCATGCCTAAAGTGTAAAGGTCATTTTGAACACTCTGATTTGTTGGTGGGGAGAGACATCAGGCTCTTTGTTAAGTCACAGACGGAGGGACACAACCCTGGTCACTCGCTTCCCTGCTTAGAGAGCCTTGCCCTCTGAGTAGGACGGACCAGGGGCGGCCTCTCCATCACTGACAGTTAATAATTAAATCAAACATTATATTCGGCAATAGAACATATGCATCAGCTTCTTTCAAATTGCATTTCCTTCCTGTTAGGTCCATTAGTGTAAGCCAGACTGCCTTTCGAAAGCCTCTCACGGCCGCTGTCTTTCAGCGCGGTCCCCGAGATGGATAATGCGGTGCGCATTATGGGCAATTACACAGAACTCCCCAGCGACAGGGTTTTAGAGTCACAGAATGAAACAGCGGGAACTACAGAGCCACCAGCTAATCATAAAAAAGGAAACAGTTAAAAAAATAAATAAATAACCCAGACAAAGAAAAAAAAAAGAAAAGGAAAGCCCAAGAGGTTCTATAGAACCATTGTTTTCTGGGATGCTGTCTGGATCTAGAAGAATCTCCAGGGCTCACGGTGCAAAACTCTCTAAATCTCAACACCTTATTTCTTTAAATGTCTTTTGCTAGGTCTTTTAAACCACGGTCTAGGAAGCACAGAACAGGCTGCTAGCAAATGCGAGGAGTTGGAGAAGAAGACCTTTTTCTCTTCGGCTGTATCAGTGCCGTTTCTCCACGTAGTGACATTGTGAGAAAGCTAGCCTTCGCTTTCAGTTTTGTTTCCGTGAACTCCTCCTCTGGATGACTCCTCTATTTCCTAAATGGGCCACGTTTATAACATGCTCATCTTGTTCTTCTAGGCGTGGACTCGGCGTGTCGGGTTCCTGCAGCACAGATCAGAAATGACAAAATCTATCTCCCCGCTTGGCTCGGAGCGGAGACTGGAACGTTCTGCTTGAAGAACCAGACGCAAACATTAGACGCATACCTGAGGGGAAAGTTTCACATTCCAAGGCGAAAATACATATTCTGATTTCTTCCACAGTTGTAGGGAAGAGAGTAATAATGGGTTTTGATGGCAAAAATGTTGCTTCATTTGGTTTTAAGTAAAAGGCAGTTTTCGCTTGTGCCAGTGGAGTGGTGTTTTGAAATTTTTCAGTAAAACGACTTTATAACTCGAGAAACAATGGAACAATCGGCACAGTAACTGCCGCGGAATGACAGAAAAAGGGGTGCAATTTCCAACTTTACATATAGCCAGCAAACTATTTTCAAATTCGTCGCTAACGCAGTCTACGGAAATCTGAACACCATTACGGGGGAGATACCGGCGCCACTCTCGGAGGGCCATTCTCTTTCCCGGGGAGGAGACGGATGACACAGCCTCAGCCACATTTATGTGGCTGTTTGTGTACTTTCAAAGGCCTTCGGTAGCCGTGTTTATTTCAGCGACGATGAAATGCTTCAGGAGGAAGGCGGAGGTAAAACCCGCTACATAGTGTGATGAGTCCTTGCTGCTGTTATTAGTGCCCCCCACCCCCCTTTCCAGTAAAAGCTTTATTAGGACAGAGTGGAAGGAGGGGAAACGGAGATGTTAACAAGACAAAATATTACAGTAAAAAAGAGACGATGTCTCCTCTTGATAAAAAGCAATGCTCATTTAAACAGAAAAACGCTTGCTTGTTTTTATTCTCGAAGCTGTATCGGTGGCCGTGCGATACAGTAAGTGAGCATGCTCTGGATTCCCCAATCCATTTGTTATGTGGCAGAGTTCAGGAGACTTAACTGGAGGTTAAGACTTTGTCTTGTCCCTGCTTTTTATAAACAGGGACATTAAACAGAGGGCAGACAGACCTAATAGAAATGGTGTCCGTGCCAGGCAGAGGGACAGAGAAACTGGTAACTGATACATGGAGAATTCCTCACTTCTTTTCATTTCCATAGAAATGTACCCACAGGAAAAAAAAAGTGCTATCTTGAATTTCTGATACAGGAAATTTCCAGAAAAGATATCCTTATTTTTCATATTGAAGAACTATTTTTTTTGGTCTCCCTATGCTTTGCATTTCTGTTGAGATGCAATAATAGCCTTGGAGCAGACTCCTGCCAGTGCACTCTATCCATCTTTCTGATGTAACTCTCCAACCACACCCGGGTGTAGCTGCTGTCGGTTCCCCCATTTCGCAGATGGAGAAAGCAAACCAGAAAACGTCGCAATGGGCTGGCCCCCAGACTTTGTGAACTGGGGGAGCTGAGATTTGAACCCAGGCAGCTGGACTCCAGAATCTGAGCTCTTACGTGCTACAAGGTCTGTTGCCTTTGAACACAGACATATTGCAGAATAGTCCGTAGACGATCAGGTGTTGGAATACTCTTCTCCGCTGGTTCAGGGCTGACTCACTACCAATGAGTCACAGTCCCTGTGCAGAGTATGGCCATGATTCTGGGACTTTACTTCAGTTACTAGGAAAAGCCTGTCAAGTTCTCACGTTGACCTTAGACCTCATTCAAAAAGAAAAAAAGAAGAAAAAAAGCAGGTAAAACCCATTCTGCTGATAATGTGCTACATTAGTTCACTGATCTATTTGTTCATTTAAAATATTTTGCCTCATTCTAACCATTTCTCTTTAGAAAGCTTCAGCCTCTTGGCTGGAAGGCCTTGAAGGCATGTGGAAAAATCCCCTCTGATAACTAGTGAATACAGGGTATAAAAATACTGCCTCATTATGAAGCAGCCTATCATCCATAATAAATTAACTCCACTTTAAGATCTCTTAAACTTTATGATGTTTTCATTCTTCTTTAAAATGTTAATTGCACGTCGAAGCAGTGTTTTTTTAATGAAAATATCAAAAGAAAATAGGGCAAAACATTGGTATGATTTTGAGGTGGGTGAGCTTCTTCCAAGGCAGTCACAGCTCTCGGAATTCATAAAGAGCAGGATAAATATTCTTGAATACATATCAGTTTTTAAGAGTGTGCTAACGGTCCCACAGATTTTAAAAATACACCGGATTATAAACTGGGAGAACGTGTGCCTCCCACACGACGTGGAGAGGGCTGATATATGTGTCTATTAGCAGACGTGAGGTGCTTTCGGCACGGAGTTTTCTCTTAATGCACTGTCTCCACTAGTATCTCAGCCCACACGTGGGCCGGCTGGGACCGCGGAAAAATGCGCACGGCCTTCCAGGAGGCGGGGCCTGAGCCTCTGGCAGTCTCCCTGGGACACTGGGCTCCGCCTCCCACTTGGAGTGGCATTGACCTCGGCCACTCCCGTTCGCTCGTGTGACGTAAACATAATCTAACTGGCTTCAGACACAATCTTAAAGGCACATGCTACGTTTTTATTCATGGAAATTGTTTGCAATGGGTTATTTTAAAGGAATACATTGCCTTGGATTAGAAAAAGGATTTCACATCCATGTGACCTAAGAGTGAGGCGGGAATTTTTCCCTTCCTACCTGCTCTAAATCTAAATTTGAAAGAAAAAAAAAATGTAAAGAAGAGGACCCAACCCAGCAGAAAACTGGGCAAATGGTAGTCAAAGCTAACTGACCCTGA
>CM052551.1:1943270-2074535 GCA_028533065.1 Trachops cirrhosus | reverse complement strand
CTCCCATTTCCAATCCCCCTAGTTTCTGTCCACGTGTCCTTTATATTTGTTCCTGTAAACCCTTCCCATTCTCCCCTGAAATTCCCCTGAAAGAATATACTTATTTTTACTTATCGTACCGGCAAAAAGAAAAAAGCGGAACTAAAACTTCTGCTTCCCTGCAGGATGCACTAGGTCGTGGCAGGTCAATACACCTGACTTAAAAAAAAAAAAGCTACGTGAATTACACATCATAGAGAGGAAACAGACCCAGCAAGGGTGAGCTGCCCGACCTCACACCACCGGTAAGCGATCGAGCTGGGCTTGGAACCTGGGTAGTCTGCATCTAGATCTTACTATTATTATTTATTCTAAAAAAATGCCGATTATGTTAAGGTTCAAATGATTTAATGTGTTACCATAGTGAATGCTGCCTTATCCGATTTTGACAAGAGTTGATGGGATGTTTAAGGTCTAGCATTTCAGTGTAGATACTAAAATAAATTCTGAGCTCAGCCCTGCAGCCCCTGGTCTAATTTATATGCTATTTGACAGCAAAGCACATGGATACTAATGTGGTCATTGTAAATAAGGAAAAAAGCTGTAAACATAAAGTTTATAAAATCCCATGCTAAAAAAGTTAGTTCCATTCAGAGAGAAGAGTTAGGTGCAAAAAATGAATGCACACTAACATTAAATGCAGATGTGCTGTGATTTCAGGACAGAAAGGCCCAAAAGTACGACAGGAAAACCCAGAAGAACTGAGATGTGGTGAGAAAGAAAGAACGAAAGGAAAACCTGTCTCAACAGCATTTCCCTGTTCAGCATTTTCAGTGTGTTCATTTATAAATTGTACTTATTCTTCTGAAAATAAACTGTTTGTGTCCGTGGCCAATTTTTCTCTATTAATTTGTGCATAATTTTCTTATTAATTCATAGGACTTAATTATATTAACCTGTCAAGTGTGTTGTCAAATACCATTTCTTTATTCATATTTGGTCTTTCTATTCTGTCCTTAATGTTTGGGCATTATTTTAACATATCTTCTGATAAAAATACATAAATAGACCCTCTACCAAAGAAGAAATACAAATATACAAAGAAAATTAGGAAAAAGCTCAACGTGACTGCTAATGCAAGGAATTTCTAAGAAATTAAGTATTACTTTCTCCCATCGGGTCAGAAACAATTTAGACTTCATGGTAACACTGTTGCTGAAGCGAAGGCAGCTACAGGTAAACCTTTACAGACCTCGAGTTGAAATGTAAATTCGTATGGTATCTCTAGACGACAATGAAAGAATTTATAACAAGAACATTAAGACATTCAGTCCCATCAGGCTCTTCCTTTGATGTGTCTGGCACCCTGTGTCAGCTCCCAGGTTCCCGAATAAATGCGGCACGGTCTAGCATTTCAGGTGTCTGCCTCCCTGGAGTTTGGGGGTCGACGGCAGAACAAAGTCAAGTGCTCCAGCAGATGTGGCCTTGGCCAATGGCAGAATAAGTCATTCAGATAATCCCCCCTCTAAAAACCACCTAAAAATTCTGGGTGACACATAATAAAAATATCTTCCATATATATAACAGTGTTTTCCCTTGCTATAGAATTACAGATAGTATTTCTGGTCTAAATATATTTTTTGTACATATCCATGTTTACTATTGAGAAATACTTTGGAAGCACCTAGATCTCAGAAAGGTGGAGCCCAGCTCGTTAAACAAGCTTCCCGAGCCCTGCCTTTCCTGAGCGTGTTTGCCATCTGGACCCAAGTTCTGTGGGAAGTGAGCTGGTGGCTTGTGTCTTCCAGGGGATGGGTACATTTCGCCTGAGCTGTGGGATGAGCGTGTGCAGAGCTGTCCACGATACTCCCTTCTTACTTATTCTCTGCATATCTGTGGGGCGATGATGACGCCCCCTCTTCCGTCCCCAATATTGATAGTTTGTATCTTCTCTCATTTTTTTTCATCAGTTACTCTTGAAGTTTACTATTTTGTGGATGTTTCTGAAGAAAACGTTCAGTTTCGCTGATTTTTCTCTTTTTTTTTTGTTTTTAATTTCATGGATTTCTGATCTTAGTTCAGTTTCGTCCTTCTTCTGCCCCCTTTAGGTTTCTTCTGCTCTTGTTCCAGTTTATCGGTGTTCGTAAGGAGTGTGGGGAGAAGCAGAGCGGAGGACAGGCATGCGGCCCCAGGAGCTGAAGGTTGCCGGGAATCCGAGGACATTCGCGGTGGAGAGCAGACTGCAGAGTGTGGGGGCAGTGGGAGGGGGAGAGGCCGGCCATGCCCGGCTCAGATGGTCATTTGTTTCACCTCCTGGCTGCGGTCGCGGCGCCCGAGAAGAGGTTTCAGTACGGGACACGTGGAGGACAGGAAGGCGACACAAGATCAGGTGAGTGTATGATGATGCCCATACAGTAACATACGATTGCATGCACTTCCAGATTGTCACATGAGCAAGAAGGCATCTGGGACATCTCTTGGGTGGGCATTATGTCCCCTTCCCTGGATTCAGATTGCCTGATGATCATTTATAAGGTCTCCTGAGACAAAAGCTTATGGTCAGCCAAAGCCAACCACTAAGAGAAAGGAGACAGAGTTCTTTCTGGATAAGCTGTCCCAAGATGCCCACTGTCCAGCCCCAAATGAGCAGTCAGGTCTTGAGACCCAGATTTGGGAGTCACTAGGGTGAAGTAGCCCGGGGAGGTGTGCGCAGTGAAAAGAGAACGTCAGGAAGGTCCCCTGGGAAACGGCACGGTTAGAAGAAAGAAGGGAGATCACCTGGTGGGAGGCACCCGTGTAAACAGAGTTGCTGGAACCAGGGGGTGCAGCGTTGGAGAAAACAGGGACTGTCAGGCAGAAGGTCCCAGGCCAGAGGGCCATTGGGTAGCGTGGGGACAGCTCTGTCAGCCTGTGGCAGCTCGCGGTGTGAATGGAGGCGAGAGGGCGGACACAGTGTGTACAGACCCCTCTATCAAGAATCAGGAGGGGGAAGGGGAGATAGAGAAGGAGTCCACGGGCAAACAGCCAGAGAGAAGTGACGGCTGAAAACTCAGGAGACGGAATTGCTGCAGGAGCAAGATGCTGGCCGAGATCAAAGCGCACCAAGAGGGACCGGCCTTGGATAGGATCACAGGGCCTTTCAACACCGGGGAAAGAAGTCAGAGCTGGAACCTAAAATGAGTGTTGCCTTTTTCAAAACTGTCTCTTTGAAATGTTATAAAATTATCACAATGTTGGCTCGGTTGCTTAAAATGTTTTAGGAATGTGCCTTGATGAAGTTCACCCTCAGAGTCGGGAGAATGCAATGCACACACACGCACACACGCATACACAACAGCAATAAAAACATGTTCGCTAGAAGATTTGTACAAGAACGTTCTTAAAAGTTCTCCTCACAGGAAAAACATTGTAACTGCGTAGAGATGGATGTGAACTAAACTGTTGGGATAAGCATTTTGCAGTATACACATGTATCAAATCAGTTTGTTATACACCTGAAACTAATAAAATATCAGGCATCAGTGACATCTAATAAAAACAAATGAAAATGTTTCAACAATCTTATTTATACGAAACCAAACCAGGAAGCAATTCAAGTGTCCCTCAACAGGAGATGTGTTCCTGGGTGGAATACGACACACCAATGAAAAAGAACGAGATACCGATAATGCTTGGTAACATTCAAGAGTCTCACAGACCTGAAGAGCTGAAGGTGCCTGGATGAGAGAGAACATGCAGTATGACGACTCCTGCACAGGAAGGTCAGGCCAGGCAGAAGGAAGATGCAGGGATGGGAAGCAGGACGGTGTCTGCCTGTGGTCTGGGGTGGGTGGGGTGACAGATGTGTGAGGGGGCGCTTTCTGGGAGGATGGCAAAGGCTGACACCTCGAAATTGTGTGGCTGCGTGGGTAGAGACATTTGTCAAAACTCATCAAATTGGTCACTTCAGATCGGTGCATTTTGCTCTATGTAAATTGTAGCTCAAATTTTTAAAAGTAATCTTGTGGCAAATCTGTCTGTAAAGAAGACCACCTGTCCCTAAGCAACTTCCAGCTCCTTTTTGTGTGTTACCGATTACAAGTCGAATGTTTGCTTAGAGTAAGGGGCACCAGCCTGAGGAGTCGGATTGAGTCCTAATGGGTCTGGATGTTCAGCTTCTCCTTCTGGGCTTTAACGTCAGGTGTCAGGACAGAGGTCACGCATTCGTTCACAGACTCACTCGTGCCTTTATTCTGACGGATGAGAAATAGCCTATCTCGCCCTGGATGCTGCCATTTTCTAGCAAGTTGATAACAGCAGGTGTTAAAGACTAGCTAGGCCATAGGTTAGGATTTCTAATAACTGCTTCAAGATATGAAAGTGTTATTTGCCAACTCTTTCCAGGCATGACAAGGGTGACAAGGACCTTGGGCGTCTGTGCGGGAGAGCTACTGCGTGACTGGGCTGTGTTTGACCAGCACCGTACCCCGGACAGCCTCAGCATCTGGGGCAGACAAGCATCCCCAGGTGTCCCCTGCCCACCCCCGCGCCCCCCGCCATGTACCTGTCCTCCAAGTACTGGCAGGTGACTGGACTGTGCAGCGAGCTGCGATCGTTTCCAGAACATTCCATCTGCGGCCTCCGCGCACAGCCCCCAAGTGAGGCGTTGGCTTGTGCCAACCGTGCTTCTGTTTTACGGCTGTGCTCATCTCGGATGATCTACAGCCTCCCCCACCGCGCGAGCCGCGGCATCTTGGCGCCTTCCCAACTGCTCTATTGATCTGAAAGTTGGCCAGCGAGCACAGTCTCTTGTTTGTTTGGGGGATTATTTTTATTATCTGGCTCCAGACAGAGGGCGCAGAGGGGGGTGGGGGCCGCGGAGGAGAGAGGGCAGCCACTCTGGGAGCGCGGCGGAGGGCCGGTCCTCCGCGCCATAAAGAACAGTGCGGGAGCCGCGCCGAGGTTCTGTGCTGACGGCACCAGCCGCTTGGCGGGCCCCCATCTGTCGGAGCAGAAGGTATTCTACAGTTCAGAGAGTCAGGGCTCGGGGGCACCTCTTTCCAGAGTGATCTACTGCAAAGCAGCAGACACAAGTTCAGAGAAGCCTGGCTTTGCACGTAGACGCGGGAGTAGCTAGCTCCCTGTGGGCAGCCGCTGCAGGGCTGGCCACCGCGCCAGGCCTTAATGGATCGAAGCTCCCCAGAGTTTTAATCGCCTCTAAACCGGGATTCCAAACCCAGGTGCCCAGGCACCCTATCAGTCCGAGTGACAAGAGCCATTCTTCAAACAAGGATTTTTTTTTTGGTGCTCAATTATTTTGGGAGAAAAGCAGCATATAATATTCATTTCTTGGAGATGTATAATTTGTTAAGACATTTGAAAGCTGTGAAAAATCCTCTGGTGGTGGTAGTAGGGGGTACCAGTGCTCTCCCTTTAAGCCAGCCATTCCCAAATTTCTTGCTCCATTTAAGAGGTTTGCAAAATATATTTAACATTGGAATGTACGCATGTTCATGGGAAACCTTTCAGAAGAGGTTCTGAATGAAATATATATTAGAGTGTGAATGATTAATATCAGGCCTTCCCTAGAGGCAGATTTTGATGGGACAGAATGCGTGTGTGTGCTTTTGTGTGTGTGCGTGTATTGAGGCGTAGCTGTCCAAATAATCCATATCCTCTTCTGCAGTTACAGAGTCATAGCTAGGAGGCAGCGGCCCGGAGAAAGACTGCTTTCTCCAGGCCCCCCTGCAGCTGGATGTGGCCATAAGAATAACATGCACCAATAGAATGTGAGCAAAATTGACGCCTACCACTTCAGGGGGAGGAGTCAACTGCAGAATAAAGGGAACGCCCAGACCCCCTTAGGGCCATCGCATAGAAATCTGGTCCGTAAATCCGTGTCTAGGGGACAGCTATTTGATGAGTGGGAAGAAAACCTGTACTAGTATGTGGATAAGATGTAAAACTTCTACCATGTTAAGCAATACTTTAGGACCTTTGAATGCAGTGCTTTAGCCTGACCTCATTAACACTGCATTAGGGAGGGGATGTGAGCACTAACATTTGGGAAGATATTTGCAGAAGAAGGAAGAGAACCGCTTAACAGAATCAAATACGTGAAGGGTGAAGCAATAAGTACCACCAGAGAGAAGAGACAGGGTCTGACGGTCCTACATTAATTTTGTTTTTCTCACTCCTAAAATTTTTTTAATTTATTGATTTTACAGAGACAGAGGAAGAAAGGAGAGAGAGAGAGAGAAAGAGAGAAAGATTTTATTGTTCCACCCATCCATGCATTCAGTGCATTGGTTGCTTCTTGCATGTGCCCTGACCAGGGATCGAACCTGCCACCTTGGTGTATTAGGACGATGCTCTAACCAACAGAACTTTTTTTCACTCTTTGTTTCAGTGACCAGCCTTGGAGGTAAGCTCAGTATAATGTCTGACTCTGCCACTTACCAGGATGTGTCTTTTCCCTTGGCCAAGTCTCAGTTTCTTCATGAGAGGAAATGGATAATGATTTTCAACTTACATAGTTACTTTGAGAATTAAGTGAGAAGACTTACGCAATGTTTAATATAGTGTCTATCCAGCCCTGGTTGGTGTGGCTCAGTGAACTGGGTGCCGGCCTGCGAACCAAAAGGTCACTGGTTTGATTCCCAGTCAGGGCACATGCCTGGGTTTCAGGTAGGTCCCCAGTAGGAGCGTGCAAGAGGCAACCACGTGATATTTCTCTCCCTCTCTTTCTCCCTCCCTTCCCCTCTAAAATAAAAAAATAAAATCTTTAAAAGTATATAGTGTCTATCCAAAAACTCACATATAAAGGGATACTCATTAAGGCCAATCACTTACATTTTATGTGTCTGCCTTAGGGGCACGTACTATAATTTCACTCTCCTACCTCCTTTGAAATTAGGAGCTGTCATGTCACCTACTGGGCCACAATTTTAAGAGCTGGTACACCATTTTCACATCCCCAGTTTCCTAACGTAGCCACCGTGAGACCAAGACGGGTTCCCCCTTGGCCTGCTACTTGAAAGAGGACAGAGGGAGCTGAGCCCCCAGCTGCCCTGCACTGCACGGGACTCACAGCATTCAGTGAAAAAGAAACCGCTGTGGGTTTAAGCCGCGGCAGCCAATCGTGGCCTTTACCGAGTGGTTCAGAAACTGGTCCCCAGTGTTAAGAGGTCTACCACAAGGCGAACCTGAATTGCACTCAATACACAGTATTTGCTGAGTGTTCGGTGGATGGAAAGAACTGTTACTGCGGACTGCAAAGCGGGTGACTTATGTCATGAAGTCTCAAGATATTCATTACACTTGTTGCCTGAAATAACTCGGAAGGCAAACAAATACCTAATGAACTTGGAGTTCTCAGAGGAGAGACTGGAACACAGGACGCCAGCCGGTGTTCGAGTTAATCTCGGGCGTGTCTGACTGGGCCGCACCAGAATGAGGGAGGCTTGGGAGGCGCTGGCTGGCGGCCTGGTGGCCAGCGGGGTGAGGGGGAGTCCAGACCTTGGCATTTGCAGAGGGCTAGAAAGAGAGTGCTTTTCAACCCCAGTGGTGACAGATAAACCTGAGGAAGCTTTTGAGTGACAAAGACCTATTAAAACTAAAAAGCTTCTGCACAGCAAAAGAAACCACCAACAAAATAAGAAAGGAACCCACTGAATGGGGAAGCACATTTGCCAATGATACATCTGATAAGGGGTTAATATCCAAAACTTATAAAGAACTGATACAACTCAGCACCAAAAAAAAAAAGAAGAAAAGAAAGAAAGAAAAACAAGCAATTCAATTAAAAGATGGGCAAAGGACCTGAATATACACATATACTTCTCCAAAGAGGACATACCGATGGCCAATAGACATATGAAAAGATGTTTGAATCACTGATCACCAGAGAAATGCACATTAAAACCACAATGAGATATCGGCTCACACCTGCCAGAATGGCTGTCATCTATAAATCCACAAACAACAAGCACTGGTGAGGATGTGGGGAAAAGGGGACCCTCGTGCACTGTTGGTGGGATTGCAGACTGGTACGACCACTGTGGAAAACAGTATGGAGTTTCCTCGAAAAACTAAAAATGGATCTGCCTTTTGATCCAGCGATCCCACTTCCTGGAATATATCCGAAGAAACCCGAAACACTAAGTCGAATGCATGTGTGCAACCCTAGGTTTGCTGCAGCGTTATTTACAGCGGCGGAGATCAGAAAGCAGCCCAAGTGCCCATCAGTAGAGGAGTGGATAAAACAACCGTGGGACATTCACACAATGGAATACTACTCAGCTGTAAAAAAGAAGGACATCTTACCTTTTGCAACAGCCTGGTTGGACCTGGAAAATATTCTGCAAGTGAAATAAGCCATTCAGAAAAAGACAAATACCATAGGATCTCACTCACACGTGGAATCTAATGAAGAGAACAAACGGATGAACAAAATAAGAACAGAGGCCTGGACACATGGAACAGACTGACAGCTGTCGGAGGTGCGGGGGGAGGCCTGGGTGGAAGAAGGTGGAGGGATTAGCCAGAGAACATAAATGCATGACCCACAGACACAGACGACAGTGTGGTGATGGCCAGGGGGAAACGGGGTGGGGGCAGGTGGAGGTAGGCAAGGGGGGATAAATGGGGACGGAAAGAGACTTTGCCGTGGGCGATGCGTACATGATGCAGTGTGCGAAGTGGTGTCACTCCGTTTTACCCGGAGACCACCGGGGACATAGCTACATCTGTCCTGAGTGGGTTGGACTTGCTGCATAACTGACTCGCGGGCTTCGCAAGAAGAGGACGCAGGACACGACTGCGACAGGGCTTGTCCGGGGCTCGGTGATCTGCTGGAGCTTTGAGGGGGCGGGCTCTCTGCTGCGTCAGGTGCCGGGAGGAAGCGGAGGCGATTCTCCGATTGGGTCTCTTTACACTTCTCCTCGGGAAGGCGAGAAGAATGCGGCAAAGGTCGGGTTTCGATTCTAGGGAAGCAGCTGACACTCACGTTCACCGGGATAGGAGCACAGATGGTCTGCTTTTGGGTCGGGGACCAGACGTCTGTCCCGTCTGTGTGCATACATGGCTGCGCAGTTGTCTTGTTTGTGTCGTGGTTTGTCACAATCACAGAAGGGTCTGATTCTGGTAGGCTGCAAAAGCGTTCGTTTTCAGCAGCGGAACCAAAGCTTAGCTGTAGGGGCGGGATGCTTCCTCCCCAGCCCACCCAGCCAGGGCCAGGGGGCAGCCCGTCTTCTGTGCCTTCCCCTCTTGCCGCTGTTTGGAACGTGGTGACCTGCTCTCCAGCACAGTTGTCAAAGGCAGGGCTATGCTCTATTTACTTGGGCAGGAGTTACTATCAAAAGTCCAATGAGATACCACCTCACCCCTGTTAGAATGGCTGCTCTCAATGAGACTTAAAAAGGAACGCTTGTTCATTGCTGGTGGGAGTGTAACCTGGTGCAGCCACTGTGGACAGTAGTCTGGACTCCCCTCAAAAATTAAGAATGCAGTTACCAGATGATCTAGGAACCCCTCTCCTGGGTGTCTATGTGAAAAACTCGAAAACATATCTGCAAAGATACACGCACCCCTATGTTTGCTGCAGTGTTACTCACGGAGGCCAAGACACTAAGACAACCACATGCCTCTTGAGGGTGGACTGGGTGAAGGACATGCGGTCCGTCACATCCACAAGGGAACACTGCTCAGCCATAAGAAAAGACGTAAGACCGCCATTTGCGGCAACGTGGATGCACCTTGAGAATGTTATTCTGAGCAAATTAAGTCAGTCAGAAAAAGCGAAGAACCATATGATTTCACTCATATGTGGGATATAAAATGGAAACTCATAAAAAATATAGTACATAAAAGCAGTATAGCATATAGTTGTGTATGTTATAAAATACATTGTGCATTTTGTGTTTTCCTATATACTATCATGTTTTATTGTTATGTCAACATGTGAACGAGATATGAGCTGCACGTTCGCATCCTGGAATTAAGTCGAGGGCCACTCGGTTTAGGTGGAACCGATGCAAACTTCCTCCCTCTCTGGGTCTCCTTTAGGCGGAACTCAGCAGTCTGGCCAGGGTAGCACATTCTGTTAAAAGGCAGCGGAACAATTTCTGTAAGAAATCGCTATTATATGATTCCTGACTTTCACATCCATTTTGTCTTGGGGAAAACGGATTGATCTCAGAGGGGAGGCGTTTAAGGAAACTACGGGTCGCAGAGAAATTAAAATACATTTGTCTGACATTTGCAAAATCCCTCTGCTAGCTTCCTACCAAAACCAGTCATTTCTTCATCATTTGTTATGCGCTCAGCACGGGCCCTGACAGAATCCTTATCTCATCTGGTTCTTAGGACAACCTGGGGAGATGTCCTCTTTCTACTTTTCAGATGAGGAAACAGAGACCCCGAGAAGTTGTGGTTTAGCCCAAGTCACACGCTGCTATGTAGAAAATCGAGGACTGACGGCAGGTCTGATGCCACACTGGGACTTCCCGGCACTGAGGACCACTGTGCTCCACTATCACATTTTCCAAAGGGCATCCTGTCATTCGTACCGCAAGAGAGAGTACACTTCTCATTGGAAAGAGGCGCAATGCAACATCTTTGCAGATGGTGACCTAGAATTGGTAAATATGTTCAGCCACGCTAAAGCCGTAATGAGTGTAGGGAGGGCGCCATCAGGGTGTGGGAACATTTTCAGGACATCTGGGGCCCATCAGCATCAAATCATTTAACAGAGTGCAAACAATTTAACACTGAGAGCCTCTCAATTATCTGCTTGCAAGTAAATAGACGGTAAAGTATAAATCTTTACCCTGTGAGCAGGGGTGTGCACCCCTGAGGTGCCTTCTCCAATTTGGCCTCGTTAGTCGGTGAACGTTCAGAAAATGTACACGAAACTTACCTTTCGTCTGGGCAAAATACAAATTAGATAAATAGGTCACAGCATGGATACCCTAAACACACTGCATCGTCACAGTCAGGCGGACGTGTTTTGTAGGGGATCCACCCGACTGGACCACTCGGTTCTGGTTCTGTGAATACTCACAGCATGCGTCGACTCCTCCCTGGGGCCCTGGTACTGCATTTGCCTTGTTATACACTTTCAGGGATCACAAGAAAGACCAGACAGATCTCATCTGATTTTGTGTTTGATAGTTTCTAAACACATTAAAAAAAAAAAAGGAGGGAGAGGAACAAGACTACCTACCATTCTCACAAGGAACAGTGTAAGAATGAAAGGAAGGGATGCGTGCGGAGTTCCCACAGGTGCTTGTGTGTGTTGCGGCGGCTGCTCCTGCTGTAATTGTAATCGTTGCTGTTTCCTTCCTGTGACTCACGCATCGGTCCTTTGACCGGAAGATGATGGTGCGGGGAGATCTGAGGCCCACGGACCTCAGTTCTCTGAGGGTTCTAAGAAAAGTAGCTGATTTCTAGCTTGTGTGCTTTTGTTGTTGTTGTAAGGTCAAGAACGATGTCCTCCAAGCTCTTTCCCTGTCAGAGACATCCAACTGGATGTCCCGGATGGATTTTTAAAAGGGATTGTGAAAGGGCTTCTGTCTTAAGTGGAACTAGAGGGTGTGACATGGAGGATGTCATGCCTGGGCCCCCAGAACAGAACTTAAAAACCGGAAGACTCACTTCCTGGAAATGCCTTATTTACAGCAGATCGAGGCTTAGCTCTTGACCAATGAACATTGCCCAGAATCTCTGTAGGTTGAACCAGTGAACCTAAGCTTGGACTGGCTGGCATCCCCCTCTTTGCACCCTTTGCCCATAAATACTGCCCACCCCAAACCCCCAACGGACTCCCTCCGTTGCTACAGAATGCATTCCCAGAACCGCCATTCCTCTGCTACTCCTGAGTAAACACCATTTCTCATCGTTCGAGCTTGCCTCAGTTTACCTCTTCAACTAGGTTGACCAGGATACTTGACCTCAAAGGAATATATGCTTTCATGGTGGTAAATTTGCTATACCCATTACAAAAAACATTAGAAAACAAAGCAGATGAAAGATAAAAAAGAATTCAACAAAATTCAGACTCCTTAGTAATTTCTATTGCTAAGATTTTTAGGAATTTCAGTATCGATCGATGCACACACATATTTTATTTGCATTTTCCCTCTAAGTCTATTTAATTTCATAATTATTTCACTTACCGTCAAAAAATCATGGAGAATTATTCATGAACACCATTCTAATGGATGGGAATATTCATCTTGGGTGTCCTATTAGTGCCCACTTACAGTGTGTTGTGTTTGTGTGTGTGTGACTGTGCACTGGTGGGCCTCACTGAATCTCAGGTAGCCAGAGCCTATTTCCTCATGCTTCTCAGAGTTTTGCATATTTTAGTACCTGTCCATGCAAGGCCTCCTTTATTTTTTGCATATTCCATGATCTGCACTATCCCTCATATCAACAGTATATGAATATTATATATAATACTCCAAGTATAATGGGTTTGTGATATACAGCCTGAAATGTGCAGGTGTTATTTTAAAACACGAAATATTTTATGTTTATAGAGCTTGCTGGCTTTCTAATGAATGGTACAAAGCATTAGAATTCCCAACATTGTTAACCCAGAGGCTTTTTCTTTCCTGAGGATTAGGCTTTCTGCTAAGCGTAGGTATAATCTGTCTCTTCTCTGCAGCGTCCCTAACCCTAACCCTCAGCACTGCCCAGGACCCGCCCACACAAACAGCGCCGCCCACCTCCCACTGGGAGAGCTTGTCCCTGAAATATGGAACCCAGATCAGGGTCTCTTGGAGAAGGAGCATTTGTGTTCTTCCAGAAATGTCGCTGAGTACTGACATGTTCCTTTCCTCAATGGCTGAAATAGTTCACAACCACCTGCGCTGTTTATGAGACTTCTTTTTGCCCCCTTCCCTGTGGGCACTTGGTGTTATCTGAGATGCTAATTTTTGTCATTCTGATGCATATTTATTTGTCGCCTTAATTTGCCTTCCTCAGAAGACTAATAAGTCTGACCACGTCTTCATGCGGACTTCCCCTCTGGGTCCTGCCCGTTCATTTTCTTTCACTCTTTTTTCTTTTATCCTCATCCGAGGACATTTTTTCATTGCTTTTAGAGAGAGAGGAAGGGAGAGAAACATCATGTGGGAGATAAACATCGATCGGTTGCCTCCTGTAGGTGCCCTGGCTGCGGACTGAGCAACAGACCCAGGTCTGTTCCCTGACCGGGAATCAAAGCCACGACCTTCTGGTTCTTGGACCACGTTCCAACCAGCTGACCCGGCCAGAGCCTGCCTGTTCATGTGCCTTGTTCATTTTATTCCTCTTCATTTTTGATAGTTTTAAAAATATCTCCAGAAATTATTATACATTCCTTCCATCAGGAGTGTTGCTTAATTCTCCTCTGGAGTGTGGGCTGAACTTTAAAGAACAGAACACAGCAGAAGCCAGGGAGTGTCCGTTGGTGTGGCTGACTCGTTGCTACCTACACTGAGTCCTTCGGGTTACTCAGATGTGACTGTGTCCTTCTGTTATGTCATCGTATCTAAGAGAATGAGTGTCCGGGCCTTTTAGAAAGTTCATCTGAGCATCTGTAGATTCTTACTCTTCTACATTAATTTTAGAATGAGTTTGTTATCTCTTCCACCAATACCTGCTTAAATTAGATTCGCAAAAATAGGAACACCATGTTTTTCTTCTCACAAAGAAATAGAAATTTGTGCAAAAGGCTCACGCCCTTTTTGTTTCCTAGTAATTGTGCTGTTGGAACCATTTTTGGTCATTACTCCCAGCACCTTTGATTCTCTACCCGAAGGTGGACTCCCCCATCCTCCAAGCGATTCCAGCCCTGCACTGGCAGGAGACAGGCAGCAGAAGGAGTGACTGTCACCCTTGGCCACGGTGCAGCCAGGCCTGGCCATACAACTGCTCCAGCAGACAGGGGAAGATTCCGGAGGTGGTTGGCTGGTTTGTTCTAGTGTTGTTGTTGTTTTTCTTTCCTGCAAACTTTCCTGGAACAACTGGATGGCAATATCTGTTCACACAAATTCTCGGTCGTAAGATCCTTCAGCCTTAATCCATGAGTCTATTCTTTTTTAATTGAACAACTATGAAGGTAGTTTTAGGTAAGAATCCTTTTATACTGGACAGGATCCTGACGAGGCCCCTGCCACTTCGGCCCCAGGAATTTGTGTATCTGTTACAGGCAAGGACCCAGCCAAGAGCAGGGACGGTGATACCACTGTCTTCTCTTGCAATTAGAGAAAATGGATGTCGTACTACATCGGAGGATTAGAGGGATTATTGGTCCCATTTGGTGATTTTTTAAATATAGTTTATTGATTATGCTATTATAGTTGTCCCATTCTCCCCCTTCACACCCCTCCACCCTGCACACCCTCTCCCACCCACATTCCCCCCTTTAGTTCATGTCCATGTGTCATACTTGTAAGTTCTTTAGCTTCTACATTTCCCCTACTATTCTTACCCTCCCCCTATTTTCTACCTACCATCTATACTACTGATTCTCCATACCTTTTCCCCCTCTCTCCTCCTCCCACTCCCCTGTTGCTAACCCTCCATGTGATCTCCATTTCTGTGGGTCTGTTCCTGTTCTAGTTGTTAGCTTAGTTTGTTTTTGTTTTTGTTTTAGGTGTGATTGTTAATAATGGTGAGTTTGCTATGATTTTACTGTACCTGTTTTCTATCTTCTTTTTCTTAGATAAATACCTTTAACATTTCATACAATAAGGACTTGGTGATGATGAACTCCTTTAACTTGACCTTATTTGGGAAGCACTTTATCTTCCCTTCCATTCTAAATGAGAGCTTTGCTGGATAGAGCAATCTGGGATGTAGGTCCTTGCCTTTCATGACTTGGAATACTTCTTTCCAGCCCATTCTTGCCATTTGGTGATTTTTTTTAGAAACAGTCCGTATAGGTGTTTATTATGGATCATTTGGAAAATTAAAATTATGTGAAGCTCTTTCTGTTAGTTTGCCTTCATGCATAACAAAGAGTCCACTTTAAGTAATTAAGTCTCTGGGTCAAGCCTCACTTGGAATGAATTATTCTGATACCCATCACTTATGAGATCAAATTCCTTGTTTCGTTCAAGCTGGTTTGGGGTGGATTTCATGTTCCTCACAACTTTGAGAGTCTTAATGACTGCATGATACAAAGCCCATGTCAGATTAAGATTTTAAAAGTAGACCTTCCAAAATTGTTTAGATTGGTTGTAAAACAAAGAGAAGCTAAACTTCACTTGAAGTATTTTGTGCTTCTAAATGTATCTCAAGTTCCTAACTAGTCCCAAGTAGGAATGAGAAAGGGGCCCCTAACCTGTGGCCGCCAAGTGTGAGAAGGGACCCCGGAGAGAAGGCCATTGGGAGGCTGGCACACACAGGTGTGCAGGAAAACCAGGTGAGGGGTTATTTCTCCAGAATTTATGGAGGTAATGGAGATATTTTGCTCCACTACACGTAGAGAGGAATAGAGAACTCTGTATAAACATTTTCCTGCAATTCTTTGTATGATTATTATTTAAAATGCAGTGCAAGAAAGCTCCCAGTAGCTGATAATGGTTGGAGATAAAAATGTTCTTTGTAAAGCAATTTCCACTATTATCCATCTACACCAATTTAATGTATTCGGTTGTTTAAAACAGCTATTTTTATATTCAGTTAATGTAATATTACAGTTCATATCATTTTCTTTTCACAGAAAAGTGATTCTATGAATCTAAATCTTAAAAAATGTAAATCAGGAGAAAACAAATGTATTTTTACATGAAAAAATTATGGAATGCTAAATCAGTTAAATGATTTAACTGGGCCAACTAATTGTTTATGGAAATCAACCAATTACTTGATGACTTGATCTGTCAACTTAGTTAAAATACCGGTCCAGAGTGTTTTGACTGACTTTCACTAATTCATCAAGACTCAGCCAGCTGAAGGGCGGTGTCGTTCAGGAGACCGTGGACTTGCCATTTGACCCCCAGTTCTCCCCAGGATTCTACTAGCATCCCGCATTTCCCTCCATCACAACTCGCATAACAAGTGTTGTTCACTGAGCCCCAGCCGGGAGCCAGGCACTACTCTTACCGTGTGTTACCTCGCTTAATCGCCAACAAATCTGAGACAATTTTGTGGGTGGTGCTGCTCTGTTTGTGTCACGAATAAAGATACTGAGGCTCAATGAGTTAATTCATTTACCCACAGTAAGTTAGTTAATACATGACAAAGCCAGAGGAGGATGGCAAAGAGACAGGAAGAGAACCATGAATAGTGTTTGGTTTCACAATTCGAAAGAAAAGATAATTCCAAGAAGCAGAGGGTCGACAAGAAAATCAAAGCAAGAAAAATGAGAGCTACGATAGAGTGATAATTATCGTTGCATAGACTTAGTCTGGTATTGGTGGCAGAATCTAAATTGTATTCTAAAATGTCAGTGTACAAAGAGTAGTCAAGATTCAGCCTGAATCCATTTGATTTGAAAAGCTCACATCGCTCCCCCCACACTCCTAGCTCTGGAACATTAGCATGCATAAGAAGCAGCTGAAGAAATCCTTGTGCATGCAGGTTCCATCCCAGACAGCCAGTCTCTGGAGTGAGGCACGCATTCTGAAGCACCAGCACCCCAGGTGATTCGGAGGAGGTTGCCAATGGACCCCGCCTTTAGAAACATCGCCCTCCGGTAGCACCTCTAGCGGGGAGCTTCTCGGAGGCCCGACCTCCCTGGGTTCTCAGCAGTGAGCAGAGCACTGGATTCCCCGTGAGGGTCGGATGGGACTTCACGGAGCCAAGCTCCACTGGGTTTTGGAACACGAACTGACTGTAACATGAAAATATTCATCTCGCAGGGACGTGGCCCTAATTTCCACACTCCAGCCCCCTGTGGTTTGTGTTTTGAATTCGCACACTGATTCTAAACAGCGTCCTTTCACGTCCCCACTGAACCCCTGTGAAGGGGTGCATCCGTGTGGGCCTTTGCCTCGGCAATGAGCTCCTGAATTACTTCCACTGGCGATATTTTCAGGGACTATTACAACCATCGATCTGACGGGCTTTAACCTTCCTTCGAGCAAACTGGACTACCTCTTATCAGTTCATCTTTTTTCTAGCTTTTGTGATATTTTTTGGTATTTCAAAAATCACACATCATCATTATGGAAAATGTGAAAATTTTAAATAATCAATAATAAATTTCTCAGTTGTCCCACAGTAAATGATATCTTCATATACTTCCTTCCAGTCTTATATTTATAGTTAGCTATACGTTTATAATAATAACTATAATATATGACATTTTGTAAATTGCTTTGAACTTGATTTTAAATGATTTTTGTATTAATGGTTCTAGAAACTGCATTTTAAATAGCCATATATAGCATTAAAATGAATGCATATATTACAGTTTTGAATATTTTGCATACTTTTGGACTTTTAGGATATTTTCAATGGTTTGGTAATATAAACAAAGTTGGATGAAATTCTGGTATTTTGATCTTTGTTCACATTTTTTATTCTTCCCTTTGGCATACACTTCTAGAAGTAGGATTGCCAGTTCAAAATATAAATCTATTCAAGCCTTTGCAAGATTGTCATCCAAAATGTTTTACAATTTACATGCCCCAAGGCAGCGCACAAAAATGTTTCCAGGGCTCTCCTCGACATTGGATTTTATTACTTTTTACAATTTGGTCTCTTTGATGGTGACAAATAATTTTAATTAATGTTTTAGCTTGATTACTGGGAAGCTGAATTATTTATTGTGAGCTTATTATGTGTTCATTTTTTTACTGCAGAATGCCTCTTGTGTCCTGTTTGCTGGGTGGAACTAGCAACTCCGAGCACCTGACGACAGGCCGCAAGCAGGGCGCTCCCACGCCCGGTGGGGCTTCTCCCTTGTTCCCCGTTCCCTGGTCCCTGAAAGGGCTGCGCACGCACGGTGCCCCTCTGGGCAGGACCGCCCTTGACCGTGATGCGGGCTAAGGGAGTGCAGCAAGTGACATGTTTATTTCAGTACCTGGCACAAAGCGGGCATCCAAAAAGAAATGGTAAAAAAATGTCATTTCTATATTAGGGGAACATAATCCTTAATGTATCTGACAGGTGAAATGATCATCCAAACAGAAGTCTGTGAGCACGAAAATACAAACATATCTGGAGGATTCTTGTGTGGCTAATGAAGAAAATATACATGTTTACCCCCTTGAAATCTAGTAAGATCCACATACGGGATGTGAAAATTATCACTCTAATGAAAATAGTATCTATAATCTGTTGAGTGACTAGTGATCGGGAAGGCACGTGCCCTTATTTTTCCACTTTGGAGAGGGAAGAAAGTGAGGCCAGTAAAAGTTAAAATTTGCCCAAGGTGACAGAGCCAGCAAGTGGTAGAGCTAAGGTCCCCAATACGGGTTGTCATGAGGTGGCTTTGGAGGTGTCTGTCGACGAGACAGATTCGTGGGTTCGGATCTGCAGCGGGAGTGCTCAACTGATTTTTGTCTGAGGAGGAGGTCAAGGGCTACTTTGGGGATCCTAGGAAAATCCGGGACTCTTCTCTCAGGAAGTGCTTACGTTGTTCTTAGTCCCTGGAGGTCAAGTTCTGCTCTGATGATCTCACGTGATCATCGCACAATCCTGAAAGATTAACACTGTTCGTATTTTCATTTCACAGATGAGGAAAACAGGTCCGTGGTGATTCAAAAGATGAAGAACGACAGTAAAAACATATTGCACTTTTACACAGTTTATGCAGATTGATGTGACGATAACAGACGCCTCAGAAAACTGGGGCTTGGCCCGTTTTCTGAAACAGGGTCATATCAGGAGAGTTATTGTACTTTTGATCAAAGCACTATAAAACATATTTTACAACTCGTTTTATAATTGTTTTTAATCTGAATTACAAGCATTTGATCATTGTCTTTTAATGTTTAGATCACTTAAAAATATTCATCAAAACTTTGTGTCACTTTATACTTTGATTAGATATTTGAAAATGCAGACTAAATGGTTGCTGGCAGTCTCATGCGAGAAGGTGAGTTCTGCTAAAAACTTACTAATCATTGAAGTCCCACTGCAATAAATATTTCTTAAAGTAATGAGTGGTTTAATAATAAAAACACTATGATTATTTGGTTTAGCTCCCTTTTAAAACAACCAGCCTCTTAAAGGTTATCCTCATCAAAATCTCAAAAAGCTGCTCGAATCAGCAGTGAAAACTTGACAATCCAGTGGCATTTACATCGTAGAAAGGCTCAAGATCAAACAAATAAATGCTAAAGATTTGAATATGGATATTGTTTCTCAAGTCACATAGACCATCTTTTTATTTTTTAAAGAAAACAGAATGCCGTTATATGCAAATTGTAAAGCACATTCTAAAGAAGCATATGACAAGAATAGATTTTTTTAAAAAAAGCAATGTCTGAACTAGAATAAAAAAAGACCCAAATGAGCAAAGGTGTTTCGAATAAGATGTTCAAATAAAAGAAGCAAAGACATAAGACACAATTGAATTATGGGTAACTGTAGAAAAATAAGTACAAGGGAATGAGAACTTTTTTTCCAGATACATTAAAGAAAATGACAATTAGCAAAGAGTAAAATATATACCACCAATGACCAGAGAGACAGTGGCATGAAGTAAGTAAGCCACTTACTGGTCAATGTTCCAAATACAGAGCCAGACGTGGTGCACTGAGAGTGACAGACTCTTCAGAAAGGGTGGTGGGCAAAAGGTTCCTTAAGGAAGCATTGAGAGAACTGGAACCTGAACAAATTTCTACACCTGGAGGCTGTAGATTATGGAGACTCCGGAAAGAACTTGTAATCATCATCACTGAGTCCCTTAAAATTATCCTTAAGATATCCTTAAGAGCAAGACAAGTCTGAGAAGGATTAAACAGGAAAAACAAAACGAGAAATCTGAACCCGAGTTAAGAACTGAACGGGGGACCCTGGGCAGGGCTTGGTGAAGTCCTTAAGGAAGAAGTGAATTTCCTGAGGTTGCACCGCCTACGTCAGTCCAATTCTTAAAAGGAATGATTGTATCTTTTCAATAGATTTATAAAGTTCTAACGGTTGGTTGCCCCCTGTGATGATAATCAAGTGGTAGATAGGGGAGAGGCCAGGTTTTCCAACGCAATGGTCCTAATGAAGCAAACAAACAAAAAAAGGAATGCTTTTCGAAATATGAAGAACATCTACTCCTTTGTCCATCCCCGTTCATTTCCATACGAGTGGATAAGCCAAAGAAATACATCCATGCTCCTTCTGGAAAGACAACCAAACCACGGGCGCCCAGTCATTACCTGACCCGAAGAGCCAGCTTCACACCCTGTTTCTGCTAAGAAGGAGGCAGAGCCTACCATGGAAAATGAGGAGATGAGAAATAATATTTTAAGAGATTTTATACAGCTTACATTCTAAATATCTCATATAATAAAATTCAAAACAATAAGCTATTAATAACCCGTGCTCGCATAACCTTATAAATAAGACAGGGTACTCTGAGAATCTTAAATCACTAACGTTTTTTACGTCTGTGTTTTTTTCCCCTACACGAACAGTCTGTGCTAGTCTGCATTAATTAAATTTAAGTAGGATTTCTGAGCCTGGATCATCAAGTCTCTGCCCTGATTTAAATCTGCAGTAAAACATTTCTCCATTAAGTCTTGTGCTTTTGTGTCATATTTCATAGACTAGTTGTCTCTTAATTAAATCCATGATGGTCCACCAACACAGACTGTTAAAATAACTATACTTTGCTCTTGACATATTTATGAGACAGAGTCATAAGACTATAGACTGATACTTGAACTACTCACTAGAAATGCTAATAAGATCATGATGAAGGTAAGATTAGAATATCCCTCTTCTTTATCTTCTCTTCTTTCTCGAGATTTATTTTTATAACTGGTTCACTTCTATTTCAGGTTTTGACTTTTCCCCCAGACCATCTGAAAGCTCTTTCATTATAGAATAACTACAAATTAATAGTCAATAGAAACCCCGCAAAGTGTTCATTTATATTACATGATGCTAATATAAACACCGAGGTCCAATCTCCTCTGAGTTTCGCCCTATTCACAGCTGCGAGTAAATATGTTAATCTGGATATTTATTTGCCAAGCCTTTAGGTGTTCAGAGTGAAGAAAATTCATGAGGCCCGAGAAAGGAGAATAGCCCTGAGTAGGAAAGCAGGTGACTTCTAGATGGGGTGGGAGGAGGTACACACACATCAGCCTCAGATATGTTTATTGAATTTTCAGTCCGCTCGCTGCACAGCACGAGGGGTCACCCTGCACGAATCTTTAGAGAACTCGGCGCACAGTGAGAGAGAGTTTCCAAGTTATTCTGTTTGCTCTTCATAGCTTGATGCACACTTTGGTTTTGTTTTATTTTTCTTAGAAACATCTTTTGATTGTTTGTTTGCCATGGAGGCGGAGGGTCCTTAAGGGTTAGGAGGTTTCAGATGACTGGAGGCCGTGTCCAAGCAGAGAGTCTGGGCAGAAACGCACGGGAAGCCCTCAGCTAAGGCAGCTCACAGCCTTTAAGTCCACTGTCTGGTCCTTCCTGGTGTCAGCAGACGCTCTGAAGGTTTAAGTAAACAGCAGAGCAATTCGCCCTGACTGGTGCGGCTCAGTGGGCTGGGTGCCGTCCTGCAGTGTGGAAGGTTGCTGGCTGGATTCCCAGTCACGGCACATGCCTGGATTGTGGGTTCGATCCCCAGCCCGGGCGGGCTGGAGAAGCAACAGACTGATGTTTCCCTCCCTCTTTTTCACTCTCCCTTCCCCTCTCTCTAAAAATAAAGAAATAACATCTTTAAAGAAGAGTACTATGCAATTCATCATTCCGCTCTATTATTTTTAGCGGAAGTTTTAAAAAGTACTGGAAAGTGAGAGATTAACTTACAACAGAGTTTTCTTACAGCACTGGTCTGTGATGAGCAATGTGAATATGAAATGAATTCTAATATCTTGTCAAGAACAGGAGGCACAGACAGGCAACTCCACCAAACACATTAAATCTAATAAAATCACCCGCACGTACTCCTGACACTAGTAGCAATTAAAATAGCTTGTTTCCAAAAAAAACGGGTCCTATACGTGAATACTTATTGGCAATTATTTCTTAGTTCTTCAAACCAAAGATAACATAATTTGATTCTCACACAATTTTCTTGTAAACGCCGTTCATATTGGGTTTCATATGCAGCTTAAGACTGTTAATTGGCATTTTGAGCCTCACAGTAAAATAGAGTTCAATATGTCACTTTTCTGAAGCATAGAGAAACGTTTGAGAAATGCTTGTCTTAGCCTAATGAACTGTGAATAATTTACATCCCGAGCCCTGTTTTTCAATGTAAGTGGTTCTGACTTTTCTTAAAGCTTGTGAAGTCTGATCCACTTGTTACGTTCGTCTGATTGGAAAACCTACGGCAAGGCGGGCAGGCCGGCGGAGGGCTCCCCAAGGTTGCTTTGTTGGGGTTTTCATTTCCTTAAGGCCACGTTCTCACGTGGACTCTTCTCCCTGCCCGTTCTAGACAACACCTCACGGGCTAAGGATTTCAGTCTCCGTCTTTGTGAATCGTATCTGGCTTCAAGTCGTTTCCAAGTCCCCTGCCTCCTGGCAGGCACACGCGACAAGTTCCTGGATGTGCAGAGACCTGGCTGATCTGTCAGGAAGGGAAGGGAGCCGTGGGAGGCGCAAACGTTTTCGTTTCTAAAAGCATCGCGGGCCGGAGCTGTGACTCCGGCTGGCTCTGAGCCCACGTGCTGAGCAGAACCGGGCCGAAGACGAGACCGTGGTCTCTGTGTGACCGCGGCCCCGGACACAGCAGCTGCCACAGCCGACAGCTCACTGGCCCAGCATCACGGAGACGTAAGCTCGTTTGGTACTCAGTGTATGTTTGCTCAAGGATCACTGTTTTTTTGTAAGAGATGTGATTTATTTTAAAGGGACTTAGAGATATATTAGAGGGTGTGCGAGGCAAAAGGACTTTCAGAGACAGTTGGATCTTACTCATTCTGTGACAGATGAAAGGAAGGTCCAGTGAAATCAGGAAACACGTGTGGTGTCCCAGAACCACATAGCCGAACAAGGGCGTGTGATGCTGTTGATTATTTAAAACTGGGGATGTGAGCAGGGGGTGTGGGAAGGACGAGCGAAGGGACCACGGGGTCCCGGGGCTGACAGAGCCCTCTGTGTGAAGCTACATGTCACCCAGCCGTGCATCTTCTTACCCTCAATGGGAAGGCTGAAAACATGTATGCAGTGGAAACTGAAGGGGAGGGAAGAAAATTATTTCTTTGCATTTTGAATCTACTCAAATATTGAAAGTCCATGAAGTTAAAAGGCAGAATGGAGTCCCACTATGTTTATATATAATACATAATGCAAGTTATATTGTTCCTGGGTAAACTGTGATTTAGAATATGTCAGAGGAATCATCAGGAAAGCCAGAATGTGGGTACCAGCCATCCAAAAAGGCTGAGGCAGAGGCACTAAAACAGAGCCACCGGCCAGAAAGATGAGGATACACTGAGGCCAAGTTGAGCAGTGAATGAGCAACAAGAAGGCAGGCCAGGCCACCTAAGCCAGACTACGACCCCAGAAATGGCCTGTGTGTCGTGGGAATCAGAATCTAGGTACACGTGAGAAAAGTATAGGGTCGATGGCTGCAAGGGTGGTAAATATTTGGGCTTTGGAGGTTATATTGTCACCCTTGTAACTACTCCCGTCTGCCAGCCAGAGCTGTGTTCCAATAAAACTTTATTCACAAACAAAAGGAACCAGGTGAATGAGACCTTCGGGCTGCAATTTGTGCCCGATTTAGATAGAAAGGCAGACAGAGGTAGGTGATGGGTGCACAGATGAGAGGCAGATACACAGAGGATAGACATACAAAGACGGGTACCTAGATACTGGTGTCAGTCCTTTCCCTCCATAAACGACACACCCGTTCTGGGTTTGCATCTAAAACACCCTGGGAGTGATAGACAAGTGTAGGTTTCTATGAAAAATAAAGGATACATCTTTGCTCCCAAACCCCTCCACACCACTGCCTGCATAACTTTAAAAAATACCAATTGGATCGTATCCTCTTCTGCTGAAAACCCTCCAATGGGCTTCCCATTGCAAGTAGAATAAAATCCAGGGTTTGGGGCCGTGCCTAACCCTCTGAGTTTATCCTTTACCATTCTCTCCCTTACCGGCTGGCTACACGTGAGCCACACCGGCCCTCTGAAGTTTCAAACATTGAAGCTGACACCACCATCACTCTGCTCACCCTGCTGTGTCTGTGGAGCCCCATCGAGGGCTGTGGGACTCCACACTAACTTCCAGGACTCGTGAGAGTGACTGGCTCCTGGTGGACGCCCGTTAAATATATCTGAACGAATGAACCCCGCGGGACCTTTCCGTGCATTTCCTTTTGCGATGCTCAGAACAGCCTGCGGTGTGTTGTAAATATGATTGCCAGACAGTGGAACGAGGCCTCGCAGAAGGTCTGTGATTGGCCCACACGCACTGGGCTACGCAACAGCATTACTGTAAGGTTAACGCCAACGTTTGCCTCCGCACCCAGTTTATTTAATATGCATTATCTATCGAAAACGCTGCTAAAGCTTTACCAGTATCAGCTCTTTATAGTCCCGAAGGTGGCGGCGCTGTGGGGAGGGAACTTAGGTGAATCCCCTGCGCCCTGAGTATTACGATCACCTTCGTTTTATCCGTGATAAACCAGGCCCGCAGAGGTTACACAGCTGCGCGGAGCCTCCCCGCGGCACGTGGTGGAGCCTGGACTCAAACCCAGGTGTTGGGCTTCTGGAGCCCTGGTGCTGACCCAGCGCCCTGTGCTGCGTGTGTCAGGCACGGCCTTTGGAAATTCTTGGACCTGAGCCACCCTACACGATGGGCCCGCTTCCTATGGGCACCGTCACCAATGACCTCAAATTACTGACTTCCGACAACGCAAACACACTCTCTTCCAGTTCTGAAGACCGGAAGTCCAGAAGGAATCTTAGGGGGCTGACACCGAGCAGGCGGCAAGTCTGGGCCCTCAGCCTCCGGGAGAGGCTCCTGCCTTCTCGGCTCCAGCACCTGGAGGCCCAGCGCATTCTCAGCTTGTGGCGCCTCCCTTTCCCTTCAAAACTGGGGGGTGGCATCTTCCGTCTCCGCCTCCCCTCCCTCTGCATGGCCTTCTTCCGACTCTGACCGTCCACGTCCTCTTATAAGGACCCCTGTGCTCATACGAGGCCCATCTGCATGGTCCAGGATGACCTCCCCTCCTCCACCGTCTTGACTCAATTGCTTTAACAGCGTCAGTTCCCTTGTGAAATGGTAACAGCCTTGGGGTTTATGGATAGGGGTGGGGGTCTTCAGGGGGCTGCCTCAAGGGATAGCCCAGTCAGCTGTTCCACATCACGCATTTCAACGTCTAACGAACTGCAGGTGGAGTGAAAGCGAGTGAGCAGTGACACTGTTACTGCTCACAGGGACACTCAGTGCGGTCTCCCCTGAGCCCCAATGCCAAACGGCACCCCAGCTCTCGCCCCTTGGCCTGGCTTCCGGCCCACAGCTCCGCCGCAGTCCCAACCATGCACCTGACTCTCTTTCACTGGAACAGAACCGCTGTGAAGGGAGGGGCTCTGATGGAGTTGTTCCCAGAGGTGCCCCATACCTCACGCCCCAGGCAGTGTCGGGCACAGAATCGGCACACAGTAACCGCCGGCAAACCAAGGCGTGAATAACCACCACGGCGCAGGCCAGCCTCGGGGAGGGCGGGGCGGGGCTGACGGGACAGTAACTTCATTGAACCTTGTTTTTCACTGGCTACTTAAACATGTTTTGCCTGGACTATTTTGCTACAGTCATACGGTACTATTATTGCATGCTTTGTGATGACCGAAGTATGCGATACGATTTTAGAGCACATCCAAGGGAGAGGAGAGGGACAGGAACGTAGTAGGCCCTCAGTCAAATCTGCGGAATGAATGACAGGATCACAGAGTCAGACACACACACACAGCCCACTTCTCTGCTGTGCTCACAGCTACGCTTTAAGTCTGCTAAAAATTACACTGGACTGCATCAGCATGCTATCAGCATATTCATTACTGTTTTAAATATGTAGATCCTCCAAAGTGTTCTGTGCTAATGGTGTGGGTTAGTGTGTGTGTGAGAGAGGGAGGAGAGAGAGACAATTAGAATATCATCGTAATAAAATGGAATTGGTTTTTACTAAAAAATGCACTTAGAACTGAGTTCAGAATTTTCCTGCTAGAACCCCGTGCGAGTCCGGAGCCCACCCGCGTGGCTGGGCTTGGCTGACCCTCCCAGTCAGTCCCTTCGTTGCAGGCAGCAGGGGGTAAGGAAGACCCCAGTTCTGCTGACCACACGGCGGTCAGGACTGGACTCTGACCTGGTGAACTGAGGGTCAGCGGGATGCCGGAGAGGACCGGAATAGGCTGCTGGGTGCAAAGTTCCTAAACGTCTGCAATGAAGCAAATCTTACTTAGCTGAGGTCGTCTGGAGAATTCTCTTGTAGCTACATGATGGTTTCTAACCGTGTCAGCCATTTAAACCAGAACACAGAGCAGCATTAATTTTCACGTGCATCGTTACAGCGACCCTAGTGATCCGAAGAACACGCACATAATCATGCGGGCGCTCTCGACAATATGGACGAGCACCCCAGACTGAGCAGGAGGAGCAGCTTCTGAGTGGACTGGTCCCTTCCCCCTGCACCAGTTCACGTGGCTGCTTGTGTGGGTCTCTGTGAGTAACTCGGATGAGTCACTCCTGGCATTTGAACGTCCTCCTTAATCCTAACTTAACTACCTATTCAAATACCCCCTATTTCCTTTTGCTTTTAAAATGGTAGCCCCTTCTGCGGACAGTAGTCTTGCCTCCACTTGAATTTACGGGATCACTTCATGGTTTAAGTACGGTACATAAACTCTCTCGGAACCGTCCTTTAAAAAGCAAGCATCCCGATTTTCCAGAAAGCCTTTTATGATGAATGCAAAGTGGCTGTCTGCGGCGTGGGACCCTCAAAGGCCCCCTGTCAGCGAGCCAGCCCGGGGCTGCAGAGGCCCTTCCCCCTGCCGCGAATTCGGATAGAAATTACCTCGCTTTATCATTGCCCCGATGTGTCTTCCTTCGCTTCAGATCGGATAAACCGTCAATTCTATTTAAATAAACTACATATGTCTTTTTACTCCCCCATCCCTCCTCTATCTTTTTTAAAATTGAAACTAACACAAAGCTCGAATTGCGAATGTTTTACTTGACTTTTCTAAAGTAAAAGTTGAGTTGGCAGCGATGTTCAAATTTATTGGCCCACTCCGGGAAAAACACAAAATCTACAGATGGACTTCTGCTTCACTTTTATTCCTACTCCACAGAGCTGGACTCCTGCTTAAGTAGGAGGTGTGGAAATTAATTACTCCCCTCCCATGCGCACACTCCTCTGGTGGCTTCTGTCACAAGCCCGCACGCTGTGGGGTTGTGTAACCAGAACTCTGCCTCCAAGAATGTCTCATTAAGTGGATAGTGTCACCAAATCAAATGTGGTGATTGGCTCATGTTAGTCACGTGACCCATGGCATATATGTGTGTGTGTGTGTGTGTGTGTGTGTTTCCTCCACCCCCAACCCTCTCCCTCTCTTTCTCTCTCTCTCTCCACTATTCACACAGGGCAAGAGAAGTCTTGTTAGTTGTATTTATAAAGTGGTAGAGTTCAAAGTGAACAGAGAGATCACAGAAGTTTGCAGCCAAAGAGCCTGCCAAGGCCATTAGTCAAGGTCTTCATTTACAATGAAGAAAAGGACCTGGGGAGAGGGAGGCCACTCCCGAGGGCCCCACAGGTGGCTGCAGGCAGGCTTCCCCCTCTACTGTTGTGGCCACTCTCATGGCCCCCAAACAAAGTCCTGCCGGCAGCACTGAAGGAGACTCGTGACCGGGGGTCGTGCAGTGCGGGTGCCAGACTTCGGGGCAGCGATCTCGCTAACCACGCCGCTCTGCACCCTAGAGCCGTGGGCAGCAGCTCCGGCCCTTGGTGTATGACCTGCCTCTTGGCTTACGAGGCCCCCGCCCTGAGACCACCGTGCGGGCACCTCGTTAGAATCTCACTAAACAGGCCAGGTCCCAGCACGCATCTCTCCCCTCATGAAGGCTGCCTCTTCCCTCTGCCCGGAGAGCTCTAGCTGATGCCATTGTCCTCCAGGAGCCGCGCCGGAATGACTCTCTTCACGAGCATCTCCCAGGTCTCTTCGGGCCGCTGAGGGCCTGTTCTCTGTGATTTACCATGACTTTCCACGCCTCCTCTACCGCCCCTGCACCACTCTGTTGCAATCATAGGTTTTCTCGTATCTTCCATTAATACAAGCACAGCGATTATAGAGACTTAAACGTCTCCACTTCTGTATTCCCAGTGCCTAGATGGTGTCTGATCCCGGCAGGCATGCGGGACGTCCCTCGAACAAATGAATGGAAATAAATAAGGGTTTAATTGATGATCCAACTCCCACCCCCCTGCCCTGTGTCTTCCTTTCCCCTCTACGCTCATAGCCACCACTACGTAGACTTCTGCCATTATTTCTCTCTCAGACACATGAGCATGCCATCCTAATAATAAAACAATCCCTAGCAACTCTTTAATTGCCTTCATTTCCAACTCTAATTCCTAGGGGGCACCCAGCAGACGAGGCCGGTGCCACGCGAAGTGAAGCAGGGATGGGTGGCCCGACCATTAATTGGATCGATGTGGATAACCAGCCCAAATAGTTCAGTGCCCGCGGTAGGGAGGCTAAGGGACTGTGCCTGCCGTCGCTGTTCATGTTGATTTTTCTTTAAGAAACATGATGAGATCTGTGGAAGTCGTGTGCGTGCTCCAGTTTGCATTCACTTGGCATGTTTACGGAGATCAAATTAATGAGATGTATGCTGAACTTTCACTTCCCTCTCCGTGTGTTCAATGAATGGCGAGAGCCTTTTCCTTCAGACGTCACCCCTGGGAAATATGCCTCCCGTGAAAGGAGGGGCATTACAGTACTGGGGGGGGATTAGAAATTAGAAAAAAAACAAGCAAGAACAAGGAAACAGCCGGACTTTAAGCAAATGGACTGGTTTTAACCCAAATCATCATGTTACCAGTCATGAGACCAGAAAGAATATTATTAAAACAGTCTGTTTAGCTAATCAGATGAACTGTGATAAAAATTTTACATATGTATTAGTATGTTTTTAAAAAGGGAGTAAAATTGTAGGCTATTTTCTAAGTCTATTAACTTCTAGAATTAGAAAAGTTTGCTAATGGGAATATAGCAGACCTAAATAGAGTTCATCTTGTAAGTAGCTTTAAATGCAGAGTCCTTTTATAAGTGGTCACATAAAATTTCAATCTATAATAATGTTTTGAGATAACTGGTTAGTGTTGCTAAACTATTAAAATGCAGCGTTATACGTGGATTCATTTTCCTACTCGGAAGGACAAGTGCTGAGCATGATGAAGTACAAAGAAAAGTAAAAATGTAAACTATTATATAATTTTTTGTGAGAAATAACATGTCAGAAATTGATTTAAAAGCTGAACATTCCTTTCTGCTTAGAAAAAAAAACTAGATTTTTAGAAAAACACTTCTGGCCGGTGGGAACAGACAGAGGAGTGTGTACACGGCGCATATGTGAAGAAAGGAAAACCAATCGCAGCATCAAGAAGAAGCAAAAGAGACAGACACCCTGCCAAGCGCGGTCCCGCCGTTTCAGGAGATCTATTCTTTAGCAGGTTCTTGGACACAGGTCCTTCTCTTTTCTTTGGTAACCGTGGCGATGCATCTTGCAAAGTGCTGAGGTGGCAGATTGAGGACTTACGATGTTCCCTCCACGCAAGAGGCAAGGGGGCCAACCCCAGCCAGTGTTTCAGGAAAGTTCTTCTTCCAGAAGCAGCCCCTGAACCACTAAAATCAAGCAACCAGGTGTCTTCCCCTCTTCTCTTGGGACGCTGGACAATAACCCCAAACTCTCCAGGCTCATTTTCGCCACAAGGGCCCGTAGAGTGCTTCCCATCAGATGTTGAATGCGAGGTCTGATGTTCAAGGTCCAAGGCATTAGCATCCTGGAAGGCACCAAATTTCAAGTGCATTTTCTCCTACAGAACTTTTCTGCGTTCACCCTGCAGCGCATCAGCAGGGAAGTGGGGAGAGAAGAGTGCTGGGTGTTTTGGGGCTCTGGGTGGAGGGGGGTGGGTAGGGCGTGATTATGGTCTGGGATCTGCTGGGAGCACTGTTGTGGACTGGGAGAAATTCACTGTATCATTTTCACTGTGAAGTGAGATAAAGTGTAATAATATTCCTTGTAAACGACTAAGGTGCTAGCTTCACATATTAAAATTCTTAGTCATTTCGATCACCTCCCATAATTTTTGTTTCTTAGTGTTTCCTTGCATTTTCCTATACTTTTCTTTTTGTTGTTGTTGGTAATTTTGTCTCCTATTTTTTTATTGAATTTATTGGGGGTGACATTGGTTAATAACATTATACACGTTTCAGGTATATAATAGTATAATACATCATCTGTATATTGTATTTAGACACAAATATCTTAAAATAAACTTTGTTTCTCCAAGAATGCTTAGTGAGCATAGAAATTTTTCTTTTATTTTTTTTCTTGAACCTTCTCCATTGTACCGAGAGGACTTCTAATCACCAGGCTTGCCTGGTGGATTGTCGATAGTCCAGCAGGTATTATGGAAATTCCCTGATACAAGGGAGTCACCTGACCCAGGCCTCATACGGGCTTCCGAACTTCCTTTTACCAGATGCTTCTAGTGAACAAACCTGCCTGGTTGCTCAATGACGAAGTTTCACTTGGTGAATCAACCCATAAGCAGTAAGTTTTCCTATGAAAAGCATGAGTGTTCACTGTTGTAACAGAGATCAGAGTCGGATAGGGTTCTGTCTATGACACGTGCTAACATTACAGAAGTTCCCACAAACATGATTATTACTCTTTTTTTTTTGGTGTTGCCACTGTTATTTCAATATCTCCTCCCTCCAAGACACCGCAGTGGAGTGAGCGGTGCGGGTTGTGCTGGATAAAGTCATGTCTTTACGTTCGGATGGCCGAAACAGCCCCACGGATGCGCACTCCGTGTCTGCCCTCTGCCAGCTCCCGGAGAGGTGTCCGTTTCAGCGGGCAGGAGCGGAGTGAGGCTTTGCCCCTGGAGTAACACCAGCCTTGTGTCAAAGAGGAACAGGCGTCACTGTACCTGGGGTTGGTGTAATGGCCGTTAGGCTCGGGTGCACAGAGAGAAATTTCACAGAGCTCAGAGAAATTCGGCGTCTGCCATCAGCCTCCCCCGAGTTCGCCGGCGGCATCTGCCCGCCACGGGGAACATGGTGCCAAAGGGTGCCTGACTGTAGAAGCCATCCCGGCTGTCACCGGGCTTTCTTCTGTCCACGGGCTGACACACTTCCCATGAAACCACAAACCTTCCATCGACTCAGGGTCAGATCTTGACTCTCCCATTATACAAGAAAGAGTTAGAAAATAAACACTTGTAGCAGTTTCAGCTTAATGCTTTTTAGAAGTGTGTTGGCAAGACAGCAAATCAAATACCACCCCCCCCACACACACACACTCTTCCATGAAAACAAACACACGGACGTCAAACAAAGCTTCAGATCACAGACCTCTGTGTCGCAGCTGATGCTCGGACTGGAAAATCGGACCAGGGCACAGCTGTGGCTCAGCCAGGAGAGAGGTGCAACTCAGAACGAGCTCCTGAGCTGACACAGTCCGGAAGGCAATTCAGCTCAGGACAGACCTGGAGGAAATGACGCTCTTCGAAAGCCGAGAGCTCGCACACATTATGACTCTGAGCGTCGATGCTGTGCTGTTGGTATTGATGGGTGTGAGGTAGCTCGTCACAGAGATGCAGGACGAGGAACCCTAGTGCGAGAATGGGAACATATATTTTTTAACGTATCTACTATGTTGTTCAGCTCATCTGAGAAAGCGTCTTGATGACATAGTTTCGGGTGACTGGTTTCCCCACGTCTTCATGGTCCTCAGCGATTCTCACACAATCACCGTGGTCACAAAGGGTCGAGGCTGTTTTTCCCTCCCTCCCCTGGAAGCCCACTGTGCACAGGGGTGTGCAATGGACTTAAATACAGAAAACAACAGGCCAGGACAAGGAGCTGGCTCAGAGCTCTTAGGCAAGTCCCACATCCCTGACTGTCCCCGACAGCCAATGGTTCTGATACCCTTCGCCTCACTCACCGTGTCTAAAATGCGGGTGACCGTCTGGCTCTGAGACCCATCAACAGACTGTTTTCACGTTATCGGGCCGCTCTGAGCTGAGTCATCCTGGGCTGTATGGCTGACTCAGCTTTCTCAGCTTTCTGGGCGTTGGCGCTGTTCCGGAATAGTCTTGGCTGTGCCCCCTCTGTCCACAGCAGCATGGGTCCTGCATGCAATGTATACGGTGCCGAGGGAAAGGCAGACTCCCATCTCCCGAAGCTCCCTGTCTCTATGACAACAGCTCGATGTTGCACTGGCGGGTCTGAAGGGTCGATGCATAGGAGACGCGACAACTAGGACTTCCCCGGACAGCTACTGTATCCACAGGTATAGAGAGGGAAGTGATAACTCCCCAGCGACTGGGAATGAGTGCAGACTCTATGGCAGGGTACAATAATGCCAGAGCAGTGGAGAGCTGTTAACTGTTTCAAAGAGATTCCTCAGAGGCTACAAATGACTTCCTGTTTGGCCAAAACCAAACCATCACAAGAGGTAAGCTGTTGCTGGATATGGAAGTATTAAACATGTCCTCAGCAAAAACATACTGATGACAAAGAATTATTCACCAGCCGAGGGAATGTAACCTCCTTGGAGACAGAGTTCTAGAGGATCCCACCAACAGAAGACAGGGCAGTGGGCCCGCTGGAGGGGCCACACCATCTGGGTAGCAGAGATTACAGGGCCTGTGCCCATGGTTTCCGACCTTGACCCCCCAGGTACCCTGTCTTTGAGGTGTCTTCATAATAGAGTCTGGGTGGGCTTGAAACCATTGTGATCTTTTTTGAATTTGTTGCTATAATCTTTGTAGCTTTCTCTCTAGGCTTTTACTAAGACTTCAGCTTGATAGATTGTTTCTAATATACTTAAAATTTGTAACAGTGTCCCAGCCAGGCAGTTCAGTTGGTTAGAGCATCATCCCTATATGCCAAGGTTGTGGGTTCAATTCCCAGTCAGGGCACATACAAGAATCAACAAGTGAATGCATAGAAAAGTAGAACAACAAATTGATGCATCTCTCTCTCTCTCTCTCTCTCTCTCTCTCTCTCTCTGTCTCTCTCCTTCTTTCTTTCTAAAATCAATAAATAATCAAATTTGTAACAGAGTCAGTCTCCGGGATTGGTGGGAGGAGGGATGAGCCAGGTTGGTGCAGAGAACGAGAGCGGAGAGGTGACCCGAACTCAGGTCCGCTTTTCTGGAATGGACATGCGAGTACAGTGACTGAAGACTACTTCTGGGAAGGAATTATATCAAGTCACCAGTGTGAACATACAGACAATTTCATTTTTAAGTTAAAACAGATTTATGTCTTCCAAATGTCATGACACACTAATTCCATAAAATTAATTCTGATGACAATAATAATGAAATTTCGACTGCAGAGACATTTTAGAAGCAAGGTCCCAGTCCTCAGAGAAGGCTTAGCGATGCTGCCATCCTTGACCGAATTTCGACTCTTCATTGCCTCCCTCCCACTGAGGCCTTACTGCAGTCCTAATGCGTGATTCTAACGATCCTACCAGAGCACGGAATTACAAGTTTTGCTTTCATAGGTACTTCCATTATTCTTTTGTTTGGGAATTTATTCTCTTGTTCAGAAATACTTTAATGGCCGCCCAATTAAATTCTGTTAAAAGTACCGAGAACTATACAAACATCAGTGTTACTGTGCTACTTTACAAATGCCCGATCCTGAGTTGATCATGTGTTTGTCTGTTTCTACTGCATTTTTACGTGTGTAACTATATGGACAAATAAAAAAAACAAAACAAAGGCAAAAAACTCCTTAAAAGTCCCCAGACCGAATATTTTCAGTATCCTTTACTATGATTCTAAATATTTAATAGATTATTAGTAGACGAAAACACAGAAGACACTATTTCACATTTGCATGTTAATGAAAAACCATGAATTATACATTATTTGCCGCGTGGAGTAATGGAAACAGTATTCATTTTTTATAGCTACAAAAACTTAGATTGTCTCCCGAAAAACACGGCCAACCCCCGCGTAACAGTGCCAGAGAGATCTGCGAGCTTCTCAAAACCATCTCTGGCGGAGAGAGACAGATTTGTCCGCGCCGCTTTGCCACACGCCGGTGTGAAAGTTCATTTTGAACCAACTCGTTTTAATAATGTCATTCCTAATGTGTATTTGGTCATCACTGAGGAATGGGGTTTTAATATGAATGTTGCATTTTAATAAACGGCGGGGAAAGCGAGTCGGCCTGAGTCAGCAGGAAGCGGCCATACCCCAGAGAACAGCCTGATTGCGTTAGATTCATCCAGAACGCTGCCTGGGCCGGAGACAGTCCAAGAAGAAACCACTAGCTTTATTCGAATGATTAGGCTTGTAGCAGCCCAACGGCGAGACTCACACATTCTCCTATTATTTCTTGACCTCATGCCAAAAACTCCCACTTACAGTAATAATTAGAATTCGTGTTTCCAGGGCACGCCTCCATCTCCCTAACAAACAGGGAAAAAAACCCAACAACAACAAAATAATCGCAGTGCTCCCAAACGATCCCGTTAATGAAAATTTCCTTGACTCTTTTTGATGAATACAGCTCAATCTCCCTGACTCTCTCCTGTCACGCCGAGCACGGCCACGTTCCGTCACTTGGCCACTGCAAGTTCCGTGGCCGGGCCTGTCGATCCCGCAGTTTTCCGAGGGGCCACTGTTTCTTCCCGCCTCTCGTTACCTTCTAAGAATTTCATTGTATTGTTCTTGTCCAAGCACATTCGTGAAGCTGTCTGGGAAGACTGCCCTTCTGGGCTGTGTGCATTTTTTTGTCTAGCAGCGTGGGAAACTGTAAATACATCAAATACACAGGGTCCGGCGGAAGTACGGCCTGCTGGAGTGTGGTGGGTAGGGTCATAATATGGCTGTTTAATAATGCATAGTTTTCACTGGAACCTTTTACCTAAAATGGCATAGGGTGTGCTTGAGTGGGATAGTGTTATGTTACAGAATGCCATGCTTATGATTTTGTAATCAAAGAGTCGGTAAGGAAAAAAAAAAAAAAAGGGGGGGGGCGTTATTTGTGCCGGACGCTGCCTAGCCAATCACTGCGGCTGGAATTAGTGCACATTGCACATGGTTGTGCCCCCGTTCTAACCAGAGACAGTTGGTGAGAACAGTGTGCAAGGGCCTGGAGGCCTTGAAGGAGGTGAGGGAAGGGTTGTGCGTGCCTCGTGCATCTGAACTGCCCCAGGCATCTGGCTGTGCTCACCCCGCACCTTGGACGTTGAGACAGGAGTCACGTCACGGCCCTGCGGTGCTTACCCCTCCCAGTGGCCTAACGCTCACTCAGCGAGTTCAATCCTTCTCGGGCAGGACCTAATGGGAAATCAGTTAGGAACCATGATGTGTGAAAAACGAGCAGGATAAAAATAATCAAAACTTAAAAACACACTTAACAGGAGCAACCTGACTGCTAAGCCAAGTGTGATCGCAGTTCCCTGTACGAGACGGAGCTGAGGACGGAGCCCCCGACTCGGACGGGCCCCACAGCGCTGCCCCCACCGACGGAGCCTGCCCGCTGGGGCCCCGCCTCCGGGAGCCTGACCTCGGAGCTCCTCCTCCTGCGGCCCGGAGAGGAAAACCTGCCTTCGTCCCTCGCTGCTTTGTCGTCCTGTGCACACCAGCGGGGTGGGGCTTTGGGCGCTTCTGAGCTCAGCCTGTCCCTCCTGGGCGTGCTTTCCACACAGCGCTGGGTCCCCACACTGCCTGCTTGGCTGACCAGCGTCCCCGCACCCTGGGCTCTGCCACCCCGTCCGGCCACAGTCCCGAGCCTGGGCACGCTGGGCGCCCCTCCCAGAGCCGGGCCTGCCGGCTCCCCTTCAGCCCACTCAGCGTCCCCCTGCAGCGGGCCTCTTCTCGCCCCTGGGGACGGTGTCGCCGCCATGCTCGGCTAGTGTCTCTTCACAGTCTGAAATGACTTGCTCACGAGTGTCCCTACCTGTTTATGGCGGGGTCCCCACAGGACGTAAGTTTCCTAAGAACAGGACTGAAGGACCTTAAAGAACAGGACTTTAAAGCTGGGAAACAGCCCCCCAACCCCAGCAGGGTCTCGATTCCACTGTGGACGGACCGAGTGTATGTGGCAGTGGGCAGTTCACACCGAGGGACAGAGAGCAGGGAGCCCTTGTGTTCGAAGACCTTGTCCTCTGTCCCCAGTCTGTCCTCCACCCTAATATTACAGCTCCTGATCGATCTCTCTGCCTCCGGCTGCCCAGGGCCCCCACTGTGTCTTCCCTCCAAGATAAAAAACTACGGTAACAGCACTACCACGTGAAGTACCGCACCGACCTGGTCGCGCTGGAGTCTTCAGGACTCACCACGGGAGTTAGAGTGGGCTGAGGCTGAGCGATTGAACGAGAGGCGGAGCTTATTCTCAAGTGCCCGAAGGCCGGACACCAGCGTTGCCCGGCCCCTCGCTAGCTGGTTCCGAGCAGGGCCCCGCAGACCGCGGCTCTCACGCTCGCTCCGCTCAGGCTCGCCCTACCCTGGCACCTCCCACCCCGGCGCCCAGGCCCTCCCTGAATAATCGGAGAAGCGGGTCCGGTGGGGCGGGGCCCCCTTTCCCCACGAGGGGAGTACGAGCCCCCTGACAAGGGGACACGCTGCACGGATGGCCCGAGTGACAGCTTCTGTGTGCAGAGCGCAGACTGAGCGTCAGTCCCATGAAGCATCAGGACAACCCTGCGGGGTCGGGTCGGTTTTACAAATGGGGGAACGGAGGCGCGGTGGACTGGGATGACTCCGCTAGCCCTCAGCGGGGCCCACGTTCGCACTCCCCTGCGTGACTACAAGGCGGAGTGTGCTCCATCCGCGCTAGACCACCGTCCCAGCGACAGAGACGGGGGCTGGGCTCGTTTCCTCGGCCAGAGGGTGAAACTCACCTTTCACTGGCTTTTCCAAGGGACATCTGGTGTGAGGTGGGCCCCGAAATAAATCACTTCCCGTTTTTGGCAATGTTTGGTAGTGCTTTCATCTCGTGATTATATTTAATATTAGAATGATAAAAAAGGGATAGTCTTGGATGAATAATCTATTTTTCATTAGATACAGATGGGCCATCAAGCCAACTGAATCATTAATCACTTTAATATATCTATCATCATGCCTTTCTCTAGAATTGTTTCTTTCTCTGTCAAAGAGAAACATGAAATAAAAAACTGTGTTGTACGAAGTCATGCAAAGAATTCACTGGCATTTTCAGTTTCCTTTTCAAGTTTTTTTTTTTTTTTTGGTTGCCTTTGTTAAGATCTCTTATCAAATAGATTGTGGTTAGACAGATAATTTCATTCAGCCACTGAAGCTTAAATAAGGAAGGATTTTAAAAGGAAGAAGAAATAGTTGTACAAAAACTCCTAAAAGTACAGGCAAGTCTTAATGAGAGTTACTTCATTAAAACTGAGACATTCTTTTAAGAAAGTCACCCAAAAGGAAGAAAAGATATGACAGTTAGAGGTTTATGGATCAGACATTTTAGTAATTAACCACCGAGTTTCCAGATGATAAGGCAGAAAGCAAGTTCTGTCTTGGAGAAATTGCCCTCTGGAGAGAAAGGGGGAAAAAAAGGCTTTTGAGTTTGACAGCACAACCTCGTATGGGCACCGTCTTCCTCTCCTGCTGCTTCCAGGGGCTCTGCCCCCCCCCCCCCAGAAACCACGAGCCCCGTCTACTTGTTATCTCCCAGCCCAGCGCACCAGGCTGTCTGTCACACATGGGTTCCGGCAGGAATCCTCGGGGGGCTCCGCGAGGAGAGACGGCAAACTCTGGGCTCCTCTGTGTGCGAGTGGCAGCCTGCAGTGGGTTTTCATTGCTCGTGGACGGCAACGAAAACAACGGGTTCTGTTTCCAGAATGTCTTCCTCTCTCGTTTACCCACGCACTCTGACCTTGGTCCTCTTGTGCTGTATGAGTGAATACAGAGAGTTTTGGGCTGCCTTGGAGAAGCGTAAGTTTGAGGCCCCCCCTTTTTTTTGTTTTGCTATTAGCCTGGGCCTTTCACCGGGGCCGTGGTAACCTGTATGATGGGAGGCTGTGTACTCAGGAGAACTGCTTTTCTGTTCTGCAGGAAGCTAGAACGCAGTGAATCTCACATCCTTTCTAAAATGCTCCCGAAGCATTCACCGCGCTTGCGGAGGGGGGAGTCGGACTGTGGGGAACAGAAGGGAGAACTTGAAGCGTGCGCTCTGTTCTCGGAATGGGCTGTGCCCAGAAGCTTCCAGCTCTCAGGACCCATGTAGGGGTGCTGATGATGTGAGTAGCCTGGGGTGGGGTCCACGAGCAAGCTAGCGTTCTTTTCAAAGCTCCTCCAGCATTTCCAGGTCGCAAGGGGTGATGAGGGCGACCAGCGAGGGGGAGCAACTTCACCGCCAGCGCGTCTGAACTAACTGTTCAGGGGACTGTCTGCAGGTCCTTCGTCTTTCCGAGTCTGGTTTCAGCCATCAGACAGAGTTGTCATGACGATTCACTCAACCATGTCAGTGAAACGGCCCGAACGCAGAAAGTGTTAGAAAAATACACAATGAAAAAAAAAATCTCTGAAATAGAAGAATCCTGAGGTCCAGGGTAGATTCCGAGGTGAGTTTTAGACACAGAATGTCTGTCTGGCATCAAGCAGATCCTTTCCTGTCTCTATTCCATGTCTATTTCTGGACCTGTGGAAACAATGTATTTACCCTGTAGCAGGAAGAGACGAGACAAATACGCTTTTATGGAAGGTGAGGGTGAAGACACAAGACACTTAAGGCACGCATGCAGTGCACTCTGCTTTGCTCTGGTTTGGCTCAATTTCTTCCCACGTCTTTCTGAGGCTCTCCTGGCTCAATTTCTTCCCACGTCTTTCTGAGGATCTCCAGGTAATCGACGTACGAGCACAAGGTAACTATGGAGCCTGTGCCCCTAACCTGCGATCTCCATTTCTGCGGTTTCGGTCACCCGTGCGTCCACTATGGTCTGAAAACATTAAACAAAATGATTCCAGAAGTAGACAAGCCATGACTTTTACATTGTGCCCATTCTGAGTAGCATGATGAAGCTTTGCACCCACCTGCTCTGTCCCTCCTGGGTCAGGAAGCATCCTTCGTCCAGGGTCTCCACGCCGCCCACACTAGCTGACTGCTGGTCCCTAGGGGCCATCTTGCTGGTCAGAAAGATTGTCACAGTTCTACAGGACTTGTGTTCAGGTCTTCCCTATCGTACTGAAGAGTGGCCCCAAAGAGCAAGGCTAATGATGCTGGCAATGCGGGTGCCAAAGAGAAGCCGTGGGGTGCTTGCCTGGAGGGAACAGGTGTGTGGGCGCAGGAAACACAATACATGGGGTTCAGCACTAGCCGAGTTTTCCGGGGTCCCACAGGGGTCCTGGAATGCATTCCCCATGGTTAGGGGGGATACTGTGATGTCTGACAATTGAGTTGTCATATTATGTTTTTATTATGCCTCAGTTTCTTCACCTGTAAAATGAGAGTAGTCAACTACATCATTCTAGAAATGCTCTCCCTGCACCAGAAATCTGTGCTTCTTAAAAAGCAAGAATTGTACATCGTTTCTATTCACTCGATTCTCGGTGTGTGTGTGTATGTGTGTGTGAGCGGTCTCAGCCTAAGCTCCACCACGCTCAGAGACGGCATCGCCGTGGGAGAACTCAAGGAGGATTCTGAGAGTCCGCGGACGAGAATCCCTTTCCTTTCTGGAAGCCCAGGGGCACCTTGACCTCCGCCGGGTTAACTCTCCCTGTTAGGTGCTGAGACCTAAGTTTGCTCTAACCCCGAAGGCTGCGGAGGCATGCCAGTGCCTGCGCTGCCCCCAGAAGAGGCAGCAGAGGCCCGCTCACGGAGAGACAGGGGCTGACCCCTCCCATAGACGCTGCAGCCACATTCCTGATGCTAGCTTTGGGGAGGAAACACATTTCTGTATTTGCGACAGCGTCTAAGACAAGGAGCAGGAAAACGCCGCGGTGTCGGTAGGTGCGCGTCCCCGCGGTGAATCTGTGAGCTGTCCTCTCTGCCGGCTCAGTTCCTTCAGGGCACACCCACGCTCGGCTTTCTCCAACCTCGGAACAAAGACGAAGGAAACAGGTGGGAACGCCTCCCTCCCCCCACACCGTTCCCTTCCTGCTCACAGAAGCGGCACCCCTGGGAGCCGGCTGCACCTGCCGCCCCCGGGTTCATCTCCCCGCTCCACCCTCCGTCCCGGACCCTGGAGCCTGGCCGCGGCTCTGCCTTTGGCCCAGGTCAGTGGCCACCTCCCAGGTGTCCATTTAAAATGCCAGCGTGTCCCTCATGGGCACCCCCTGACCAGCACCGCACCTCGGATCCCCCGGACCACTCCTCCTCCCTCTCTTAGGGTTAAAACCCTGGCCACTCCGGTCTCTTGTCCCTCTGCCCTGTCCCTGCTCCCCTGAGGCTCCTGTGTGCCACCTGGTCTTTAAATGCTGGTGCCCAGAGGCTGTCCCCAGGCCCTTCCGATGATCCCGCACACGCCGCTCCAGAGGCACCGTGGGAGGGGAGCACGTGGCTGAGCAGAGGGGCGGTGTGTGAGGGCGGGCAGGCGCTGTCCTGCCCGTGAGTGACTCCAGGGACAGCAGCAGCCTCCCTGGGGGACCCAGCAAGCTCTGTGATGATGATGGCAGGCTCTCCCTGCCGTGGGCGATGCCACATGCATTTTCTGGGAGGGCCGTCAGGAGGCCGGAACAAAGAAGCACAGCCCACAGAGGGTGGGACGGAGCATGGGGCCGGCCCCCCGCCCAGCTCCCCCAGCTCCCAGGCGTGTGCTCACCACGCCGCCTCCCTGCTGGCTGCCGAAGTCCCCACAGGACGTGTTGACGTGGGTGTCTCACGTGCTCTTTACACTCAGCGTGCACAGTACTGGACTCAACACCTTTTCTGTCCCCCTACACCCAATATCCACTCGCCCCACAGGACTTCCCTATTTTGGCGCTGACTGGGAGCTTCGGCAACCTAGGAAGCCCAAACCAGAAAACGAAGTCACCCCCACTCCTGTCTCTGCCTCTCTCCCACCCCGTTCTCGACCGCTGGAGGTCACCCGACCCCAGCCTCCCTCCCACGCTCACCATTCCCACTGCGTTTCTTTCTGTTGTTCTCCTAACTCTTCTCCACGGTCCTAGGCCTCACTGTTCCCAATCAATGCTTCACTCAACACCCAGAACTGCCTTTCTTAAATAAGCATCTGACCAAGTGATCCTTTTGCAAACAAGTCCTCTCGGGTAAGGCGGGAAGTCCCCAGATAACTTTCAAGGCCTCCGTGATCTGAACTTGACACCCCCTTGCTATACTTTGCTCCCGCCCTCCTCCTGGAACTTGAATTTCAGCCACGTGGAAGCAACCGTACTTCCCCCAGGGCATCGAATGTGCTGTCTTAGGTCACACCCTTCTTCCTCTGCGCATGCTCTCGGCGGGCTTGGAACGTCCCCTCCCCCGACCTCTCCTGGCTTCTGCCCCCTCCGGCTGCAAGACATCAGTCACCTTTGCCAAGAAACGGAGCCTCCCCCAGTAGCACAGCCCCTTATGATTCATCACTAGAATGACTGTTTTTCCTTTGGGACGTCTTTTCCTGCAAGATGGTGAGTAAGTTTGAGACTTGAGTCACCATGGGTGACGTATCTTTGATTCTCTGGTACCCAGTGGAGAACAAATGGCATGTGGATGTTTAAGGAATGTTTGCTGATCTGGGCGGGGCCCACAGACACTTCTGCTGAACGTGATGCATTTTAGTGTCAGAGGGATTAAGCTACTTAACTCATTGTTCCCACTGTCACGTTAGAAGCATGAGGGAAAGCTAAGGATTCTTTCCCAGGTGGGCGAGCCGGCCAGAGGCTCCCGTCCCAGCACCCCGCTCTCTGTCCCCAGACTGCTCCTCCTGGGAGCCAACCTCTCCCGAGCTCACACTGTGTTGAGCCAGGCGCTGAGCTAAGCCCAGGGGTCCTCACGACAACCCGATGGCATGGAGATTGCTTTGCTCCTACGATCCAGGAGAGAAAACCACAGCGCAGAAAACGTACCTCCCGCAGCATGGCATTTGAAAGAGTCAGAGCGGGGATTTCATCCAGACCCCAGACTCCGGAGCGTGTAAAGCACAAGGGGAAACAGGCATGAGGAAACCTGGGCTCTGACCCCTGCGTGCTTTCATCAAGCCCTGGGACCTCGGCTGGGTGACCGCGGCTCCGCCCCTCCACGGAGAGCGGGGAGCATAATTCGGATGTTCACTGTGGTTCCGTCCGACTGCTGTTTTGCTCCATCTATCACCTGTCAAATGGCGCTTTGTAGGCTCAGTGAGAGAGGGAGTCACGTGCGTCTCTGACAGCCAAAAGTCCACTGGCAAAAAGGGAAGTCACTGCCCAGAGAAGTGACCAGGGCAGGCCAGGGCCGCCCACCTCCTACGGGGCACCTCAGGGTGCCTTTGCCTCTGCCCATTTTCAACGACCCCACCTTCACTTTCCAAGCCCGTTCTCTAGGGAGACAGTCAGCGGAGTGGCTGCTCATCCTCTGTTAGGCCCTCTCCGGTTTCACCCTTCACTTTTTTTGGCCAGTTAGACTGAGAAAGCGCCTTTGCAGAGTGCTCAGCCGCTTCCCTCGGGGTCTGCACTGAAGGGGGAAGCCCCTTCGTGGCTCATTTCTCCGAAGTGGAGCTCCCCGCCCCCCCAGCTGACACTAAAGACAGTCTATCTCGGGGGTGCACTGGCAGAGGGGCAGCCTCTGCCCCCTGGTAGTTTCTGCCCAATCGTCCGAGGTCTGTGATCCTGGTTGATAATGGTGCCCAGGCAACTGAGGGCTGAGTGTGTGTGCACACGGACACGTGTGTGTAAAGAAATTAAGTGTCTGCACAAAAAGATCCCTTTCCAAGGGAGATCTCTTAAATGTGCGTTCATTAAAGGTCAGCAGCCCTGGCTTTGCACCTCGGCCTTCAGGTCGGGCCCTGCTCCTGACTCGCTCCACGGTCGGATCAGTCTCAGATCTCCCAGTCCCTGTCCTGCCGTCCACAAACCGAGTCGTCGGACAAAAGCGAGCTCCCAAGTTCCTTGGAGTTCTAACATCCTCTGAGGCTGCTTTTGGCCGAGGCTCCAGAGTTTGAATTCATTCTACTGACCCAGATATTGCCACGAAAGTGTCTACTGTCGAGTCCATGTCACACGGCTCCGAATTTCATGCTCCGTGGAAACCATATGGGAGAAGAACGACCACCTTCGCTTCCCCTCCATCGAGTCGGAGGCCGAGAAACTGGAGGGCGGAGATTTGCCCACATCGCCCAGCCTTGGAGTCCTCTGGTCCCGAGTCACAGCCAGCCCAGCTTTGGGTGGAAGTCACTTGCCTCCCTACGTTTGGTCCGAGTGAGGTTTGAATGAAGAAATTGCCAATCAAACCCAGAAAGAATAGTTTTCTTGGAAGCCAATATGGTGCTATCACTAGATGGTTGTTTGGACTCCAAATCAACTTTATTTCTTGCCTTTTTGTTCTTTTGAAAAGAAGAAAATCTCATTTCTAGTTCATAAAGTGGCGTTAGTTCTTACTTTTCCATACTTTAGAAGTCAACTAGTAATTCACACAAATTAAATGAGCAATGTTGCATTTAATGTACTGATGCCAAACTATAGGATTCAGCAGTTTCGCTCTGATAGTCTTTGAAATGTATCAGTTCCCTCTGTGGTTTGCATAGGATTTTGTTCCCCCATTGCCGGAGCTTCACTCTCTGAGGCAGAAATGCCCCGTGGTTTTTCAATATATTCCTCCTTTTCTTCCTTTTACAGTGGCTCCTAATTTGAGACTTCAATATTTCAAGAAATTGCACCAAGAAACCTCACATGGTTTTTCCATTTCTGTGAACATTTAAGGGGCTAAACAGAGAAAAATCATTCCACTGAACTAGGGCGGGGGTTGCTTGCAAATGCGGCGATCTTAAGATGATTGCATTCAAATGATTTTTTTCCAATTGTGATCCATGGGTATCACACAAATATTCTACAAATGCACCTAAAGCTCCTAATATCAATATATCTCAATCTCTGGGTGCTACACCGATGACAAATATTGGCGTTCCGAAAATAAGGTTCCTAAGGCGGCTCTGATTGGGGCGCCCTGGGAGACCGAGGCTGTGCTCTGTCCCCCTAAAGGCCCCACTCTGGCTCCAGACGTAGGACAGCTGGGACCCCAGATATAACTGGGGGGAGGCGATGCCAAAGTTCAGACGATGGGCTTGGCTTGTTAGACAGAACTCCCGCTTTTTAAAAAAACTAGTACGACCATACACTTTGTATCTCGTTTAACCTATGGCAAAAAATAAAAATTAAATAAAAACCAAACCAAAAAACAACCCAATGACCAAACAAACAAACAAGTAAAAAAAAAAAACCTTCCTTCAAAATTTCTGATGGTTTTGGAAATGTTTATCATGGTTAAAGGCAATGAAGTCAAACACAGTAAATTTGACGGACTGAACACACCTCAGTTTTAGTTTTATCTTCAAAGTAATTTTTTTTTTAGATAAGGGCTGAAGCTTCGTCCAGGGGTCCATAATACAGGGTCCGGCACAAACACCACCCCTTTTTTGTTACAAAATCATAAGCATGTCATTCTGCAACATAATACTATCACCCTCAAACACACCGCATGGCATTTTAGGTGAAATGTGTGGATGAAAACTGTACATTATTACCCCCACAGTATTTTCCTACCTACCACACTCGGGCAGGCCTCACTCCTGCCGGGTCCCGTCTGCACATTTTTTCTGTAAACTGCCAGACAGTGTGCAGATTCGACCCACGCATTAGAGCTGGCCCTGGTCCGGACTGCAACTCTGTAGCAATCCTCAGGGCCCCTTACTGCGGCCACTTCCTTTCATTAAATACTGGTTAGTGTGCCCATCCCCTCCCCGTTGTAACACTTCCTATTTTAAAGGCGCTTCTGATGGATCGCTGTTGTTTACATACTTAATAGTTCCAATACCATCTAATATTTATAGTGCTTCACTTAGGGTGCTTCATATAAATATATATGTGTATATATAGTGATATTTTAATTATATATGCAAATCTTCACAACAGTCTCATGACAAAAGTTAATAAAGCTTCTCCTGTGGTATTTCTTGGTTCTTTTATAGGTTCCACTTTTCTTCTATGCATTATCTTTCCATCTTTCCCATGGTCCCTTGCAAGTCTCCTAGGCTGCAATTTACCTGGACTATTTGCTATTTTCCTGAATATTCTCCTGCCTTTCATCTTGATGGGTTTCTGAATGTCGTTCCTTTATCAGGATAAACTTCCAGCCCCCTCTCTCCTTGTCAATAGATTGCACACTTACAGAATTAGTAGAAATTTAGAAAAATCCAATGGTTTTTTTTTTAAAGCTGCCCTCACCGGTGTGGCTCAGTTGGTGGGCACTGTTCTGCAAAGAGAAAAGTTGCTGGTTCAGTTTCCAGGTTGCAAATTCTTTGTCCCTGGTTGGGCACACGCGAGAGGCAACCAACCAATGTTTCTCTCTCACACATATATTTTCCTCCCTCTTTCTCCCTCCCTTCCCCTCTATCTAAAAATAAATAAAGTCTTTAAAAAATAGAAATGAAATAAAACACAGACCCTGGCGCTCGTTCCTACTCTGTTCCTCTTATACCCGTGTGCGAAGGTACAGACATGGATATCTGTGTGTGTTTGTGTGTATGTAACTAGTTTGCACCTTCTCTTTACCCACTCGGAGGTCACATCACTTCTCTGTCCGACGCTTGGGAGTAAGGTACCAATGTGACTGAGACCCAGTCTGGCCTCACGCTTCCTTATCCCCGCTGACGGCCACTGTCCGTGAGTGGCTCGTGGCTGGGCGCACTAATGGCCCCACTACACAGGCTTAAAACCAGCAGTGAGGTGGGTTCTTTAAAGCCAAAAATTATAACGGTGGAGAAATTAGAAGCCTTCTCATATTATTGTATTGCTCTCCTTTCATCTTTAGCCTTCTGATGTTTTCTTTTCATTTCTTCCTTGATGTCCCGGACTCATTACCGGAGGTTTTAATGAGATGTGGCCGGGTCCAGCCCTGGTCCATAATTAACTCCTTCCCCTCTGGCAGACTGTTAGCATTTTATGGAGTTTCTAGCCCCTGGGGGTTAAAGTGCGGGAAGGTGTGTATCACCTGCACAATCTCCAGAATGAGGCGCCTCTAGATAACAAGTGAAGAATTCCACTGGAGAAGTCAACTTCAGATAGATTCCGGGGACGGGGGAAGAGAAAAAGCAGACAGACACAGGCTCAGACAGAAAGGCGATGTTTGGCCAGCTGGGAGGAAGTGCCGTGTCTCTGAAAGGGAAGACGAGGCTGAGGAGGGCACTGTCGGGACCACCCGCAGAGCGGGCGAGGCCCCTAGTCCCGGGGTCTCAAGTGAGGCAAGGATTGAAGACACTCATCGACCACCCTCCATGGCACAAAGCAAGTCCCACAAAGTGGGACGTGGGGCAGGTGACGTTCAAACTTCCCACGCAGAGATCCGACTGCTCCTCCAGGGACACAGGTGGAGACCTGGACGGGTTGCCAAACGTGGTCTGTCTGCCCCCACCACTCGGGGATCGCCGATCACGTGACATTCTGAAAGGGTTCAGCTGGGTGGTGCAGAACGCGTACAACATAAATTATACAACACATATTGCCAAGAGAGTCTCCATCTTGGTTTTAAAGGCTTCCCAGCAATATTCCTTTTCTTTCTTCACGTGGCTGCTCTTCTGCATGAACAGCTCATTATTCTGAACACACCTAAAAGGAATCTTCAGAGCATTCTGCCATCACCCACAATCTTTAATGCCTGGGTCTCCGACCATCTCAGTGGGGAGGAGCCCAGTGGTCTCCATCGGCTTGAGGAAAGGTTGGGGAGGACAGGAGCCATCCCATAACTGGTTCCTATGGCCTCGTCCACCCCCAGACCCTTGTCAGCGAGGCCACAGCCTGGGCGTCTCCACAGAACACGCAGGCTCCGGGGATCTGGGGCTGATCAATGGAATGAGATGCTTAACAGTTCCCAGGGGTCCCAAATTGAAGGTGTCCCGACATGTCACACCCGTTTCCTGGGGGAGCAGCTGGCCCTGGAGGCCGAAATGACCAATGTGGGGACATGAACTCCCTTCTGGAGATTCGGCCCTTGCACCCCGATCCTGGCTTTTCCTCCTTGGCTGGCATGTTGGTTTGGTTCGCTGGCTTCCTGTCCCCTTCCTATCAGCACTTCCGTGTCTCCGATGGGGAATAACCTCCCTCCATTGGACGATTCCAGGGCGGCCTCCATCAGGTGTCCCACCCAGTCATACCTTAACACAGGGACAGCCATTTGATGCAAGCGAGGTCACCCAAATGGCTGTGGCTTAGAGCGTGAAACCTGAGTCCAGGACACTCGGCTAGAAATGATGGTGACTCGTGTTGCAGACTCCGGCAGCGGGCCGTGTTCGGGCAGCTTTGTTGTGAGTCCATCATCACAATCTCAGCGTCACCAACATGGAAACCTCCATGGGCCCGCCCACACCCAAGCCTGGTGTCAAGCTCCTCCGAAGCGTCCTGGAACTTCCAGGATCGCCCCAGAATATTCCCCTTTGCCTAAGTTAGCCAGAACCCGTTTCTCCTGCTGCAGCCACGGAAAGCAACTGCCGGCTCCAAGCTGGTGGTTAGACGGTGCCAAGTGCTCCCCAGATGGTCAGGGAAAGGGTGCGTGTGTTTGTGTGTGTCTACGGGCACAGCGACGCTTTCATTGGGTGGCTGGAAAAACTAATGGAAGAGGTGAATTTTTTTTCATGCTCTTCCCTACTCAGGGAGCTAACTCGCTCTACCCATTTCCATGCTTCCTTGGCAAATTATAAGGAAAAATTGCACAGGAGGATTTCCCTACTGTGCAAATGTCTCTTCTCTCCTGAGATACCACCGTAGCGCTCTTGGTTCTTAATGTGGAGAACAGCAGTAGGAACGGGCTCCAGAGCAGGAGCCTGCTGCCTGCTATGAAGGCCGAGGGAGACGAATTCTCATAGTGATCACGGCTCTGTCTCCTGTGTCGCAACACCTGCCCTCCTGGTGCCGACCTTCCAAATGTCCCCCAGGGCTGGAGAGCTGGGGGTTTGCATGAACCTCCATTTTTGCAAGCCAGAAGGACTGCTCATGGCCACAAGCCCGAAGCACTCAAGAAAACGAAATTCCAAACTTAAACACCTTCTTCCGATCGCTTTCTCCCTCTGGTCCTCCCTGACAGTTTGAGAAGAGAAGCCTTGTACTTTAAGTGGCATTTCCTTTTTCTGGAAAAAGAAATTGCTTTAAGAAGAAAAATATTTAGGAATCTTAGATTCCTTTTCACTCAGCCGTTAATTGCTGTGTAACTCCGAGTGACTCAGTGCTCCCAGGAAATGGGAGGGGAAGTATTGAGCGTGAAGGGAAGCTTCCCATCTCGGCTCTGGGTTGCAGGGACTGCTGGGAAACCCGTGCCTGTCTCTGCTCAGAGCAGAAAGTGGGAAGTGGGGAGGAGCTAACTGGAAAACACTCATGTAAAAACCAACCAAATCGCTGCTCGGTGAGCATTAGGAAAACAGCTTATAAAATCACCTTAACATAGTTGACAGAAACATATAGTAAGCTATTCTTCGGGAAATTTTTTGGACAGTATTGGCAAAAGCATGTGCTGAGTCACCTGCCCACGTGTTCTGCAGCTACTTCAAGAGCAACGGTCAGTCCTTGCACTTCTAACCCAATGTAGAGTTTGATATAAACAGTATATTTCAAGATATATTTTAATGCCATGCAGACCCTTTAACACGGAGCATGCAGTTGTGCCGTGTCTATATGTTGAAAGTAATAATTCAATAATAATGATCTTATTTGTACAAGAACAAATTGGTATACATAAATTATATTTTGCAAAAACAGAAATTTTGAGAAATTTCTCCACTGTGTTCCCCATTCATTTTTGAACATTATCGGAGGTACTGTGAGCACCTGAACTCCAAGGGAGCCCTAGACTCGAACCTGTGGGAGTTGTGGTAGCAGACAGAAGGAATGGGGGAGAAAATGGTCACTGAACATGGACACAGAGGGGACCACCATCTAGGTGACCTCGGTCCCCAGCTCGTGGTGGGAAACAAGCCACCGTGCAGCGGGAGACCGGCTGCCCGGGTGAGACCCAGGTGAGACCCAGGTGAGACCCAGGTGAGACCCAGGCTGCCCGGGTGAGACCCAGGTGAGACCCAGGCTGCCCAGGTGAGACCCAGGCACACAGTGCTCACGGGAGCCTCAGTTGGGCCACAGCGGTGACAGCTTCAAAGGGAAATCACAGGAGCAGAACGTTCCGCACGATGTTCTTCTCACAATTGTGACCAGGGAATGCATTTTGGGCACTGATTACTCTCGTTCAACCAATTTCATTGGAGAGTTCTTAAAAATGACTCTTGCTGCATGTTTACAGATGGTGGAAGCAGAAAAGGCACAGCGCTGTCTTCTTACTTTGGAAATTTTCATTCACACCCATGTGCACTTGCACACACCACACACATAAGTGCATATGCCACACACGGGCGGCACACATGCACATACCGCATGTGCTCACATGCACACACCCACGCCACACACCACACACACATGTGCTCACACCCCCATGTGCATGTACAGGCCCGCACTCATGTACATGCATGCACCACACACACATGGGCAGCACACATGCACACTCACTTGCACACACAGACTCACATGCACACACACGCCACACATGTGCACACACCACATGGGTGGAACGCATGCACACCCTGCATGTGCTCGCACATGCACACTCACATGCACACACAGGCCCACATGCATGCACACACAACACACATGTGCACACACATGTGCTCACACCCACATGTACACACAGGCCCATGTGCATGCATGTGAACATACCCCACACACGTGCACCCATCACACATGGGTGACACACATGCACACTTGCATGTGCTTGCACATGCACACTCACATGCACACACAAGCTCACATGCACACACACACACCACACATGTGCACACACCACACATGCACACACACCACACATGTGCACACACTCACACCCACATGCTCACACACAGGCCCACACGCGCAGGCACTGCACCTCGGCTCTGGTAGGCAATAGGAGCCGCCCCCAGCCTCTCTCACTCCTCCTTTCTCTGCCCCTCACGGTCTCGTCCTCCCCGTCTTCTGTGTTCACAAGGCTGGAGCTGAGCACGCTTCCCCAACTGCTTTTAAATTGGCAGCGGCCACGTGACTCCCCCTCCTCCTCCTTTTTCTCCTTCCTCTTCTCCTCTCACTGATTCTCCCTCCACCCCTGAATGCAGTATAATTAATAAATCAGTATAAAGTCGGGGGGCATGCGGGAGGGAGGAAACTGATGGAAGATAAAATTAGAGTTTGGGGGAAACCAGTGGCACTCCCTCACCACTCCCCCCCGCCCCCTCCCCAACTGCTTGCTTGCATCTTTCAAGGACTCACGCATTCACAGTGAGTTCCACACCTTTTACACACAGCAGCGTTCTTAAATTACCTTTTCTGGTTAGTCTTGGTTGCCAAGTTAAATTTTACATTAATTACGCCAGTAAACGACTACACAAGTAACTTCCGTATTTCTTTATGCCTAGAAAATTGATACTAAAACTCACATGTTGAACCTATGCTTAATGGTTGATTGGTGTATCAGTGCACTGACCGATAGACTTGCGGCTCAAAAAGGGAACTTCGCTGTGGAAGTCGGCTCAGAGAGGCTGCCCTTCGGAAGAACCAGCCCTGCCCGAGTCCTGCCCATCTGCCACTTCCCAGCGGTCGGGATCCCGCCCACTGCGAGCAGACTCTCGGGAACGTCTGGGCTGCGTCGTCGGCTCCTGGAAGGGTGCGGGCCGGTGTGGTGTAGACGAAGCAATAAAGAGAGAAAAGAGGCAGTTGAGGGACCCCGCGAGGGGGCACGCCATTTGTATCTAATATACCAGGCAGGTCTGCAATCAATGCCTGCTTTCCACCTGCAAGGGTTTCCCCTCAGGGTCACGGCGTCCTCACCGACTCCGGTCCAAGCAAAGAGGAGTGACTCCTCTGACAGGTGACTCTGGGTGAAGGGACCGGGCAGACCTGGCTCAGGGTGGCCGGGACCCACAGATTGCACATTTTCTGGGCGCTTGTCCCATGCGGTGACCTTGGTGGTGCAGCCCCAGGGCCCGGAGACGCCGGCAGGCGGGCGGCGCCTGGGGCTGGCTGCGGTCGAGGACTGGCGGGTCTACGGCTGCGTTGGAATTGAACCACACTCCCCGGGACCTGCTTTATCTGTAGCGAAGCAGGTGAGTTGGTCTCCCCCTGCCTCCCACTCTGTCTACCTCAGAACGTTTATTAGATAAAAAGAGCTAATCTATAGCGCACTAACAGTTCAACAGAAAGAATGAAATAAACATTTTATAGACTGGCTCTTTGCTATTATTTAAGAGAAAATTATATGTGCTCATCTTATTTTTGTTATTATCATGGCTTATTATTTATTAAGATCAGAGCGTACCCCCGGAACCGTGTTAATCACTTTATGAGTACTATTTCATTTAATCCTCCCAACAGAGTCGAGGGGTTTGCACAGAGGCAAATGGAGAATCTTTTCTAAATATTCATTCATTCATTCATTCATTCATTCCACATCCACTTACTGCCTATGCACCACGGGCCAGCACTAAATGAAAAAGCGGCAGGATTTACCTTCATGTGAAGTGGAGCTTAACCGGGAGAACGCAGTCACCGGTTATGCTCGCGGGGACGTGTGGGGTTGTGCCCGGGCCCAGCGGCACACAGGAGACACCGTGTGCGGTGTCTGCGCTCAATAGCCAGTGACTGAGCTGGGGGCCGAGTCCTGGGTGAGAAGCGGTTAGTGGAAGGTGTGTGTGAGTGCTGAGCTTGGCGGGGGGGCAGTGGCGGGGGAGGACGGAACTCCCGGCCGAGGTGACGGTGTGCGCTGAGGCACCCTGCGGCAGAATGGGGAGTGACCCTTTCACACAGCCAGGCCGGTGGGGCTGGAGTCAGAACATCAGAGAGGAGGCCTGAGGAGGGGCAGGGGCCAGGCTGCGGTTTCAGGCTCACGGCGGCGTTTTTCCTTTATTCTACAAGCCACCCAAAGCCACTGAATGGTTTAAAAATAGGCTGTGACGCAAGGGTACTTGCTTCAACTGTCAGATGGAGAGTAGATCAGAGGAAAGTCAGAATGGATGCTTTCTCTCAGTCAAGAGACCTTTGCCAGCATCCAGGCGACAGCTGGTGACTGCAGTAGAAAAATGGTATAAACTTGAAAACCACGTAAGGGAGAGAGGAGATTACATGTGGGGCATGAGGGAGACCCCGAGGTGTCGGGGTGACACCTGAGGGTCAGGAGAGGGTGGCTATCCAGAGCCAAGCAGCTGGTGCGTCTACTTCCAAACCCAGCCCCTGGCATTGGAAGAGAACCGTGAACACGCCTGTTTCTGAACACGGTCACTTAGAGAGAGATGACCCAGCAGTCTGCCGGACCAGGTTCGCACGGAGAAAGGAGACATTGTCTCCCGCTTCTCTGTAATAAATGTCTGCCTTTTAAAATCGTAACTGGAGCATTTTCCTTTAAGAGTTTTCCAAAATGTGTGTTACTAAGACAGAAATTAATGCAAAATTGCCCTGAGATACCGTTAGACACCTTGTCAAAATCACATGAGCACTCTGAGTTCCAGGCACGTCCCTTCCCACGGCGTTCAACCATTTCTAGGAGGACCGGGTGCGTTTTGCAGAGCCGGTAGACAGCACTATTGAATGTGGCTGTTGTTTTGAATGTGTGGTGAGGTTTTCCGCATTGACCGAAGTTCCAGGAGCTTATTAGTGCCTGTGACAGGTGAGAAAAAAGGGGAAGGCGCAGTTACCCCAACGGCTGGCTTTATTTAGTCGGTCCTATTTTTGTCTTTTTTCCCACCCTGCAGATCCCGAAGACAAATATAACTCCACCAAAACATCTATTGTGCTTTGCAGCTGTGGATGCGTTCTTAGTTACGCACTCACCAACACCGTGCCTTAGCTGGCCAGGCCTTTTCCTTAAACGAAGCACAACAGTTCAGTGAAAGCCCCTTATTTTGAGTAGGAGTGTTCTGTTCCAATGCAGCTTGAAGAACCAAAGACAGTTCATTTCATTTTTTTTTCTGAAGTAAAAAATGGACAGCACGCTGAGATTGTGGCATCTGCCAACCTCACATTCTTATTTAGGCCTCGGGGCAAATGTGGAAACTCTGTGGTATGAGAAAAAGTAAAACTGATACAAAACATATTAATGCATGAAGTCGACGGCACAGGCACTAGACAGTGCATACGCCATCTACCTTAAAACTGCGATTGTTCAAAATCCACCCGAGTCCCCATTTCTTTACTGGCAACAGTGTGCTGTCAGTGGCGACACAATACCTAAAAGTTGTGTGCATTTAGCATCGCTTGTATTAATGTTTCTTCTGCCCCTGTTAATAAAGAGAGCCACCATTTCTAGAGGCACTTGTGCTATTTGAAAAATGGAGGCTATTCCCAGTTCACCTGTGCGACCACTTGTATCTGCTGGCTTAGCCCTATTGAGTTAGTTACTGCTTGGTCTAATTAGCCCAGAGGATGTTCAAGGTGGGCGGGGACATGCTGGGGAAATGCTCGTATACGTCTGACTCACGCTGCGTGCACAGCGCTGGTGGCGCTGGGTGGGCGGGGCCAAGTAGGGACTCAGCTGGACTCTGATGGAACGGAGTCGCGATGCTGTCTTCCCAAAACGGGGCCTCCAGGGCCTGCCTCTGAGAACCCCGAAACTCCTCCACTCCCACCCTCAACCCGAGCTCAGCTCACTGTCCACTTCAACCCAACTTCAAGGGATGCATTATAAGAAATGACATCACAAGAGGACTGTGGGGAAGGTGCAGCATTGAAAAGGGATCCTGTCCAGGCTGGAGAGGGTGCCATGGGCGTGGTTATGACAGAAGACTGTTGTAAAGGACTCGACTGGGAAAGTGAAGTCGCGGATGAAGGAGAGAAAAGTAACCATCTGAGGTTCCACACCCGTGGGAGCAAGTTGAAGAGACTGATCGGCTGAGATGACCCCAAAGAATAAAATGCAAACTAAATGCATCGTCTTGGAGCCTTGGCAGTTTCAGAGAAGTTTGGACTTCACGTGATGAGTCACGAGGTCATTCCAAACGAAGGAAGGACGTCTCCGTAGGGAGCCCAGGGCAACTGCAACGGTGCAATTTTAAACTGAGCGAAATGACGAGAGTGTCAGGGAGACGTGATCATCCGGGCATTTGTGAAGGATCTGAAGACTGGAAAGATGCATCTCGAAAAAGAAGTCTAATTTTGGCAATTTAATGGCCGTGTGTGTGACCCCAAGAGCAGGACTGAACGGCAGTGACCCTTACTGCTGGGTTACCGTGGAGATTGGGCATTTGAGGAAAAAAACAAGGGAAAGAGCTGATTGTAGAGATCACAGCGGAAGGAAGGGTGTGCTAACCTGTACCTGTATGTAAACGGTAGGAAATATTTTTCTCGATTTGACTTTTTACCACAGTAATAGTGGAAATAGCAATAATTTGATTGCCAAGCTCCATAACAAGCACTGAACATGCATTATAATTTGTATTCACAGCACATTGCCGTCCAGTTCATTATGACAAATTACAGCTTACCTTCAACAAGTAACTCGCTGAAATCTATCCGCGCATAAACTGGGACTGACCCAGGTTTCTCTGAAATCAGAACATCCATGAGACCTTCCCCCTCAATCTCTCTACTTCTCTTACTTTGTCCCTATTTCCTGTTTCCTACTTTTTTCCATGTACATATGCTACACTCTGCAGTTCCAAAAGCAACTCTCCCCCCCTACGCCCCAAATCAAGACATATCATGCAAATTGAATTTGAGGGCTGCAACCTGATTAACTAAGGAGTAAAATGTTCTGGGGGTTTCCGAGAGAAATGAAGCAAAAGAAGCACTGGACGGAGGATGCAGAGGCCTGTACATCTAATTTAGCATCAGGTGGGGTCTTCACAGTCACTGAACTCACCGTCACAAAACAACAGGGGCAACTTATCAATGCAATAGAAATGGCTAGGGATGCACCATCCTCACGATCAGTCCTGGGAAATGAAAAAAGAGATTGTCTTATGATTTAGTTGTAGAGAATTACTAAGTACTTATTCTTTTTTTCTGGTCTTATCCAAGCTTTCATATTTTCAGACATTTGACTTGTAACTTTTCATCTCATAAATCAAGCTCTATGGACAATATTTTATTTCATTCTGTTGTGTGTTATTATAAAATATGTTATTGGCCAGAGTATTTCAATGGCCTGACCAATTTCTACGTGGAGTCTCCTGGATGTTACTATACAATTACTAAAAATGACGTACAGACTTAGTTGAAATCCTTCCAATTCATGCATTTCCTTTTCCTCATTTCTTGAACCTCAACGTCGGTAATAAACTTGACAAATACTGTGGCGTATGTGCTGGACAGTCTGATGCAGACCGTCGGAATGATGCTGTCGGTGTGTTTCATTGCACCTGGGGGTACAGCTTGGGGTTTGAAAACCCCGAAGGGGAACAGCGATTTTTACCAGCAGGCCACAGTGTTTATTGACCTCCACACCGAGTCCAGTATCTTTGTTCAAAAGCGTGGCACTAGCCCTTGTAAAAGCAAATCTTTGCAAGGGAGGAATCCCAGCTGCCTTGTTTTCCCCGATGAAGTTATGTGCCAAACATAAAGGGGATTCTCAGATCTGCTGGGATGTGGGGTTGCTGGGGTGACCGTGGAAGAAAAGGAGCCCGAGACGACCGGAGATCAATGGGAAGAGGGAGGCGCCGGGGGCTCCGGTTGGAAATATTAAGTCTTTGCACAAGACCTCTTTCTGTAAAGCTTAGAGATCGCATTGATTTTCTTGGTTTTATCTCTCCGCCATGGTTACCTCACACATGGACACTTCTTTTCAGATCTCACACTTTTTTATCTCTCTTCTTCTTCTTTTTTTAAAAATATGTATTTCTTCCAGACAGACTCGAGATGAGTAAAAATTCACAACCAGGAAGAGGCACCTCCGCCAGCGGCCACCTTGCACGCCTCCTGTTGTCTCAGCCGTGGCCTGAAGTGTCTCTCCTTGGCGTATTTTTTTCCCTGTGGCCCCTTCCAGGAGAAGATAAATGCCGCTCAGCTTCAAACTCAAAGCTCCTCACTCTAGACGGAGCCCTCCCCAAGTCCATAAATCATAACGACCTGAAACGGAAAACGGCCTCACACCGTGGGAGCGTGGATTTCTCACTCTGCGTGGCGCTCCCGTGGAGGAGGAGGAGAGGAGGAGAGGAGATGGAGAGAAGGCACACCGGCCTCCCCAATCCTGGACTAGAAGAGAGACGTGTGATTCCACCGACAGGGGCTCAGCGCTTGGCGGGCCCTGGATACCGGGGGGGCTGGGAATGACAACCACTGGCTGGGCAGTCACATTTCGGCCACAGCTTTACAGTGTGGCGTCTATAGTACAGATTCTATACCATGAACGGGACGACAGAGATTCTGGTGAACGGCTGACGATCAACAGTATTATATAAATATTAATACCAATACAGCACATGACCGGTGTGCGATCACATCCATGACGTCATGCCGTTCGACTGCTTTGTGTTTCTTGGTTGATTAAACCAAAGTCTCATTCGTTGTGCGCTTATCCTGTGACTGTTCTAGGTATTGGAGCGATGACAATGAATAAAATAGACAAAAGGCACACCTTCATGAAGCTTGTATCTTACTGAAGATAGATCAGAAACGAAGCAAAATCTATAGTAAGTTCTGAACTTCAATCAAAAGTGGTAAGTGCCATGAAGAAAACTAAAGCAGCGGGGGTGAAGGGAAAGAAAATGCGGGAAGTGGCTTCAGTGGGATGTTCCGGCAGGACTCCTGAGAGAGTGCCGTTTGAGTGGCCTTGGAGATAGTGGGCAAGACAGCCGTGTGCTACGCAGGCGAGAGCATCTCGGGAAACGTGGCGGACGCGCAGGGGGCAGGCACAGGACGCAGAGCGGCGTGCATGGCTAGAGTCGCGCCGATGAGGGTGGGTAAGTTTGTGAATGAAGGGCCTCACGCCTAAAGCTGCGTCTTGGACTCTAGAATAGAAGCCCATTGGAGGGTTTTGAGCAGGAAAGCGGCATGTTCTGCCCGTAACGGAATTCCCCTGGCTGCGGAGCTGACACTAGGGCCAGGCAAGGTGAAAGCTGTGGACCGCTCAGGGCGCCGTTAAAATCATTCAGGCAGCGAGGTGGGTGGCTAGGTGGCCAGCGCAGGCAGTGGTAGAGGTGGCTACCTGTTAAAGGTGAGCCCGAAGGAGGTGCTGAGGGTTTAGACATGGCCATGAGGAAGGCAGAAGAGTCCAAACGACACGAAGATTTTTGGGTCTCAGCAGATGAAGGCAGTGTCACCGTTGAAGGACCCGGGAAAGCTATGCATCTGTCCAGTTCGGAGGGGTGTACAAAGTTGTTTTGAACATATTAAGTTGAGATGCTTATTAATCATCAAAGCGAAGATGTGGGTTAGCAACTGGATAGGAATCTGAAGCCCAGGGGAGAACAACTGGAAGTTAAGTTTGGGGACTTGCAAGTTGTAGAAGGTATGGCCGTCCTCAGGACCAGACGAGATGGCCCAGGGAGTGAGTGTTGGGCGGGGCGGTCCCAGGGCTGCGCGGTGGGCGCATCGATGCCACCAGGTGGGGCAGATGACATGTGTCTTATCCACCTCATTCTGTGTTCCTGGGAAAGTGGACAAAGAGTCAAGGAAGGTTGCTTACATCATAACGATTGGCCCGGGCTTGAAAACAATACTCAGAACAACTGTAGCAGAGAAAAATTAATAAATCATGTGCATTGTTTTCCCGAACCCGTAAGTGCTGAGATGCATACAGTTAATTACAGCTACATATTTCCTATCATTAAAGGAACGAAATTCGGAGTTCTGACAAATTACGATTCTCAAGGGGCCTTGCTGTTGATTCATTCTGACAGAGAGTAACAGGGCGCGTCCCAACACTAGTCCCCACTGCAGCACCGGCGACATTTCACGGGGCGGGGCGGGGGCGGGAAGTACGGGATGGTCATTTTCTAGGATGCCCTCGCCTGGGTCGGGAGATGGGGCACACATGCCAGGAAGAGAGGGGAGAATGAAAGCACTGCCTGCACAGAGTGGTGGATGCCAGTCTAAAACCTTCAGCTTCCAGAATTCAATTAACTCTTCAGCTTATCAAATTCCATCTTCCCTCCCTAAATAGGACATAGCTCTCCAGCTTCCTCTGTATCTCTAATTAATGGAGTTTTAAGCCAGTAATGCCCATGTGGAAAATCCTCTGGCAATTAAAGCACAAACAAGGATACTCATGATGACTAAACACATTTTTAAGAGGAGGCTGGGAAAAGGATGTAATAATAATAGTATTATTATTATTATAGTAGTTGCATAATGCTTTCTTATGTGGTAGGTACTTTTCTATTGGGAAGAGTATCATTATTCTAATAGCTAAGACTTACCTAATGTTTTCTATATTAGGCACTTTTCTTAGCACTTTATACCTATTTAGCATGATCTTCATGATGATAACTGTGCAAAGCAGGTATGATTATAATCTGCAGGTCACAGAAGAAGAAACTCAGTCGCAAAGAGTTCAGCGGCCTGCCTCGGGTGGCGCAGCCAGTGAGGAATCGGACCAGGATTCGGGCGGCTGGCCTGCTTCTCTCTGCCACGCGTGCGGCTTCCGGCACATCACCCCCTCTGGGTTTTCATGCTTTCATTCACTGCCCATTTTTAATGTTACTCTTTGACTTATTTCTTTATGTTGATTAAAGCAAACCATCCCTTGAAAGAGTTCTGCCGCTTTTGTCACCCATTGTCACAACGGATGGGCCCGTCGACCGTGATCCATTAACCTCATTCGCTCATTCAATTTAAAAAAACAAACTGAATATCCACTTTGTGGCAGAAAGTAAATGAGCTGCTAGGCTTTGTCAGTCGGGAGAGTAAAAAGGGTGTGAGGCAGGTGAACTTGATCAGAATGTAGTTTGATCGGAGGGGGAGCTCAGTTCTGGACCCCATGGGGGCAGGGAGGGGCTGGGAGTGAATTGTTCCAGGCCTGGCCCTAGAGCAGGGCTAGAGGTCAGCCAGCTGGCGGGGGAGGGGGCAAACTAGAGGCAGGGACGGTGGTGTGGGCACAGACACGGAGGCACGCACGAGGACAGAGAATAGGAAAACCCCACGGTGTCGGGCTTTGTTCATGTGCCACAATTATTGAGCACCTGCTGCGTGCCTACACTATGCCGAATACTAGGGATTCAGAGAAAAACAAGACACAGTCCCCATCCCCGAGGAATTTACAATCAAGCCATGAGTAACTCCTTCAAGGGACATGGTGTCTTTTGGCATAAAATGCTGAAGATCTTTTCAATTGTCCCTGCTTAATTCTAGCTTCTCATGAATAGCAAAAATCAGTCCATTATCCTGCTCAGAGACGTAGTCCTTGCTTGAGGACATTTCCATTTCCAGTTAGTGGTCTCCCAGCACAACAAGGAGACAGGGAGTTGACTGGCAGGGTGCCGGGACCCTGGGTGTGGCACAGGGAGACTTCGAGGGACCTTATTCTGAGACAGACAAGAGCTGGGAGCGTCCTGTGCTTTCTCTGTGTTAACGGGCTGCTTCCTTAGCTATCGTGCCTCTTTTAGAAAGGGTTTAAATTCTGCAAAATGGATATCCAAATCACACAGCAGCACTCTTCACAGAGCAATTTGCTCTGAGACAGAAGCTTAGAAACAAAATGATGAGAGAGAAAGTAGGCACGGGAGTTAGCCTTAACATCTGTGCGGAATAAATGTGAAATGCCGGCATTTTGGAGGCTGAGAATAACCACGGTGGCTGCCGGTCAGAGTCCCCTCCGGCCCATTTGAGAAAAGCGTGTGGGTCACTCTTCAGGGACTCTGCCCACGTCTTTGCCGCGGCGACTCTAATAGTCCCCTGGTAAGTCCCCGGTGCTTCACGGTAAATCAGGGACTTCCACAGCTCGGCTACACGATAAACCCCGAGATATTGGACAGTAAATCATGGAATTCCTCCATAAAGCTACACACCAAAGCTCCCCAGCTTGTTTATTTATTTCTCTTTATGGTATCGCCTCCCCGCAGTGGATGGAGGTCAGCAACGTGGCCTCCGGCTCACCTGCCTCGCTTTAGCTCTTCACGTATGCATTTCCGAAGAGCACTCCCTGTCTCTCCTGTGGCACCTGGAGAAGGCTGACATTGAACTAGACAGCACCCCCCAAACCTCAGACCTGAAATCCTCACGGATGGATGGTGGGGGCGTGGAGAAGGGGTTTGCGCCATGAGAACACCATCAGGCAGCATAGCTTCTGTTCGTGAGGAATCAGTGGTACGCAGGTCCTAACAGCATCTGTAAACACTGTCTAATGATCGTTGGACGATTACGAACCACGGTAGCATCAAGTAGAGGTTGTGCTTTCCCAACGCTATTATGAATATTATTGAATGTGTACCTGCGATACTCTGCCCTTTATTCAAGGGTGACGGGGTGGGAATGGAGCCTGGGAGAGAGGGCTGTCCCAGCCAGTTCCCCAAGGGACAGAGCTGTCACGGCCTGTCCCCTCGCCCCACCGCCTCCCAGGACACAGAGTAAGCACGGGAGTAAAACATCTCTGCCACGTGTGTGGTTTGCACGGCAGTAAGAGGGGACACGAGCACCAGTGTGAATCTGGGGACTAGCAATACTAGCAAGGTCTGTGATCCCGAGGGCCTGCACACCTGGGGAGGGGTTTTGTTCTGTGTTGTTATACCTAAGGCACGCGCTCTAATGTGGTCGCTGAAAAACAGCATGCTGAGATATGAACATGGCAGATTGGTGTCCACTCCAACCTGCGTCCCAAATACAATTATCAATTCAAAAAATTAAATATTACAGCTAGCTCCTCAGAAGAGATTTGCAAGCAGAGTAATGCACTGCCTGCTCACATTTCTCCAGCTTCATTACTCTACAAAATAGCCTACAGTACATTTTTAAGTATACTATTATCATAAATAATTAAACCCAAATGGCGCTGGCCAAAATAAATACCCAGAGGACATTCTGTACTTCAGTGATCTTGTTTTGACGGAGGGTTATGGGAGGGTTTTTGTTGATGTTGTTGCTGGTTTATTTCATTTGATTCTTATTTACTGAAATGCTAATTCCCTCAAATTGGTAAGCCACATTTTTTTCTCTTAGTTGTCAATGAAGTTTAATAAGGACATATTGTATAGACAAAGGATCTTGTGTAAAATACCGTCAGTACAGCAGGAAAGGAAGAAACATAACAGGAAACGCAAGTCTGACAAATTCAACGTTAAGCACATTCTAGCTACCATGTTTGTGTGTGTATTTTCTTTCTATTATTTATCAACATGCCTTGAGAACTCAGTCAATTTAAGTCAAGGTCTTAAGGCTTATCTCTAAGCTTTAAAAAGCTTATATAGTATTTTTTCCAGAAAGAAAAAAATAATATGCTTGATTTCAATGATCCATATATAAAAAACAGAGCAATTACAAGACATGTAACAGGACAAAGATTTAGGGTTAATATTACATGTCTCTCTGACACTCTGGATGGATGGACAGATGGACGGATGGCGGATGAATGGATGGATGAAAGAACAGCCAGGCAGACCGATAGATGCTCTTAATTCACAAAATGAAAATAATCCACAGAAAAGAAACAGCTGCCATTTGCTGGGCATTTAATAGTCGAAGACCTGAGCCCTGTGTATTTAACATATAATTTTTTCTTTATAACTACGCATCACTTAAAGTTTTTGCACATGGTCAAACTGAGGTTTGGGGAAATTAAGTCATTTTTCTAGGCTCATATGGCTCGTAAAAATCAGAGCCAGGATTTCAATTTCAACTTCTCTGCTCTGGCTGGGTGGCTAGGTTGGTTGAGGAGTCGTCCTGTATGCCAAAAGGTTGCAGGTTCAAACCTCAGTCAGGGCGCATGCCTAGGTTGCGGGTTTGACAGCTGGTCAGGACACGTGTGGGAGGAAACCAATCGATGTTTCTCTCCCACACTGACGTTTCTCTCTCTCTCTCCCTCCATTTCTCTCTCTCAAAAATCAATAAACATACCCTCGGGTGAGGATAAAAATTTTAAAAAAACAAATAAATTTAGATTTCTCTAGCTACCAAACCTGTGTCTTTCCCCTGCAGTACACCGCCATCAGACGTGAGAAAGAGATCCCACAGTCTCTCTCTGAACAGATGAGATTCTCTCCCAGGTGGACCAGGACCTGTCTGGTCTCAGAGACCAGTGGGAAGACAAGATCCTTTCCTTTCCTTTATGAGGTGGCGCCAGAGAAAGTGCATCCTCGAGCCTCATTTGGTAGGTGTCTGATGCGGAGTGTTGGGGTCAATGTCAAGACTATGTAAGCTTTTTAAATGTATAGAACAGTACTGTTAAGACAAGACCTTGAGGAAAGAAATATAATGCAACTGCCCCACTTTGCAGGCCAAAAAACGGAGGCGGGCGAGCTGAAGCGGCTAGCACTGTCACTCAAGCAGCACAGCGAGGACTAAACTCAGACCACATGCTTTTCTGTTCTGTTGTCCAGTCTTGTCCTCCTTTTTAACTTTTCCAGAAGGAAGTCAGTAGGAAATGCAAGGTGGGCCGGGAGGTGGTTGACGGTGGTGGAGCACCATTGGCCTTCCAGCTGGAGTCTGAGTGCCCGTCCTGCGCCCGCTGTGTCCAGAGGGGGCTGACTTCACCTCGCCGACTCCTCCGAGTTCCGTGGCCCAGAAAATGAGGCTGCCAGTCTGCACTGCGCATGCTTCAGACGGTGATTCTCATAAACGCACTTGGCAAACTCTACAGCTCAATTCAAGAGATCGTCTGAAGAGTATTCTCTGTCATCATAAATATGCTTTATTTCCCTATTTTGTAAAATGAAGGTTTTAGGACTCATTTCAGGGGCAGTTACCCCTTCCTCCACATGGGGTAATGACCTTCTATCTTGCAGTTTCCCGTGACTCGCGCCCAGGGGAACTCGGCTAACCAGACAGCCCCGGGGCACGTTTAATTCTGGGGGTGCATTTCAGGGCTTCGGGACAGTCACGGGGCGGGGGTGGGGGTGGGGGACAGTCCCATCCAGTCTTTCTGGCCCACCTCCCCCCGGGGCACGGTCGGCAGTGGACGGAGCTCTGTCTTCTCTGCACCCTGGCCCCCTGAGCGAGGCTTGATCTTTGTAAACGACAACAGCAAAGTCATTTTTGTTGAATCCTTTTCTGCTCTGAAATCAGCTCGAGACTTCTCCTTCTGATGACCAGAGGGGCGTGGGTGCCAGCTGCCAACCGAAATCCCCCCAAAACCTTTCACTCCTGCATCTCAAATGACAGAGGAACATTTCGGGGTGTGTGTCTGAGCGGAGGAAGCAGATTTTACTGTAGTTTTCATAACTGGTGCTCTTTCTAGGAGTAGATGGTTTCCTTCTCCAAGCAATAACATCAGATTGACCTTGTAACCTGCCTTGACCTATGACATTGGAGCAGAAGTGACACAGACGATACTTAAAAAAAAATCTCACCTGAGGACATGTTCATTGATTTTTAGAAGGGGGAGGGGGAGAGAGAGACAGAGAGAGAGAGAAACATTGATGTGAAACAGAAACGTCAATTCATTGCCTCCCATACGCACCCTGACCATGGTGCAAACCCGCAACCTAGGTATGCACCCTGACTGGGGTCAGGCCTGCAAACTTTTGGTGTGTGAGACAACGCTGCAACCAACTGGGCCACCCAGCCAGGGCCCACACACAGGATACTTTTTAAAACAAGATTTTACTTATTTATTTTCAGAGAGAAGGGAATGGAGGGAGAAAGAGAGGGAGAGAAACATCGATTGCTTGACTCTTGCACGCCCCCTACTGGGGACTGAACCCGCAACCCAGGCACGTGCCCTGATGGGGAGTCGAACCGGCGACCTTTCACTTTGCTGGACGGAGCCCAACCCACTGAGCGACACCAGCTGGGGCCATCCCACACACGGTACCTTTGAGCAGAAGCCCGGTGAACCATCAGGGATTCCGCCTTCTCTTTCTTGTTCCCTCTGCCGTGACACTAACAGGATCCCAGGTCGGGGGAACGGGTGCCCTTTCAGCCCAAGTCCCAGAGCAGAGAGCCAAACCAATACTCAGAGAAGGGAAGGCTTAGCTGAGAAATGCTCCGTCACGGACGTGAGGTTTTGTTCTTGAAGCGTGACGTGGCCTAAGGTCCCTGGTATGGTGTTGTGACTCGGTGCCCGTGCAGCTGCCCCCACCAGGGAGGGACAGGTCCTTTGCACAGATGGACCGGTGTAAGAAAGCCAGCCAGGAGGACGGGAAAAATGTGCCCTGAGGGAACCACGTGTCCGTCGCTCTTCGTTCTTCAGCTGATGGTGAAACAGGTGAAGGTCAAAGGTTTTCAACGAGGGTCCTAACGACTTTACAATCCAAACCCCACTCAGCGGAGAACTCGACTCCCAATCCGCATTCTTTCAACAACATGTGACCGTAAGTCACAATGACACCGCGGCTCCGTTGGCTCTCACTGCGCTTTACCAGGAAGAGAAACAGAAACTGCCCTTTGGAATTCGCCCCCCATAAACCCTTCCTTCTCCCTTTGCAGGCACGGGCTGTGATCTCGTTGGGCTATCGAGGACTTCCCCAGCGTTCCACTCGCAGAACGGCGTGCAGATTCTAATGCTCAGCAGACTCAAAGTCCAATTCGGGCCGTTACCAACCTCTCGAGGCAACCTGGGCTGCTTGGATCTGATCCCACCGCTCCCCGCTCTTGGTCTCTCATCAAAAGGCAAAAGACGAACACGCTCGCCTCCCCCCAGGAGAAAATTGATTCAAAACCAAGGACAACATTCGCCTCAACTGTCCTTTGTGTTGTGTATCTGCAAGAAAACCCTAACGAGGATATGGGAAGCAATGTCCAACGTAACCTAACCCACTTCTTAATCTCTCCGTCCAGTGGCAAAATGTGAGCTCACCGCAGACTTGGCCTGCTGTTTACAACTCAGGCCCATCCCATGCCAATTTGGCCCACAGACCCCATCCAGGAGAAAACAGAGAAGCATGAGAATCCTGAACAATACAGAAGCACCCACACTTTGAGCTCCTTTGTTGTATTTATATCTTAGAAATTGTATCTTTGGTTGCGAATTAAAAATGAGGTGTCAGGTCTCCTTAATAATTCATGTCGCAGTGAACAACTGTTTCTAGTACAAGGCATTCCATTTAATGTTAAACAGCGTTATATTTACTGTAATTCCACCTTTCATCCTAATGTCAACCTTTAAATCTTTAATGCCGTGATCACGCGTCTTTTCCTGAGGTCCCTCGCGAGTTCCCCAAACCAGAGCCCGGGCCTTGGTGGGAAGCTGAGCATTTCCTGCCGCTAGGGGTCGTCAGCTGAGATGGTTAATTATTAAGCACAACAAAAGGCAGCTTCTGGAAAATCGCGTTTGTTCTCTGCGGGCACGTTACCTTTAATCTCCACCGACGTGCAGGCAAGTGAAGTCTCACACGGGAGGAATGCCTTTCAAGAACACAACGGTCCCATAGAAAATTAAAGAATTTCCTCTAAAACGAATGAGCCTCATGACCAGATAGCATCGCACTTGCTTTTGAGTGAGTTCTCGGTGTTTCTGATAGAGCTGTGGGGGAGATCAATGGGGCGAGGCCCCGGGGGTGGGGAGCGGCTGGGCCAGGCAGAGCCCGGAACCGTGGGCCCCGGGACTGTTTCTCCTGGGGGCGGAGGAGAGGGTGAAGGGCGAGTGCTTGTTAGGAACGCCCCGTCTGCCATGTCGTGTCCTGGCTGGTGTTTCAGCTCTGCCACTTCCTGGGCTCGGGCTTGAGCCACTGTTCCACCTGAGGCCCAATGTCCTCCCCTTTGGCGTGGGTCATTTAAGGGATCAGTTGAAGACAGGTCATGCAAAGCCTTCGAACAATGCTTGGAACCAAAAATTCGCACACTAAGTGGCATTACCAAAGAATTATTTGATCATCACTGTAATGATGAGAATTAGATTCTCTTATCTCCCCTATCATTATCTCCCCATTCAAACAGCTAGCGTGTGGAGGACACAGAATGTGAACTTCGGTCTCTCGGGCTACAAAAACCAAACCAGGGCTATGTCTTAGATGTGCCAAATGGACCACCCCCCAAATAAAACAGACAAATTCTAAGGGAATAAAGATGAACTCCCCTTCTTCATAGGTACATTTTGTTTCTGACTTAGTGTGCAGAGAAATCCAGTGGGAAGGATCGCTAGATCCTAGACGGTGATTTCTAGGAGGGAGAGTCTCAGTGAAGGGCCCCCCGCTCCCATCCCGCCCTGCCCACCAAGGCAGCCTGATTTTCCATACACTTAAAGGCCTGCCCAGCATTGCTCAAAACGTGCAGCCTCAGCCACAAGTCAAAAGCTGCAATTATCATCCAGAAATGAACCTAAGCTGCACACCACAATAAATACCGTTGTACAAAGCCTCAAAATGCCTCGAAAAGTTTTCTCAGCATTAACTGAGTTTCACAGTGTGTCTGCGGAGGAGGGGAGCTTATCTGGGCCAGACTCCTGGGGGCCCAGAAATTGATAAGAATCCCCAGAATATTCCTGTTGTAATGTGTTCCTAACCATGGTGGGTTCGTAAACCACTTCAAAAAACGTGTTGAATCCTGGATGTTCTCCGGAGGAATAAAAAAATGCACACGTGGACTTAGGTGAGGAATCCTGTATGGATTTTGCCTTTGACTCAGTGAATTTTAGGAGTCTAAAGTCTACATTAGAGGCTCTGAAACCCAAATCCAAGACGGCAATGAGCCAGCGTGAGTCCGTGTACGCCGTTCCCAGCCAGGAGGTTTCCCCGGGGGGTAGGCGGCTCTGACGTGCTGGGGGTCCCCGGCGAGCGGCCCCGTGATCACTGGGTGGCTGGGGGTGCAGGTGCAGAATTGCTCAGAAGTGGCGAGTGGGTGCCCACTACCTGGCCCGGGTGAATGGTGCCACCACCCGAGAAGCTGTGTATTTTCAACCCCCCACGTGCACTGGTCAGATGCATTACTACTAACAATATATCTCACACGAACTAGACCACAAATGAACTATTTACTCACGGGAGTAATGACTTTTATTAAAAAGTCATTTTTGTAAATTATAAGGCACCATATGCAAGTCACCACTAAAAGCTCCTTGAACTTTTTATTTCAAGAGAAAGAGAAAAGACAAGAAAATTAACGTTTATCACTATTTCATGTCATTCTTCTAGCAGCCCTCGAGCATGCCTCTGTTTTACACCTAAGGAAATAGACTTTGTAAATGTTTAAAGCTTCTCCTCAATACCCCACAAGTGTTTACCACATTTCTCCATGAGGCAAAGGTCACGTAAATTACGGAGGCGTGACTCTGGAGAGGAGCACCCCTTAATGAAGAACGGCCTTGCCGGCTGCAGATTAGGGGGGAACGGAGCTCCCCCCCGCCCTGCACCGCACCAGCGGCAGGAGAACATCCCCTGGCGATCAGAGCCTGGGCCACACAACAGGACGAATCCTAGTTGAGAAAATCACGGTCTTCAGATTCGGACCCGCTGGGTTCAAATCCCGTTTCCACCACTTGCTAAGCGTGTGACCTCGGGAAACTGCCTGAGTGTCTTCGGGCCCCATTTGCTTCCAGGATGGAAGGAAAGCCTGTTTCTCGGGAGGCTGTGGAGCAGATGCAGTGAGAGATGCAGCGTCCGGGCTGTGCCCCGCAGGGGGCGGCCGGTAGCGAGCCCCCGAGCGTGCCGCCATCGGTGCTGCCACTGGCCAAGCGCTGGCTGCGCACCGCCCATGAATCTCTGCGCGGCAATTCCAGGAGGGCTGAAGGCGTCCATCATCACAGGCCGCTCTGTCCTGAGTGCATCTCCCTTTTCTTGAGCTTTATCCCCTCGTCTCTACTCCCACTCCGACTGCTTATTTCCCCAAGTGGAGCAGGCTCCCTGCTCAGCCTGGAGGGAAACAGAGGTGAATGACACCGGGCCTGCCCCTCGGACCTCGATGGTTGGCGACCAGAGCTGGTGACCCCGAGCAGGAGCAGAGAGCTCACTCCCTTAGCTCGGGGAGGGTGCAAAGGTGCAGGGCCTTGGACACACACGCAGCAGCGTCCGGTGCATAGGTGTGTTCTGCAAAGCTGGCCAGGTAGCCGGGGGCAAACCCGGGCGCACAATAACCCTCAAGAACCTGGCTTTGCTCTGAAGAAAATGAAGAATTAATGATGCGGGGAGGAGGAGATGTCGGGGCAAGGGGAGAGCAGAATGAGCGGCCCGGTGAGACTGGGGTTGTGGAGGGCGTGGGGTCACCGGCCCGAGCGGATTCAGGGAGCAGACGACTTCAGCATGGGACATTCTGAGCTGGAAGCCTGTCAGGGTTCTGAGGGGCATTAGCTTTGTCCTTCCGTCGGAAAAGGGAGTTTGAGGCGGGAACAACCTTTGTTTCCCCGGCCTGCTGTAACAGTGTACCGCGGGGTGGGTGGCGGAAACCAGCAGGAGTGAGGCCACCAGCCTGAAATCCGTGCGTTGGCAGGCCCGGCTCCCCGGGGAAGGCCCCAGGAGAGAGCGCTTCTCTGTCACCCCAGCCTCTGGCGGCTGCCGGGAGCGTCTGGTGTCCCAGGCACACAGGTGCGTCACCCGACCTCTGTCTCCGTTTTCACACGACGTTCTCCAGTGCCGAGGGTTTGTGTCCGAATTCCCCTCTTCTTACAAAGTTGCTGGTCATTGGCTCGGGGCCCACACTAATCGAAAACGACTTCGTCTTCACTTGGCTACACCTGCAAAGGCCCGATTTCCAGATCAGGGCACCTGTACGGGTTCTGGGAGACATGAATTTGGGAGCAGGGGATCCTATTCCATCCAGCGCAACTCCTGCATCTCATTGATGAGGGTGTCATGACTGGTTTGTGGTCCCTGAGGACCCCCCAAAACATGCACACTGCCTACCCCACCTGGGCACAATGACCAGGTGACAGAGGCCACCAGAAGCACAGAGACCAGAATGAATACACGTCCACCCAGTCACTTAAGAAAATCTCAGCCCTCTCTGTCCACTTTCCGGCCAGACGCAGTATACACAACGGAAAGGCAGGTCCCAGGGTCTACACAACCCCCCATATGGGACAGGAGAGGAAAGGGTGTTGATGAATATCTCTCTCCTCACTTTAATGGTGGAAGGGAGAGTTTTGAATCAAATATGGAATTAAGGTAATAAACCCACTGGACTCAATTTTTATAACGAACAGTGGCTGAAAAGTTATAGAATCTTTCCAGCTGTCACAAGGGGACAAAAAGTGAGATTTAACTTAGTAACGCGGAAGTCAGTTATCGGAAAATAAAATTCACATCTATGCCCTGAAATAGGGCTGCAGGGCTGCTCCGATTCCTGGTGTCTGGGTGACGTCTAATTAGGCTGCAATGTCCCCACGAAGGCACCGTCAAAGCCTCGCCTAGGCTGCCAGGAACAGAGGCAGATACCTCCGCAAGGTGATCCAGCCTCCGTGTCTGGGAGGCAGGCCCTCCACACAGCTGCCGTGAGAATGTCACTCAGAAGGAGGTAAAGTTCTCGAGTTCGGAAGCCGGGGCACGCCCAGGGGCTTTGTGCTACACTGACCCTCTGTGTGTCTCCCTTCTCCTTGCCTTTGACCATTTGCAAAGGAATTTAAGTTTTACACGGTAACACTCTCCTTCTCCTCAAAGACCTTTCTTTTTCTGATTCAGCGGTGATAGTTTCTGGCAGGGACCATTCCACCTTTCTAAAAATAGTGCCACTTTTCGGATAGAGCCCCCCACCCTCCACCCCCTACCCCCACAACTCAGCCACATCCCCTGAAGACCCACAGAACAGAGTGCGCAGAGCCAGACAAGAAAGTGGAAAGTGAAACAAAAGGATACTGGCGTTCATCGAAAGGAGGAAATGCGGCTTAGCCAGGGTTCGAACCCGCTCTGGTCATCTGAGAACGCTTTCTGAGCGTAGGGTTTCGAGGGGGCTCGCCACCAGCTACGTCTCTAAAAGTCTGCTTTTCCAGGATTACCATGCCAGCTGGAGTTGCTTATTTCACTCGAGCTCAGTCAGAATCACAGGCTATATAAAAACACACGAAGGAATATTTATAAGATGGCAGACAAGAAGGAACGCACGGAAAGAATGATCCTGCGCATTGCTCATTACAGCCATGCTTATCGCGTGTATGTAACGGGCGGGTTGTTAAGGCACAGTGGGTTATTTGAAGTTTACAAGTTTGTTACGGATTGATTTATTCATGAAATGCTTTGTTTCTATGACAACTTTATTGGTTTGCCTGTGGTCTAAATACATATAGGCATGCCAGGAATTCCGTGGTACAAAACAAATTACACACCCCCGAATCCCTTGCTGCCTTTAGGGAGTGTAGCGAAAGGATTTCCAGCCAGGGCAGACACCGACCCTTGTGCACGGGCCCGCATTAGAGAGATCCATAATACGGGGGGAAAAGGCTTTTTAAAAAGAACAACTTTAAAGTCTCCAGCGGCCTCCAGCTCGGTAATGTAAGGAAAGATGGAAATGGGCGATGAAATGCTCAGCAGAAGATAAGAGAAGCAGTCTACCCACAATGCATGAGGTTTTTATTTAAAAGAAAACACTGATCAAAGACCCCTATTTCCTGCTATAAATAATACCCCTTGAAGGATACCATTAATATTCACAACAGTTGTGTGACTACAAAAGAAACTGAGAATTGTTGTTTAGAGAAAATAATAATGGGGTTTGGGGAAGATAAAAGGAAAAGATGGAAGAGAAAAGGCAGAGAGAGAGAAAGAAAGATCGTTGCTGTGGACCAGGGATAATCAGGAAGGACAGGGTCTTAGTTATCTGTGAAACTGAGGTCAAGAAATCCGGCCACAAGGCTCCAACCTTGGGAGATCCGGAAAAGGGAGAGCGGACTCAAAATAACGCTCCTCCTCTTCCCCCAGAAACACATGCCCATGGACACGTGGGAGGGAAAATTAACAGGAGAAGATTCTGTAGACTAAAACTGTTGTCCCTCATACGTTCAAAGAATGCCATGTTACATAATGAAAGCAGTCTTATATATAGTGAGGCAGTGTGAATGTAGATAAAAAAATACACAGGAAGTAAGATGCATGTTCTCCAAATCATTATTTTACATTTCTGTCAGAAGCCACTTCAGATTTTCTGCTCTCATTCTCGTTTCCACAGACAAATGAGAATGAATGTCCCATGCGTGCAACTGTGGAAGATAGGCGTCCAGGCCGATGACCGCCCGCCCAGCCCTCCCCGGGACCAGTTCCTTTCCCCAGCTCCCTGCTGCGGTCAGACGGGGCCCATGCCCACCTGGTGACTCTGCTATTGTGGACACGCACGACAGATCCTCAGAGTTGAACATCGGGCCCAGGGGCAGCCGATCCACTCGTGGGCCTGCAACTAATCAGCTGCTTTCAACAAATTGCACCCTCAGAGAATGATGGGGGGTGGGCAGTGTAAAATGAAAGGTCGCATCAAGTGAGATACAGGGCAGCCGTTATCAGCAATGGTGTGCTAACACCTTTGCTAGGGGACACGCTCGTGCCCCTGAGGACAGAGATGCAGCGGCGGTCACTGCAGAGGGGACACGGCTCAGCCGTGATGCCCCAGGCTCCCAAAAACCTCGGTTACAGCTCATGACTCTGGGGGCACCATGCTTGGTCAGGAAATTGTTCCCGTGAGCTGACTCGAGGCAATTTCTTCTCTGTGCAACTGAAGAGCCTCGATGAAACTGTCAAATCTTACCGTGTCCTTCCTAACAATGGCTAGCTCCCCTTTTTCCACGGAAATGTGCCACTGGTGGAGAGGATAGCACTACAGACACCAGAACCCTGGTCACTAACGTGAACTAACCAGCCACAGCTGCCCCACGCAGTACCCCGGCCCCGCTTGGTTCTGATCCGCTGACTTCTTGGTGGTCCCACTGGCCCAAGCATCAATCACCGGAGAAACTTCCAACCAGCTGGAGAGCCGCTGATGCTTGTGGCAATAAAGCAAGGATGCACACGTTTCATGGATTACACAGGGCGTAACAGTGTTCCTGGCGGTCTGGTTCAAGGACGTTGGTAGATGAAACAGTCCAAAGGCCATGCCTCCCTAAAAAATTAGAACCCGCATACACTTACATTGCGGTCTGCACAGGCTGAGCCCAAGTGATTGGATCAGGAATATGCTGACGAACAGTGACGGCACGTTCTGTACTGGGGGTTCAGACAGAACTGTGGGGGCCCGGCACGTCCGGGGACTGTTAGGAAGTGGCCCCGAACCCGCCAACACGTTTCTCTGAAATTCAAACCTCTCCCACATTTGAAAAGAAGTCAGTTAACATTACTGACTGGACACCACCAACATCAGTTCGCTGCCTGACTCAGAAACACAGAAGAAAGTGTGAGTCAACTTCCAGGTACACCGAACGCTGACTTCTTCTTGGGGAAATGAAGGTGCTAGGGTCGAGCAGTTACTATGCTCCCTTTGACGAAGATGGCGCGAGGTCCTGGACTGCGCGCACGCTTTCCCACGGACCTATCGCCCTTCAGCGGGTGAGCCAGACAACAAATACGTGAATAAATCAAGGAGACCCCGGCACATGGTGGTAACTGCCGTGTGGGAAACCAGTGTGGGACTGGGGTGGGGAGACAGGGAGAGGGGAGAGAACTACTTCAGACAGAACCATTAGGAGTGATTTTTAAGCTGAGATCCAAAAGGGTGGGAAGGATTTAGCTGGGGGGTAAGGGTTTGGAGAGGGGGAGAGACATCCTAAACCACAGGGAAACGATATATAAAAGGTCTTGGGGCAAGACAGCACTTGGTATGTTTGAGAAATAGTAACAGTAATATTCGCAGCTAACACTGTTCTAAGTGCTTTACTTCCACTATGGAGAGTAGACCAGCATGGCCTTAGCCAGGTGGCTCAGTGGGGTAGAGTGTTGTTGTCCCATTGCACCAAAGTTGTGGGTTCAATCCCCGGTCAGGGCACATACAAGGAACAACCAAGGAATGCATCAATAACTGGAACAACAAATCGATGATCCTCTCACTCTCCTCCTCTTTCTCTAAAATCAATAAATAAAAACGTTTTAAAAGATAAAGAAATAAAGTAGACCAGTGTCACTGGCACACGAAAAGACCTAACTATATGTTTATTGAGCAAATGGATTTTAAAAATAACTGTCCTATAAAAGTCTAATAACTTATCCATGTGATGCAAACTACAGGATCGGAGAGGGACCCAGCACGTGAAAGTTAGGAAAGGATAGGTCGTTAACTAGACTTAGTGTGATGGTCATTCTGTATCACACACACCCCTCCAGCATTACACTGTACACCTGCAGCTAACATAATGTTCCTTTGTCGATCATACCTTGATAAAGCAGTGAGAAAACAATACTCAGAAAGCACTGAGACACACCCCTGCTACTTAAACAAACACCCCTGCTCCAAGTAATGAGTCTCTTTTCAAGGTGCAGCTTCTGGAATGTTCGTTCACAGCTACAACCAGGGTATGTTGGGATAAAAGACCCCTGCCTCGCCCGACTGCAGGGGGCGCCATTCGCTGTACTGTCAGCGGGGCCCCCTGGAATTCTGCAACGCAGCGGCCTGGCGGAGTAAGCCACGTTTCCGCGGAGGTCGCCGGGGTACAACGTCCGGATGTGTCTGGCTTACATAAAGACGCTCTACCTCCGAAGATAAAAAGGAAAAGAGAAGACCAGTTGAATCTCCTTAGAAGCGGCTCGCGGAGAATCCTTCTGGGGAACTCACAGCGCACGCACATTTTATCTCGGCGCTTTAGTGCCTGAACCACTTTGCTAATTTGACACGGGCAGCGCTAATAAGATCAAAAGCTCGGGCGCCCTTCCCGCATTAGCACTTTCTCTCTAGTTTTCCTGACCCGCGTTCTGACCTGATCTCTCCCGCATCCCCATGGCTAGGATTCCACTGATTAAAACCGCCATCCTTTTGAAAAGATGTTGGGGGAATTGACTGGATTTTGCTAAAATTTCCAGCTTAAATTACTGTGTGATTTTTAGCTGATCAGAACCCATTTAGTCTAGGCGGCCGTGGCCAAGTCAGGGGCCAGGCGACCAGGTCGAGGAAGGATGTGAAAAGAAGGAGCCAGTTAATAGGCAATTAAAGCCTCCTGGCCTTCTCGCTGCCACAGAGCTCCTTATCTAGAGACCCGCAAACCCAAGGAAGAAAGCCAGCCCGTTCAAATTGCTGTTTATTTGGCTTGGCCTTTTCAGAGTTTTCTTTCTTCTTATCCTTTTTTTTTTAACTTTTAAAGATTTTATGTATTTATTTTTAGAGAGAGGGGAAGGGAGGGAGAAAGGGAGAGAAACATCAATGTGTGGCTGCCTCTTGTGTCCCCTAGGGGGACCTGGCCGGCAACCCAGGCATGTGCCTTGACTGAGAATCGAACCAGCGACCCTTAGGTTCGCAGGCCGGCACTCAGTCCACTGAGCCACACCAGGCAGGGCCAGAGTTTCCTGGTTTTTGTTCGTCAGGTTCGTCTGCATTCGTTCAGAACTCCTATGTTTCAGGACCCGTCCCTAGCCTCATCTGAACTACTGTATTTTTCAGACCATAAGACACATCTAGGTTTTAGAGAAGGAAAATAGAAAAAATTTTTGAAGCAAAAAATGTAGTAAAATATTTAATAACATAAATAACAATATTTCACCAATGTAAATGTAAACAGGACACAACAGCAGCATTAACAACCATTATTCCTCCCAAATTTGGGGGAGGAGTGTGTCTTACAGCCCCCAAAATAGGGTATTTTAGAATTTCTCTGATTAGGAACATCGGGATTCCTCTCTATTAGAAACTCGCCAGCTTATCCGAGAGAGAAATGGTGAGGGATCTGTGTGCACTCATCAGGCCGAGTGAAACACGCTCCCTCTCCGCCGTCCCCTGCCAGGGTGCACAGCCAGGCTGGAGCTATCTCCCGATTTAATCACCACGACCACCTACTTCTTGGCCTTTGTTTCCCGTAGCTTCTCCTTGTTCTGTTTCCGATCCTTCCTGCCAAGTCCCTTTTCCCTGCACGCTGGGGACTGCGTCGATGTGTTTGTTCCTTGGATCTCAACACAGGCTTCCCTAGCGTGCGTGCCCCAGCTTTGGGCTCAGTCACCTTCAAGGCTCATTTCTTCCCCTAGCAACTCTCTTCCTGCCCCTCCATTCCGCACAGGCGCAGGTGCCTCAGCACCCAGTCTGTCCTCTCTTCCTGTTCCCCAGCTGACGGTCTCCCGGGAGGTGGGAGGCCTGCCCACCTTTGTTCCATCTGCACACACCACCAGAGACGGAGCCACCACCCACCTCCGGGTTCGTCCCTCCCACACACAGGAAGTTCGGCAGCTGGTTCACAGACATCCTTCTGGCTCCCGCAGAGGCCGGGAGCTGGGGAGGTGGGACCTAGGTTTCCAGATTCTCCCCCACAGCTCCTCCTGCTCTTCCCCAGTGGTCCCCAACGTGTCCCGGCATGAGGACCCCTTGTTGACATCAACATTTTTGAAAAGAGACTTTTGGTTAGACATGCTAGCTCCAGAACAAAAATCCCTCTAAAACCATTGTAAAGCATACAAAGACGTAAATCGATACTGCCTCGAGGTGAGAAAGAAGGCGTCAGCGAACGACAGGGTTTCTCCAGACTCTGGAAAGTGGGGAGCGGATTGAAGAATCAGGCAGAAAAGGAATCGGAGCCAAGGGCTGTGGGTCTCCACACATTTTTGAATATTTTAAATAAAACACAATATATGTCATGTGGGAATTGTGAATTTTTTTCATGTTGGCAACCCTATCTTAATTAGTAGCTTATAATGAGCAGATATGTTTCTATGTGCATGTAACTAACAAGCAGGATGATAAGGATGTAACCAAACTCTACCTGTTCTGTTTAAGAACTAAGGTGTGCACTGTCAGAAGAGTAGATAAAAGCAGGCTACTTGAGGCCCTGACCAGGTAGGTCAGTTTGGTAGAGCATCATCCCGATGCAGGTTCGATTCCCAGTCAGGGCACATGTGAGAATCAGCCAATGAATGCATGAATAAGTGGAACCACAAATCAGTGTTTCTCCTACTGCCTTCCTTTCTCTCTTTAAAATCAATACACAATTTTTTTTTAAAAAGCAGATCACCTGAAGAAACAACCCCGTGAGCTAAACTTAAAGAAAAGAAATAGAATTTTTAGAAAAAGTTAACTGTTTCGGTAAATACTTCCTCTTTGCACGTCACAACTGTCATTAATAGTGAAGATCGATAGCATGAAGCACAGGCCAGGTCTGGGCAGAGCAGGGGCTGTTACACTGTGAGAATGGTACCACTTTCCCGTGAAATTTTGGAAATACTTTGATACTGTTCTTTGAGTCAGTCTAGATGGTTCACGGTAACAAAAAAGCAACAGAAATTGTTTGCTTTTCATGCCCAAATCCAGTGTGAGCCTGTGGACTGGGGCCGGAAGTACAGGCTCCGCCCATCGGCGCGGCCAGGGATCCAGGCTGTGGGGAGCTCAATCCCCACACACACTCCCAGGCCCAGGTCAAGGCCGGCACACTGGCCCGGAGCGCTCTTCCTGGGAATGATGCGGGACACTCCCCCTCGGGCGTCTTCCAGAAAACGTCCACCAGCCAGACCTTTGCGGGGAAAAAGCGCTGGTGCGTGGTGTTTGCAAATGTCTGAGTAGATGCTCCCACTGGAGCTGAAGTCCGGGTACCAACCCATGGGGCGTGGAGAAGTGAGGTGCACCCTGTAGCATCCGCAGCTCAGACAGACGGCAGAGGGGGCACCCTCAAGAGTACACCGGGCAGGGAACGCAGTGAGCTCTCGGGAGGGGACGCTTTTTGAGCATTTACTTTCCTTGCTCTGTGTTCCACTTATTTCTTCGCTGATACAGTCCAGTCATTCCGAATGGCAGCTTTCCAGAACTGGCTCACACTTCTGCGCTGGCCAGAGCCAGTCTGAGCCGCGCCGGGACCCCCGGGGCCCCCCTTCCTCGCTCGGCTCAGACAACACGATCCTGGTCGTCACGCAGATGACTACTTCAGTTTCCACGGGAGTCTTGACAGCCGATTTTAAATCATATTTAGTTTTCAAAGTCCTAGTGAGGAACTGCAGACAGGTTAATTAGACTTAGGCAGAAGAGTAGATAATTTAGGAAACCTTTGTGAATGGCTCCGTTACCCAACACTAATCTGTGAGCTACCTGAGTACCAGGAGCTACTGGATTCGTCTCTGAACGTGGTGCACACCGATGCTCAATAAATATCTGAATGACTGAGCAAAAGCCCGCCATAGATTCTGTTTCCTGATATGAAAGCTGTGGGTTTTCTATGCGTGAAGAGGCTGGAACACTGTTAAGCTGATGTGCTATGCAGATGCTCAACATCAGATGGTCTAACCACTTAGGAAAGAGCAATGTCTTTGGCCCTTTGATGATGAAAAGACACCCTCTTGTCACTGTCAGTCTCGGATATTAACTAGCACGGGTGGGCATGTCTCCTGTCCCCCCGCGACTGTAGACTGCGCTGCTCCTTCACCCGAGCCAAGCGCAGGTGAAAGGCACGCGTGTGTTTGCCCAGGTGACGTGGGGTCCGGGACGACTGCGGTCTGCTTCTCACAGCTGCTGTGTTCCTGTCCTCGGTGTATGGTCTAAACTTGTCAAAGCTCGGGGACAGAAGGATCATTTGACTAAAATGTGGGTTTCTCTCCAATCAGTGTTACCACTTCGAGGCTTTTAAATTCGACCCCAATTCACGGAAATGATATTTGAGCGAAATGGTGTGTTTTTCTTTAATCATCCATTTCTCTTCTCGATGCAACAATTTCTGCCCGTGGAGAAACGAGGCTGGAATTGTAGCAGTTAGTTAATTGAAAGTACTTTCTCTTCGGATTCTCTGAGACATCCTCCTCCCTAAAAAAAAATTACACAGAAAGAAAACCACCGCCCTCCGCAAAAACTCCCCTTGATGATATTTTCAGTTAGTCATTTACGAGACACGACTGTCTTTCAAAGCAATTTTTCCTCCTCTGCTTGCTCCCCCTCCCCCCCTTTTTTAAACCTTCGTTTCTCTCATTCTGCACAGATTCCGCCAGGATTACAGTGCTGTGATGTTTCCTCGCCTTCCGAGAGTGCAGCAGGCCCAAGCCCGGGCCCTCCTTCTCCCTGAACGTCTAGCAAGCACCCAGCACCCACGTGGCTCTTAAAGTCTTTGGAGTATTACTAATATAGGGTATATTTTTTCTGCAGATAAAGCTGCGTGTGCTCCCTCAACACCAGTGATCTTTCAGAAATAAAGCAACGCGCTTAAAAATGAAAACAAGGAGCCTGTTCCACGTATCCGTCAGGCTCAATAAGAGACGCAGAAGCACCAGGGGATACATCTGTATGATCACACACGTTTACAGGGAAGGGATTGTTCATCGGGACTGAACCTCACACGCCTGCGGGCTGCATGAGGCCTCTCTGTGTCCCGTGCCTGGGTTTGGAGTCCACAGGGCGGGCGGTCAAGAAGGGAAGCTGGAGGTAGGTGGGAAACCAAGTGTTAGCTGGGGCCCACAGGCACAAGCTGGAAACCTCCAAGCCAGGGTGGAACCCCCATTGCCCCCTGTTACCTGGGACTTTGGGGGTGACCTGCAGAAGCCAGAGCCCTTCATCCGAATGCCCATGGACTTGGCTCAAGGCTGCTGGAGGCTGGGGGAAGATCCGGAAGCAGACCAAGCAGATGCCGGCCCAGCCCTGCCTGGCGCCCTGGGTGAGTCAGGCCATCAGCGACCACCTGTGTGAGCTCTGACCAGGGCCGCCTCCCCTGCCCCCCAAATCTCACAGGGACCGCTCGGGGGCCCCTGCAGCCAGACACACACACACACACACGGGAATTCTGGGAACTGGTTCAGCCTAGCCAAGCTGCCACACTACAAACCTGGTGTTGTTTACTGGGATCACGAGAATATGGTACTTTCAGTGTCTGTCTTGTGTTAACGTTGAAACGGGTTGAAAATCACAGATAATAAAGCGCGTGCTACAGAGTAGGGAGAAGCTTGGGAAATGGAGTTTCCTGTGACAGTCTGGGACGCGTCCTTAGGGACACACTGGAACTTCAGACGGACCCCACAGGAGGAGCATGAGCAGAGCAGAGAAGGCAGAAGAAAGGCACTCCAGGCAAAGGACGGGGCCCACGCTGTCTGCGGGGGCGCGAATTCTACGCTGGGAAAGCAGAGCGAATGGGGGCGGCAGTTCCCAGCTGCGATGGCGGCTCTCCGCCGTCCCTCCTTCACCAGTGGTCCCAGCGGCAGAGGGATCGCATTACATTCTCGGTGACAAGCGCCCACCGGCGGGAAACCGAGTCAACGCTGCGCCCCAGTTCTCTGAGCTGGTCCCCGTTCCCGGCAGGACCTCCGTCTAGCTGGACGTGGACAGCGGGAACCACTGGCCTGAGCAGATGAGGACTTTGGATTTTTCACGTCAAGTAACAGAGAACCATCGGACACTGTAGAGCGTCAGAGTAAGACGGTGGCGATTTTACGTTAGAAAGATGAATCTGAAAGTGGCATTCTGGGTGTTTAAGGATCGGGGTTATGGCGCGGGAGATTTTTGCAATAACTGCCCAGGTCTGAGGCAGTGCAGACCTCAGCTAGGGTGACAGCTGTCAACATAGCGGGAGAGCAGACAAAATTCAGGACACTCATCTCCGAGACGCGGTCACGAGTTGGGCATTAGAAATCAGAAGAAAGCAAAATTCAAATTCAAGTGTGTGTACGTGTGTGTATGTAAATCTACACACATGTATGTATATATAGTATGTCAGTGTCTACACTCATACATTACTTTATATATGCATTAGCATGATGAGGGCTCAGAAGCAGTGGGATCTATTTGGGATGGCTATTCTATATGCACAGTCAAGAAGGTTGCGATTTTGTTTTCAACCTGTTTTGATTAAGGTAAATCTGTGACGCCCAAATGCAAACACACTCAGACAGTAGGAAAAGTGGGCGATGTTAAAAGACTAGCAAGGCAGGCCTGGCTGGTGTGGCTCTGGACGGAGCACTGGTCTGCGAACCAAAGGGTTGCCGGTTGGATTCCCAGTCCGGGCGCATGCCTGGGTCGGGGCCAGGTCCCCAGTAGGGGGCGCACGAGAGGCAACCACACATTGATGTTTCTCTCCCTTTCTCCCTCCCTTCCCATCTCTCTAGAAATAAATAAGATCGTTTTAAAAGACTAGCAAGGCTGAAGACAGTTTTGAGATGCTAGAAAGACGTGACTGATAGACACTGGAAGTGCCTCTGGACACAAGAACATCGAAGGAGTGGGCGGGGGGGCTTCTGAGTGGAAAACAACACATGCTGTAGCATTTGGGGGCTCCATAAAGACCGACTTATTCTTCAGCCCCTTCCTGGGGGAGAGAAGCGTCATATTATATATTATTCTGAGGTAAAACCACATACAGGCATCTTGTAAGTCCACGTGTCTCTTTCACCTGCCACAAAGCGGGCAGGCCATGGTGCACCATCTCAGAAACTGGAGGGCACTTGTCTAAAAAGTACTTGGGCGAATGGCAATTTCCATCGCAGCAGAAACGGCTGTGCCATTGGACAGCATTCTGGGAGGCTCAGAGGGCTTCTCCGGAGGGTGAATTCACTAGAGAGCCGTCGTGACGATTCGGAGGGAGGGGCAGAGGGGTTTCCGAGGCACGTTTCTGCTCAGGGCGATTGAGCACGGCCACAGGAAGGAGCCGGTGAGAACTCATTCCAAGGGCGGAACATGGTTTTGAACTCTGTGGTTTATTCTGGAACAAGCCACACTGCCATTGACGTTGTACAAAAGCAACGGTGGGTAAAAAATCCAAATTCCTAAGCAGGAATTGGGATGGTGGCCCCACCCTGCATGGTCCCTGTATCCTCCATGTACTCTGCGGAGGGGACAGAGGGGGAGCAGTGTCACTTAGCGGTATCCCAGTGAGGTAGTGAAAACGATCACTTCTACCACTTACCCACCTTTGAATACGCATCTTTTAACTACTGTGTATGAACTTGGAAGAAAAGCATTTCCGGTCCATACCTATGCCTGGTGATTATCCCAGGAAAAGGCATTTGAGCAATTATGTGAATTGCAATCTGAACTGGCTAATCTTTTCACAGAACACCATTTTACTTAAAAAAAAAAAAGATTTGTGGACAAACTAGGGTTTTTTTTTTCAGGCTCGGAATGTGGCACTTTATCAAAAATGAACTGAGTGAGCCTGTCACTTCAAGCAAAATACTGATTGTTATGAACAACCAAGTTGGAGGTTTCAAGTGGATTTTGGAGAAGTCATATCCACCGCTGAGCCCGACAGCTTCCTCATACACACAGCCTTCTGATGCGTGTGGTAGTGATAGTCGCAAATGTGATATCTTGATACCGTATAATGAAATGTGGCAACATTTGGAAGCTGTATCTACATAACTCAGTGAACTAATATTTTCCAAATGAATGCATAATGTTTAAAATCACTCATGGGTAAAAGATCCAGTCACAATACTAGAAAGATCAATGAATTTTAATGTAACAGAGTAAAAAAGTTCATTGATATGTGTTCAGATTCCAGACTGCAACTAACCTTTAAGAAACACTTTTGAGTAGTAAAAGGATTTTCAATAAGGACCTTTTTCCATTAAAAAAAGTTAAACTTCTGGAAGCAAAGTTTTCGTATTGTATCAAAAAGACAATCTGAAAAGACTTAAAATACTCTTCCCTTTTCAAACGACCTATCTCTCCGAAGCTGGATTTTCTGTCTGTGCTTCGACGAAAACATATTGCAATAGAGCAGCAAATGGAGAAACCGATAGGGGAACCCAGCTATAAATTAACCTAGACCTCACAGAGACCCGCAAAATGGGAAGACAATGCTGCTCTTGCCATTTCGTGTTACAGAAAATACAGTTGTTTTCCACTAAAAATGTTATAATGGACGAGGTGCTTCTTCTTGTTTTAAAATGAGTAATAAATAAATATATTTTTAATTTCTCAGTTTTCATGTCTACTAGGGTGCATCTCGGGAGAACGCCCACATGAGCGAAATGGTTTGAGGATTGGACATGATTTTGAGGAGGACCCCTGAGCCACACAGTTGAAGAACCTCTGTGTCAAACATCTTCTGTAAGAGAGGGTCACGACGGGACTCTTTTCATTAAGAATGGTGTGGGGGAGACAGAGCACCACGAGGGTAACTCAGTAAGAGGGCTGTGCAGCATGCAGGGTACAGACGATGGTGGATTAGGCTGGTGTCCGTGGGGGGGACCAAGAAGAATAAATGGGTCGGAGCACTATTAACTCATCCACTTAAGGGCCGGGGAAGAATCGGGCGGAGATGGGTAAGGGGAGTGCAGGTGTGAAGGGAATAAAGTGGAGGGATACACACAAGTTTTTGATTTCATCAGAGACCACGTCATCGCCCTATCTCTGAAACACTGAAAGACAATAAGGATGGGGAATGAGAGATTACGATTGTTTGTTGCGTTGCGTTTGAATTTCCCCTTATGGTCAGCAGTTTCCCCCTACAGTTTATTTCAGACTACAGTTCACCTGGAAACGATCTTGAGTTAACCGATAGAGCAGAGCAACTCCGAATTCTGAAGATCTTTTTATAAGAGATAACACATTTGCCCATCGAGGCTGGGAAGCGGCAAAATTTGCTGGATGGACGTGCTAACCGCCACGCCGCCTCTCCTTACGGGTGAGGCGGTTGCATTTTTCAATGACTGGTCCCCACAACTGCCGAGAGCACGCCCTCCCAAGTTGCTGGGCGTTTCCCTGGTGTGGGGCCCCAGATACGATGCAGGGTGGGACCTCATCTTCATGACACATTCGGTTCACCTGACGAGCTGAAAAGCGGTGCACCAGTGCATACCACGGGTAACGCTTCTTGGCTATTTTTCACATTGTATGAACTACTTTAAAACACAAGTATGTTATTGACCTGTAACTGTGGTCAACAGCATCGCCTGGCATGACAAGGACCGTGTCACAAAACACCGATGCGTTTTTATCTGTAGGATACATTTTGTCCAAAAGTTACATCAGACAACATCGGAGAGCAGCCCCACGGCTCGGTGCGCTCGCCGACTTTCTGAGACTGAGAAGCTGATCCCGAACGAGGCATCCTCCGCCTTGGTGACAGACAAAACGAGACGCCACGTGGCACCGACGAACAGCCTGCTCAGTGCGCCCCAGACCTGCGTGCTGGGCCGCCGGATGTGAGAGGAACGGGAAAACAACAGGCGCGCGCCTCCCCTTGGTTTCCGGGGTGCTCTCCATCACCCCAACCCCCCGCGTGCAGCCGCGTGTGCGCACAGGAGTTCCGAGCAGGAGCCTTTTTCATTAAGGGCGCGGTGTTTTTCATGCTAACGCTGCGCCCATCCGTCTTCTCCCCGGCGGGACCGTCTGCGTTTCGGTCAGCATCTGACTAAAGATCAATGAGAGAAAGCTTTTTGAAGGTGCTTTCAGCTCCCGAGGCAGGGGGATGATCAGAAAGCTGCCACGGGCTTCAGACCCACTTGACAAATTGGGAACTATTTTGGTGCTCTATAAACTGCTGTCACATCAGTTACAAACACTAATTAGAGAAACAATGCTTTGATAGGGAAAGTGTCCAGTGCATTAAATACCACTTTTGCTGGCTGCAATTAGCTTACGCATTGACTTACACTTGGTGGGAAGTCAGAGATTAAAATGCATCAGCCATTATTAAAAAATTCATAAGGTAAATATGAGCTGGCTGTCAAAGAGCTTTTTTTCCCTGCTGCCCTTTGACCTCTCCGGTTCTTATATTTCAACGCTCTGGCACACAGTGTTTTTCAACCAGTTTTCATTTGTCTGGACGGAATGTCAGGCCCCGTGTTCGCCAACCACCCAGCATCAATTAATCAAATTCTGCATTCGGAGGAGGTGTGTCAGGAATCCCGCCGCCGGGCTTTTATAGAGCAATTAGCCGCCGGGCCTTCTCAGCACCGGCAGCCCCACACCCTCGGAACTGGGAACAGTAGTGCCAGCGACGCCGTGTTACTGATGAACAAACATTTAAAACCCTGATTTTTGAAAAACGACTTTAAAGTTCTATTTTTAATGGCATTTCCATTTTGGTTGAAGGCGAAGTCTGCATCTGAAAAAACATCCAGCAATAACTGACAGAAGTGGTATCTTTTTAGCACAAGAAAGGAGTGGTGGGGGGGAATGTCGGGATTTTAGTGTTTGATTATCTCTAGAGTTCCAAGAAAGCTTTTTTTTTTTTTTTTTACTTTCACTTCGGGAGTGTGTGTGTGTGTTTATGATGGGAAGATATATTTAAAATCCTTTCAAAGATGAAAAAAATAAATGAGATAAAAACCTCCACTTATTTGGGATGCATTTTTGAGATGGCTTAGAAAGCATTACTGTAAAGTGCAGATTGGATTCCAGAATGAATCGATGAATCCCTCTTGCCTCGCTCAGGGGCGGGCTCCGCCCCTGGTGCGCCGGGCTGCGCGGGAGCTGTTCCGGCGACGGTGCGGATGAACAGAGGGCTATGAAATAGTAACTCGATCATCATCGGAGTACCAAGTCAAGGTAACACGCACACAATTCACCAAAAGCAAAAAGTAAGACAGTCCAAATAAAAGACACTTTAAAAACACGAACCCTACGGACACAGGCTAAATAGACTTCAACGATCCCTTTAAAATGATTTTGCGCGGCACCCGCCCCTTCCCAAGACGACACTAAGTCAGCTGTGTTAAAGGTCCACACGTCCGGTGTGCCTGAATTTTATGGAACGGGCTCTGGGAGCCATGTCACTCTGTTCTCTTCCCGCTTCTGTCTCTATCCGGGAGGGGGCCACAGAGCTGCTCAGTCTGCCCGCAAAGACAGGTTCAGCGGCGACACCCTGAATCCAGTCTAGAAAACAGCTGCGATGTTTCTCACCGCTTCTCCGCTTTGAAGAGGGAAGAAAGGATTCAAGAGGCAGTGCTCCAAATGCAAACTCCCATTTTCCTCCAAACCTCAGCGGAGCTCTCCCAGCCGAGAGGATCTGAGGGGGAAGGGCCGTGAAGGAGGCAGGAGCCCAGCTGCAGGGCCCCAGGGGATTGGCGGGGCTCTCCCAGAAGTTCCGGGCGGGAGAGAATCGCAGACCAGCGCCCCGAAAGCACGCTGCCGTTCTCCAGTGACAGGCGCCACACAGGAGCACATCACTCTGCATTTGAGAGATGAACGTACCATATCCACCACTAATAATGAAGGGGCCACGGTAACTAGAAGACTATAATGATCACGATCCTTTATCCCGACACCTGCCTTAGCCTGCCAGTGACAGCTGGAAATATCACGACTGCCCGCCCTGTCCCGCACAACGCAGGCCAGGTTCAAGGCCTCTGGCGTTGCTCTGATTGTCGCTAAAATAGACCAAGCAAGATGGATTGATCCATCTGGCACGGCCCAACCCTCTTTCGGCACCTATAGGGACATGCAGGGCTCCGGCTTCAGCTCCTGTGGTTTTCAACCATCTTGCCTCAGCTAGACGTTCAGGAGGCAAAGTGCGTTCCCGGTGTCTGAGATCGCACTGCCTGTACCTCCGAGAATAATGAAACCTGCAAGGAGGGAAGAATTCCAATCTCCGTTTGGACCGTTTTGCCATCTAATATTTTCTTAGGAAAATGTTATTTCCTGTTAATACAAGCTGTTGTTTCAGAAGACACTTGTAAAATGTTATTTATTCATCATGCTAAGGTTGAAAATACAAAATGTTTCAGAGAGCAGGACTCTCTTTTCCTATTAGCTGGACTCATATTATGAATCTTGTAACATCAACCTAAGATAATTTCTTCATTTTTTGTTCCAGTTGGAACTATGTGGAGGCGTGCACAGCAGATAGCCACCAAATGATGGTATTGGTTCTGATTTACACCGGCTTGTTGATCAACAGTGTGGACGTGGGCCACGGACCCCATCTGAACCCATCCGTTCCGTCCCACTATTCCATTGCTCCCATTCCATTCTGCCCCGCCCCCTGCCCCGCCCGTCCGACCAGGGACCTGCCGGAAACCAGACACCTGGTCCTACAGAATTCCTGTGTCTACAGACTCAGCCACCCCAGCCAATAGAAGTCTGCTGAGTGTCACACGGGCTATCTCAGTTCTTTCGTTAGGTTCCTCGGGTTCGCAGTGTCCTACCTGCGGACGAGTTATTTATTTTTGTGTTTCTTTGTTTATTCCAGCCTCTGCTGGCCATTGCTAACAGGTGTAGGTGCGATAATGTGGATAATGTGAACGGCCTTCATTTTTATGTGAAACGCTTCACCATTAAACTGATACATCCCAGTACGTTGTCAGGGAAATGCACTGAATTAGAATCATATATTTTTTTATATCGAGAAGATTCTCAGCTGTAATCTAACCTGAGCATGTTATGTTTCCTAGGCTTGGGTGGGTGGGACGTCTTCCCTTGGGGTTTGCGCTCACTCTGAGCCTGAGTGGGAGGAAGGGTCGTGGCCGGAGAGCCGAGGGTCAGGCTTGGAGTTAGCCTCTGACCACCTGAGTGACTTCGAGCTTGTTACTTCATTATGAGTCTTCCTTCATTCGTTTTTTAAAAAGAGACCTACAATATGTACGTATTTGAATATAACTATACAGAATGTACACAAATAGAATGCAATATAGTCTATTTGAACATGGAGTAGTTTAAGGGTTAGTGTGTGCCTGTGTATACACACACACGTGCATATTAGATATAAAAATGTGCTTATGCCCTGGCTGGTTTAGCTCAGTGGACTGAATGCCAGCCTGCAAACCAAAGGGTTGCTGGTTCAATTCCCAGTCAGGACACATGCCTGGGGTGCGGGCCAGCTCCCCAGTTTGGGGTGTGCAAAAGGCAGCCACGTAATGATGTTTCTCTGTCCCACTCTTTCTCCTTCCCTTCCCCTCTCTCTAAAAATAAATAAATAAAATCTTTTTAAAAATATGCTTAAGAGGACATTAGCTTCTTTCTGCTTCGTTCTGCCCATAGTCTCTGTCACTTCAGTTTCAGTCAGGGCTTCCTCATTGTTCATAAAGGACTGTGTCTCGATTAGGGTTCCGTCCACCACTAACCATGACTTTGAACGTATTAAATTGATAAGGCTCATGAAGGGTTATCACACTCACCTTCGATGAAAATATCTCTATGACCTCAGAGTAGTAAGACCTTTCCATCAAATCGGACTGATTACTTTCCACTGTTTTTTTTTCCAAGGAACGCTTCATTGATTTGCATGAGGCTCACCAATGAGTAACAAATTTCCAAATATCATTGACCTTCTTAACCTCTTAGAAGGAGAGAATAGCATTTCTCCCTAGTCCAAAGTCAGAAGGAGGCCCGGGGGCTGCCTGAGGCTCTGAGAGTCACACCACTCGGTGGCCCAGGCACCCAAGACTCAGGACGGGCCCCAGGGGCCCAGAGGGGCAGCCAAACAGCCCAGCGTCCCCTTTCATTACTTTGCCAAGCGTTCCGTAAACACATGCTACGGGTTAGACCTCACTCCGGGTTCTGATGCTACAACAGGAAAGACATAAAAGTATCTGCCCTCGTGAAGCTTCCTGCACAGACTGACCCCCCAAGGCTTCCATCCCATGAGTCTCCAGCTCAAATCCCATAGAAAATACCAGAAAAAAACCAGGAGGAAACCCAGAAGTGTCCATTACAAAATCCATCATGAAAAATACAGAGGGGTATTTTCACCTTGAAATTATTTTAAGAATGTGCCTTTGAACACTCAAGATCCATTTAAATAAGTAAATGCTGGTAGGTTTCTTTAAAAATCCAGACTATTTTAATAATGCATTTATACTTTTGAAATAAGTGGTCAAGATCAGAACAAATACAATTTATTCTAAATTAAAAAAACCCTGTTAATAGGAAAAGCATCACTACACTCAATTGGAAATTGAAAGTGGGGAAGTATTTAGATACATTTTGGGAGAGTGAAGACAGATTGGCAGCCCCCTAACAAAAGAGAACTCACTAAAGTAAATTATAAATAAATATAAACATAATCCAAAACTGTTAAAATGTGGACGTTTAGGTAAATATAGTGTGACAAAGCGCCCCACGCATTCGATGAAATTGTAGTAATTTCTGAAATATAATATTGCATCTAATGTCCATTTCCTGATCATGCTTCTGAGGCTAGATTCATTTCCTCTCCCTCCCTCCCTTCTTTCTCCTCCTTTCTTTCTCTCCCTCTCTGAACTTTCAATATAAATTTAAAGCATCTGTTACAGATTCCTCTCTGAAATAAATTTCCACTTCACGAAGTGTGAGTGGCTTGGACACTTTCTTTGGTAATTTACCTAACCTCACTCTGTATGGCTTTCACTAGAATGAAATACATTAGGTAAGGAGACTTAGAAAACTAGGAGAAAATGGAGACGCTCATTTGCCTCTTCTGAATCATAATGCACATTTTAAAAGCCAGGGCCTCCACAGTTGCAAGGTGGTGGCGAAGCACCAGCACCGGGCCAGGCTGCCAGGGACCTGTTTGGGTTCCAGGCTCTGCGGACTCGCCCACATGCCCCAGGGTCAGCACCGACCCTCCTCGATCTGCAGTTCCTGCATCTTCAAAACAAAATTAGGGAGCTGGATAGGATGACCAGTCTTATGGCTTCTAAAGCCACAATTCTATTATTCTAATTCAATATCTGCCTTGGAAATGTGTTCTTTAGTAAGGAACAGTTTGTGTGTGAGAGGGAGAGGGGGAGAGAGAGAGAGAGAGAAAGGAGATACTGCAGGCAAGCTGCCGGATGACACTCAGTGGACGATGGCCAGACACCATCCACTGTCTGCCACCGCTCAGTCCTCGCGGCCTCTCTCAGCCACGAGCCCACCCAGCGAGCAGAGAAAAGCGGGCCAGCCTTCCGGTACAGAAACGCAACACTGACACGTGTATGAATCAGCAGCCTGACTTAGTAGCAGGAGGTAGATAATTCACCATATAAAATTTTCATGTATCATTCTTTATGTTCTGGAAAATAGGAGGCATTTAATGCCTTATTTGGAATGACTACTTCTATTGATTTAAGCCATAAGGAACAAGAGCTTTATAAACTAAGTGTGGTATACAAAGGAAACACGTTAAAAATTTTTTTTAAGGAAAGCTCAGTGGAATTGATCTGTTGGGTTTTTTTTTTGTCTCCAGCTTATTTTTTTTATTATTATGCCAAAGACAATATGTCTGAGAATATTCATTATCATTTTGCAATTTAATGTATTGTGGGAGTACTCCTCATAGTACCTAGCAGTGTGTATAACACATAATAAATATTAATAAAATGTGCTAAAACAATGATTTCCAAAAACTGTTCATTTCTTTTCCTTTATATATGTGATGCATTATTTTTGTACCAGCAATCAAAGGAGTTAATGAGAACATTCATCAATAACATGCCAAATATTTCTCAACTTGATGAACTTAAATATTTTATCATTGAGAAGACACACATATACATAACATCTGATTTTTCAAAGAAAAAACATTTCTTTTTTTTCTTGCAAGCAGCATATGATTAGTTTTTATTAATTGAATGTGTTAACATTTGTCTTTCAATCAGAGTATTTAATCTGCTTACAGTTAATATAATTGCCGTATCTTTGGCTTTAGAACTCCCATCTTACTGTTGGTTTTTTGTTTTTTTTTAAATTTTTTTATTTTAGTTTATTCAGTACAGTTTCTATCCTTTATTCCCATTCCAGCCCACCCACGCATTCCTCCCCTCCTCCCTCCCCTTTCCAACCCCCCTAGTTTAGTCCATGTGTCCTCTATATTTGTTCCTGTAAACCCTTCCCTTCTTCCCTGGAATTCCCTCCCCTCTCCCCTCTGGTCACTGACTACCTGTCCTCTATTTCAGTGTCTTTTGTTATATTTTACTTGGTTCTTTGTTTTGTTGTTTAGGTTCCTGTTAAAGGCGAGATCATATGGTATCTGTCTTTCACTGCCTGGAAAAAACATTTCTATTTAGGTTGGGATTTGAGGAGTGGGCAGAATAGGTTGATTGGTCATACCTTTTTATTATATGGTTATTATTGATTCTAGAGAGAGGGGAAGGGGGGAGAGAAACGTCAATCAATTGCCTCTTGTACATGACCCACCTGGGGAGCGGAACCCACAGCCCAGGCATGTGCCCTGCTTGGGAATCAAACCTGCAACCTTTCGGTTTATGACACTCCGACTGAATGGGCCACACCTGCCGTGGTGATTGATCATATCTTAAAAATCAAAACCAGAAACTGTGAGTGGTGATCAGAAATTTTAATTTATTTATTCCTGCATGATCAAAAATATCTTCATAAACTACGAATGAAATATTAATTTTTCAGCATCGTAACAAGATATGTTTCCAGCCCAGGGTTGCCACCAACATAAAAAGAAGCAACACAGGAAGGATGTCCACCGTCTCTGCAAACACCACTGTTCGGACAATTCCCAACGCTGCATTAATAGAGAGAACTACAGATGAAGCGCGCCAGTAGGAAAGAATAAAATAAAACCATTCTACTTTCATAGGATGCATCCTAACTAGAAAAACCAGGAGTGTTAACTGAGAAATGACCGAAAATTAGAGAATGCAGCGCAATGGCCAGATCTAAAGATAAAAGATAACCTTTTCTTAGCTTAACCTGCAATCAACCATAAGAAATAATAAAAAAAGTAACAGAACAACAAAAATCTAAAATAGTGAAGGGAAATGTTAAGATTTAAGAAAATGTTTAGAACCAATGCGGAAAATATTGTGAGTAATAAATAAAACGAGAACAAATGCTGAAATATGCTCCTTCACGGAGATGCCAGGTACTCATAGGAAAATGTCAGTTCTTCCCCCAAACCAATTTATAGCTTCAAAGCACTCTATACCGGTCTGGAAGGTCTGCATTCTACTTTTATACTTTTAGTCATTAACCTATGTTTGTAAAACACATACACATATATACACAAGTTACACATATATACTTGACAGTGTGAAAGGTCAGATTAACCCTCTACCTCCCTCCCTGTAATAAAAACCTTGCTCTTGGCCATCTTTCACGTCATTAGACTGTCTATAATCGAGATCTTTCTTGTTTTTGAGCCACCCCAAGTGGTTAGTGTTTTCATTTCGGTTTACATGATCAACACCGGTTTAGACTCACCTACATGACGGTCAGCTCTTTGCTCACCCTTACCTCCCATCTCTTTCCCCGCCCTCTGGGTTCAAGTTGATTCCTAACGAAGAATGCACTGTACAATTCTCGCAGCGAGCCTCTGAGTGGCACTGGGACTTCCTGTCCCTATACTGTCATTCTGAATTGATTCTTTGAGGATGGGTCTTCCTTCAGGCCTCTTTGCTCACAGATTTCTTTTTTCCCCCACGAGCACTCTGAGATTGTACCTCCACTGCTTTCCAGATCCTGCGATTGAGGTCGAAGGTCCATTTTGAGACCAATGGCTGGGCCTTTGTAATTAATTTACAGTTTTTCCCATTGTTATCAAAATGTCTCTTTTTCTTTGGTGTTATTCACCTTATTATAAAACATAGTATGGATGACACTTTTATTGTTCTTCCCAGAAGTGATGCATTTTAGGCTTGGAGATATAAAACGTTTATTGATTCTGGAAAATTCTGAGTCACTCTTTTCCTTTGGAAATCTCAACACACTGAAAACCCTGTTTCACACTCCCTCCGGCTCGGTCTTTCTCTGCTGCGTCATCAAACCTCCCCAGACTCCCCTCACCCCCACCCCAAATTTCTCTTTCAGTTCACTTTGGGAATGTCGAGTCTGTTTTTAAATCATCTATAAAGTTTTAAATTCCAATGGCCATGTCTTGCCATTTTTGGAGTTTGCGCTTGAATCCTCACCACGTTTGTTTATGTTTGTTTTTAGTCAGTCTCCTGCCCTTCTGTCCTCTGTAGCGTTTCCTCACGTTATGAATTTTAAATACACACACCCATCGTCTTTGTAACAGTATTCTATGTTCTCCAGCTCTGCAGGCGTCAGTTAATGCTCCTGTCTGTCCAAATCTCATTCATGGGGGATTGTTTCATCTTGTGTTTTGTATTTGTTTGATAATAGCTTACCTTATGCAAAACATATTGCTGTTATGAGGATTCCATGCATCTTGTTTTTTGAAGTATCTCTCCAGGGAGTTTTGCCTTTGCTTCCAACAGACAGCAGAGACGCATCAGTGACCACAGACCAATTTCCATGTGCATTTCTTAGCAAGGGGTTTATCGAAATACATGAATGGCGTAACTTCGGACTCCAATTAATCAGAGACACGGGCCCTGGGTTTTGCACACGCAGAGATGTCTTGCTCAAGCCAGAGTCAACAACAAAGGCAGCTCGATCAGAGCCGTTCACAACCAGCCCGTCCACGGTAGTTGGGGGTCAGGCTGGGACGTGGTGCCGCACCCTGTACAGCACCTCCATCACGTCCGGTCTGTCTGCCACATCATCGGCAGGCGCGACCCCGCTCTGCCTCGCAGCTCCCTCTCTGCTTCTGGCGCCAGGGGTTTCAGTCATGTAATTAAGTAATTAATTAATGAATTAACATAATCCCGAATACGAAGGTGAAATGCATCAATGACCAGGGACCAATTTCCGTGTGTTTGCAAAGCTAACACGGTCCACCGGTTTGTGAAGCAGAAGTCGGAGACTCGGCCAATTAGCAAAGCACACAGGTGAAGGGCACTGGAGGGAGCTCGCTAATGAACAGCAGGGATGACTTACAAAAACGGAAGACTGTGTCTCACTGTTAAACAGATAGAGACAAAATAAGACACTACTGCTCACTCACCAAAAGACGCTTAGGCAGTGAGCATTTCTGAAGCACGTTTGTCCGCATACCTAGGACGCTGAAAATATGAACATCCTCAAAACCAACTCTTCCATTGTTTCTATTTCTAGTACTTTTTTTCTTAGGGAAATAATCAGTTACCCATAAAATTTTCATTGGGATATTATTTATGATAGCATTAAAAAATCTTTAAATAACCAATTGCGAAGAACCAGCAAACTAATAAATCATGGTACATCTAAATAATGGAGGAATAGCCGTTATTAAAAAATAAAATTATGGCAGAACCAATATTGACACGGGAAAATATTTACGGTAGAGTGTTAAGTGTAAAAAACCAGGCACTGTGCTGTATGTCCCTAAATGTGTAAAACATTTATAGATACAATATTATGGGCAATAAGATGAAGTTCACACACAAAAACACTGTGAATTTCCCAAGTGGATTTGCAAGCTTAAAATCAGAACACAGAAATAAAAAATGCGATGTTAAAGCTCCCATCAGTCTGTGCAATGAACGCTGACGTAATCAGTCTCCCGTGAGGTTCTGTTTACCCAGGCCCCGCCCACCCAGCCTGTGAGTCATCCCTAGCAGGCACGGCTTATTCATTTTTATGGCCTTAAACTTCATCATAAATGCTCAATGAAGGTCCATGTAACTTAGTCAATGAAGACAATCGATGAGTAAAACGTTTTAAAAATGATGACGTTCTAGTCAACCTTCTATAGGCTGGTGATAATGTAAAAACCGGAACGAAACGAATCACCACGCTAAAATGCACTACTCTAGCAACGCTCTGAAAAACAGATCAGGCATTTCAGGAACCGATCATTTTAAGTAAATAACATTTTGAAATGCGACAGTTGCGTGGAAGCATAGGGTTCGATTTGTACGGGCGATCGTTAATGAAACCGAATAGAAATAAACAGCTGACTGAGTTTAAGGAGGATGTCCATGTATCAGCAATAGCGTCCTGAGCCAACCGTCTGCGACCCGTTCCAACCCGACAGTTCAGCCATGTGGCTCCTGTGGGTGGCTCTGCAGTTCTTGCTTTGGGGAAGAACTCGCGGGAGAAGACGCCTTGTAGCATTTTCACTGCACTCAAGGCTCCACTTTCCTCCCCAGCCTGGCTGAGCTCCATCCTAAGCAAGTCTCCACGGGGGCTCTGAGTGATCTCTGCTCAAGTGCCGGCTCCACAGATAAACACGGTCATAAAAACAACGCGGAACAAAACTAAAGCGTGGTAGAGAAACACTGAGAAGCCAGTTCTGCACCACGGTGCCTGTGCAAGGGTTAGAGACGCGCAGACGAATGGCTTCCGTGAGGCTGTTTCCGAATGTCGTCCCCCTGCCCCGCCCCCATCCCCGGAAGTCAGACAAGTTACCGGGATGCATTCTGGCACCGTATTGCCCTCATACTGTAGACACTAAATCAATATGCAACAATGGAGCACTTGGGAAACTCTAAGGGGTCCTCTTTGGGATTTAACAGGTATGGGGGGCCTTGAAGAAAGCACAGAATTTTCCTAAGAGTTTTATGTCATGTTATCCCAACGCCTTTTTTACTATCCGACCTAGAGAACTAATCCACACTTCCGCCCCAAATGCTACAATAATCTAAAGATAATTACACTATTAGAATCTGGTGTGAAATTCTGTTGTCTGAATGGTGTGTATTTTTAATCAATCCAAAATCTCTGATTTGGGGATTTAATACCAGTGATGTTAATTTCTTCAGATTAGTACTCATCATAAAAGTTTTATTTCCATATGAGTTTTTCTTCCCTTCATAAAATCTTATCCTGAGACAGCTAAAATCCTTCTGAGCTCACAAACAGGCAAATGTGGGCTCATAACAGAGATAAAACACTCTTTATAGCAGCATTCATTAAGGTACTAGACAGAGTACAAAAAACAGCAACAGGGAGCTTTCCCCTAAAAGCTTTTAATACAGCCCTTTCCAAGACCCATTAAATCGGCCCAGCACTAAAGCCTGCGGCCACCCCCACCTATTGATCCCATCACGACGGAGCCCCTCCTCTGTCCCACTAAAGTCTGAGCTCATTTATCTCCGATGAACAGTCCACTGAAAAAAGTTGCTCGTGCAAATGCAGCAGCCAGAGCTCTGGCTGTAAGTGAGGCAGCTGGCAGCTGTGGTCTCCATGCTGCTGGGGAGTCCCTTGGAGCAGGGATAGTTTGTGGGTCCCTTTCCAACTTCCCCCGGACTTGTGCAAAACAGCCCCTGCTGAGAGGTAACGTTTTTGAACGCGTATTTTGTATGCAGTAGGCTGCACTCGAATTCGTGTTTTAAACATTATTTGCATTGAATCCTTGCACTAGCATGATGGACCACTTCTCCCCATTTTGCAGATGACAGAAATGGGGCTCAGAGAGTTCGTGTGACTCACTCCAGAATCTCAAAGCCAACATGTGGCAGAGTCACCGTTTGCAAAAGCCTCATAGTGAATCCTTGTGGTATGTCCCGAGGGTCGGGCCTAGAAACTGCGGTGGGTGTGGTGAGCGTGACCGACAAGGACACGCGATCGCCGTGCTCAGGTTGCTCCCAGCTCCGTGAACGCCAGGACTGCACACAAGGAGAGTCTCAATGAATCGCCAATGGTGGTAACGACTCCGAAGAACAAATAAGCGTTTCATTCTTTTTTGCAGCACTAAGAACTCTGTAACCCCCCCCCCCATTTCACATTTATTTGGCACCTTTAGATTGTATTTTAATAAGGTACACACATAAAGAGGTGTTAGCCATGGTCTTCCTCGTCACCGGATGACTCATGGCGTTCTTCTCTCCAACACGCGGAAGTCCCTTAGAACTGATTACCCTTTGGCCATTGGATCAATGAACAGCACGGGTGAAACAGCCTCCGTCCTTCCTCGGATCTGAGTGTTTCTTCCGGTTTAGTAATTTGCGCTTTCAAAGGGACCAGGGTGTGACAATGCATCCGTATGGTCCCTCTACTCTACAATATTTAGAGCAATTGCGAATGTTTTGGAGGGAACGGGGGTGAGCTAAACTAATAATTGCATGCTACCTCTGGCTAGAATCTTTTTTTTTGTTGTTTTCAGAACCTTATTTATTTATCTATTTTTCAATCACAGCTGACATCAACATTATTTTGTATGGGTCTCGGGTGGACAGCCTAGTGGTGATGCAATCCCATACCTGACACAGGGACCCTCCCAGAAGTTCAAGTGCCCTGGAATCTTTACCCGCGTGAGTGATTGCACCTCATCCTCTTCCGGACGCCTTACTGAGGTGAGGGCTGCTAGACGCACTTTCCTGGAGAGGGACCGAGAGGACAGGTGCCAGGTCCCAGGCCACACGACTCGCCCGAGCCTCGGGCTTCCCAGTCTCTGATCATCACGCTGAGCCCCACCCATGTGTGCATACACACACACATGCACCATAGACGGACATGAGACGGGTCAGTTACTTCTCTTCTTCCCGAAGCAGGACGCACAAACGGTGGCCTGCTCTTTACCTGCGGACAGAGGCCCCGGCTGGGAGAACAGGGGCGTCACACGCGAGCTGCAGGGTGAGACTCTGCAGTGGCGCTCGACTCCCCCACTGACACACGCATTCTCCAAAGACCAATGGTGCCCCAGCCCTGCGTGAGACACTGTGCCAGGTCCAGCACTCGGCTAAGGACAAGATAAATGGAGGTGGCCTCAGCCGACATGGCGTCCGCCGTCTGGTGCAGAAAGCCAACAAAGCCAGTGAACAGAAATAAAATTAGAAATAGCTCGGAGGGCTACATGCCGCTTAGGAGGAACAGAGCCCAGCAGCTCCCTTGTGGGCTCCCTTCCTCCGGCGCTGCACGCACCGCTGTGTGCGCCGCCCGAGAGGCTGCCGGGCGCAGGCGTGAAGCGTGTCTGCCGCCATTGAAACATCTTCCAGGGCCCTCAAGGTCGCCTGCAAACCCACACGATGGGTCACGTTACTGTTTGGCCTCTGCCCGCACACTCTTGTGTCCACCTGGCATGATGAGCCCGTCACCCACGCTATGTTTCTCATGACTGAAAATAAGTAACCTGAAAAGTAGGCTCGAAATTATATAAAGTAAATACTACCAAATATAAAAATATCCATGTGTGAATTGTGGTATGCCTAAAGAAGGTGCCATTGTGTCTAACACATATATACACATTATATGCCACGTATTACAATATATACCTTGTAGAGCATTCTAATACTTCGTATGGTATTATCTAATGATGATACAATACATTACACTTAGAAATAGATATTAGGCTCAGAAAGCAGACCAGACATGTGCTACTCCACGCTCTCGTCCTTGACGTCTAAATTAACTTCTAGTGATCCCTGAAGAGTAGTTCAAAGACCCCCTCTGAGCATCCTCAGAATCAGGGCTCAGTCTGACCGGTCCACCACTGGGTTCTCGTGACCATGACCTCTGATCTATTGTAGTGCATTGTTCCAGGTATCCACACCAGCCATTCCCACAATTTTTGATCACGTGTCTCTACCAGTAAAATGAAAAAAGTTGTACGCATATTCAATGTATGTGTGTTTTTATAGTTACAAACTATATGCATTTACTACTGGACTAATATTTATGCACACTGCGTATGTGTACATGATAATAGTGACTGAAAGGATAAAATGGAGATAAAACTAAACATTATTAACAAGTATTTCATCTATTTTATCTTTCATGTTACAAAAACCTCAATCTGCTAAACGTCATTGAAATTTAGTATTGCCTTTGTGATCATACTGTGATAAGGTATACTTCCTTTGAGAAAATCTTGCTTTCGACCCCTGTGGATTCAGAGACACCATTCTGAATTCTGTTCACTTTGACCCCAGGTTTCTGTGGTTGTCGTAGCTGAGGTGGATACTTTGTTAATTTACCCAAGCCCGGGAATCCTGATACCCATTGCTACTTTAGTATTTTATTCGTTTGTCCCCTTCCTCCCCGTGAAGGAAGGGCGCAGACACAGGGGCCCATGTGCAGAATCTTAAGGAAGTCCTGCTTTTCCGTTCATCCAAAGCCCCTCCCTTGTCTTCTTGGCTGTCCCCTCTGTCACCAAACCCTGCCTCAGTCCCCTCTCACTCTCCTGGAAGTCACACATTGCTGTGTGTCTTCGGTGTGCTCACGCTCCTGGATAAGCGCGTTATTGCTTTGTGTGCACGTATCTGAAATCACCAGGAATGCTTCTGGTTTACATGTATCTCATTCTGCTTCTCACTCTTCTCATTAAAAATCTTATTTTTAAAAGCCACGCATTTTGCGAAATGTACACTTGATTTTTTCTTCTAGTTCTTGCAAAATATCCCACACACATTCATTCATCCGCTTTCCCGGGGGTGGGCACCACTTTGTCCCTGACTCCCCACGTCACAGATGAAAGCGCAGCAAACCCCATAGAAAAAGTCTTGCTAAAAGTCGCGTAAGAAATTTGGTGGGCTACATACCAGACGTGGAATTGCTGGACCCCTGGGTAAGGATGGCACTCCTGGTCCCCATCTCTGAAAAGAAAAACAGAATTTTAAGATTCGTCAAGAAGGCATCTTTCCTCCTGAGGTGAACCAGTTTTTCTTCTATGGCAGGAGGAATACATTGCACCTCAAAATATGTTTCATGGACAGAGAAACTCTCCAACTGAAATATTTGTTAACATGGTAGAAATTCTGCGATAAAATTTTCTAAGCATGTCAATATGAGAGGTTTTATAGGTACCGGCCTTTTTTCCAACAAAGCTTTGTAATTACGGAAATAGCTTTAAACAAACTAGGCACGGGGATGTGGAGTCCAGCATGGGGAACACAGCCAGTGATACTGTGACAGCTGTGTATGATGGCAGGTGGGGACTGGAAATACCGGGGACGCTTCGTAAAGCGCGTGGCTATCTAACCGCTGTGCTGCACGCCTGGAACTAAGACAGAATAACACTGAAATAAACTTCAATTGTTTAAAATTTTTAATTAAAAATAGTTTTAAACATCTGTTTTCAAATGTTCTCTTCATTCCTTAAATTTCTGATGAAAAGCAATTACTTTCTTGCTTATTATTGAAAAAATGAGCCTTATGTGGAAGGGAAAGATGGGGCGAGTGGGTTTAGTCTCTGCTAAGTAGCAGGACTAACTGACAAGCAGTCACAGAGAAAGGTCGTCACCCGTACACACCCCGGCCTGGGACTGAACCAGCAACCTAGGCCCGTGCCTGACCGGGAATGAAATCCGCAGCCTCTGCTCTGTGCACGGGATGATGCTCCAGCCAGCCGAGCACCTGGCCAGGGCCACGAAGTTACAGAGATTTATTTTTAGATGAATCATTTGGTGCCCGGAAGGGAAGAAAGAATCAAGGGGGGGTTTATAGAACCTCCCTTTGCATCCTGGAACCTAGATGGAAACCTTCCAAATTTGAAAGACAGATTCTTTGCCACAATTCAATTTTAAAACTTAACAAAAAAAACCCAAGAAAACAAGGCGTGTGCTCCAGTGTCACGTGAGGTTAGCACTTCGTCGCCTGGTTAAAGGAATGGCTGGACAGCGCGTTTCTTACGCCCTTTTCTGTGCCCGTCAATTCCCCCAGCCGGGCTGTCATTTTGCTCAGACACGTGAACGTTAATTACAGAAGAAACACAGGCCCAGCGGGGACACGCACACACACAGAGGAAAAATGGGAAGGGAAAGAAGCCGCCTCTAACTGTACCACTCGGAGACAGCTGCTTACACGGTGCTGCCCGTATCTAGTCTAATCTCTCATGCATCGAATGCATATTTGTCTTCCTGAAAACCCTATGTACTGCATCTGCTGTTTCTACGTCCGACTTCTCATTTACAAATGTATCCGGGACCCTATCGCCAACCCAGTAACAGCGCCGTACAACACGCTGCTGAATTAATTCCACTCTCCTCTCTTCCTTGTATGGACATACACCGCGGGGCCTTCACCAGCTCTAACGTTAGATGTTTAGGTTCGAGGTGTCCCCCTCTTATAAACAGCGAGGTGCTGACCATCGTCCCCCAGGCACCTTCTTCACAAGCACTGGTGACGAATTACTGGGAGTGGAATCTATGTGTCAAATGGCGACGCACACCTAAACCTTTGCCACAGACCGCCACCGCGACGTCCAGGGTTGGGGCCTCTCCCCGGCCCAGCCAGGCGGTGGCAGGACTGGAGAGCAGACCCGGTGCACGGCGGTGTCCGGTGAGCGCCGCCACCAGGCACCACCTCGCCTCACCCTCTGACCTTGAGTTTGGAGGGGAGACCTGGGTTCTCATTGGGGTGTTCTCGTCTGCTCTGCCCATGTCATCGACCACCGGGAAGACCCAGAGAGAAAGTGCACAGGCACGTTCTGCATAAATGTCAGAGAACCTGGCAGACGCGGGGCACTGCTGATCCAACGACGGCATTCTTCTGGGTGTCCAGGACCAGGAGGCACTGATCTTGACCCTGGATGAGAGCATCGGGGGAATCTCCCCAGAGGAGGCTCCGAGGGAGGGGATCCATGTTCTCGGGACCCTGGGTGTCATTTTCTGCTTTCACTCTTAGGAAACATATAAAGAGTGTGAACACCCACTCAATAGTGTAGGCTCCCTGCTGGGTGCGGGTCTGCGAGTGATTTCCGCGTGGAGCCCAGGGGCAGCTGGGTATTGGAGGGCAATACAAGAGCAGCCAAGGGGAGCTCTCTCCCCTTTGCTGGAATCTAGGAGGACAGTGAGCCTGGTGTTTGTGAAACACTCGAAGATTCCTGGCGATCAATGCTGTGCATCACGTTGCTTTAAAATTACTGCATGTATTGAGTACATTAAAAAGTCACTGAGGCTGTGTGAGTAGGATTATTCTTCTCACTAATTACATCCCTCCTCACGTGAAGTCACTATTATCGTCATCATCTTCTCTGTGAGCTGAGCCTTTTTTCTATTTATAATATCAAGTAGGAGAGGGAGTGAGAATGACTTATCTGATAAAAAGATGCTGAATAGTCAAGTAGCAAAGCAAGTGACTATGATGATGAAATCCATGATCTTAACCGGGCGAGTCCCGGGCCCGTCTTTAGTAGGTTGGTCAGAACATGGATATTATTTAGCGTCATTTTGGGGGTGTCTGGCCATTTGGCAGAGTGGCAGAGTGTACCCCATTTCAGACGAAACTTCACTCTGGACGTCCATGAATGAGGAGCACCGAGTCTGGGGCAGGAGCGATTTATGCACCGATGCTTCTCCGTGGAGCTTGCATTTCCTGTTCAATCAGCTGCTCAAAAATAAAAAATAAAACCACCATCTTGCCTACACTCAGCCCATTACTCGGTCCTGTGCTTGCACAACCCCTGAAATTTGCAGCATTTTCTGAGTGTCAAGCACCACGCCTCATGCCAGCTGCAACTGTGGCACTCTTTTCTTCCAATATTTCCGTGGGCAACCTGAGTTTTATATTTCCCTGTATCACACGCTCCAGTGCCAACAGGTGTCCCCAACTCCCGAGGATCCGAACTTTGCAGGCAGAAGGTTCTGGCGGCACTGGGCATGCTCAGCTCCGGTCTGTCAGAGTCAAGTCCTCCACTCTCGAGAAAGCAGTTCACTTCTTAAAACACATTTTCTGCCAGTATGGCAGAAAAGACAACGTTCTCAGCGGCCTCTTAGAAAAATGTGGAATTAAGGAGAGAAGTCTCCGTAACTCCTCCACCTTAAAGTGTAGTGAAAGTATCATTAGCGGACCGAGAAAGAGCTCTGCTTTGCGTTCATGGATTTGAATTATTGAACCGGAGCTGGGGACGATGCAGAAAAACCTTGCTTCTCAGCACTTCCTTCCTCTCGACATAAAGACAGATAATGCCAGCCAGTGGGATTAAAGACTGTGGCATACATTTGCAGCTTTCCAGCCAATGTCTTAGAATCCTTTACGGTTCCCAGTTCCCCCAGGAATTTCATTCTCCTTAAACTGAGGCTGACCCGTCAGCGTGGTTGTGATGAACACTTTAATGGTGTTCCAAAGCCTTAGTGCATAAAGCATTCTATTAATTTGATTTCAAAGCATGAGTCAGCACCCTGCTTAGAGAATTCCGTTGAGTTGGTGTTAATGTTCAAGAAGGGGCTACTTGTAAAAAGTCATTAATTGGGGTTGGTGATTCTGTAGCCTTTTTTGCAGAAATATTATATATCGTGATGACATCTCTTCATGCAAATATTTACTGGAGCAAAAGCCCTTTTTAAAAATGGAAGGCACATTACTCATTTCTGCATGTTTTTCCACCAGAGCACATTAGCCTTCCTTGTAAGAAAATAATGATTATTAAATATTAGCACTGTGCCAAGTACCAAGGTCAATAGCAGATAAAAAATCATTCCATTTCTTGAAATGAAGCAACCTCAGTTTAAACAACAGCTGCGGATTGAGAGCACTGGTAAAGGTGACTTCCTGGCCCTGGCTGCGTGGCTCAGTTCATGGGATCATTGTCCTGTGCACCAGAAGGCTGCGAGTTCGATACCCAGTCGGGGTCTGCAAGGCAGGCAACCCATCGATGTTTCTCTCTCATACCAACGTCTCTCTCTCTCTCCTTCCTCTTTCTCTAAAATCAATGAACATATCCTTGGGTGAGGATTTAAGAAAAAAAGATAACATCCTGACTTAAAGATTTGATGTCATTTCCGTTTTGAAAATGTCACGACTTTACGTGGTGAAGCCCCTAGCCATCCAGCTGTGTGTACTGTCTGTAGCCCGAGAGGAGACAGGAGACGCAGGACTAGACAGCAGTCAGAGAATCACTAAAAATAGTCCCGTCCAGCGGAGCGAGCAAAGCTCAACTCTGCACACCACTCCATCGAGGGTGGGAGATTTCTTGATAAACCCGTTGAAGAGGCAGGCAGTTTATCCCCCACATACTTCTCATATGTCCATTTACTCTGTGGTCCCACTGGCTGGCCACACTTCCAAAGTAATGTATCCCTGACTTCTCTTTTTGGGGGGGATATTGGTGTGGTCAACATGAATTCTTTTTCTTTAAGATTATTTATTTATTCATTTATTTATTTATTTATTAGAGAAAGGGGAAGGGAAGGAGAGAGGGAGAGAAACATCAATGTGTGGTTGCCTCTCACACGCCCCCTACTGGGGACCTGGCCTACAACCCAGGCATGTGCCCCAACTGGGAATTGAACTGGTGACCCTTTGGTTTGCAGGCTGGCACTCAATCCACTGAGCCACACCAGCCAGGGCTTTGACATTAGTTCTAATTCATTCTAAGGAAATTACCATAAATATCCAGAGTAAATTATAAGGAATTTCAATGTAATTTTGTTTGCGATAGCAAAAATATGAACACGACTTAATTTTCAAAAACAGGAGCTGGTTATACAATGGAATATTCAGGAACAAAATTATATAATATTCTGTAGAAGAATATTAAGTGTTGTGGAAGAATATTAAGTGTCAAAATACAGTTAGTTGAAAAATTATAAATAAGGCATACATAAATGTGTATGTAAACTTAAAATACTACATCAAATATTAAAAAGTACTAGATATGATAGAATTATGAATGATACCCCTCTGTTGAGTAGTCATCTTAACTATCAAAAATGAATTTGTAAAAAATGTATAATTAAAAAAATTTATAGCCTCCTTAAGGGCTTCCACAGGCAGCCAACCAAATATCAAGGTTTTGATAGCCATGTGTAGCAACATATAGTTACTTGCATTCCTTTTAGTTTGATAAGGAATTCCTGAGAACACAATTGCTACAAGCGGAGAAATAAATCTCTAATGGAAACATTTCTGACTCCCTGGTCATCACGGGGAGACTCTTTAAAAGGAGCTTCCAGGAGCCTCCCCAAAGATCTCCCTCACAGCCCAGCCCGGGTCGCTAGTCTTGCCCAGGGAGGAAGCTTCATGAAGAGTTAAACGAAGCTTTCTCAGTGTGACAGCGACATGGATTGGCCACACGGAAGCAGGGAGTGCAGCTGGAGACCTTTCGCAGATTGGAAATATTGCAGACTCAAAATCAGACTTGGTTCTTTGAGCCATAAGAGATCCTCCTACTTTTCGGTAAGCACAACGACCTGAATTTTTTATAACTCTTCTGCCTTTACTCACTACGTAACAACTATAGCAGGATAGAAGAGAAATTGTTAGTTTACCAGTTGGCACCTGCTCTACACTTTGGGAAAGAGTTGCCGTAATTAGGAACCCTTTGATGGAAGCTTGGACAAAAACAACAAAGAAGGAGGGACAGGGATTTGAGGCAATTTAGTTTCTTATGCGGTGGGGTGGGGTCCGCGTGAGGAAGGAAGAATTCGATACACTGCTCGACCCTCCCAGTGCGGCCACGTACTCAGTTCAACCCACGGGCATTCCGTGAGGCGTGGGGCCGAAGATCCGTAAGCCGCCTGCCCTGCCCCCAGGGACTGTCCCGTCATCGCAGCCTGTGATGTCATTTGTAAGCTGTTCATCAAATTGCGGCAAGTTCCTGGAAACATTAAAACCCTAATGATGAACCGTCTTCTCAGGGAAAACGGGAACGCTGCATCACGAGGAAAGCTATCTGCCGTTCTCGCCTCCGAGGTCGCCAGCGTGCGGAGGAGGGACAGGGCGCGGTAACCAGGTGCGCTGAATACAGGCCCCCGCGCTGTAGGGAGGCGTGGATTTCCCCGGTGGTGCGACCCGCTCTTCGCCAGGCGCGGGCTCTCTGTTCTTCGGCAGGCTTGGGCTGTCATGCACAGTGTTCAGTGATTTTATTTCACCGTGGGTTTTTTAATCTACGTACTGGCTATATTCTACTTTAAAAATAGCTTTATTTAAATCAATGTAAATTGATTCACGTTTTGAAACTTTATTCTTGGGCAGTAAGCTCCATGGAATCATGATTTTAATGTGCAAATTCTGTGTTTCTAATTTCATTAAAATAAGTAGGAACAGGAAAATAAAAACTGTTCATCAGCATGTCTGCTGAGAAGCCAGATCACACCTGAGCAGTGACGAGGTGGCCCAGAAACCATCACGAGAGCTCCGATCTCACTGTGTCTGGGGTCACATCCCAGCTCCTCCGGGACAAGGCCGTGTGGTTTGGGTCAACCTCGGTTTCCTCACCTGTACTTACTCGCTGTGTTTGTTGTGAGAAATAAATGATCTGACATATTAAAAGTATTTAGTACACATTTTCAAGTAAGCTCAGGGGCAGAATAAAAATCTTCTCCAACTCTAAAACAAACAAGGAAGGAAGGAAGGAAGGAAGGAAGAAAGAAAGAAAGAAAGAAGGAAGGAAGGAAGGAAGGAAGGAAGAAAGAAAAGAAAGGAAAGGAAAGGAAAGAGAAGAGAAGAAAAGAAAAAAGGAAAGAAAACCCCCTGGAGGAAGAAGAGTATTTAGGACAAAAACACACCACTGAGAAGTGCCAGCTATGATGACGTCACCCGGTGGGAGCGTTCCAGGGGACCGCCGAACACTGTCCTGAGGGCTTTCTCTGTTCACAACCACAAAGGGCGCACCCTGAAAAGATCTGGGTTCTCGGACACACTCAATGGGCGTGTGGCATGCCTGTCATCTGCAAGCCCCTAACCAGGAAAGGCAGACCCTCAAGCCCCGCCCGGGGAGGCGTGGGCCTGGCGGCAGGGCCACCGAGCGCACACCTGTCCTTGTCTGACCGCCCCTGACGAAGGAGAGACGCTCCAGGGGAGCGGGGGCCGCTTCTGGGCTGGACGTCGCCAAACACCACTTCCCGTTCTCTTACTGGGTGAGGACAGAGGCGCCGACTCCGCTGCCGAACAAAACGGCCCGGGAGAAACCCTCAGCGACTCGCACGAAGAGGAAACGCCCACACTTTGGTGACTCTCTGACTCCCACCTCCCTGTGTTTGTCCCTCCCTCCACCGTGGCAGCCCACGGCGTAACAGCAGCGAGCTCCCTCCTAAGGCCCAACTCCCATGCGCTTGCGTGTGCAAACACCGTCGATTCGCTGAGTCACTGAGCCTCCAGAGTATAATTTTCTGAGTGTGAACATCAGGGATGAGACACAATAGAATGTCATCTCAGTTCGTTAGTATTTGAAAATAACTGTGTAGACTCCGCATGTGACTCTACACTCAAGTCCTCTAAAGAAGAGGCTCGCTGGTCAGGTGGATATTCTATTTCTTAGTGTGTCATTTCAATTCCCTGACAGCATTCCTGATTCTGGGTGCTCACGGGACACACACACACACACACACACACACACACACGTATCACCTCCGTTAACAAAACCCACCATTCGTGCTATTACTGCACACAGCAGTGTCCTCCGGGCACACAGCAGCCTCCGTGTGTGTGCAATGAATGAATGAATGAGTGAGTGAATGAATGGACTGTTAAAACTATGTTTAGTTATTTCAGCTGATTCACTCAGCACTATGTCCGTGGAGGTGTGCTGGGCTGGGAACACGCAGGGAGATCTCCAAGAGCTCAGCGTCCTCAAAAGTGAGAAGGAAAATCAAGAGTTACCCTAGCAGGTGCATGCTGGGAACGCCGCAGCTATAACTTACTCTGTGGGCTGGAAGTGGGGAGGAAAGCAGGAGGTAAGCTCGGCGCAGTTTCTTGAAGTGGTGAGGGTGTCTCCGAGGCACGGGACCGGTGGGCCTCGCCGAGAGGCAAGCTGGGAGAGCTACCTCTAACAATGCTGGCATCCCAGCTGCTGAGAGTGTCAGCCGTCGATGATACAGGCTCTCTCCCTTGGCCGGCTGGTCACCCTTTCTAGGGACGTGAAGTGGTACTGAATTTTTTAGGCACACTTATTTCATCTTAAGTTACATTGCTGAGTTATCAGCATCACAACAGAAGAGGACGGGCCTACCTCACTTGGCACGCGATTAAAGGACGTGAACTGAGGCTGGAAATGTACTCCTTGAGGAGAAGGTAATTTCTGTTTTGTTTACATCCGAAGCGGTCCGTGCTTCCGTTCAGAGCTGAATGGATTTAGGGAGGAGTCTTGTTCAGGGAAGAGTAGGTCCAAGATGACAGCAGCTTGAAATTGACTCCTGATGTCAAAATCGTGGCGGAAGTGGCAGAAAGGATTCCGCCTGACTGAGACCTGTTTGTTGTGAATTGCTAATTACTGTAATTATTAACATTCAGAGAATTGCAAAGCAGAACAATTTTCAGACTTGACTGCTTTTCATTTGCGTGAGAGAACTACATTAAAATAAAATAACACAGCCACAGAAAAAGTAACAAAATGTTCTATAAAATTCCTCAGGAACAGTCTATTAGAGAGCTATAGAAATTGTTCAACAATGCAGATTGCCATTTTGTTCCACTTCTATGAAATATTTTTTTAGACATTTCAGAGATAGTGCTTGGAAAGAGGAACTTCTCACAAAGGCTGTGTATTTAGTTCCTTCGAGATCACAGGGACAGCACCTGTCTTCATCCACGGCCTTCCTGCCAGCCCCCAAATAGCCTTTATTAAATATAATGTTAAATCTCCTTTATTGCTCACACAAAAGCTGGGAATTGTATGCCAAAGAAATCAATACATATTCTAAGCAGAAGAAAATTTATAGAAATACCTAGGCATGTTGGCGATTATAAAGAATTTTTACTTACGCCTCCTGGATAAAAAAGAAAAGAGAACGTTCATACAAAAAAAAATCCTCAGACGAGTACTTTGAAATTGCTTTCTGTCTGAGATTCAATTCAAAATTACTAACTAAAACGAATAAGTATGTATCCTTGAGCTGGAAGCTGAACCAAACCGAGAACAACAGTATGATTTGGAGTAGTGTTAATTTAAATCAAAAAGTAAGCTCGAATCAGTATTTTTCTATTTTGTTGAAATGACAGGTTCGAAAAGCCACAGCTGACGAGGCCGCCTCCGTCCACGTCGTGTCTGTGTGGCCTGGAGACCAGAGACCCATCTCTGGAAATGCCAGCCCTCCCGGAGGATGTCAGAGTGACACACCTCGAAACGTGCTTCGCAAGCCTCCTCGGACCCGCCGTGTGGAGTTCATATTGAGTATGAACTTCAATACCTAAGCACTCACCAAGGGCGCGGCGATAACAATATCGCTTTTAGAAATACCGAATAAAGCTTCATCATACGCTGAAACGCCGCGTGCATAAGCATATTGATTACCCATTTTCAAGCTGATAAATGGGTAATTTGTCATTTACCACTTATTCGTTTGGGCAGACATGATCACATTTGGGTAAATAAATATTTTTACTACCAATCATCAGAGAAAAGGTCTTTTGAGGGATGCCAAGAAGAAGTTAGGCATAACCAGGCACAAAGAAGGCACATTTAGTTAGAATCAAAACTGAAATTCCCCCCTTAGCCACATCCAGGTAAAGGCTTTCTCATCTTCCTAATGCAGCGTGAATGTTAATGGGAAATAATTGTTTTGAATTTATTACACATTGTCATAAGATAATAAATATGGCTCTCACTCCGTAGCAGGCGTCCACCCATCCTCAGTCAAATCCCTCCACTCCTTTCAGAAAACCCCACGTGTGGCTGCTACCTAATGCCGGGCTTCCGTGTGGTCAGGTTCCTAGGCTGCCGGGGCCCGGGGTGAGCCTTTCTCAGACTGATGCTGCGAGGGGGCTGTTTTTGCCTGGACACAGCACGTTACTGCTAGATGCTTGGCTTCCCACGCTGGTGTTACCCAGCCGTCTTCTAGTCTTGCCCCTGGATTTCCTAGGATGATGTGCTCCCTGGTCAGTAAGCCCCTGACCATCTGCCACGTGCGCCCCAGGCCAAGGAGGCAGGCCGTGGACACCCCCCAGGATGGAAGCCCTGTCCCTAAGGTACTTCAGGCTTTTCCACCCACGCTCACGTCACGGCATCACCACTGAGCCTTGTCCCACTGGTTTTCAGATCCATCTTTGTTCCCCTAAACCTGAGTCTCTGGGTCCTCATCACGCGTAGGCGGACTTCTCGCTCCTTTGCTATGAGGCCAGGGACAGGGAAGAGAGCTACTATCGCCTTCCATGCCAACTGCGCCTGAGCGATGAGACACTGCAGGAGCAAACGCAGGGGTCTCGGGTCTGGCTGCCCCCGGGGGGCGTAATTAACTGGGACGAAGTCACACACTCAGCCTGACGAATGCTTCCATACACACTGATTTTTCCTTATTCTTTTTACTTTTGTTGTCTTAAAACATCACTTTTCTGGGGGGGTAACTATATCTTCTCCGGCCTTCTCTGTTTTCCACCGTTTTTGGGTGTCTGCTTGCATTCGTTGGAACTGCTCCCTAGCTACTGTGTGGTTCACCACCCCAGGCCGCTGCTGAAGCTGCGCTGGGTTCTTCATTTCGGTCACTGTGCTTTCTTTATTGAATTTCTGTTTTGTCCTTCTCCAAATCTTACACTTTAGTCTCCAACATGTACGTTTCGGTTTCCAGATGGAATGTCCAAACCTGGACTTCTTTTCACTATCAATCTGACACTTTATCATTGTAATCTGTTTGATACTCCAATCTGTCCAGTTCTTGCATGCCTGTTTCCTTTGTCTCTTGCGTCTTCTGATCCCCCCGCCCCCCGCCATGATGTCTGATTCTTTCTGTGCCCACTCGTCTTTGACACGGGCTGACGGCTTCGATAGGCACGTTCCTGGCAGCTACGCCCGCAAACGTGCTGTTGAAAGCAACACAAGCCAGAGGACTGGGGATCAGTGTCTTTAAAGCAGTAAAAGGAAAGAAAGGGCAACCTACCAAAACACCTTTCAAATTTTAAAGCAAAATAAAGGCATTTTCCGATGGACAGCAGAAAAAATAGCTAATCAGCAGCAAGCCTGTGATATAAACAGCCTTAAAGAAAACCCCTCGGACAGAAGAAAAACAACTTCGGGTTGAAATATGAACCTGCACAACGGACCAAAAAGCACGAGAAAGGTCGATTGGTGGGTAAATGATTTTTAACTTTTAAATTTGAAAATCTCATTAAAATATAATTGAATTTTAAACAAAAACAACACTGAATTGTGGAATTTATAAGGTAGGTAAAAGTAATATGGATGACATCAACAGCATAAAAAGTAGAGAAATAAAAGTAATTATAAAGTTCTTACAAAGTTCTTATAGAGTATGCAGTTTTATATGATAGTACTTAAAGGTTGATTTTTGTTTGGATAAAGATGTATGCTATATATAATTTTTAAAAACACTAAAAAGATTTATACTGAATAAGCAAATATAAGAGATCAAATAGAATCATAAAAACATTAAAAACTTCATCCAAAAAGAAAGCAGAAAAGAAGAAAAGACAAACCAAGAACAAATGTGACAGAGAACAATTAGCAAGATGTCAGGTTTAAACTCAACCATATTAATAAACACATTAAATATAAATGCTCAAAGCACCCTGATTAAAATTAAAATGTATTGGATTAGAAAGAAAGACTCAACTTTATGCTCCCTGCAAGCAGCTCACTTGAAAGGTAGACAAACAGATTAAAAGTAAAAAGCTGAAAAACGCGTTCTTCGGTCACACTCATCCGAAGAGCGGCGGAGTGACCCCATAATATCAAACAAAGGCTTCAAAGCAACAGATATGACCAGGGATGAAAAAGGATCCGTTCACAGCGAAGTGGGGTCAACTCATCAGGAGCCCGTCATTCTGAAGGTCTGTGCACCCAGGAAAAGACCTTCATGAACCCAGGAGTGCAGGCAGACGCAACTACACGAGGCAGACAGACACAGTGAAAGCCAAAGATTTCAATATCTTCTTCCACAGCTGGCAGAGAAAGTAGACAGAAAACCAGTGGTGACGTAGAAGGTTTAAGGTCTGGCAGATGTTTCTCCCTCGTTGATATTTACAGAACGCCCTACACAATAATGACAGAGTGTACATTTTTGCAAAGACACACGGAACATTTATCAGGAAATAATTTCAGAGTTTAGTAACTTGTCTGAATGCACGAACAACATATGAAAATGTTTATATACACAAAACATACATTTAGGTAATATAATTTTTAAATAATGTATATGAATATATAGGAATAAGTGTAAATGAGTAGCAAAAAGTATATGCAGACTATCCAGAAAAAATGATAACATTCATGAAAAATCACCACGGAATGCCTAAAGAAAGATACCAGATGCATAAATAGAATAATTCAATACTTTAAGATGCCAGCTTTTCCAGAATAATACGAATTTCGAACAATGCCCAGAACGTTCACATTCATGAACCAGGGTGTAGGTCAAAGGCTCAGCCACAGAAGGGTGGGGAGCTTGTGCCACATCCCTGCGATGGAACACACTCATACAGAACTGTAAGAAGTAAACCACAAGTACACGGAACGAGGGTGGACTGAGAATAACACTGAGCGAATCCCATCAAATTACACGCAGTACATGAATCTCAACAGCAAGCAGAACTGAACAATGGCCCGTTGTAATGTTTAATCATGCTCGCACATTTCCGTATTAATGCCCAACGTCATAACCTGCATGTTTTTATACGCTTTCTCTTACAAATTGCCAAGGCTACTAAATAAAACTTTAAAACCTACCGTCTTCACTTTAAAATGACACTTGGCTTCAACAGGGCTGAGAGGGCCGGTTAAGTTTGCTCTGGGCACCGTTTTCTCCCGTTGAAGCCGATCGTTTCTCCGCAGCCGCACATCCGTTGTCCCTGCTCTTCCCTGCGCCCACCTCCTCCAAAGATCACTCCCCTTAGAGTGTGAACCACAGAATGCAGCAGCTCTGTGCAAGGAGGTGTTGAGCATCTGAGCGGAATTACTTTCTAACTATTTCTTATTTTACTGTTCACATAGCCCAGAACCCAGAGAGTTATTTGAATAGAATACTCTTGCTGACTCATGTTAAACACAGGGTCAAAGCAATAATGCCTAGTGATTTATTTCCCATGTGTATATTTTTATCACGTTATTTAGTACCTGGCATTTATTTCTGTCTTTTGGGCATCACATAGCTAATTTGGAAGACTCACCTTGAGTTATATGCCCATTTCCAAACTTCACTCAAATGAAAGTCCCCCCACCTGATCCCGAACTAGTATTCGATCTGCAGAGAACGCCTGGGGTCTTGGGCTCGAGTCCCAGATCCGCCATCGACAGGCAGCACATTCCTATTCAAATTGGTCTCATCCTCCAAATCTCTGTGCCGTCGCCTCCAAAGCAAAAATGTCGATATTCGTCTCCCTTAGATAAGCTGCTTAATTCTGTTTCTAAAAGAATGCAAGTTGCTTGATGAGTCTTCCATAAAAATGAAGTGAAATAATCTCTACAAAATGTGGGGGGCAGTGTTCAATACTTAGCAGTTATGGGCAGGACTGATATTATATATTTGGGGTGTTACCGATGTCTCCGGACACTGCATTCCCTGGGCCGTGTGTATCGGCTACTACCCACCCTCCTCCTTTAAGTAGCTTCTTGATAATAGACTTCACTTATCTCCAATTTCGCCTGTAGATTCAACAGAATTTCACACAAAATTCCAAACAAATTTTTTTTGTAGAAATCAGCAAGCTGATTTTAAAATTTGGATGGAAAATTGAAGGACCTAGCTAGAATAACAGAAGCAATTTTGCAAAAGAAAAAAGATAGATTTCTTGACTTTAAGTATTAATGGAAAAATGTAAAATACTGTCATATATAACAATGGAACAGAATAGAATGTATATATATAAATATATGTATTAAATTTTTTAACAAAATTACAAAGGTAGCTCAATGGATGAAGGGATGTCTTAAAACAAAAAGAAACTAGGTCTTCACTACATATTTGCAAATAAACTTAAAATGGATCACAGTCCTTGCTGTAGAACCCAAAACTTTTAAAAAGAAACCAAGGGGAAGATCTTTGTGATTGTGGATTAGGTGAAGATATTTTAGATAGGATAGAAAACCACCACCCATAAAAAACTGAGAATTGGACATCTCCAAAATTTAAATTTGTGCTCTTCAAAAAAGTCTATGAAGAAAATAAAAAGGCAAACCACAGACGAGGAGAAAATATTTGCAAAACACAGAATTGAAATGTCACTTGCGTCCATAATGCACGAAGAAGTCTCCTGACTTAAGGACAGACACAAGCCTGTTGAAAAGTCAGCCGGAGGTCTGAGCAGACCTTTCAGCACAGAGACCGCCTGGGGGGTGCCCGACCAGCACCCCTGCCCCTTACACAGCGAAGCCTGCTGTTTCACTAAGACGCCTCCTTTATTTCCCCTCGAGCCCCAGGGTTTGGGGACAGATACGGACGACTCCTGGGCCTGACATCCCACACTCAGTGGACCATCGGCCCTGCATCCCTCCCTCCCTCCCCGCCATCACGCCGTCAGCTTTAAAACAAGTGACAGATGCTGTCTCTCTTTGCTCGTCATTGTATACCAGGACCTAGTCCAATATTTAGAACACAATCGGTATTCAATAAATATTTTATGACTGAAGGAACAAATTAAAAATAGACCAAACACGCAAGATCTAGGTGAAGCCTTACCTAGCGCTGCCAATCACCTGACCAATCAAAGTTTGATTTGCTCACCTGTAAATCATCCTACTAATACATAATTCAAAAAGTTATCATAAAGATTACATGAAAGGTAATACACAGAAGTCCTTTTTGCTCGGTGTATATGCTCTGTAAATGTGAGCTTTCTTTTCTTCCCTTTCTTTGAATCATTAATGACAACCTTGGCATATATTTGATCATAACATGGGTTCTCTAAACTTCAAAGAAAAAAAGGAAAAAGAGAAGGCGCCTCATCGGGGGCCGCGCGCTTCAAGGGGCGGCGGCGGACCTGTGTTCACGGAGGGCGAAGGGCGGGCCTTCCCCGGGCTTTCAAGTTCTGGGCCCAGTTCATCGTTATTCGGGTACCGGCACCAAATAAGCGCCACTGCGGCACAGTTCATAAGTGCAAAACATTTCATCTGTGGCTGGGACACAGGAGACACATCATCGCATCCAATGTGTGTGCACAGAAATTCCACTCCGCCATCCGCGGGCTGTCGCAGGCCCCGGCGTAACTCGGAATTTCTGACGGGCAGCCCGGCTCACGGACGTTACAGGGATTTGTGGTGTGGGCTGTCGGACACTCGCTGGGAAGGTAAAATAATGAACGAGTTAGATTTTTTCATCTGTCTGGGAGATTCATCTGTGACAGATGTAATAGTGATAATAATGTAATCGTAATTGCGCTATTATGCCATATTATTATGACAGTTAAGGTTATAATTGAGTGTCACACCCTTTTAATTCAATAAGTTATCACTACATTAGAAATCTGTTACTTAAAGGTTTACATCTAGCCGAGATTTTCCTTCTCTTGACGGTAGGAAAATTATATGTTCAGATAAAACATCACCCCATGGCTTGAGTGACAAACTCAGTATTAAATTTAGATTTCTGACAGATATCAACTGTGTGAGGTCTTGGATAATGCCCTAAATTTTCACCCATGCACCACCTGCCTTTTCTCTCTCTCTCTCTCTTCCTCTCTTTTTCTCATTCTCTTTATCTCTCTATTTTCACTACGGGAGCTTATTTTTTAAAATTTGCCCTCACCAGTCATTCATCTGTTTGCACGCGCTCTCCTGACCTCATCTAACGGGACCTGTTCACGCCCAGGTTGGAGCCACCAATGAAGGCAGCCGTGGGCACGAGACACAGGTCTGGGCAGGAAGGGAGAAAGAGAGAGAAAGAAGCTAGCGTGGTAATGCTGGCAGCCTGCCAAGGCTCTGCTACTCTCTCGTGGTTTCCCCTCGTCTGGCCAGACGGGTCGCTGGTGCCGTGGCCATTGTGACTCCCGTGGCGACCCCTTCTGAGCAACCTCCCTCGTCGTGAGAGGCACAAAGTCCGGGCTTACAGGCAGCAAGCAAGCCAACTCAAGCTCTCATCCAGCTTCGACGCCGTCCAATCAGTCACCTAGACCACAGCTTCTGAAAATGGCATTCACGTAGGAGCCACCACAGGACCTGGTGAACATGCAGACCTGACCTGGGCAGGGCTGCGTGGGGATGAGAGCCTGCGTTTCTAACCAGCTGCTGGGCCCTGGGCCGCGTCCCTAGTGACAAGGACTGTATCACCTACACTCCTGGACACGAGCTCCCTCCCCCATGCTGCTGGCTGACCTGCTTCCCTGCCTCTCTGTCCCACTCCCCCTCGATTCCCACATTCTTACAACTCTGCTTTACATTCAAAATTAAAAAACGTAATTCAACTCAGCATCAACCAGACGTACAAAGACTGCACCACTATTTCAAGGAGTATTTCCTCCGTTGTACAATTTTTCTAGTTCTAAGAAAGAATAGCATGGCTGAACGCACACTGGCGGTGTAATTTTACAGAACTAGGTGTGAATTCCAATTACAGCTCTTAACAGCCAGGCGAATTTTAGAACGAGTTATTCAAACTCATGTCAGTCTTCTCATCCACAGAACGAAGATAATAACATCTCCGCCGTAGGATTTTTGTGAAGCCTAAGTAAAGAACATAAAATAGTCTTTGGCATACTATAAGTTCTTGATAAATGCTGGGAAATGGTGATTAGATATATACTCAGCTCAATGGAATCACTCAATGTTAAACAAAATTATTTTTCATTTGAAATGTAGTGTGCTAAATGTGTCAAAGTTTAAGCAAATGCTTTTTTTTAAAAAAAAAAAAAGGAAAAAAGAAAAAATCAAGGCGTTATTGACTGTTCCATGCTTGGCGAAGTGACTATTTTTAAATTGTGAATTTCATTTGAGATAAATTATTTTGTGTTATAAAGTGCCTGTGTGGCAGATTTTTAAATCAGCTTTCACCGCCTTTGAAATACATTTGTTAATTGGAAACAAAGTAAGTGGCTTAAAATTTCAGTTAATGCAGCAACTCTAGTTAATATTTTCTAAATGGTGCTTGAAAATAAATATGTATGTATACAAAAGTACTTGGTAAGCAGCTACATTTGAAAAAACACCCCTCCCCAAATCACTAGTGCATCAAGATATATCGATGCATTACTAGAATGGTCTCTAGTAATTTGCCGCTAACAAGTTTTAAGAAATGAATGACAGCCAAAGGTATTTTGAGAGAGTTCTTTTGCAGCTGGCAGGAATCTGGCTTCTGTGGACTGACTCCCCATTCAAATGCGACTATATGTTGTAGAAGGGCGTGCCACTGGTTCAGACTGTCCTTCACTCCGGGATGCGCTTGCCTTGGCGGGGAAGCCAGCTTTTAGTTTGGAGTGTGTCGCATCTCTGTCTTTTGACAACAATAAAACGGACAGATGAGGAAAGCACACTATGAGTTCATAGAAGAAATGCCCGCCCACTTTCCCCAAACTGCTCGTGCTGGGAAAGGAACAACACCCACCCTCCCTCGGGACAATCAAGCCAGGCTTTGGGGATATTTTCAAGCACCGCCCTCTCGCACCGTTGAACTCCCTCTTGGGGACGGGCAGCTCTGGGTCCCTTTCCTAGTCTGGATTCCCTGCCCCATCGTGGATGTGGGGCCCGAGGCTGTGGCAGGATGCGCCTAGATTCAGGGCGGGGCAACGAGTGGTGCAGTCCTGGGGGGAGAAGAGCCTGCTGTCTCCGGGGTCTTCCCCACGTGCAAAGAGGCCACGTCCCCAGGCAGAGGGCACAGCTTTCCGCCACACACTAAGTTCCATTTCCTCCACGTGACTGCTGTCTCTTGTGTTCCTCTCTCCCTTTGATGAATTGCTTTGAAAGTTCCCCCTCCATCTCTAGTAGATAGATCTGTAGATCTCTACATATGCTCAGATATACAAGATATATGTGTCCAAATCACATTGAGATAGACAGACGGATGGACATTCTCATCCTTTCTCTCATCTCTCTCTCTCTTGCTCTCACCACTCTTCCCACCCTCTTTCCTGTGTGTGAGTGAAAATAAGGGAGTTTGTACATTATATTCTTACCAGAATTCATCTGCAGAAATTCTGTCCTTGAAAGGGACTATTATTATGGTTCATGATTTTTTAAATGGTATCTTCATGGCACATGACAGAAAATAGCATTTTCAGAAGCATTTCCATGATCTCTAGTATGCTTACACACACACACACACACACACACACACACACACACACCCCTGCTTTAAAATGCAGCCAACTCCTGATCATTCTGTGAACAGGAAGTCAGGAAATATGCACAATTCATTGAAATCTGTAGATGTTTTTTGTAAATTTTGTCTGATCCCGTTGGTTCAACGTTCTTTTAAAACGCTCATCAGATCATTCACGAGTAGCAAAAAATTAATTTGAAGTCTGAAAACTTTGTTTACTTTTTGTCCTTTTTACAAATACTGAAATGCTGCCCCCCCCAAAAAAATCATCAAGGTATGAGGGGAAAGTGTCAAATTTAGACCCAAATATAGACATAACATATTTGACCCCAGATTAAAAACGAGGTGCATGTTCATGGCTATGGATCCAATCACAACATGATTCTATACACAAATACACGTGCATTTACAATGCTGACAGCAACCTGATTACAAACCGACACACAAACACACACATTTACACACGCATATTGATGGCATTTGTATTACGCATCGATTCACCCCTTTTGGAGCAACAGTGTTCCATCCCCTCTTTATTCGGAACACCCCACACTTCCTTTAAGAGCTCTCTTCTGCGAAATCCCCAAGACTTCAGGATGACAAACTTATAAAAAAAATAAACACATCTTTTGGAATTATAATCTACTACGTACTTATCTCTGTGCCCCTTCACAACGTCAGGTTTTTGAAAGGCAGTTATATGCACACACACACACACACACATGCCATATATATATATATACATATATATATATATCTTGTCTTAAAATTTTACAAATTTCTTCTCATCCTAAGTATTCCACGCTCCAAAGATCTAATAAGCAAAATGCAGGAAATAGTTAATCAAATTCATAATAACTTATAAGTACACAAATCCTATCATCTCCAATGGTTAGAACTTAAGAGAAAATCATGCCCCTATTTGAGTGTGAGTGTGTGTATGTGGTGTGTATGGCAAAAATACCCACCCACGTATAATACTTTACAAGTACTCAACATCTGTCAAAGAAAACTGGGGCAAAATTTAATCTCAGAGTCACAATAAAGGGAGTGGGACTTGGGAGGCCGTGCGGTGTGTACGGAAAAGGAACGGGAGCAGTGCGAGATGCAGCCCATCCTGATTTTAATACACGAGGACTGACGCGCGTTTTACCTAAGATCAGAGAGGGACCGGGATTACTCTCATCCTGAGACATCGCGCAGGGAAGCCGTTCACGATCACAACAGGGACGTGGTCGCCTCCCGTGGGCATAATTTCAGGTGAAGCCGTTGCTTCCCGTGACCTTCCTGCTTTTGTGAGTGTCTCATAATGTATTTTCAATATAACGTTGTCTATAGCTAAAATTGTCTTCATTATTTCCGCTTGTAAACAAGAATTTTCCTGGGCATGTGTAGCAGCCATCTGAATTCTAAAAATTCAAAACAGGTTTTTCACCTTCTCAGCCACAAAAATAACTTCTTATTACTTTATTTGTGAATCTATCTATTTTTGCTAATGCTAGCTAGAAAAAGAGAAATCATAATTTCAAGAAATTAAGTTCAAGGCACGCAGGCAGCAATTCCAGGTACGGAGTCTTTCTCACAGACTAGAGTCTTTAGACACATTGAAAGGATGAGAGAAGCAGTTACCATGATAATGCAAGAACCTTATGCGTTTCCATGGGCATCCAGCTGCCTTCGACATCCCCAAATTGACAAGGTAACGGTTTCTCACGTACCTCCACTGACGCCATCACATCAGAAGCGCCAGACCCAGAGGAAGCGTCTCCTACAAGATCTATTGGTATTTAAAAAGGAAGGAAAGTAAATGCAGAGGGCCATGATAACACACCATTAGGTCTCTTAACGTCCCTAATGGTCCATAAATTCGCCTGGTTTATAATGGACTCCTGCTGTACACATTGCCTTTCACACCGCAGATTTGGGGAAGGTGAGAGAATGGAATTGGAGGTGATGAGTGTGAAGGCTAGTGTGATGGATACACAAATAAAGTTTGTCTGGAGCCAACATTTACAAAGTGCAATGGACGACTGTTCAAAACCAGGAACAGACTGTGGTAATGAGAAAACAGTCAAGGAACGCACACCAATTCAGTATTTTAGGTTAACTGCTTTGTTATTAGTACAGAGAGGTCGAACATTAGTTCCGTCTAATTAGACAGAAATTACGCAGTGTTTGGTAATTGAAGCAGAATTCTGCAGTTTGCTATAACTTTGTGCTGAACCTAATACAAGAAATAAAGAATTACAATCTTTAAAAAGACACTTATTTGGCATCAACGCTGAGCCGAAGCAGAGGCTGGTAGATGACGGAGTTTCATTATTTCTGTGAGGTAAGCTAGCTAACTCAATCAGATGTGCAGGACAGCGTATTAATAAGATACTAGGTGGTATTTTTAGGGTAACTGAAAGTACTTCCAGCAGCCAGAGACTTAATGCCCTTTCTTCTATTTATTTCCAGATTCCCTGATTTGGTATATGTCCTCAAATTAAGACTCTCTATACCGTATTTTGCCATGTATCACACACACCCACATTTTTGCGTGCATTATACATGGCATTATTATCCCCATGGTGTGTAATCATTACACCCATGTATAATGTGCAACTTTATTTTTCCCTCAAAAATTCGGGCAAAATACGGTAAAAGTAGCTGAGACCCATCTTCTCTGGGACCTCAGTTAAAACTGTGCTCATCTAAACAATAATTTTTAAGCTCTGTAGACTTTAGTGCATTCCATGTTCCGGAGATCTGCCACCCGTCGGCGATAAGGCGACAACCGAGAGGGACGTGGCCTCCTGCCCCGGGGCCTTACAGGTCCGTGGGGAGCACGGAGGCTGCATGGCTGTTTCCTGGTCGTGATCCAACTGCAGGACAGTTGGACGGTGCCCGGAGAGACCACGCACGGAGGAGGCAGGTGGCACAAGTCCAGGAGCCGGGCAAGGCTGGTTCGAGGGAACCTGAACTCTGCGTCAGCTCCCAGCAAAGGCGCGGGAGGGGACATTCAGAGGAAAGGGGACGATTCCGTAGAAAGCCTTGAGGCACGAAGTATGGACATGGTAAAAGACCAGGCAGGCACTCCGGGCCCCTTTAAAAAGTTTATTTTCACTCCACGTGTCTGAGGGAAACATGGTGGAGTGGAGGACGCCCAGAAGAAGGAGTATCGTCCACCTTCCCACGCACTGGCCGCGGCCGAGGCTCAGGGTGTCTGCGGAATGACCTCGGGGGGCTGTCACGCTGCCATTTCTGACCTGGTGTCCCCTCCCTCCTCCCTAATCCATCTCAGGGTGTTTCTGCTTCGAAAGCCAGGGACCGGACTCATTTTCTGAAAGTGAATTTAATTTCTAGCTTATTAGCTTATCTACACCACGAAGTCCTCTGCCCCTACAATTCCCGATAGAAAGGAGGCAAGTTCCCCTTTCAAAAGCTCTGTGTGTGCCGGGCCGGGACCACAATAAGTAACAAAACACGCGTAGTCCTGCCTTCACACACCCTACCCTCTAACAGGAAGTCAAAGCAAGTGCAGCAAGGACCGTTATATAAAACTGAAATCATGCAATATTTCTACAATCGCAGCCAGCATCTCAGAGAGTGCAAGGACGAGAGAGTCAGCTGACCCCGCCAAGGCACTCCCTGCCACGGATCACACAGGCTGCGGACCTCACAGGCTCGCGGCCGGGCTCCCTGCGCTCGGGCTCAGGTTTGCGGAGCCCCCGGTGTGCAGAGCCTCGTCATCCCGCGATTCTTCTCATGCACCTCCACCGCCTCGGCCTCCTGGCGCCTCCTTGAAAACGCAGCGCACACCTCATCTCGGTCCCGCACCTGCTGTCTCCTCTCCGTGAATGTTCTTCTCCTAAATTACCTCCAGGACCCCCTGTGCTCCCTCCCTTCTTTCACCAACGTCACTCTCAGTAAGAGATTCTTCCACCGCCCAACCGGAAAGTGCACCCCAACTCCCACATTCCCCTTCTCCGCTCCACCCTATCTCCATGGGAAAGGTTTCCGTATCATCTAGCATGCTTAGTACTGCTTTACACATATTTATTTACACGCATTTCCTCCCTTCCTTATCACTTGTAAGCTCCCAGAGTTCAGGGGCACGTCATTAGCACGGTTTTTGTTAATTCCTTCGGCATCCTGACCGCTTGCTGGAGTTGATAAGCCTTTCTTATTTGCCACGGTAAGTGTGGGTAAATTAGGCCAAAGTCAAGTAATCAACTAGCTAGTCGTTGGAGAAAACGAGAATTTGCTCAATATGAGTAATAATAAAATTCTATTTAAAAATGGCCTAATTTTTCTCATTGCTGAAGTGATCATGTTTATTACAGGAAAAAACAGAAACCAGATAAAAGAAGAAAGTAAGTACAAGCCATATTCCTGAAACCAAATGATAGACGTTGCTAATATCATCATAATTCCTAGGCCAAAAATGGGATCGTACTATTCAAACTACTCTGTGACCAGCTCGGTCAGTGTCCTACACGCCTGGGGTGCTCAGGCCTGTCCCGGACGGGCTCTGCCTGATGTCACACGGGCACAGCTGGCATGCTGTGGGGGGGCTCACAGGCGAACCACTCAGGGTCCGTCCCACTGACCAGTGACCTGCGAAGGTGGAGGAGGGAATGTTCCCCAGGGAAGAGCTGACCAGTGGGAGAAGAAAGCCAGTAGACACCTTGTCCCCCTTTCTCCTACGAACCCCTACCCTACACGGTCCAGGTCTACGTACAGTTTATACATGAACTTGGGAAAGACCGAGTCTCATTGATCCAGTCCTTGGTTTCCCCAGATCAATGATGCCTTCTCCTCGTGTTGACTCTCTCCGCTTCCCAACCTCACTCTCCCGGCCCCTCCCGTCCGGATCCTGGTTTTGAGATACCTACTAAAATCAGAACAGATAAACCACCTGCTGCAGGGCTTGCTTCCTGGGGAACCCACGTGAAGACACCTCATTTTTCCCTTAAAAATAAGTTAAACATCTTTAGATCACAACTCCATCTTCCTTATTGCTTTATACTCAGTACTACAGTGGTGTCGGACATAGAGTAGGCGTTTGATAGATTCCTACCAAATCTGCCAGTTTATTGATTGTTGCTCTATCTTTGCTAGATTATGTACCCTTCAATATGTTCACTCGGACCACGATTGGGTGTTCAGCTGGTCCTTGATTAAACCTATTTTAACCCACCATGGCTACGCAGCAAAGTCTTGGCTGCAACGCATGCTCACTGCCACATTCTCATAAGGGATTTGTGTGGATCCAAGGAGAGGCACGGTTTTAGGGCTGCGTTACGTGCATTTGAACAACAGTCACAGTATTCTCTTTATTTTAACGTCGGCCATCTTTCCAGCAGCCTGGGGGATTTTTACAACATCAACAGAGGGAGAGGCGTGGCCTCCACTCACCTGCTCTGTCAGGTTCAAAGCCAGCTGCTTTTATGAGATTGCATGGAGTGGGGCCGGCCAGCACGTCCGAGCCAGCGAGTGTGAAAAGAAACATTTAAACCCTAAAAATCCTTGCTGCTGAAATGTGTGTGTGTGTGTGTGTTTGATAATAGGATCTCTCCTCCCACTACTCCTCCCAGTACTAATTTATTTTTCATGTCACAAAACTCAGCACCAAACCAATGACACACCTTACCCCCTGCACTAAGCTGAAAACACTCAGACCGAGGTTTTCACTACAGACCACAGGCAGAGCGATTCCCAGGAGCTTTCCTCCAACAGTACGAGAAACCCCGACCACTCCTTACAATTATCCCTGCACGGATCAGCCGTAGTCCAGAGATCAGTGTGAGACGTATTCGAAGCTGAATCCATGCTGACAGAGAAATACTTTCTATTTGTCAAATGCTTGAAGTACCTCATTTCCAATGAACTGGATTATCTTTTCATACATTGTAGGCAACAGCTAAGATGAGGTTAACTCCTGCCTTTGTTACAGAGCAGAGCAGGCTGATCAGGGAGGAAGGGAAACAACAGAGTAATCGGTTGCAGAAACCGAAACATGTTTACTGCTTGGAAAACTTATCAGTCCATTCTCTGCATGAAAGGAAAAGCACACTCAGAAACCCATTTGCTACAGAGAGTTGATTGAATTCCTCCCCCATCAAAGGTAGTATTGCAACTTCATATTGGGAGATGGAGGGTTGCCTTTGCTTAGTATCCAGTTATTTGACAAGTAAGCTCAAATTGGCAGATCACAGATATTCAGCTAACAGCCTCTATCACACTATTTTAAATTATTTTTAATCCTCACCTGAAGATATTTTTATTATTGATTTTAGAGAGAAAGGAAGGGAAAGATATATAGATATATATCTTTGAGAGAGAGAGAGAGAAACATTGATCAGTTGCTTCCCATATGCACCTGACCATGACTGAACTCGCCACCTAGGTAAGTGCCCTGACCAGGAATCGAACCTGCAACCCTTTGGTGCACAGGACGATGCTCCGACCCACTGAGCCACCTGGTCAGGGCTGTCAGACTATTTCCTATCACAGCAATGCCACTGATGTTTTAAAAAGGCTCTTGAAACCCTTTCAATTACCTCCAAAGTTCCCTGTAATATGTGATAAATGTGCTTAAACATATTTCCTCACAGCTCTTGAAGAGTCTGAATTAAAGATGTATCTTTTCAGGGGGCAACAGAGCCCTATCGCCGATGGAAAATGAAATCACCAGACATCCGAGGGAAGAGCCGGTGGCTGAGTCGGGCTCCGGGGGCAGACAGCCCCGCAGCTCTGCCCACGACGGCCCGCCCTCGGTGCTCTCCTGCTCTAACACACACGGTGGACCCTCCCCCAGCATTGAAAACGTCACACGTCACAAAGAAGAATGCACACAGTGCAGGCTGAGGACGATGCTGGAGCCCTCTCTGGTATCACTGTGCTCAAAATGACAGTTTTCGTTCTGTGTCTGCACAGCGAAGGCGTCCGCGTGTGACCCCGGTCTGTAAATTTCCACGCGCCTATTGACATCGCATGTAGATGTCCTTGGGCAGATGAAGAACTGCCTGCCTTTCCGCTCAGCCGCGGGGCGCTGCCGCCCCCTCGGAGCCCTCTCTCTAATCAAAACGGCCCTTCCAGGCTGAGCGGGGGCCGGAAAGAATTAAGATAGAATGACAAAGGGAGGGGGGAAGCTTGCACCATTCTGGCCTACGTCAGTTGAAATATAATTTCTTACCAATACACACTCACACACACACACACACACACACACACACACACACACACACAAAACAGCTTTTAATAAAATGTTTTCAATGGTGTTTATTTAAAAAAAGAAAGGCCCAGTTACGGAATAAACATAGCCTTGTGAAAAAGCTATCGCCTTCACCACGGGTTTGCTCTTCAGTTTAAAACACAGTCGTGGCCTTACCTTCATATATTAAACTATGGCAGATTCTATCCCTTTAAAAGCCGTTCTGTCCTTTCTCAGGGCTGCAAGAATTGGGAGCAGCTAATGTCCAGTGAGTGTTCGACCGGAATGGTGCATTCCAGCTTAATATGCAGCAAACGGCATCTCCGAATGCTCCCTGCAAGTTCTTCATCTCACGGCGAGGTCATTACCTGCACTCACTTCCACTTAAGTTTAATTTTTAAGTGCAAAGGGAATTTGCTGTGGAAGTTGGACTCGAAACGTTCGTGACTGAGTCCTACTGGACTAGATCTCTGGAAGGAGGGCCGCCCCAAAGCTCAGCCCTCTCTTTGGGAAACCCACTCCCGCTGTTGAAAGTTTTGGCAACAGAAAACAGATTCTCATCGCATTCTCAAAGGCCACCCTGCTTCCCGAATGACAAGCGATCTTCCTTCTCTAAATCAATACACCCCTGGTGCACGTTTTCTTGAAAATATCTGTTGTAGGCATTTAGACTTAACAAACACTTTATTAGAGTTCTTCGCATTTCCTCTGCTGGCTGGAGATTGTTCTGACACCAGGGGGCGACGCAGAGAGACAAACATTAAACGCCACCCACAAGGGTCGCGGTGGCAGGACCACTGGGTGGCCTTTTCAGTGTGAAGCCACGTGGCCGCGTCAGTTTCTGCCAGACAGAAAGTGGACGTGTGTTCTGTTGGCATGTCAGCAGTTAGCTGGAACACAACCGCTTTTTAGAATTACAAGGTTACTTAATTGAAAGTAGATTTTTAAATTATAGTCATCGTTAAACACGAGGAGCTAAATTTTCGCTTGTATACTTAAAGCTGTTATTTGGAGCTGAATCGGGCAGGCAGTTTAATAAGCAACCAGAGATGTTTCAAATCGCCAAGATCATTACCCAGTGACATGAAAATCCCCAAACCAGAGGGCTCAGCAGTACACGGGCGCTTGCTAGTGACACCGACCTCATCGTCCGAAACAGGCCTGCAGAGACCACGACAAACCCTGGGCTGTCCAGAGAGGGGCAGAGGCCTTCGGGGACATGCTTGCTGGGGCCACAGCCAAGGGTGCCAATGTAAACGTTACAGAACCATCAGGGAGCTGGGAGGTAGAGTGGTGTCCAAGCCTTAATTCCCGAACCCGTGAATACATCCTCCGAGATGCTGAAAAGGACCCTGCAGACAAACTAGGATGCTGAGATGGGGCGATTCTCCTGGACAGCGCGGGGAGGTCCAATAAATAGGTCCCTCAGGAGGAAGGCAGGAGGGTCGGAGTCACAGAAGGGATATGGCCTTGGAAGCAGAGGTCAGCGGGGGGAGAAGATGTGATGCTGCTGCCTTTGAAAACGGAAGGAGGGGCCCAGGCGGGGAGTGTGTCAGAGCTCTAGGGTCTGGAAAAGGCAAGGAAGCCGTGCTCCGTTAGAGACACTGGGAAGAGTCCGCCCGTGAACACCTTCCTTTCCTCACCCGTGGGACACCTGATCTCCGGGGCCGTGAGACTCCTTTGCGGAAATCGGTGGCAGCGGCAAGAGGGCAGTTTGGAGGGAGGCAGCTAACGTTCCACCGAGAAGCTTTAGCCAGCGCCCGTTTGCCCTGCGCCTCCGGGACTGCCGTCCGCTCCGCTGCTCTGAACGGCTGTCCTCGCGCCCTCCCCCCTCACAGAGCACGCCCCTTAGAGAACCCGCTGTTGCAAATTCCTTCCCTGTCCCTTTGGGCTGTCCATCTTCTCCCAGACCCTTACCAGGTTACAACCCAAAAATGGCTTTCTCAAAGACCTCCACCCACCCCTTTGAAATGTAACCATGCAGGGGCGTCCAACCTTTCGGCGTCTCCGGGCCGCAGTGGGGGAAGAGTTGTCTTGGGCCACACATTCAGTACACGGTGACACATAATCGCACACAAAAAGATCTCATAATGTTTTAAGGAAATTTAGGATTTCGTGTTGGGACGCATTCACAGCCACGCCAAGTCGCATGCGGCCCGCAGGCCACCGGTTGGCCGCCCCTGTGGAAAGCAGGGTCTGTGGGAGGGTCAGAGCCTACGTCATTCCCTGAGCGCCAGTTAACTAATACAGGGGCCTGGCCCCGGGACCGACCTGCTCCCTGACGTCCTCAGTCCTTTCCCCCTGGGGTCCACAGCATCCTCTCGACTTCGCGGTGCTCCCTCTGCGGTCTGTTCCTCATTTTTATCTCTGTCTTCTCTTGCCTGTCGTTGGCTTTGCCCCACACCAGAAACACTTGGTTGTGTCGTGGTGATGGGTTGATTGGCGTGTCCACTACTGGGTTTCCCGAGAAGGTTGTTCCAGGTCTCTCACTCTAACGGGAATCCCCCTCCCAAGGGAAAAGCAGCCGGCAGGCTCCGGGCAGGGCTCGGGTGTGTGGGCACAGAGTGGACAGGACTCTGGCACTGGGGAACTTCAGCCTGTGTGTCTCCTGGGGGAGCTGCCTTTGCTTCCTATTGCACTGGGCGGTGCAGAGCCACTTCCGTCCTGACCCGACTGTCCCTTTCCTCCGCCCACACGGACTCTTCTCCTTGATCAAGCAGAGCCTGCTTCCTTTCTCCTTTGTCACACTACTTCTCCCCTCTCCTCCCCTTCCCTTCTCCTCCTCCCCTCCCCTCCTCCTCCCCTCCCCTCCTCCTCCTCTCCTTCTCTCTCTCTCTCTCTATCTCTGTCACTCTCTGTCTCCCTCTCACTCTCTCTCCCCACCCCCATAACAGTAACTCCTGCAGGAGTGTGGAACAAGAACTTAAAAGCAGTGGTGGATGCTGGGAAAATCGGTTTGGATGAGTATTTATCAAGTGGACAATCAAGCAAGGCAAACCAAGATAGTGCCAGTGGGGTTGAAAAGGATATTGATTTTACAGATATTTCTGTGATGGAAGCAACAGGTTCTATTACCTATCTGATAGACAAAAAAGAGTGAGAAAGAGGGAGAATTTAAATAGAAGAGAATTCAATTTATGGCACGGGTCCAATAATGAAGATATACAATTGCCTAGCTTGCCCCTGAACTTTGAACTTTGGCTTCTCACCTCTCGGTGGACTGTCCAATGTCGCTTCACCATAGCATTTAGGTTTTCCACTTCTTAAGTGTAACTATTTAGATCTGGCCACAAGTCAGTAGCTTTTGCTTAGCTTTCTTGCCTTCAAGACTCAACAAATGCAACAGTATTTTATTTGTTAAAGAAATAAACCTTTTGAGTCTCGAAGCAGACTTCCCAGCAGGACCGACTACCCCTTGTGTGGGTTCAGAAATCTTCCCTGCTCCTGCCCGGCCACGTGAGTCGCAAGCGGGGCCCTGGCGCTCTGGGAGTCAGCCTTTGCCTGCCAGGGAGACAGACGGATTCTTGGCTTGTCGACGCTCAGGGGCATTTCGTGTGCCTCTTTGTAAGTGGAGGAAAAGCAACTGGGTTTTCAGAGGCCAAAAGGGGCCAGCAGGACCGTGAAATCCCAGCAACTCGGCGAGGACATCTGCGTGATTCCAGAAGGAGACAGGAGGAAACAGGCAGGAGCTTAAGTCTCTACGGAAAAGGGGCAAGAAGGTGAAAGGAAGGCAGGTCTGCAGGGCTGGCTGGGTAGGTGGACCAGGGGAACAGTGGGCTTCTTTTCAGGAAAATTCCAGAGGATGATGAAGCCCCCACCGACGGGTCCAGCTACGTGCTGGTGACGCAAGAACACACAGAAGCAGTACAAGATCTGAGCCCGCCCACTGAGAACACGGACAGGTTTTCCTCTTCTTTTCCACATTTCCTCCCACAAATCAATTCTAAGTGCATCACGGGACAGGAGACCAGGAGGCGTTCAGAGCCTCTGTACTACCCCCGCCGCCTGCGTCCTACCATTCAGACGCTCCTTAATACATGCATGGATATGCATGTCCCTTTCAGTGCACTTACCTTCACTGTAAGCTTCTAAGGAGCAGAGACGAAATAACAATAATTTCCTCCAGGCCCCTTCTAAATGCCTAGCGGAGAGCCACACGCACAGTGAAACCCTCCTATTAACCGATGTTCCGTTCTGGCCGACAGGACTGCTAAAGAGCAGTTTTATGAGCGAACAATGAAGGCAGGCTTTGTATGCGGCTACCTGGATCTCTGAAGCAGTAATATAACCGGGTTACTTATTTTAGTGCTGAACTTTTTCATTGAAGAGACAGGAAAAAAGCAGAAAATGAACCGTGACCCTGAGATCATTTGTTTTTTCATACCTAGGTGATCCCCGCCCGATGAAAGCAGCCCGTTCTGTTTTACTTCCTCAACCTGTCCCATCGCATTAAATGTGTGCCTCTAGGAGGCCATGGAACTACACTAATTTACCGAGCATTATTTTTTTACAGTAATCATGTACTTTACAGCATCATTTATTATGGGAATCTTTAGCTCAAACAGGCCTTTGCTTTAGAACCTACGATGTACCTTCATTCTGTTATGATGGAAAAACAGAAAACGTGATGGAATTTGGTCCTTAAAACGTCAGTGAGGAGAAATCAAGACACACATAGACCCACAAAATAAAGTTGACGCCATTGACAAGGGCAAAAGGCACCGAAATAACTCATCCGCCAGGACTGCATAGGACATAGATTTCACCCTGAGCCCACGGAAGTAAGAATTCATGGAGTGACGATATCTGGGCAGATCAGCATCATGAAATAGAAGAAACAGAACGGTCAGGGGACTCTGGGGCATGCGATGGGCAGGTTGGGGGATGGAGAGGAGAGAGCAAAGAGGAAGGACAGCCAGCTCCGAAGGCCGTGAGCTCCGCCCCTCGGGGGCACCCGGGAGGTCTCGGACCAAGTGGGCGGGCAGAGGAGGCCAAAGGAGAACAGATTCCTAAGACTGCCTTATTTTAAGTATGACCCAAGGAATCAAATCGTCCCAACCGCCCAGCACAAACGTGCTGGACCCCACCATGAGAGTCTGTCATTGGAGGTGCCTCTCACGGACGCTTTGGAGCAGAAAGAGCAGTCACCCTGCTAGAGTCTGAAGTTAGGCGGGTCTCAGTGTCTTCTGCACAGCTTACAAGTTGTACGATACCAGACAAGTTGTGCAAGCCTGCCAAGCCTCGTTTTTTAAATCTACAAAATGGGGATTGCATTACCTATTTCCAGCCATGTTCTAAAGATCGAATTGAATTACAGGGTGGCACACTGTTGTGCGGTATGCTAAGAAATATATATTTGGTCTTCCTTTTCTGGATAAAGCTTTCAATAAGCTTCTACCGAGACGACTATCCACTTATCTATAGCTGTGCCCAAACACTCTGCCTCTCCTTCTGTTACTTGACATGAATTGTTAATGCTCCTATTAAGGCCAATTCTCTTCTCCTCAACACACACACACACACACACACACACACACACACACACACACATACTCTTTAGATCAGATCCTTCACCCACTCAAAGATATTGCCAATAGTTTCTTGATTCAACCATCGTTCTGTTTTTCCGGCATGGTATTGAATCTCGCCTTACAAAACAGTAAGAACCTTTTCTCACCCCACACCCTTTCTATTTATAACTTCATTTCTTTGTTCCTCTTCGCAGTGAAACTCCTCCGAAGTTACCGATACTCATCGTCGCCAAGCCTTCTGCTCCTGTTCCGCCTCAGTTCCAGGTTTCCGTCCCCGCCGCACCACTGCAACAGCCTTTCTCAGTCCCAGTGGCTTTCGGGTTGTTAAGGCCAATGGCCAAGTCTCGGCTCTCTTCTCACTGCGTCAACCTGCAGCTCCTGTGCCCGCTGACGGCGTCCTCTTCCTTGCAGGGGACAAAGGAGGGGACCTGGAACCCAGGGCTGCTCAGACAGATCCCGCTAGCTGAGCTCTGCTCTTCCTCACTGGCTCCTCCTAGTCGCCTCCTTTCCCGGCTCTTTTTAAAAAACTCTCCCTTGTCTGAAATGATGAAAATTCCCCGGGCTCTTTCTTTAAACTTCTTTCCTACCCACACCCCCCTCCCAGTCTCAGGGCTGTACACCTTTACACTGGCAACTCCCGACACAGCACCCCCAGCCTGGCTCCCTTCCTCAACAACAGATTCATCTGTTCAACCCCTGGCTTCACATCTCAGCTGGGAGACCCACCAGCAACGCCACGCTCCAGAAGTCCCACCCAGAATTTCCGATTTCCCTCCAAGACCCGGCTCCTCCTACAGTCACATGCATTGCAGTGCAACGTGAGTCCTACGCTCCCAGTTGGTGGAGGCGAACAGCTCTGAGCTCGTCCCTTCCCTAACAGCCGCTCCCTCCAAAGGCAGGTATCTTCAGCTTAAGTACTGCCGAGCATTCGATACTCTCCCCTCAAAAGCTAACCAGGTGTCTGGTTCCCATTATTTCTTTGTGGGAAAAAGTAGGTAATGAATGATGACAAATCAAAAGCCCCCAACTAAATTTCTAACGTGTGCCTGTAACACAGAAAAAGTTACGTTGTAAAATGCTTTATAATATTTCATGATAAGTAGCATGGATCAGAGGAAAAGGCAGGCAAAAATTTACAATAAAAATAAGACACTCCCTAGAATACATTTACTTACCGAGTGAAGCGGAGCCTCCCCACCCCCCGGAAGCCTGAAGCAGCCTGGGAATGTAATGGCTGGCAAGGCCAGGCCTCAGCCTGGTGCGCTCAGAGCCGCAGGCCAAGGCTCGGCCAGTGACAGGCAGGGCTGCTTCATGAATAAACAGTTAT
>CM052551.1:1925512-1942770 GCA_028533065.1 Trachops cirrhosus | reverse complement strand
AAGCTAGGAAAACTATGATCCGTCTTGCCTTTTGGATTCTGAGACACGTTCATTGAGAAAAAGATCAGTGTGAATTTGGCGATGTCACCTGACATTCAGGAAGTAGAAATAGTCAAGCGCTTAAATAATAACATGATCCCAGTGCCTGCAGGCCGAAGTAATGGGTGCACTGCTGCAGGAAACACGGGAGTATGTTGATAATTGCAAACTGATCTATCACATGACTGGCTTCCGTCCCTTCACTAAGCATTCCCTCACCTAAACGCCTTTGCGCTCACAGATCTTTGCATTGACGGGCGGTCCTCCAGCTCCGGAATATGCTTTATTCCTGAAGTACATCAATTATTCCAAGTGAGAAAGCAAACCTACGTACTTGTTCTCATTAACACCATCTGCCTACTGTCCCCAAATAAATCTTGTATTTACTGTTATGTAATTCACATGCCAGCAGGTCTGGGACGTCCCAGCCCTAGATCACATACTTTTTATTCTTTCACTAGGTCACACGGTGACTATTTCCTCAATGCCTCTCCCTTTTAAAAATATGCATATCATCAAAGCTAGACTCGTGGGTTTGAGAACACGTCACGGGTCGTGGGTGAGCGAGTGCACACCATGCAGATCTTACTTGGCATTCCAGTGCTGACCGATACGGCACCCGTTGATAGCCTTGGCCAGTGCACAAACCCTGGTTGTGCTCAGTGTCCTCACCTGCAAGAGGTTTCGAAGCGGCCCCACTGGCCACTGGATGGCTGTTGCCATCAAAAAGAAAAGATAGGAACATTCGTACGAGGCACCGAGCGTCAGAGGTCAGCTCTTCTATCGTTACCCTAACAGGGCAGAGCAGGGGGACGATGCTGTCTCCTGTTTAGGAAACATGTGCTTTTTCTGTGCTCTGAGCTGTCAGTCATCTCTGGCTTGAGAGGAGTTTGTAGGTTAGAGAACAGTCCAGCAGTTCCCATGAACACGGCATAAAAGCACAAAGGTGACGCCAGGCTGCCTCAGTTTCTCTCTGGGTCACGGGGCGTGAATGAACAGAAGGGCCCACATTTACTGAAATCAAGCTACTCCTGACTTAACTGGTAAAGACCCAACTTGCAGAAATATGGAAAATACATTCTTGTTCCTAATGACATCCCTTGGGGCCGGAGAACAATCATTGGTTGGAGGTTTTCTTGTAGGGGAGGCAGCTTCCATGTGAAGGATGCCCCAAGCTGGTCCTGCAGACTGGCTTTCCCTCTCACGGGCTGGAGACATAGGTCCAGTGCGCTCAGCCGATGTGCCCATTCCCACCCGGTTCCAGTCCAGGGCCCGGGCTCCTGTGGGGGCCGGGAGCCAGGCTGGCGGAGGCACTGGGCGGGCTCCCTCACTCAGCCCTGCGCTCCGGAGCCTGCAGAAAAGCCTCGGCCTCCTCCTCCTCCTCCTCCTTTATTTCTTAACGACAGTAAACGGGTTGCCAAACCTCCAGAAAGTTAATTAATTCAATGCAAAGAAATCCTATCGATCTTTTAGTCTCAAATGAAGAGAGTCATCTTATTGTTTTAAAAGAACATTTTTACCAAGAATAAGTGCACACCCAGTATTATTAGGTAGCCAACCAAAAGAAGCCTGTATTGTAATAGTGGTCACACAGCATAGAAGTATAACATACTAATTTTTTCTGTTTTTTCAATGCTAATGTTCAATGACTTACTTTTTTCCTGGTACAGCCAGACACGCAGAGATAAGGGACAGGTTGACTGAATGCTGCTGTGATTGAAGCTGCATGTTTAGAGGGTCATTTGCATCCTGTACTTGTTACTTAAATATAGGAGATTCTTTTAAGAAGGAAGCACAGCTCCTGGCCTGCCTTTAGTGGATGACTTCTGGACATTGCCTGAGGTTCCTGCAACCCGCATGTCTCGCGAGGTTCAAGTTCTCTCACGAACGTAATCTGAGGCATGGCCACCCAACCTGGCACACCGAAGGGGCTTCTCGTCCGCTCCTGGAAGGATGGCGCGGGCTTTTCTAAGCATGGTCTGGAGTATGTAACTTAAACAGGTGGATCTGCATATTTTTCATTAAGTGTTCAGTGATGTTTGTTTTGAGATGCTTCTTGCAAAGACCTTGCGGAGTGAATGAATATAAAGACAAGAAACCATTTGAGTATTTCAATCAGGAGTTCTGTTGGTGGAAAGCAGGGGTCTCGATCTTTAAAAATGTATATATTTTGGTGCTACGGTTACACTCTTCTGGAAATGCAGCCAAACTCGCTTTCTATACGCTATTATATAAAACATTATGGAGGTGGAAATAAAATAGAATACAAATGTCCAGATGATTGCTTTTCAGAATGTCTCTTAAAGTTAACCTACATTTGACAGCTGGTCTTGTCTCTCCTGGGACCGCTCAGGTGCCATCTATAGCAATCTAATGGACTGCGGGCTGCTAAGTATTTGTTCAGCCAGGAGAACCGCCTTGGCAGGCTGGGGGTGGGGTCACAGAGGAGGGAGCAGCGGTGCCACTGGGCAGCTGTCCAGGGTTCTGAACCATCTGCCTGCTTTAAGGCAATGTTTTCTTCGGAACTTGAAACCCTGGTGACACCTGTTCAGCTTCTTTCGGGCTCTGCATTATTTCGTATATTGGTAAGATAATTTTTAAGTGCATCCAGAATAAATTCACATGGTTCAATCAATGTGTTCATGTTATTTACAAAATTATACTGTGCTCGAAACATTTGCATATCCTTTTTCTTACCCGAGTGGGAATACAGAAAAGGTTACGTACTCTTCTAATGCCATGTTTATGACAATAAAGTTTTTGAGATATAAAGAAAGTGCTAGTGCCAATTCTGGTCACTGTAAGGGCTCGGTTCGATGTTTATAACCGTAAACTCCCAATGATTTGCTTCATACACAACCTCTTCAAGATGTGCCAATGATAATATCCCAACTGATTATTCTTCTAGCAGTTTCCACCAATATGAATTCTGCTAAGCAGAACTTAGGGTACACTACTTAGTTGTGTTGTCATGATAGTGATTTGGGGATTCCTTGCTTCAGGGACCACTGTGTGGAAGATCTATTACCCCATCCAGAGAATAACTAATCATGCTGAAAATCCAAAAAGGTAGCCCCTCTCAGGCTGAGCCACCCACAAGAAATGTCTGAGGGGAGGCCGTTATTCCTGCATCAGAGGAATCTGGCAGGATTTGAATCTCTCTCCAATCTATAATGAAATATTATCATCTGGGTTGTGGGCTGTGGCCTTTGTGGGCATCAGCTTTCCTATATTTAAATGAGAAGTTTGGATTGGGTGATATTCAAATTCCAAGCTTCCATGCTTTGTGGTGTGGACAGGTGGGTCACCATAAATACCATTCAGTGTGCTAACTGCGATACCACTCTGGACGATACCAGAGTTCCCATGAGTATTATATGTCTAAAGGTATAAGTAAGAACTGCTTTTTGCTCTCTTGTGTGGTGAACCTTACAAGAAATCAGTACTCCATTTGTTCACAGGAGGTGTCAAACTCTCAATAAATCTGTGTGTATGTGGCCCTGGCAGGCATAGCTTAGTGGATTGAGCGCGGGCTGTGAACCAAAGCATCACAGGTTCCATTCCCAGTCAGGGCACATGCCTGGGTTGCGGGCCAGGTCCCCAGTGGGGACCACATGAGAGGCAACCACACACTGATGTTTCTCTCTCTCTCCTTCTCCCTCCCTTCCTTCCCCCTGTAAAAAAATAAATAAAATCTTTAAAAAAAATCTGTGTGTCTGTGTGTGTGTGTGTGAGAGAGAGAGAGAGAAAGAGAGAGAGAAGGGGAGAGAGCAAAACAGAGATTGTTCAGTGATGTGGGGAAGGAGTCATTGGTTTAGGGGACAATAAGCAAGGTATGATGCAAGAAGGAAACGTTAGCCGACTATGAGGAACCGTTTGTGTGAGGTTTCATAATGTGCCAAACTCAGGCCCGTTCCTTCCCACGCGCATGGACTCCAGATTCAATCTCTAAACAGTTCCGAAAGCCTCCCGTTATCTGCACAGTGAGCAAGCCCCAGGGACGTGTTGGGGCTGCAGCGATAGGGTCTCCGCTGCCCTCCTGTCTCCCTGCTGGCACTTACAGCCTTACAGCACTGCCGTCCCATCCCTACTGGTGATTGCGGGGACACACAACCCTTTAAAAATTCTACAACCGCTTATGCACCGTGAAAGACATTTTTTTTGTTAGAAAATATGTTGGTTAAGAAACTAAGTCAAATTTTGCTTTGTACGTCTGTTGTTGTGGTAATAGAAATGTACTTGGACCATAAGGACAGATTCAGAAAATTAGGGAAGGGAAGAAATTGTGATATTCTATAATGGGAAGTTAGATTTCACAAGAAATTAAGCCAGTCACATCTAAAGAGTGCTGTGAACTCATAGCTGCAGAATCAGACCCCGTTGGCCAAGCTTTAAGGATTAAACCGGGCAGATGCCAATGTGACCTCTGTGTTTTAGGGACACCCCGACCACATGGAGGGAGGGGCCCATTACTGGGCTTCTTGTTGGAGCTTCGCCCGCTCCTTCGAGATCGTGTATGTCTGCTACACACATTTGCATAGTGAATTAAAGCACCCCCAGGACAGAGGTGAGGGCGGTGTTTATGCTGCTCTTCTTTCTGACGCAGGTCATCATCGCCTTCAGGCCATGTGCCCCCGGCCCCCCAAGTGTCTCTTCGTCCCCCATTCCTGTGAGGACATCTCCTTCTGAGCTGTGTCTCCGACAGACAGGCCCAACCTTCTCCCCCATCCGCACCCTTCCCGGCCAAGCTTTCCAAGCTGAAAATCCTCTGGGCTGTGAGCGAATCCGAAATTTTATTTTCAGGAGAGCGTTTTACTCGTACAAACAACAGGTTGGGGTAGATATTTTCTCCTCTCTTGGACCACGTAATCTGCTACCGAGAGCACTGTAAGAATAAACAACAAAAGAAAATGAAACACCCAGAGCAACAGCCCTTAGCACATGAAGGCTGCGTAGGATTCGAGCCTCAGCTCTGCACAGGGAATGCTGGGAAATGCGAAACCTAGCCTCGAATTCGCACTCGGAAAACACACACGTTACGTGCTCCTTCACTTCCTAGGTGGAGAACTGAATGTTGATGCCTTGCTTCAAAAGGGTGCTTCTCCTGTTTATGCTTCCCAGTCCCAATAAATTCCACGTCGTGCCGAGACACTAAGCCCCGACTCGGCTCCCAGTCTCAGGACCCGCGGAGTGCAGCCCCCACGGCCCTGCTGTGCTCCTCCGCGAGGAGTCCGGGTACGTAGATCTTCTGCTCAGTCCGTTCCGCTGCGGCTTCAGCAGGATTCATTGCAAGTGCAGGCGGAAGGCTGTGGCCATTTAGAGGTTTTTTATTTGTGCTGGAATGATAATAGAACCCTAGCCAGAGGTGTGAATTAGGCCCGATCTGTCTTTTCCTTTTTCTAAGTTCTTATCATCCCTTACCTTATGGACCCATTCACAGCCAGTGGGATTGTAAAAGGCGTTTCCTCTCCCTGAAAACTTCCCATTGAGTAAAACACTCTTGGAAATGAGAAGCCTTCAAAATCAAAAGAATGAATGTAGGATGGTGGATTTCAGATAGCTCGACTGACTTGGCAAAGGCCTAGAGTGTGCTGAAAACTAACCACGTGGAAAACTACAGGGACTGAAATCCTCAGATTAATTAAAGAGAAACGGGCGGAAGAAGAGGGTAGAAAGGCTGCCGTGGTTGTTGTAAAAACAGTGGATGATATGAGGCAAAAAAAAAAATAAAAAGGAGAGGAAAAGAGGGTGGGGTCAAGTCCAGGAGTAACGTTCAGTTAGCCAAGGCGGCAGTGGTTAATACAACACCTGTAGATTCTTGAAGGTGACGGGTGCGTATGAAAACCATTGTTGATCAGAAGGCTAGTTTTGCATCCTGCAGTCTTTGAATTATTCTTATAGGTGTATGTATATATGCATATGAATGCCATATATGTTTATATAGAAGAACTAAATGGTTAAACTCTAAAACTTTTCAGTATCTGCCACCAGGGTCGGAGTTCCATGATACCACACAAGTCAGAGCAGAGAATCTGCTCTTTTCCCAATGTGAAACTCATTTTTTTTAGTTGATAGTTCAATCAGAAGCAGATCCCATGAGAATATCGGGAAGTACATGTGGCTAAATGCAGTGGCCACCGGCTGGAGGCAGGGGATGCTGGGGTCCGAGAGCTTCAGAAAAACAGCGCGAAGTCACCCCAGGGTCAGTAAACAGGAAATAATTAGAGGCTGCGTGGTGGGAGTCAGACTCCCAGATCAGTGTGGCTGCAGACAGAGGGCCATTTACCCTGGTAAAGATGCGCACTTATGGGAACAGCCACCAGATACCTAAAGAACCCCGAAGGGGAAAGTAAATAGTGTTACTTTTGCTGCATTTCTGAGAAAGTTGTGGGGGAGGTTGAAGACTGGCTTTCCCAACATGTACAGCTTGGCCCTACCTGAGAGAGCAAGACTGGACTTAATGGGAAAAAGCCGTGGGTAAGAAATTCTGCTCAGCTGAGCAGGGACCTTCCTACCTCATTGAAGTCCCTGCTACCTGAAGGTGGCACGTGCCACTTGCAGCCTGTGGCAGGTCCTCGCGGGGGGAGAGGTCCAGGCCTGGCTGAACGGTCATCACTGGAAGATGTTATAAGGTGGTGCAAGCCCTCGATCTTGATTAGACTACGGCCATGAAACTTTTTGACTTCTCATTCTCATCTGCAGAGTGGAATCGTAGCAGCGCTAACCAAGGTCCCATTTTGGCGAGAGCTGGAGCGGGGCTTTGAACCCAGACCCTCCCAGCCCTGTGCAGAGCTCCTGACTATTATGGGATGCTACTACTCCTATCACTTATTAGAAAGATGTCCTAGAACAGGCCCAGGCACATACCAGGTGCTAAAAGTTGTAGCTATTATTATTGTTTACTTAAGCAATATTTAGAATTTGGTAAGTGCAGTCAGATTTATTGGCTAAGAGTGAAGGTACTGGACTCAGAGTTTACAGTCTTGGCTCTACTTTCCAGTTCCTATAACTTCAGTGCTTCCGTATCTTCATCTGTAGAATGGGCATAAGGCCACCTACTTTGAAAGTATTGGCCGTGAGTCTTCGGTAAAATAATAATATAAAGTCTTTAGAAGAGTACCTGGCCCATAGCTACTGTTCAGTCAATGTCAGCTCATCACAACTGCTCTGGACAAAGGACCACACCGAGTAGAAACAGTAGAAGCGAAGCATCAAAGATAAATATAACATGGAGTCCTCAGAGGTGCTTGTGGTTTCATGAGGAAGCTAAACATGTGTGCAGATATGTAGAGAATTGACCCATGGAGTTCTGTGTTTGAAGATGATTCTCAGAGCAGATGTCAAGTTCGTGTTCAGCACGAGACTGCCCACATCGAGGTTCCCAGCGGGAAGATTGGTGGTGAGGGGGGGTTGGGGGAGCCATGCCTGGAGAGTCCCTGGGGGAGTGGTGGGCAGAGGTGGGCAGGCCAGATGGAGAGCGCTTCTGGAATCTGCTCCCACAACGTGGCCGGTGGTCAGACCTTCTGCAGGCAGGACGCTTCCTGTCCGTCTGTGCTGCAGGTTCGATTTCTGAGCACGCACACTCTTCCCTGCAAAACCCCACTTCAGTGACGTAACAGTCTCTTCACACACATTTTCATTAGGGGAGACTCAAATAAGGCGTTTCACGAGACACTAACCTCAAAGACGGAGAGAGGGGATCGATATGTCGAACAATTAATATCCAACATTCAGCAAAAGATGCATAATTTCACCAGTGAAAAATGTTAGCTATAAATAGTCAGTAGACTGTGGCCAGAAAAATGCTCTTGGCATGTAAAATAATCAAGCAAAACTCTTGAAAGATGAATTGCTTTCTTGATTTGCATACCTTGGAGTCAGTGCGCTCACACAATATTTGCATTGGAAACTTATCCTAAAGCCAACCGACGGGAAGAATACACGGTCTCAGCAACATACTTATACATTAATGACATCACTTGGCGATCTGATGTTTCAAGACCCAGGGTGAATTACTTATTAAAAACCCATATACAGCTATCTGTCTTTATCTTTCTCTCTGTATGAGCCATAATGGCTCTGATTGTTTTCAAAATTATATTTGGACAGGAGATGACGGGCTGCTACATGAGACCTCTGAAAGCAATAACATTTCCCTCGCTGGCACAATGCATCCCACGGCCGTGTGCACTGAGCCAAAGCGTTAGTGAAGGAAGCCCAGCCTAACCTCTATGCCGCGGCTCTGACCCGCAGTTACACTGTAGCAACATCTTGGAAACTAACATCTTGGAAATGGTTTCAAAAGGGAAGCTAACATGATTATGAATATTTATGGTAGATTCACTCATTTCTTGAAAATCCATCCTGCCATCTGAACCATTTCATTATTCTTAACTATTTTCTAAGAGGCTTAACTTTGAGATAGAAAAAAAAACACCCCACAGTATCTGAATCTTACATTATTTGCAAAATCAAATAACTGTATTCCTGGAGTACATCCCTTCCCTGTATTTATTTAACCAGGCAATAGCTCCTTAAAATCTGTGAAATGTGCAAATGAGGAAGTACATTAACACAGTCCTCCCTTTTTTCAGCTTTTAAAAAATATTTGGAAGGCAACCATTGACTTGCGATTACTCTCCTAAGGAATGCTGGATTTCCAGACAGCAGCTGAAACCAGCAGCTACTAGCAAACAGCTTTATCCAGGCAGGGGCGCCCCACCTTACTTGTGATGACGTGCCGCAGTGTATTTAACGCGTGGCCCCAGACGGCTCTCCTTCCAGGGTGGCCCAGAGATGCCGAAAGGCTGGACACCCCTGAAGTCTACAGGGTCTGTTTGCACTTTCTGGACGAGGTAAATCTAGACATCTGAATTTGCCAATGACTAGAATTTTCCCGTGGACCCGTGATGAAGGGATTCGCGTTTGAGATTAAAAAGAATGGATGACCCTTTGTCATACATTAGCTGTAAGCATTTCTATTGACTGTTTGTTACCGTGTTCCCAAAACAGTCGTACCGACAGGGACAGAATGTGAATCCCGCCTTACGGGTGTGAATAAATGAATGCAACCTGTGGTTTAGGCCCTGTCCCTGGTATGAGGGGGTTTAATTTAGAAGTCACGCCCAGGCATGGCGGGGCTTGGCTTGTGGCCTCTGGCCGGGAGGCGGGAAGGCACCCAGCAGGCTCACTGCAGCCCCGAGACAGCTGCGAGATATTTATTTGGGTGTGCCCGTGTTTTTGTCTTTTCTTAAAGCAGCCTGTAAGTGGGAGTGGATGGGACCCCATCTCAGGTTCATTGTCGTATCTGCCTCCCCCGACTGTTCTCACTCAGGGTGCCTGTTCGGTGGCCCTGTGACTCGGCTACCCTTGACTCAGACGGTGATCAGAGAACATGGGTGTCTGCTTTGAAGGACACTCGTCTCGGAGCATGCCAGGACGGAAGGGGGTCGATCCTCTCTTCCGAAAGCAGGGCCGTCCTGGCCCCAGGGGCTGTGATGGTGAGAAAGTGACTCTGCTTCACCAAGGGGTATTTCCCGGCAGTGTCTACAGCCCTGGTCTAGGAAACTCTCCATTTCAGAAGTCCGATGTGATCTGGATTGATGTCAGCCTTGGTGTTGGTCGTCTGTCCAGTGGCCGAGTCCCCCTGCCCATGTCATCCTTGGTCACTGAGATTGCGTGAACGGGCACAGATGTGTGCTTCATAACACAGTAGTCATCGGCAGCGTTGTGACCGATGTTCCCAGAGTAGGTTCTGATTTCCAGGACCCTCTCACGCCACACTCAAACACCCGTCAGACAAAATTATGGAAGTGCGCCTCTGTGGAAGGTGATTCCCCCACGGGCAATGACGCAGGAGCGCCGTGGGTCCTCACCTCTGCTGGGGAGGGGTCCCTGCTGCTGGAACCCAGGTGCCTGCTAGGGGCAAGGACACACAGCTGCTGGAAGCAGTGACTCAGCCCTAAGATGTGTCCCCGTGAGGGCTCCAGCTGCCCCCCTCCTCCCGGAGCAGACACGGGCCACCGCCACCCTTCACTGTTCCCGGAAGGAAGCTGCTTTCTCCCTCTGGGAAGAACACAGGATGGGCGCACTGAGCTCCCTTTTGCCGAACAGAAGTCTCCATTCTCTTGCACAGGATGTCCCAACAGAGCGTGATGTGAGTTGTGTCTCAAGGACCCTCGGGGCTGGTGCCACCCGCCCAGGTGCCCTGATAGGCCCAGGTCAACAAGAACGCCTCCAAAGTGGTTCTTCTGCAGAAGCTTTAGGGTGTGGTGGGGGGGCGTGGGGATTCAGAGTCTTTGGAAACATGTGCGAGATAGAGTGGTTTTCTCCGCATTCTGGACCTGGTTCTGGAGCTGTGCCCTTCACCGGCAGTTCCTGTGGGGCTCTGCTGGCACCGCCACCATGAGTGAGGGGACCCGGTGTGTGGGTCCCAGCCGAGCATCATGGGTCTCCTTTGTCAGCGCTGGGAAGCCCTGGGTACAGTACTGCAGGAATGTGGTTTCTCACAGGTAATACCGGAGACTCCGTCATTGGCAAGGTGACTCTTTAGGGCAAGAGTGCCATCGATGAAGGGCACCAAGAGGGGTGCCACCATCGGGGGCAGTTCATACACTGTTGCCATAGAAACAGCTGGGATAGTGGCTGGGTTTGGGGTGATGAGCCAGCTCCTGCGGCAGCACCAGTGCAATCTCCTGGGGACCCACCCTGGAGTGGGGGGGATGTCCCAGGATGTTGGAGTCACGCTTGTGACTGATAATAGCGCAGAAGTTCCATTAGTCGCTTGTTTGGCGGTGGCAGGAAGTCACATGGCACTACATAATGATAAAGTAAAATGCAAAAAGTGCATTCAAGGGATTCTGAGTCTGCCTTGAACTGCGAAAATGCTGAGTGGAAAGCTGAAAACCTGCCAACGCCCATCTATGGTTTAGAGTAGATAAGCCATTAGTCTTGGCTGGGCCCAGTGCTTCCTACATTACGGCGCGTGCAGAATGCGAACTCCGAGCCCCGCGGGGTGTTTATCATCCAGAGGAGATGTGCCTTTAAGAAAGAGTCTGCATAAGGTCACTGCCTCAGAAACAGATATGGGTTTGGGAGGTTGCTACTCATTTGAGAAGCAGTGGGTTGGAGGCATAGAAGCTTATTGGATTTATAAATTAAAAGCCAATTAGTGCCCTCCCCCCACAGAAACCGGCACATAACCTACGACTATCCTACTAAATTCTTTTGCAAATAATTATAATTCTTGAAGCTTGGAATGGAGCATTTCTGTAGCTAAGATTGTTTCAGGAGAAATTTAATTGTGTCATATCACACAAGGATACTCACTGATGTGCACAATGACTTGGAAAACCAGCTTGTATACGAAATTGGAAAATGGGATAACGGTATTGATTATTTCGGGGAAAACAGAGAAAGGAAAGCTGTAAATCAAATCAAGGAAAGCCTGTCTTATGTCAAGATTAAGCCAGAAACTGAAAACTCTGATATAAATTAAACCAATTTTCTCTGGGCCCTTAGGAGAAGAGACCCAATTCAGCTAAACCACTTCCCTTTTTTGGTAGGAGATTATTAAAATAATAAATGTGGACATCACTGACATCGACTCCAAACCTCTGACGTGTTTTCTTTTGATATCATTGCAGATTAGATGCAGAGCTGTAGAGATGTGTACAGTTTTATGGATTTGCAATTGGTTGAAAGTGTCCCCAAAGACCGTGAATCAGACAACAAGGTTAATGTAGAGGGAGATCATAGTGATGTGTCATCACGCTCTCTCCCCAAGGTACCGAGACAGGGCACTGTCTAAGGGATGTGCCAGTTGCCATGGTGATAAGAGAATTTACTGATCACACTTCATCAGGGCTCATTGACCAGTGCAGCTGACTGATTGCCTGGCCCACGGGGACATGAGGAAGCAACCCTGCCTGTTAATCCACCAGCCAGGGGAGCGGTATCGTTGGGAGAAAAGGACTCAAGGGGTGGCCACCATATCCAACATAGATATTCTTTTAACAAACACCATAAAACCAAAAAAGCACATCATCAGAGGGAAATGATGAATTGATTTTATATAACTGGAAGACTTTTGAGATTCTCAAGTAGAGATTCCATAACCTTGGCTGTTTCAGCAAGAGGGACTCCTCGTTGTTAAATTTCAGATCAAACAATCCATTCAGTACTTGGCAATAGCTTGAGAGAGCCTATCAGAATGAATATTTTCACTAAGAATCTTTCAGGAAATTAGAAATGCCACCACTGAAAATAGCTGGTCCCAGTAAGACACAGGGGACTCCAGCCACTGTGTCTGCGGGGGCACCCTCTAAGGCTGTGCAGCTCTGGACACGTGAACTTCAAAGGCGGACACTCGAGAGAAGATGCAAGGACTTGAAAACTAGAAGTGCTTGCACAACATTTTTTTTTTACAGTTCTCAGGGAGATGAGACTATTTCCATGATCAGTCATCAAAAGAAGATACACTCAGATGACTGAAGTTTTCGAAGAGCGGGACCTTCATCCAGTGAGCTTCAGTTTTAAGTCATCAGGTTGCCCAAACTAGCTCAGTTTTAACTGTGATTGCATAAGGCAGCGGTTGATGTGGTGTTTTCCCCGATAGGTGTAAGGCGTCTGACCCCTCTAGGGAAGGACTGCGTCGGAGCACAGATTATCAGTGGGCAGCTCCCGCAGCTGTCCAAGGACCTGAGACCCGGAGCACCCCAGAGCGGCGGGTCGGGCTGAGGGGGTTCCCCTTAGTAAAGGTGGAGACCGGACGTCTATGAGCACAGACACTGATTGTCTTGTTCTCTGGTGTATTTCCATCACCTGGCACAAGGTTTGGCAAATAAATAGGCATTTGATAAATGTTTGATAAATTCAGTAAATGTCAAGTCTCAGAGAGAGATTTGGCTCTGATGCAGAGAAAAGCAGAGGGCAACTAGCAGGACTAGCAGTATTTTGTCCCTGGGTGCCATCACCGTGCTACGCCATTTGTTTTATACTTATTACCTTTTTGTAAATCGTTTCAGAGAAATCACATCTTATCCCAAGATTCCACTGCTAGTAAGTAGAGGTGTCAGAAATGATTTTAAAGCATAATTTTGGGGCTGCCAACGTACATACCCCTGCCACGACACCAAGTTGTCAGTAGAGCTCGGAGATTTCCACACAGGTCAGATTTCTTTGCAAAGCAGCTAGCTGCCTGTCTCTTAGAAACTGCAGTGCCTTCAGCATTGGAAGGGGCCTTAGAGGTGGGTTTCTCCAACACCTAATGCTACAGCCAAGGAAGGAGGGCCAAGAGAAGCAGGAGGTGGGCCCATGTGTGGAATGAAAAGGGGCTAGAAGACAGCTTTGCCTCCTCTTGTGTAACCCCCAACACACGTCCGATTGTTTGCCAAACATCTACCTTTCACACCAAATAATAATATCTGTCCGTGAAGCCAGGAGCCCCAACTCTCATTTATTGCATATCCCAGGGCCAGCATCCGTAACAAGATTTCAGTGAGTATCGACGGAATGGATGAGTGTGTGAACGAATGAACACACAAACAAATGAACAGATGAGGAATGGAATCAGGAAGCACTGAACCCCGGTTCCCTGAGCTGAAGCTTAAACGGAGAGTTCGTGTGAGACTCGGTCGGCGGTGCTCCGTGTTCGACGTGAGTTGTACCAGATGGGCACCGTGGTCCCTTCCAGGGCTGGCGTCTCTGACACTGAATTAGCTCGCGTCCTGGTCTCTCTCCCTGCTGCATCCTCTCTGGATTTCTCTTTCAGCGTTTGCCTCGTTGCACTGACAAAGCTGTTTCCATCCTTGTATTTCCTACCAGATTAAAATTACATGACAGTTTGGACTGCTGCGTCCTTAGAACAGTCTCCAGCTCTTCGCGCAGGGCCTCGCACCTCCCGGGCACTCATCAAATCTTCATTGACCCGCACGGCAATAAACTCAACCAGGGTTCTGAGAACGTATTTAGATATCTGTGCTATGCCTCCCCGTGTTAGGAACTTCTGGTTGAAGATTTCTCTGTGGGAAGGTGTTTATTGAATTGATTGGCTTTCCAACGAGTTTTCATTTGAACAGAGTTGGACAGAAATTGAGATGGGGCATTCAGAAGAATTCTGTGATCCCCTCGGCCTGCCTGGCACAAGGCTCTTCACACACCCGGCTCTTCCTTTTGAATTTCTGTCCATTGTGCATGTAGAGGGAGAGCTGGTGCTCGGGATCAGCCTCACTAGGCGGTGGGACTGTCCCAGAGGTGGCACGAGGGTCGGAAGGGCCTGAGGCATGGGTGCAGAGACTCGTGTGCGTAGATGACTTCGCCTTTAAATAAAAACGGAGTCAGATTTTAGAATGAAATTCTCGAGTGCTGTCAAACTGTTTGAAACTGGAGCTGGCAGTTGTCCTTTCAAACTGTTATTTCAGAGCACGTGTCCCAGAAGGGACAGCTAAGAATGTTTGTCATATTTGAACCCTTTCCAGAGCCATTCAGCAGGATACTGGCAGTCCACTCTCCATGTTAATTATTTCTGCCCCGATTGCCTGGCAACACAGAACATGGGAAGTATTATACTTTGCTGTCTGCGAATGCTTCCAGCCGAATGCAGGAAGAGCATGCAATACAAAGTCAGCTGGAGACGCGACTTCATGAGTTAGGTGTTTTCTGATTGAAAATTTGTTGTGGGTGAAGTGGTTTGCAGTCACATGGTTGTGTGTGTTAACCACAATTTCCGTGAGCTCGTGGGTGTCACAGTGGCTGGAACGACCAAACACTGAGCCGCCAGCCCAGAATCTGTGACCGTGAGCGGTCTCCTCCGTACAAGAGAACGGACTGGTTGCAAGCTCATATTATTGTCTCCTTCAAGAATGTTCTAGATTTTTTTTAACATTGTTGGGATTTGGAAATTTGAGTTCAGAAGTAGGAAGCCGAGAGTCGAGCAGGGCGGGCAAAGATGCCATCACTGCAGGAGCAGCAACGATGGGGAAGACTGGTGCAGACTGGACAGGCCCAGGGCTTTGACGCGCCACCCCAGCTGGCGCAGTGACAGGCTCTCCTCTCCACGCGCCTGTGACACAGGTCCGCCACAGTCCGGGCCCCGTGGAGGCCTGCTCTGCAGGACTGAAGACAAAGGGCCCACCCGTGGCTTTGGGAAACAGGGACACATTTCTGAATTACTGTCACAACTTCAATCTCTTTTTTTTAAATGACTCTGAAACTTCCCTTCTTGCTGTGCTCACAGAAGCCACCCAAGGGACGGCTTCGAAGATGGCGGTGCAATGTGAGATGAAGATCCGATGGAAATCAATTCCAAAAGGAACTGTGAAGTGCAATTATTAATGAGTTTAGCGATACTGTTTTTATTGATGAAGTACTGAGTTGTAAGTGTGTAGTTACCAACCCACACTTTAAAACATTTTGCTGTGAAGATTCAGGTCTATCTTGAAAATAGGTTTTTTTCCCCATAATTATTAGGACTTCAATCATTTATTCAGATTAGTAGATTGTTCCTTTCTCAATTAAACTAGATTTCAAAAAACCATAAAAGTTCAAGCATATTCTTGGAACAGATACACTCAGTTCCACACATAAAAATCCCTGCAAAAAGTATGCAAACCGGAGTCTGGGCAGAAAAGGCGTGGGGCGGGCCTTCCCTCCGCCATGTGCCACTCACTAGGAAAACTGGCCTAGAGCCAAAAACAGGTCCCAGAACAGTGTGGTCACGTGGTTACTGGAAAGGTCAAAGTGAGTGAGAAGCCCACGTTTCCGTCTGTGAGCTTGGGTGAAAAATAGGATGGTTTTCATAACAGTGACCCTGGGCTGCTCCTTTCTGTCTTCAAGTGCCAGGACTGCTGGGCCTGACCACCCCCGCCTCACCTCCCAGGGAAGGCATGCTCTTTGGGGCTCATCATTCACGTGTGCCTGTACCCCAGCACACTCATGCCCGGCGCTTACCACCGTGGACAGAGAGGGGCCTGCCACCGATATCCATGTCCTGCTCCGCCACCTCCTGTCTGTCCGCACCCTACCCACTGCATGCCGCAGTGTCGTGCAGGGGGCATGGCTGTCCTAGAGACCTGACTGGGTCAAAGCTGACCGGTGTTTGGTGGCAAGTGGAGGCGAAGGCCCATCTCACCTTTCAGTGGAATCCCCAGGCAGTGCAGCGTTCACCCCAATGTATTGTAGGGTTCGTAGAGGGGGGAAGCTCTGTTCAACCTTGAACCTTAAACTCTTCCTGAGAATTCAGAAGCAAGTTTGTGGGGGTGGATCTTTGAGGCCAAGCTGTGTGAACAGCTGTTGACCCATATTGTGCTGAAATAAATTCCTCTTCCACCCTTAGGCCAAGCTGGTCTGTCCAACTCTTATTTCTTTACCTTGGGAGAAATTCCCCCTCATGAGTCTTCGAGATACCACGTGCAAATAAACATCGGGGGGGATGGCCTCACTCCCTCTGACAAGGCAGGTAAAAAGGTCTTAATCCCAACAGCAGCTATGACATGGAAGGAGGTGACAGTGGGGCTCGGGGTGTCAGATTCTCCCTGAATCTCGTGTTTGTGTGGCCTGTCAGCTGACCTTTGTGTGTGTCGTTACACGACTGGGGACAGACCGCAAGGAGAGTGTGCTGTGATGTGAGAAGTTCAGATTTCATGTCCGTCAGTAATAAAGTTTTGTTGGAACATGGCCATGCCCATTTGCTGACAAATGGTCTGCGGCTGCTTTCATGGGACAGTGGCAGGGTTGAGTGGCTGGGCCACCATATGGCCTGTCGGCCTGAAACATTTACCATCTGGCCCTTCCGGGGAAACGTGCCTACTTCCGGTGTGAAGATGGAGCCCCTGATGTGGGTGAAGTTGTGGATGCAGAGCTTGGCCTTTAGAAAGTGCTTGATGAGCCTCAGATTCAGGTGTCACCGTCTGACACAGCGATGCTCAGTGTTTTGTCCCTCCTTCCTTCCTTCCTCCTTCCTGCCCTCCTTCCTGCCCTCCTTCCTTCTTTCCTTCCTCCCTCCTTCCTTCCTTCCTCCTTCCTTCCCTCCTTCCTGCCCTCCTTTCTTCCCTCCTTCCTTCCCTCCTTCCTTTCTTCCTTCCTTCCTGCCCTCCTTCCTTCCCTCCTTCCTGCCCTCCTTCCTTCCCTCCTTCCTTCCCTCCTTCCTTTCTTCCTTCCTTCCTTCTTTCCTTCCTTCCCTCCTTCCTTCTTTCCTTCCTCCCTCCTTCCTTCCTTCCTCC
>CM052551.1:1762058-1925012 GCA_028533065.1 Trachops cirrhosus | reverse complement strand
CCTAAGTTCTCACGTGAGAGTCAACAACACCTACCAGCGAAGCACAATGCACTCCAGTCTCTACTCATCCCTGCTTGCGAATATTTTCTGGAGAAACAGGACTTTAATTTGGAAGTTTCACCTCAGACGCCACGATTCGTAAACCCTGCGTTCCAAAGGGGCTGCCAGGCCCCGTGCGGGATCTAAGGAGGTCTGGTTGAACGTGGTCACCGGACTCCCAGAACCCCACTGAGAACATGACGCAGTCAGGTTGTGACAGCCAGAGGGGCTGGAGGGCAGGGTGTCTGGAGACAGGCGTCCGTGTGCTGCGACGGGGTGGGGCGCAGATGCTTCCCCGGGGCTCCAGCGCAGCTGCGTCGGCCACCCTGAGCCTGGGGGCCATGGTCAGCCACCTGCACGTGCCTGAAGAATCAAAAGACAACAGGCACCGCTGTCAACTTCAGGCGGCAGCCGTGAACGAGACCATCACGGTCACACAGGCGGGCTCCGCACCACGGCTTCTGAGGGCGGGCTCATCGCTGCGACCAGGTGAGCCTGTGAATGCCGGGCGAGCAGGACTGTCTGGAGGGGCAACTGCTGTGGGACCCGCAGGGCTGAGCACGTCCTGAAAGACTGGCCTTGGGAAGGGCAGGGACAGGTTCCCTGCGGAACCTACCGAAGAGCCCACGACGGAAAGACCCAGATTTAACCCCCCAGCACGCCCTCAGAGCAGTATCAGCCAAGGAAGGCCTTCCCGTGCCTTTCCTCCCTGGCTCCCAGAACTGCGACTCTGGCGGCAGATGGAGCAGCTAGCGAGGGTGGGGGAGGTGAGAAGGATGGTGGAAGTCAGAGATAGGTCTGCGGCCCGTCTTGGTGCAGACAAGGAGCACCGCTTGCTGTGAATGGCGCAGAGGCTGAGCCAGGGTCCTGGGGGCTCCTGCCGCTCATTGGGGACCGTGTGTGTGTGACTTGCAGAGGCTGCGGACTCTTTATAACCCAGAGCGGACAGAAAACCTTTGGACTGCGAGAGTTTCATCCAGGGTCAGAGGAAAATCTCTTCCCCACTGAATACGTTTTATTAGAATAGTGGGAGAGAAAATAAAGTTGCTTTTGATTACATCCCATGAGTCTTGCTCATTGAACATATCGGTTATACTTACTTTTTAAAACAGAGGGAATTGCTTAGGGGAGTACATGATGATTCTCAATAACTTATAAACAGACGCTAATTCATAAATTTGCTAATGCTCCTTTCCCGCTGGACAGTAACAGAGGGGAAAAAATCTCTGTTTGGTCATTAGCTTTAATTTAGATCAGCCTTGGAGTTTCACAGGCCATCTTGAGGACGAGCAAATGGTCCTAGACTTTATTAACATCACACTCTAGTGAGGCCCACTCGGAGCAGTGCCCTTTAGAAATGAATGCAGAAAATGCACGAAACGCAGTTCTTTCTAGACCTGTCCAGCTCTGTTTGCCCTTCTGTTCCCCAGCTCCTTCGCATGATCTGCCTCTGCTACCCCCCACGCCGCAGCCGCAAATCCCCATGAGACAGGTCCAAAGCCAGGGGCCTTCCTGTTATTCTCTGACCTCCACCTCCCCCACGCCAAACCCCAGGAAGACTTACTGAGCACATGCTTTTTAAACACCAAGTAGAGACCAGGCCCTGGGCAGGGGCAGTGCGTGGCAGGAACCTGCCCACCCAGGACGCCCAACGTAGGAATGCAGCTGGACACTTCACCACGTAAGTCACTAACAGAGACAGAAGGATTTCAGGAAGGGAGCAGAGGAGCAGAAGTGATTAACTCCACTCGGAGAGGTCGGAGACACCGTCCCAGAACAGGTGACAATTTGACATGAGTCTTGTCAAGTAGGGGCTGTTCAAGAAGGCATTGCAGGCGTGGCGGGAGCAGGGAGCAGTGAGAGACAATGTCGGTATTCTGGGAAGGAGTGAGAACAGGAGACGGGTCCCAGAGACGGCCAGGTTGGAGGAGGTGACCCATGCGGCCCCCGCTCGTGGGCGGGTCCCCTTGTCGGTGACTGAAAGGGAACCGCGGGAACATTGCTAAGCCACCAGGTGCCAGACTGGAAAAAGGCAGAACCTCAACCAGGGAAGTTACGACCACGTTCCACACATGACCAACGCCCCGGTCCTTCTCTTGTTCTCCTCGAACTACCAGGCGATATCAGAGTGCCTGGGCATCTCAGCGAAACTGCACAGCAGCACCTACATCGAGTCTAACTCAGAGACCATTCTTCCAGGTTCTGACTAAACGTAAAGGGAGAGAATCAGGTTATTGTGCCTCATTTCTTTAGAAGGATAAATTCTTAAAAGGCAACAAGCGTTGTGTTGGCCTTGACAGCTCCCACCACAGAAGGGAATCGGGAACGCAAACCTCCTGAAGGTGATGACAGCCGTTTAACAATCGGAGGGGGTTTCATCGTGTCCTTGTTGTGTTGTCTCCATTGGTCCTGTCTCCCTCCCCGCACCCCCTGCTCTTGTGATTGGTACGTTGCTACTCTGTTCATGTGGATTCCTACCAGCAAAGTCGAGATTACGCTCCACGCTGGCTGGGCCCATTTACTACGTATTCTCACACTGTTTCCTCTAGAAGGCCAAAAACCACGGTTTTGAAGATTAAATATAACATTTATAATCTTGCACGAAACCCTTAAGAGATTGCCAAAGGAAAACTTAGAGATATTTGAGTTTTATTTTTCAGTTTTCCAAAACTGTGATTGACTTTGAGAGTGTCAAGCGTTAAATGAAGAAAAAGATAAACTTTGTTTTTATCACATACTTAGTATCATGAAATACTGATTTTTCACCCTAACAGATGAGATACTTAAAGGGTATTTTATTCTGTAATCCTTGACAGATTCTTTTCAGTAATAATTTATTCTTATTTATGACTATTTTAACCAGTTAACCTATGCAAATAAAAATGGAACAGGTTATCCTCTTCTGCCTCTAGCCCACCACATTTTTACTGCAGCTCGTTCCTCGGGAACAGAACTTTCTTTCTGTGACAGGCGCACTTTGCCTGTCGCCATAACAGGTCTTAGAATCACGTCGATGCTGAATCTCTCAGAAGAGGATCAGCCTCCTGAGGCCCGGAGGCACACGTAGCTCCTTGGTCCCTTCATTTCCATTCCATTATGCAAGGCGGGTGCTCAATAAATATTTGTTAAGTGAAAAACAAGCACGTTCATTACTGTGTGAAGCAAGATCAAGATGCCGCTTGTGTGAAGACTTCTCAGAATACTCACGGAAATCACTGCAACGCAGAAAACAAAAAACAAACACTCTGACTTCAGACGGGCTGCCATTTGGATCCAGAGTGTGCTATTAGCCTTTGTAAAAGTGTGCGGAAGCGAACCCGCAGACCAGTCTCCTTGTCTGTAAAACGGGAATGATGGAGTGAAGTTCTCGGGGTGGTTCTGACAAGTGAATTCGGTATCTACATAAAGCGGCAGTTCGGGTCTCCAAAAATTCTCTCTGACCTATCCGCTGGTCTTCAGCTGCAACGCAGGAAGGGTTTAAAGGTGCAGATCTGTCAGGGAGTGAAGGAAGGTGTTACACATTTCTGTCTCGTGTGCCTTGACGTTAGTCTTAAAGGTAAAAATGGGAATTCAAAAGAAATTTGATCATCGCTGCCTTTCTTATTTTTTAAGATTTTATTTACTTATTTTTAGAGGGAGGGGAAGGGAGGGAGAAAGAGAGGGAGAGAAACATCACTTTGTGGTCGCCTCTCGCACACCCCCTACTGGGGACCTGGCCCGCAACCCAGGCATGTGCCCTGAGTGGGAATTGAACCGGTGACCCTTTGGTTCGCAGGCTGGCACTCAATCCACTGAGCCACACCAGCCAGGGCATGTTGCTGCCTCTCTAAAAGATGTGGCAACCCTGGCAGATGTGTTCCCACAGCAGCAACTCCCCACCTTTCTCTCTAGGCATCATCGATGTTCCCTTTCTAATCTATTGTTCTCATCACGTTATAAAGCCAGCAACCTTTCCCCTCCAGCTCCCTTTCCATCTCTCCTCCCCTTTCCAACACAGCTTCCAGAAGGCGCCGTCTTCACTGAAACAGCTTCTTTACCAACCTGATTCATTTCAGAGCTCAGCTTAGCATCCTGGTAGCAGTGTTTGAAATGGTTGATCTCTCCTTCCTCCTCTCTGTTTTTAAAAAAGTGCTTTAAATCTACTGATTTTTAAGTATACATTTAAAATACTCACTTGCTCCCCAATTCCTACCCATCTCACTGTATACCCACTAAATAATATACACTTTTACTACTTTTGTGTATATTTCCACTGTTTCTTTGAGGGTATATAACAACTGGGGATTATATTATTGCATATATAAATAGTAGATCGTGCAGTACAAGTTCCTGGAAACATGAGTACTGGGGTGAAAGGTAAATGCATTTTCCATTTTTACAGATGTCCCCAAGGTGCCATCCGATGCAACAGAGATGAGAGACGATTTTATTTTGCATCGCTCTTACTATGAGTCATTGCATTCCATCGAAAACCGTTCTTCCCTCAGGTCCCTGAAGACGGTTCTCTCTTGGTTCTCCTCAGTCACAGGTTAGCGATTCACATTCTCCTTCGCTGATCACTCGCTACGGCCCAGCCTCTAAATGTGGGTGTGCGCACGGCGCAGCTGGCAGAAGTGTTCCCCGCCCCGCGCTGACCTCCCGGGTCCCCAGCTCAGCATCCGGGCTGCGGGCTGGGAAACCGACTGCACACTGACAACCTTCGGGTTCAGTGCCCTAGCTGGGGCCTTCCTCCTGCTCTCTAGACTCAGGCATCCCGCAGTCTCCTCAGAACAGGGTCTGATACACATTTCAAATACACGTGTGCAGAGTCAACTTCTGATCTCCGCTCCACGCCCAAACGTTCCACACAGGACGTGACCATGTCATGCTTTCCATTGTGTAGGGAAAACTACTGAAACCATCTTCGACTCCCCTGTCTCCCTCAGATATCCTACAAACTGTCATCCAATGCCGTTGGCCCTGTTTTCCAAATACGCTCAGAACACAAGCACTTCTTTCACATCTTTGGATGGTCTCATTTGAAGCTGCTACCATGTCTGGCCTGGTTTTTATAGTAGCCACTGAATGGTCTCCCTGTTTCTACAACTGCCAACCTTGGATATATATTCTCAGCATAGCAGCCAAAATGAGCCTTGAAAATTTAAGTCAAGCTGTGTCTTCTCTCTCCCATGTCACTCGGAGAAGCAGCCAAATCTGCTCTAACACAGAAGCAACCTCCCCGTCCTCACTCGGCTCTGACCGTACCTCTGCTCCTTCTCAGTTACTTTCCGTCTGCCTCACTGGCCTTTTTCTGCTCCACGATGCGACCACAGGACCTTTGCACCTGCTGTTCTCTCTGCCTCCAACATTCTCCTTCACCCCTCCTCCACCAGTCCACCGCCCAAATGTTATTTTATTTGAGATGCTGAGACATCACTCGATAGCGGTAGTTGTTCCGAACCCAGCACTATCTCCTTCATACTACTTCATTTTCCTCTTTAGTAGATATCATATATGTATAATTGTGCATAATTGCGTATTTCCTGTATGTGGGCAATACGAGAGGCTAGCAGGAGACTTTGTTTTCTCCAACGCAGTTTACATAAAATCTGGAAGAGGAGCTGCCACGGAATATTTGTCCACTAAATACGCTTGGAAGGAAGGTAAAATTTTATAACTCAATTCCTACACAAGGCAGTGAATAGTGACCCCACTCTACAGATGAGGAGACTAAAACTCAGAAAAGTTAAATAATTTGCCAAAAATCACTGTCAGTGAGTGGGAATGATGATGGAATTGAAATCTAGGCCTGGTGCATCCAAAGCTAAAGAAAAAACGATAGTTACAAAGACGCGCATTTCAGCAATATGTATGGGGGGAGACAACTGTTAATCCAATTTTCCAGCAATTAGGGAGTTTCTCAATAAATAATAAAATATTAATTTGATTGAATATTATGGATCCATTAAAATGAGCTTAATAAAGACTAGATCTCCTGACATATGGTTAAAATTTGCATCCAGATTATGAGTACAGATGATTCAGAAATTAAAAGTTACTTATTTTTTGTTAGAAGAAGAACGAGTGAACATCTTTTCATCTGATTTCAGTGATGATAAATTCGTTCATGTAACTTCTAGACACACATTAATAAAACAGCACAATCTTTAAGTCTGGTCTAAGTATACTTGTATTAGGACAACATACCCCTTCTGAATAACAAATCATAACAGTAGGATGGCCTTTAGTTTTTAAAGGAAACAGTGCATGGTGCGGTGACAGCGTGAGCACAAACACAGCATTGCGTCACACATGTTCTCACAGGGAACCTGCGGGACGCACTGGCTCGGGGTCACTCGACAGCCGACAACCTTTTCGTAAATTGCAGGCCATGTACTACAAAATCTTTAAAGAATAACCACAATATTAGGCAATCATTTCCTTTCATTCCAAAACCAGATTCTTTTGCATTCAATTTATCATTTCAACTATGTTTAATTCAGCATCATTTTCTTCATCCTTTAATAGACTCCTCTATGAAATGCAATATTTCCTAGACCATAAAATAGAGTTTCCATTGCTATTTAACTTCATATTCTAAAGTTTTCTACACTAACAAAAAGCACCTCGCTATGTGGAAATTAATGATGATATCTGTCGCAAACCCACAATTTTATATGTATGTCTCTGCTCATATTGTTGTTAAAATATAGCAGAGTGCAGATGGCGATCGCAAAAGTGATATTATCTGACATAAATATATATTTGTCAGATGAATGTGCTATCTCGCTCTGTGCTCTATGAAATCGAGGGATAAATCATGGGGACTTTTAATTCAATCAGCAAAATTTTTAGAGTTATTAATCTCTGGTAGAGAATCAAAAACCCAAATATTTAAACAAGTTTGAAATCGGTACGCTGATGTGTTCCAAAGTGAATTTGATGGAATTGGGTGCAGCACTGTTCTCCCAGAACTGAGTTTCTGAAACGCGCATACATGCAACTGACAGACACCCTAGACAGAAGTCGACTGTGGTCAAACATCGCCACACCTGTCTTCTTACTCTGTGTCTCAAATAGTACTGGGAAAGAGTCGCGGAGAAAATGGAGGAAAGGCTTCAGCCAAACCACGCAAGGACCCGGAGCAGCACCACTTCCCGGAACACCCGGCACAGAGGCGGTCCCAGAGAAAACGGTGCTTCTCCACTTCTCGCCGGCGCTGTCCTCCACCTGGGCGCACGGCACTCCCTCCCACCTGCGGAGGGCAGGGACGGCACACCCGTCCCTCCTTCTCTTACTTCTTTATTCTCTTTCTCCACGGGCGCCTTTCCTTGCGTCTCCAAATATGCAGGAGCCTTCCTCATTTAGAAAGCAAAAATCATCCTGCTTGACCTTTCCGACCCTATATATTCCTTCTCACAAATTTCCGTATGACCTACTTTGCATTTCTTTCTGGATGCAGAAAGCTGGTGCCACGAAGCGGCATTACATGTTCCCGTTAGTGTGCTGGACACTGGGCAAGGGCGTGGGATGCCCACGTTCATGGGAGGTGTGCAGCAGCCTACCGCACCGCTTCGAGTCCTGACTGTCTTCTTTGGAGAAGGCAACACTTCTCAAGGCTTCTCACCACTGAGCTCCCACCCAGGCTACACGTTGTCGGCTCGGTCCCATCCCTCAACTACACTCAACCTTGCGCAAGAGCAAAATGGCAAACGCCGTAGGACATCACTGCAGCGTTGCTTGTAGTGGTAGCAAAACGGTGGGTACAGACCAAGAGAACCGCTACACATAAACTATAGTACACGCTACATACAACAGCACACAGCTACTAAAAAAGCAAACCAAAACCCCAAAAGACAACAGTCTCTGTACACAGACATGGAAAGAACCCTAAGACATATTTAAATGAAGAACCCATGGGCAGAGCTCATATACACACACGTGTCTCCCAAGAGAAACTTCCTTCTCTCCAAAACTATCATCTAGAGGTACATGTATACACACAGATACATACGTGTACACAAACTTATTGTACATACACAGATGTGTGACTTCGTGCACGTGGAAAGGAGTGGATGTGCCCAGTTGTGTGTTTTCTCTTTCTTTGAGAAAGCGCACAGGAGGCTTCATCCAATGTTGGGCTTGCCGGTCAGAGAAAGAGCTATAGGAGGGAAGGGCGTGCAGGATTCCGTTAGAGCCGGGCTGCAGCTTTGGCCTAGGGAACACAAGCTGGAAGAGTGAAAATCAGGGGAAGGACTAGTGACTGAGCAAGGCGGGGTGTGGGGGGGCGCAATGTCCCCGAGAATTAGCTGGAAAGGTTCGGATAAAAAGTGGGGTGTGATCAATTCTCTACAGCGGCGCAGCCATCACGGCGAGCTCTCCATTCTCCTCTGTCTACACTCCCTACACTCGGCACTCGGAGGTCAGGCCGCCTCCTGCTGGCTCAGCCTTCCCTGCTGCTCGGACTGCCCGGGTTCGAATCTGGGTCCACCACATTCTACCTGTGCGGCACTGAAAATGCTGCTGGCATGTTTGCGCTTCAGTGACCTCACCTGTGACAGAGGGAACACAGGGACACGCCTGCTGAGTTTGTGGTCACCTTTATTATGTTCAGTCGAGGACCATAAAACACTTAAAATATGACAAAATATTCTGATTTCAGAAAGCAATATGGAAAATATATACATCTGGATTTGATTCTTCTTAAGTTAATTTGTTCCTTCACCTCAAAACCTGGGCCTTCTACATTAATACTTTTAAGACCAAGTTAAAGATTTACTATAACAAAATTACAACTCATTAATGTTGATTACTAATCTACATTCCTCCTAGAAGTTAGTCTAGAACTGTGAGATAAATCAGTCAAATTGTATCTGCCCCAAAAGGAGGGGCAAGATAGTCCCCCGGCTCCTTTAGACAACACTTCTTCATCAGAGTTTCTGGTAGAACATTTATCAGTCACAATAGGTTCTGTCTTCTGTGCTTACTCAACAATTACAATCTATTGTGTCTGTTTATTTATTACCTAACACACTGGAGAATAAATGAGAGCTAATGATGCTCATATTCCCAAATCAAAAGACTATGTATAACAGAAGAAAATAAAAATAAAAATTGGGAGTCGAGCTTTTCTATATTGTTGTACCACCTGCTATTTTTCTGTCCGCAGGGATTTGGATAAATTACTAACCTTCCCAAACTTCAGTTTTACAACTTGAGAAATGGGTATAATGGTACTATTTAATAGGATTATGATAAGGATGAAGTAACATTTTTGTCTATTCAGTACTGACATACATTAGGCTCGCACGCTGGGTCCTACCCGCCCCCCCCCCGCTTCCTGCCCGGCACCCCAGGCTGCGTGAGGTCCAGGGGAGCTTCAGCAGCTGCACCATCACCCAGCAGCTCCCCAGTCTCCCCATCCCTCTCTGCCTCCTTCCCCCGCCCCACTGCAGTTAATCACTTCCTCTTTCTCAACATCCCATTAAAACGGTCTTTTTCTCTTTAGTTTATGATTGATTATCTGGGAAAGGGCCGGTAATGCTCTTTGTGAGTCATGTTACATATTGAATTGAGAACAAAACAGCAGAACACAGTGGTTCTGAGGTGGTTCGAGTCCGCACACAGATCAATGGTCGCTCACCGTTTAGCAGAAGCCAAAACACAGACCCGCGCCAGAGAACAGCGTCGCCCTCAGCCTCTTCCTAGTGGAGACTATGTATTCGTAATATGCGTATTTGTAAAACTGTCACGCTATCCCACTGAAAAAAACCTTTTAACGTATCGATGTTCTGCGTCCAAAGAGGGTTGTCTCCATGGTCTGTGACCCCATGGGTCACCTGCAGTGAAACAGAAATTAGATTCCCCGCCCCTGAAAGTATGATTCTGTGTAAAATAACTCAGAGGCGGGAGAACGGCACGCCCACTGGAGCAGGGACTGGAAGGGAAGGGGCAGGGGCGGGAAGGCTCGCTTCCGTGGACGTGCCTCCCCGTGACCTCGTGGATTCTGAGAAGACGTCGAGCCCCTCTCTCTACCTGCTCCCGCTTGGGTCGGCCTTGGGCTTTGACCGATAAAATGGAGTGGATTACGTTACGAAAGTTCCGAGTCTAGTCCTCCCAAGGCCTTGCGCCCCCTTTGTCGCCCACCTGGCACCCAAACGGCACCAGGCAGAGAAGAATGAGCCAGCCTCCTTGGCAACTACGGGCTAAGAGGGGAGAGGGCCGCCCGGCCACCAGCGGGACTTGAGTGTGGCCACCTTTGGTCACTCAGGCCGTTACTGTTCCGCTGGCACCCCTGCCCGGCATTCACCTGAGTGACGTCAGGTGGAACCCGAGAAAAGCTACCCAGCCGATCCCAGCTGAAATTTCTGATCAAGAGCACATAAAATAATTATTTTAAGCCCCTAAGGTTTTTGTTTCTGGAAAACAGTGGCACATCTTACTAATTCTCAACAGAGCTCTCCAGAAGCTTAATAATAAAAACTCGATATATGTGATTAGAAATTGCAACCTTGGGGCCCGACAGAAGCCAGGATGTATGAGAGTGAGGAAGCTGCTTCTCCACGGATTCACCAGCCACACACACCTCCTACTTCCGCCGGAGCACGTCTGGAGCTTCACCTCTCAGAGGGACGATCGGACCAGGAGAGCCAGTAAAAAACGCCGAGAGTCCCCTCCCCAATCCCTCTGAGATCATTTCCCCCGTTTTACAGAATTGGCCGTGTCCTCATTTTCAACAATTCCATCTTGGCATAATGTTGTGGGCATTTTGTTTTCCAGATCCTTCCTCTTTTGAGGATGCTTCTTGAAAAGCAAAATGCAAAAGGAGTCCAAAATTGTTGCCTAAATATCCGGGTTCGCTAAACTCCAGCCTACGTCTTCACTTTCATTAGGAAAACAATGAATTCCGAGCTGAAGAAGATACTTTGAATTCCTCTAACCCCAGACATCCGCTTGGCCAGGAGGGAGTAAAATGGTCTAGCCTTTCCGATGTGGGAAAATCCAGGCTCCTCGTCTCTGAAATTGGTTTTCTTCTAATAAACTTCAAATCGGTATGATCCAGGGTATTTTATGTTTGAATAGACCTATTTCATAGGCAGTTCCAGCTAAATGTGTTGAATCATCTCCTTGGTGCAATAGAAATTGAAACTGAACAACCACACATTATACCGATATCACTGTCCTACACACGTGTCACTTGGGGACTTAGAGACCAGTCTTCATACACAGTCACGAAAGGCTGTTTCTTAGTGGCTGCAAATTTATCATCACGCAGAATCGCCAGCACAACCACGCAGCAGCGGCCGCGGCTTCCCCGGCCGCCATCGTGTGGGGTGCTTTGTTACCCAGCAATAGATCGCTGAATACATCCACCAAGAAACAGAAGAACATTGGAAGGAAGGAAGGCCGTCTGTGTTCAAGTCCCGGCTGCACCTTGGATTCGCCACGGGAGGCTGGATGACCTCATGACCTCTCCAGGCCGCCATCTCCTCTTGAGCAGACAGGTTTCATCGGACACTCTTTTAAGTCGCCTCACCTATAAAGTGTATGCTTCTAAGTGACTACAGCTGACAGCGATTGTAGATCTAAGTGCGTTGGCACGCTGGTTTCAGAACACTGCTCACCACTGTCCAGAAAGCCCCGCTTCTCACCGCTGAGGGACGGTGGCTTCATCTGCCATCTGTCTGAGGACCGTAATTCTGCAGGAAGTCTACGGGACAGAGAGGCCGCTTGCAAGCTGACGAAACGCACAGCGGTCAGGTGCTGGCTGTACGCACAAACTGAACACCAAAGACGGACTTGCAGAGCCCATCACAGCGCCCTATCTCGGAGCGAAATCACGTCCCTTAGCCGTGGCCGTGAACTCTAACTAGAGGAAGCTGCAGAAGTACAGAAGCGGGGGATGAAAATGCTGCCTCAAGCTTTCAGAGTTCCCATTTTCTAACGTCTGCATATCGTTTCAGGCAGAAAAAACGAAAAATGATACAATGCGTGTTATCCAAGATTCAAATTCAACTGTAGACGTCCTTGAATCTGCTTATTTTATAGCTGGCTGAACATTAATCAAAGGTGTGAGTGTAAACATTTCTTAATAGAAGACAAAACATGTGTCATCAGCCTCAGGAGAGGCTCCCGGCACCTGGGAAAGTGTCCTTTGCCGGGAGTCACACACCCGGAGCTGAGTCTGCATTCTGCCTCGGAGCTGTGTGACCCAGGGCAAACCGTGAACCTCTCTGAGCTGCTGTCTCCTGCTCTATATGAGCGTGGAAACGAGGCCTGCCCAGACCACCTGACAAGGGCACGGGGGTCCTGTCAGAAGGTGCACTGGGAAGTCTCAGAGAACCTCTACTGCCCGTATCTGGACAGGGGAGAGGGAGGGGCTGCGTGATCCGCAACCACAGCCCTGCCTGAAAGTATTTGTGCGTCCATCAGGCTGGGAGATTCTGGAGGGAAATGATTAACGTCAGAAGTAGACTGTGTTTTCTCGTTTACAGTCACTTTCTTTGGCCACAGTTGATTGTTTTCCATCTTCGTCTTTCTGGCCTTTTAGTTTTTGTACCGCGTGGCCTTCTCTCCCCTCTGTTCTGCAGGCTGCAAACTTTCCCTGAGCCTCCCCACCACCACCCTGCCCCGTGAACACGGACAGCAGCCGGACCCTGCACTGGTCCCGTGACAGCCCCTTCCGAGGGGACACCACACAAACAGCAAGTCATTGCAAGGCGGTGACAAGCAGTCCTAATGACACTCGGGCAAAGATGCTAAGGCAGTGGAGAAGAAGAACTCCCTTTTCCAAGGGGCGGAGTTAGAGGCACAGAACCGGCTCCCGGGGGGAGTGGCACTTGTTTGAACTGCATCTTGAAAGATGAGGAGAGTTTTTCTAGGCGGACAAGGGGCATCTGAGGTCAATCAGATCATAGCATATGCTAAGAGCTGCAATTAATAGGATAAAAACAATAATTTTGGAGAGCTAACATCTCTCAAGCATTTGTCATATGCTAAGGAAATAGTTTGTGCTCTATATTTTAAAGAAAAAGAAACAGCTTTTTTTCAATACTATTTAGAGCATTTCACATGCCAAACACTCAGTTCCTGATTTCTTTTTATTTACTTAAACTTATGGCAAATTAATGCCTTTAATTAGACCCGAAGTCCCAGGATGCCCCCCTACCCCCCCGCAAAACGCACCTCCAGGCCATGCATTTCACGGTTTTTAAAACGTCCTTTTTAGTTCAATGCAAAAGAGAGGATCATTAACGATTCATTATTAACCAATAGAGATCGTAATAGTTTAACAGTAACACATTTTAGGAGTCTGGTCTTTCTCTGTATAAGGTGTTTAATCTTTAAAAAACTGGGGAAAAAATGCTAGCCACTGAAACCATTATCAGTTTAGCCCCATCTTTGTCTGACACCAGTGAAAGGCTGTTATTTATCACACCGAGTGTGTATTATAATCTTCTGTTGGGAGTAAAAGATCAAAGATTACCTTGCATCCCACAGAATTATGATGCCATAACATTTTACCTTGTTGCTGCTGATATCCATCACTGGTGACAGGGAGCCGCACGGCAGATTTTCCCGTCAATATCCCGACACGCTCCCACCTCTCAAATACAGCCACCAAGGTGTGTGCGCCTCGGTTGTGCAAGTGGGAAACCCAGCAGACGCAAGTGGCGGACCGTTCCTGTCCCCCAGGTGGCGGCACACCTCGAGGACTCTGCACACCCCACTACAGAGTCTGTGCCTGAACCTCGTCAGAGGAAAAGCCAGGGGCAGTAAGGGAGAGACTGGAGACAGAATCACAGTGGCGACACCTTCGATCCGAGATGAGGGCGAAGCCCCTCCTGGTGCCACTCTCTGGGGACGCTGACGTTCCTCCTCTTTCATCAGAGCCAACCCCGAACCCTGACCGAGATCACCCACCTCCTGAGCAAAGCCATCTTTCCTGGGAGTCTCGCCGCCTCTTTCCTGCGCCACCACGAGTCACCCCACGGGCTCCCACTCCGTGGGGAACCCGGGCCAGCTCGTCCCCTCCTCGTGGCTCCGTGACTGCCCAGGGCTTTTCCCCCCTTCTCACCACGTTGGAGGCTTTGCTTTTTAGAGAACGAGAGATCGGGCCCCGGGGTTTTTGCAAAGCTCAGTGTGCACACGACATCATCAAATACTAAGCGATACATTAAAAAAGAAAACGGGAGTTGTGAAATCTTTGTGCATCTTCACGTGTGTGACAGCATGATGCCTGTCAAAAACTCGGGACTAGAAGTCATTTCTTTGTCATACCTGCTTGTTTCTTCAGATTTCCTTAAATGAAAGAACAGAACAAAAAGGGTGTTATTATAAATCCGAAATGGTAACTGTTCTAAGGACTAAGTGGATAGTAACGCAACCGGCAGCTGGAAATTGTTATATTATTTACATTTAAAACAACCAGTTGTCTACCCTGTGAATCCTAAAATGATTTGCCTAAAAAAATATTTTTTTCTCTTTTTTCCTATGTCGAGATGATCATACACTACCCCATGGACAATACAGCAAAACCTTCCCAAACTCGCAAAATTATTGGCTGGGGACATTCATTTTTATGTAAACTATATGCATATTCATATAAAACAGTTTTTAAAAATGTATCAGATATAATTAGCATGTTTATGAATCTATTTGCTCTGCTATTAAGTAACAAATTTGTAGTAACCATGGCAACCGCAACATCCACAGGCACAAGTTCTATTTTTGTAATATGAGTACTTTTCTTAAAGCAACACTCCTGCTCAAGCTCTGTGTTTTTTAAATATTAAAACAAAGAGTTTTCAAAACTTCATTTCAATTTTCATTTTATAAGGGCACATTTTCTATTTTAAGTTTATTTTAAATTGTTTTAAAGCCGTTTCTTTTTGTTATGTGGTATGTTGCATGTGCCGGCCTACGTATGCTCGCTAACAATAATATTTAAGTATAGAGGGAAAACACGGAATGTCAGGGGCATGTTAACACATGTGATTATAAGATTATTAACTTTGTGAAGTTCCACTTCAATTGAAATGGTAAAATTGTATTACATGTTCAAAAATGTAAAATATAAATGAAAGCTACATGTGGGTCTCCCGTTTGATTTTCACACCAATTCTCTTCTTCCATTTTAATCATTATATTGTCTCAACACCTAAGCAGTAATGTTTGTTTCCATAGTCAATTGGAGGAGATGTTCTGGTTAATGATTTTGCTGAAATGACTCCATTGAACGGTTACTTGTTTTCATCATCTAATTCACTGAAGAATTTGACGCAACCTCTCCAAACCTTGTGTTGCTTCCCTGTGAAACAGAGATGATGACGGCGACCACATCACAGGCTTGTTGAGAAGGGAAAATCTGCAAATGCCAGTTTGGTGGGTCTCCTTTCTTGTTCTCTTAACACGACAGCTCTCTCCTCAGGTGTATTTTGCTACAAAAATCAAATCTAATCCTGAAATGCACAGTCTCAAACCCCACCGAGGTCTTCCCCCTGCGTTTTCTCAGCTGGGGTGGAATGGGCTTCTGGAGACGAGATGAGGAAGGGACTCTGACAAATCAACTCTTTTCTTTTTCAAAAACACATCCGCTGGGCTTTGAGTCCCAAACCAACCTTTCACTGTGCTTCCTCTCCCTCGGCTCTATATGGGAAGAATAATATCTCTGTCCTTGGATTTTTATACTATGTACAGATAGAAAATAAAGCAGCCATCGTCCTCTGTGATATAGTATTTGTCAATCAAAATAACTCACTCACTCCCCATCCTTCATGTTAAAGCTGTGTAGACTTGGGGAAGCAAAGAGATGGTTCAAGACGAACTAAGAGGCTCAGATGAGTTGGGCCTGTTTAGCTATTCGCTCTGAAAAGAGATAAAAACGGAAGGGAATTTCTCCAGACAGCCTGGTGGGGTGAGGACTTGGGTGGCTTGGAGAAGAATGAACCCAGCCTGGGCCGAAAAGGTGCCACTGTTGTCCAGGGGGACGGGCCTTGCTTGTCTGGATGCAAGGAACCTGCTCAGCGTCCGAGTGGGAGGGAGACGGTGACGGCCAACCCGGAAGGTGGCCAGTGAGAAGGACCCAGGCCTGCCAGGGACAGGGGACTCCGGGAAAGACAGAGAGCGTCTGTAATCCATCATCGTCCTCATCCACCTGTGTGTTCGACGCTTCCCTGACCACTCAACTAAAGGAAGTAACTACCGTGGGCAACGTTTCGTAAACTGTATGCATGTAGTTGTCTGACCGCTAGGCAGTACCCCTGAAACTAATACGCAATAAAATATTGAATGTCCACCCTGAGTGCAAAATAAAATTGAAGCATGTTCAGCTCCTTTCCAGCACTGACTGTCCTCTGCTTTCTTCACAGTTCTTATCGGACTGGAACACGCTACCCAATTTATTTATCGTACCAGTGCCTGCCTCCACCGGCTAGGACGCGCGCTCCAGAGACCTGTGGCTGTCTCTCACCACCGCAGCCTCTGTGCCTGCCAGACGGTCAGAAAATCCCTGCGGAGCGAGTCAAGACCGCCACCCTACCTGGCCCACTGGAGGCGCACAGCGAAGATTATGCGTCACTACTGCTATGCCTTTTCATTTTATTCATTTTTTGATCAGATTGTCTAAAATTAGGGTCTTGCTGAAGCTACTGATAATGTGAATAATGATGATCTGCTCTATCCTCTTTAGGAAAAAGCCTGATGTTGGCTAGATCAATCACTAAAAAAAAACATTTAAGCGTAAATACAACCCTAATCTTCCAAAAGACTCTAATCTCTGGCAGACTGGACACAAATGAATCCATTAGATTTTGGTCAACCAATTCAGTTGTTAAATCAAACAATTACAACCAATTATCCAAATCTGATGATCATTTTCTAGGATGGGTCTAATATTTACCTCCGTTTGTAGATTTCATACACATTTTCATCTATTTAAGACTTGTTCTTTATTCATAAGAATAAATAATTTGAAGAGCCTGTCCCTTTGGCTGTATAATAACCACAAGGCTGAGTGGCTTCCTCTGGAGTAGGGACACATTCTAACAGATTTGTTATCATTTTGAAACTTAAGGAGAAAATTAATGACGATGTTAAGTGTGATTGAGTCTAATTTATCTCAGCCGAAGCAGCAGACATAAATTCTCTCCAGTCAGAGTCGACATTTCTCAGGCCGACCCACCTTGCCTCATTTTCTGTGTGTATTTCAGAGACGTTGGAACGGGGCAATTGGCTGAGCAATAACGTAGTTAGTGCTGGGCTGAGCGGGACTTAGGATCTTCCTCGTGACTAAGGAGACGGCTGTGAAAATAAGGGAGGAGCACAGCCTGTGGCCCACGCAGAACTGGCATCGCGGTCGTGGGGCAAGATGCGCGCCCGACAGTCGAGCATCTTCCCCGAGACCAGACTGTCAGGGGGGGAAACCAGCCGGCCGTGAACCAGTGGGCTGTCCTTCGGTAGACTCCTCGCGGGAAATTCAGAAAGCACATTTCTACTCTAGTTTTCTACATCAAGGAGAGCGGGGAAGACCCAGGGGCGTACAGAACTGGTGTGATCTCAGGGGTCTCCACGGAGCCGCGCGCTGGCCACAAAGGATGCACCACTATGGCGGGAATGGATGCCGCTGAGTGGTGCTTGACAGCCACCGGCTCTAATGAGAATATTTCCAGAGCATCATGTCTTCATTTAATATTTATCCATTCCTTCTAGAGAAAATATGTTGGTAATGTTAAATTAGAAAATAATAACCGTAAACAGCTAGCAGTTTCGAAAATAACGTTCACGAAGGAACAGCCCTGGTGCACGGCGCCCGGCAGACAGGTAGAGAGAGAGGCTTTAACTCCTTCTCATGCCGTCGTGAGCCTGTTCCCCCGAATTTCTGGGACTGTGGCTTAGCCCAGTCTGCTCTCTCTACCCCCTGAGCCACCTTCTCCCTTGCCTGCAGATGTGGCCTTATGACCTTTCCTTCCCGAAAGAACGTGAGCAGCGGTGGTAGTTACTACTTCCACACTGGTCCATAAAGCTCCCCAAACACCGCAGCCGCCCCGCTCTGTGGTGTGGGTGGGGGTGGGGGTGGGCTGGGGAGGGGAGGACGGTCCCGGGCAGCAGGCCCTACAGTGGGCATCCTCAAGGTCAACCTGGGCCCTGAATGATCGCCACTCATTCAGCAATTTGTATCGAATGCTCCGTATGTGCTGGGCACTCCATGGTTCTAATAATTTCTAAAACTGGATGTCTTAATCAGAATGATTAAAACGTGATTTCAGTAAACTGAATCATGTCAACATTTATACAAAAGTACTGAATAAGGAATAAAATGTGAATCAAAATATGTCAGCTTATAGATTCCTTAATGAAACTACAAGGAAGCAGAAGGAAACAGTGAAATGGCCTCAAACAAGGATACAGATTTTTAAATAAATCATAATTTATAAACTTAAAAACAGAAAGGAATAAAAAATTATAAAGATAGGAAGTGAGAATTTACAAATTCAGAAAGAAATTATATTTTTAAAAGACAAAAGTCATCTTAGGGAGAAAAACTAAGTTACAAGATGCTTGAGGGAGAACAGATTCAACAACAAAACTAGACCATAAAGGACACTGAAGAAATGCAAGCACAGAGCATCAGTGAAAACCGAAACAGGCAGAAAGATGGATGAAATGTGATTTACACGGAAAACAGACACAGAACATCTAATGGAGAAATAATGTGATCCCCTAAAAATAGAAATAAAACAACCATGAAATATAAGTAATACACGAAGTTATAATCAAAGAAAAAATTCTGGAAATAAAAAAGACCTGGCTCCCGTATTAAAAAAACCCACTATGCACCTAGGAAAACTGACCCACAAACAGCCTCTCATAAAACTAGTATGTTTAAGACTTTAGACACTAAAGGTGAAGGAAAATCCTAAACTGAGAAAACACACAACGTACCTTCTTATCTCCATCAGTTTACACGGAAAGAGAAACAGATGAGCGGATAAAGAACATATTTTAAAATGTTAATAACTTAGAAGCCACGGAGAGGATATATGGGTGTACGCTGACGTGTTCTCTCCAATTCTCAAACACCACACGATCTCACCTGTAAGTGGAACCTAGTCAACAAAACAAACAAGTGAGCAAAATGTATCCAGAGATCTGCAGTAAAGAACAAACTGACAGTAACCAGAAGGGAAAGGGGGGAGGGATAATGGGGGGAAATAGGGGACGGGCCATCAAGGAACACGTATAAAGGACACACAGACAAACCAAGGATGTAGGTTCAAGGGTGGGAGGTGGGGGTGGGTGGGGCGGGGCGTGGTGGGATGAAAATAGAGACAACTGTACTTGAACAACAATTAAAAAAAGAGAATTTTTAAATAAAAAGAAAAAAATCATCACTAGTAAGAACAAACAAAAAAAATAATGAACAATTTTTATGTAAATAATTTCCTAATTTCCTACCTAATGTTATTATTTTAATGCCTATATAATATTCTTTGTAAAAATTGCTTCTTTTTTTTAACCAATAACCCTTATTTGAAGCCTAGGATATTTTTTAATTGCTGCAAATCTTCAAATTTTACACAGATTAATTGTTTTTAGAAACCAAAAAGGAAAGGCTAGCAAGAAAGTAGTGAGACTGACTTTTAAAACAATTCTGCAGGAAAGGTTCTTCAAAAATGTGTTAACGATGTTGACATGAACAGAATATAACCATCTTGAAAGACAAAATAATATATTTTTGTGGAAATTTCAGTTTGTTTAAAAAATTTTTTAAAGTACTAAGAATAACAAAAAACGAAAAGAGAAAACTTACTACTTTAAAACTCAAAAAAACAAAATACAATGGTAGCACTATGGATGTATCTCAAAAGACATCACCTTTCCTTTTTTTCTGATTAGCTGACCGATTTGTTGATTGGCCCAATATTCATTTAAAATCTACCACGGGAAGCAATGATTAAAAAATATAGGATGCCTTCTTTTCTTTATACAGCTTATTTTTTAGGTGCACACTTGTGCACCTATTGGCTATAATATAGGCAAAATAGCACACACCTGACATCCTTGATATAGTAACACAAGCATGTACGTAGCAGCCATAAAAACAGGTCAAGTGTGACAGAGGCCACACAGGAGCAGAGACAGGGCCGGGCAATGTCATACGGAGGACAATGCGATTGCTTCAAGCTCTACGAAATGACAGGAAGGGTTCCACGGATGCGGCGAGGCTGGGGACATGCTTGGTGCGCGAGAGAGCTTTCCCAGAGCATCATGGGAAAAAGCCTTACCATCACACACCCCCAAAATAGAACACCGGAGACGAGGCTTGTGAGAATCCTTGGGTGACCGCAGGGCACTAGGTATGGTGGCGAATATCCACAGGCTCATGGAAAATGCATTCACACAGCACTCAGAATGGCGACCCTTGACGGACACCCTCAGGGTTTCAAAGTGTGTCCGTGGAAAATCGGGATTGCTGAAGGCTTTGAAGCAGCGTGCCCTGGTCACGTGACGGCCGATGAGGGCGGGGCCTTGACCTTCCACCCTTGCTACGCCCAACTAGTGTATCTCTCTCACTAGTGCATCTCTCACTAGTATCTGTAGAGACTAGTGTATCTCCAGTGTATCTTGCTATGCCCAACTAGTGTGGCAACATGGGTGCAGCCTTCATTTCTGCTCAAAAGCCACACATTTTCTCTCACTTTATACAGTTGTCCCCACTGGACACCCCAAGGCTCTCCGGGCAGTCCAATGGCTGACGCTGTACAATAATAGGAGAATCGGCTATGTCACACTAAATACACAAACGAACACTGACTAAAGGCATCAATTGTTTTCTAAATAGCCAAATGTCAGCACAACCTAGATTCACCACAGGGCGAGGAAAGCGGCTCAGTTCCTCTTCTTCTTCTTTTCTTCTTCTGAATGTCTGGATATAAAAACAGTTTAGCCCAAAGGTTTTCCAGGCTCCTAAAACATTCTTGATAAGCCGGGCAGAGATGCTCCCTTCTCGAGGGCCGCTCTGTCTCTCTGCCTCACAGGGACGAAGATGGTGTACTACATCAATAATCGAGACTTTATTGGAAGTAAATGTGATTTTCTGGGTCTTCTGGAAAGTATTGTACATTGAGTTGCTGTGTTTACATGATTTCAATTTGAGACCAACCTTTGAATGAATCTGCTTTGGCTGAATTGCTTTTAGTTGAGGCCTCATTTGATTTAGGCAGAAAAAGAGAAAAAACAGGCCCTGGAAAATAGAGGCCCATTTCCTGCACACAAAAGTAGAGATGTCACCCCACTTCTTGTGAGGATTGAGTGACAAGGTGCCACAGACACTGGATGGGGCCGGGGACACTTAGGCGAGAGTCTGAGTGTGTCACATTAATTCATTCATTTACTCCTTCATTCAATAAACATGTATTGAGTTTCCTACATGCCAAGCCCTGCTCTAGATGTTGGGAAGAAAAAGATGACATTGACCTTGGGGAGAAAAATCTAAGTTACTTTGACTGAGCCTTCTCGAAAAACTTCTGTGTTTGGCCATCTGCAGCCATGGACTTGAAAGGGTCTGAGGACCCTCGTGCAGAGGAGAGAATATGGTGATGATGGTAAGAAACCAGGGTGTACTGGACAGCCCAGGCCTCACCTACGGGCACCCAGACTAACTTACACTACTGGGAAAACCCACACAGTGGGACCTATGACGGCCCCAACCAGTTCCCTACCCTGGAACTGTATGGTTTCCAGCACATTCTTTGGCCTTCACATCCCGCTCACACCTTCCAACGAACCACTGAGTGAATCAATGCGCAAACGAGGCTATTTCTTCCGAGCGTGACTTCTCTCAGTTTTCCAGAGACGCCGGTCAAACTCAGACTGTTTGTGGGGGCCCCTTCTCCCGGGATTGTGTTTATGGGGCCGGGACACAGACTTGGGGACAGAATGAAAGTGGACAGGACAGGACACTGAAGACACGCTTGGCCACTCTGCAGCTCTATTTTAGGTCGACCCAACCTGCATGCCCTTGCACTTAACTTAGCCTAAGCTTTAGCCACAGTTCTTGCCTTCGATATATGATTTCGATGTGGTGCTAGAGGAGACGCTGCCTGCTCACTACTGAGTGCTGTGCCTGGTACCTACATGGTCCATGTTCAGTAACTGAGACCTGTGAGCCAGAGCCCTGCCTGGGCTTGAAACCCGACCCTACATTTTCCTAGGTGGCTGACCTTGAACAAGGCCACAGTCCCCTCAGAGCACCTCCACCCAGCGCTGCTGTAAGGCGCATGGGGACACGTTACATGTCTAGCATAATCCCTTGGCGCTTAGCAAGAACAAAAGGGACACTGGCCCTTTCTTTGGCCTTCATGGAGGTAGTGGTTTATTTTTTGAAAAATTCCCATTTATCTTTTTGGAAGTTTTTACATAAAATGGGAGCACATTATTGAAGAGATGATAAAATGAGTCTAAAGGATCACATTGAACATCTATCACTTGTAAAAATGATGACACATTGGCCGGTTCTACAAAAAGTTAAATCAATGCTTTATCTTGCACGAACCCAGTGAAAATCCAATGGCAGGAGGATTAATATGAAACTTAATTTTTTTTTTCAGACAGAAAATCTACATCTACAGTTCAGGTACATTTTCCACGTCTGTGAAAGTTCCGATCGATATTTCTGAAACTTGTCAGGTGGCACAGATTTTCTTCATAGTTGGAAAAACGTATCCAGTTAAGTCGTGAGAGGTTTAAACAAGGGGACCAAAGCTGTGCTGGTATATAATAGCAAATACTACCTTACACCCTTGTCCCACCCCCCATCCTCGGTCTCATCTGAAAGTAGGAAACAGGTTTTGGTTATTGCCAGTCTTCTCCGAGGGAACTCAACATCCACATTCTTTTCCTTCCCTAGAAATCAGGACAGGACATTTTGTTTCTATACATGAAGGGTTATTTCAGTCAACCAGCGAGCATCACACTGCTAATATTTTTATAAACACCTACTTAAAACATAAGGTTCTGCGTTTGCACGTTGTCCTTTGGAAGCAAGAGGGCAGTTTATTCCTTGGAGCCGAGGCTCCTTATAGCGGCACTGAGGGCCGCCTGCCCGCTCCTCCACCCGTGTCCACGCCAAGGGCTTCTGCGCCTCAGAGCAATTTCCTCCATAAGGAGCATCACGCCAGCGTGCTATCCACCTGAAACTTAAAACTGCATACTGACAGTAAAAATAATCCCTCGACTTAGAGAAAGAAAGTGAGAAAGAAACGGAGGCGATGCCGTAATGTCAAGGGAAGACCACCTCCCACCCCGGATTTCATTTAACTTGATGCCGAGGTCCCTCCCGGACCAGAAGGCATTTCTCCTTTGGCAATATTCTAAGCAAATGACTTTATTGCAATTATATAAACCACAAATAAACAGAAATGAAAGAGATTAATGAGCACCGGTACGATTGAGTGACAGTCATTAACGACAATTTTGCTTTATTGAAAAACCTCTCTCTGACTTTTGTTCCATTAAGACTATATCCTAATTATCTCTGTTTCATTCTGCCATTATTTTCTTGGAAATAGTACTGACGGATGAGTTTTAAATCGTCCTTTCACAAGTGAGGCCCAGTACGACCCAGACAGGGGTTCCCGGTACGCAGCGTGTGGGGGCCCAGGTGAACCGGACCTCGTTTCCTGCACAGCCTGGCAAATCCCACTCCAGCCTCCCGTCCGGCTCCATCACCAGGGACAGCGGGGAGAATGGGATGTCGGAGTTCACATTCATGTAATAATTAGAAGGGACACTTATTTCAAGATGTGGAGGACTTGACAGTAAGAAAATGACAGAAAAGCTGTTCGACGGTGAATTATAAATGTCAAATTACTGGTGTGCATGTAAAAAACTAGCGCGCGGCTATTAGCAACCAGGCTCCACGTTCAGGCGCGGCGTGTCTGCCTTCATCAGCGTCTGCGATGCCTCTCGGGGGCCGCCGCTCACTGTCAGGTTCCCAGTGGAAGATGATAGGACATACGTGGGACCAGTGTCCGGAGCTTTTCTGGACACACTGATGAAGGCCCGCAGTTTACATGGGAGCAAGTGCCGTAGCCGGGAGAAGCCGCTCGGTTATGAGAAGTCACTTACGGAGTGTAGTCTAGCGTGTGATGTCATCCTCGCCCAGGAATACAAAGTGCGGGGCGGTGGGCGGAGCGGGGGCGGGGGGACCGCGTGGTGCTACATGGTGTGTGGACGCACGATGATGCTGTCGGTGTCAGCAGGACGAGCAACGCGAAGGATGTGAACTCAGTGTTGATGTGCAAGAACATGTGTTTAATTTGCAAGATGCTTTGTTTAATTAAAAGGTAAATAGCGTTTACAGTGCCTCTTGCAGACAAATTCCGAGCAGCCGCAAGACCCACAGCGGGCTCGAATTGTCCGCAGAATTTCTTGAATGCGTCTGATCGATTAAAAGGGTATACATTTGGGGAAAAATAATTCTTTTTTTTTCATGTGTTTTCAAATAGGAATGGCTTTATTTTCTACGAACAGGTTCTTCCTAGAGTTTAATGCCTACTTAAGGGTGGTGTAAAGACATAAAAACTATACTATTACATACCTAGTGAAGAAAAAATAAACCCAAAAGCTAAAAATTTCTCTAGCCACTTAACCTCCATCTCAAATGGCGTGTTTTTTCCCTCTCCTTCTCTCTCTCCCTCCTTCCCTCCCTTAGCCCTCCCTTCTTCCTGCAGAGGGTGGCTTCCAGAAGCAGCATGTTCACCAAGCCCTTGTCCCCCTCCAGAGATATAACCTTAGCCGCATTACTTGAAGTTCCAACAAATTTGTTCCAGAAGCTAACTCGGACCTTAAGGCAGAACAAAAAGATCTCAGGTCTCGAGTTTTCCTGTACTTAAGATTTGCTCCTTTTGTCAGCAATCATGGAAGGGAATACGGTATTGCATCTTCAGCTGGCCTGAGGGCCCGAAAAAGTTGAAGGAGATTCAGACTTCTGTACTTTGAACTTCACGTCTCAGTAATACAGGTGGTACAAATAACAGTTCAACCACTTTTCTGCAATCTGACACTCTGCGTCCTTGTAGTTTGGGTAGGGCTGGGAGGCAGGAAATAGAGAAGTGATTCTCCTGAGGATCCACCCTAATCACTTCCCCGCCAACCCCCAGCATGCAGCCAACAAGAAAGAGAAAGTCTGAAGGAATTCCTCAGCGATGCACCACCGAGTGGGGATCTGGAAGGTCCCCACTACGGAAGGGGGGCCCAGTAATTCATTTCAGCCAGTGCTGCCTATCACGTGACTGACGTACGAAGACGGAAACGTGAAACATTGCATTGTTAACTAATACTATATGGCACTATTGCACTATATAACTACACTGCAGCTATTACATTCTGCTATTGCTTTATTGGATGTTGAGTTAATCATAAAAACCAATCACTCGTGTAATGGACCCTGAGGCTCCTGCCTCCGACTCTCAGCCCGGTGCTCCCCCAGCCCTGTGGTCCATCCTCGAGGACAATCGAATACACACTTGAAAACGTGTCGTTTTCCAACACGTCTTTCCCTCCGTGACCTTTTAGTACTTCTTTCCCCGGGCACCAGCAAGTCTGTGCTTCCTCACAGGCCTTCCACCCCAAACCACAGGTTCTCGGAAGGAGAGCTCCCCGATCCACCAGCCTGCGAGGGCCCCAGATCCCTGGCCAGGCGCGCCGTGCCCGCGCACGCGTTCCCCATCATCAAGTCCCTGGCCAGGCGCGCCGTGCCCGCGCACGCGTTCCCCATCAGCAAGTCCCTGGCCAGGCGCGCCGTGCCCGCGCACGCGTTTCCCATCAGCAAGTCCACCCCTTGGCACTAAGGGCTTCCCAAGCCTCCTTACCAGGACACGTGGAAGGATGAGCATGTTTTGTCCACCTTGCACAGTGTAACACATTGATGATATTCTTGAAGAAAAATGTCTTTATAATCATTGTTAAGACTGTCATTTAATTTTGTCCACCACTAGTCTCAACAAATGAAGGCCTTTTTTTTCTGAATCATTTTATTTTTTCCTTTTGTTGAATTCCTGAGGCCAAGTTCATGAGGATAATTAGTTGCTGAATGAGTTACTGAATCCCTGAAAATCCAATAAGGAACGTGATGCTATAAGAATGAACTCGTCTTAGAGCCTAACACAGAAAATCTGGGTTCCAATCCTCCTTCTACCCCTTTTTAAGGGGGTGTCCTAGAGAGCTGATGGCCTTGGGACATCAATTTAGCCACCAATATAATAAAAGGTTGACACTCGATAATTTTCAAAAAGCCTAAAGTCTAAAGGTCTAGAAATTTGTGAATGGGTTTATGGGACAAATGCATACAGACAAGCACGCCTCATTATATAACAGAGCAGTTCCAAAGTGAGATTGATACCAGGGCTTTAATGAGAGGTGGAAGGGAGAACACCCCCAGCTGGACATTAACAATCACATTCAACTAAAATCAAACTTGCGGAAAAATCACAGATGCCCACAGGACAGGAGGCCATGTGGCCGAATAAGCTGCACGCACAGGACGGAGAAAGCTGAGACACGGGCTGTGGTCCAGGCTGTGACGTAAGGCAGCTCCGGCCTCTTCCGACAGGTTCAGCCCCCCTGAAGCGGAGGTGCCCTAAGACCCTGTTATGATGCGGCCTCTGTACCCGAGCTAACTTCACAGCACAGAGGAAACCAGCCGGACACCCCACCCTTCAGGGCCTTGTGAGCGTGCACTGAACAGTGGGTGCCAGTCAAAGATCTCTTGCCAATGAATACGTATTTTTTGGTCATTAAAGTGGTCACCCCGGAGTTGTGTGTTGATATTTGTGTCCTAACCATTCACAGAGCAAGGAAGTAGAATGTGAATGGAGATGAAAAGCACCCCCTCCCCCCGCCGTGAATGTCAAACTCTTTTTTTTTTTTTTTTGAACAAAAGCTAGCAGGAATGTCAGGTGGAACGACTTTCTCGGGGTAGGAGAGATGTGCCTTCGGAGGAGGAGGAGGATAAAACTGCAGTGAGACAGGCCTTTCTGATGTCTTTTTAACGGCTTTCCCTCCTTTTCCAGCAAGGCTGATGCAGTTATTTTAGTCTTTTGCCATTTTTATGTCATTTAATTCACCACTGAGAATAGCACCCTTCCTGCATTTGCATTCTCTCAGCATAAAAGGTATTCACAATTAAGGTGAAAGAAAGCTTCTTCACTTCTTCACTGAGAAATGTAGGCTCTGGGCCGTTAATGATTTACTGTCTAGCATTCTGAGAAAAATCAAGGCTCTTTCTGGGCTTGGGCAGTGTGGTTAAGTGGACTGGAGAGGGAAGCGGCAGTGAGAAAATCTAATTTTAAGGCCTGGCTCTGCACCTCACCACGGCGGCGAAGGGGATTCATTCTCTCGGTTTTCTCACCTGGGAAGCAGGGCTAGGGAACTGATAACAAGCAATTTTCAGAACAAATACTTCCACTGTATCAAAGGTTGTATTTTGAGAAAAAAAAACTCTATCTTCCCTTTCTTCTAGGAAGGCTAAATAAAACTCAAACCTAAAATATCAGTTTATTGCCAAGTCTGACTTCCACATAATAAGCATGATTTCTCAAGACGGGTCTTCCGCGTGCACCCAGCTCCTCACTCCACTCAGGACCACCTGTTGTCGCCTTGCGCCACTAAATCAGCCCTCCCAAGCCTTACTGTCCTGTTCTCTCGGCGACAGTGCAAACCCTCTTGTTCTTTCCCCAGAAGTGTGTGAAGACGTAGGCACGAATGCTACTGATCCTTTCCAGAACCTGGACTTATTATTTGCCTAAACTTATTAAAGCATTGAAAACTGTGCTCCTTCTCGGAAGACAGTAAACATCCAGAGGCACCAGCCACAACTGAAAGTCACGACAATAAGATATTATGCCCATCTCCACCTCAAGGCTGCCTGCGTAGAAACATTGCGATTTCTAATAACCTTTTACTTAGGCACAGAAAAACCTGCCACTCAAAGCACACAGCCAATTTCAGGGTTGCACTAATTTCAAAACGCCATGCAGAGCCCGGGCATGAAGTACCCGACAAACCAAACATCCCTCCCCCGGTGTGCAGAGAGGAATGGGCGCCGGCCCCAAGGGACCCACCCCTCACCCCGGAAACGGCCTCTCTGCAGGTTGGGGAGAACTCTTCTGTCCCTGCGGGGACTTGGGACTGAAAGTAGGTCTCCTGTCCAGTATGGGAGGGAGGTTCAAAGGAAGGGGCATCTTTCTGCCTCCGGCGTCCCTTCCGATCCGCAGAATCCCTGCTGCTGCCGACCACCTGGAGCATTAGTAAACATTTCCTGCCACGGCTAATGAAATGCTCCAGACACACGCACATCAGTACCCCCTTCCGGACTGGTAAGTGTGGCTTTGGTTCAGTGGGGCGTGTGTGTGTGTTTGAAATCAATGTTTGCAAAACGTGCTTTCAAACTCAGTCGTGATTTCTTTTTCAGGGGCTGGCCTCTTTGTCTGCCCCGACCTCCGCCCGAGGGACCGGAGGAGGGTCAGAGACGGGCGCAGGGGAGGCTGGACTCGCACTTACCTTTGAGATGCAGACGAGGTGAGAATGGGTGGGGGCGGGTTTGGGTTGCTCTATCTGTTCACTGGTCCCAGTGCCGGGGGGCGCGGAGGTCGGGCCAGGCCAGGGCGAGGCCGCACCCGCCGGACGGAGGGGACCGAGGGGACCCGAGCGGGTCGCCGCGCCGCTGCGTGCGGCCGGGAGGGGGCGCCTTCGCTCTGCTTGTCGCCGCGCGGCTCCTGCTGGGCAGGCTCGGCCGCCTCGGCCCGGGACCCGAAGGGCGGGACGTCTGCAGACCCGGGTGAACCACCCGGCGGGGTCACCGCAGCGCGCGCAGCCCGCGCCTGCCTGCAGCTGCTTCAGCCCGGACACGTTCCGGGGGAGTGGGGCGTTGCCAGAAACCGGGCGCAAGCCTCCGCCTCGCTCAGTCCGGAGTCCAGAGCGCCTTAGGCCCCGGGCTGCGTGCTCGGCTGAGCGTGAGGGGCGGGCCGAGGACCCAGGACGCGGGCGCACCGTGCGCTCCTGGGCCGGCCACGCCGGGCCCACGGGGCCCAGAGGCAGAAGTCAGTGTTGTTGTCCTGGGCACCCGCTTCCACCTGGGCTTGGCTCCCCTTGCTGCACCTGATACCCAGGCCTCGGCTGGCTGCCGCCGCGGGAAGCGCCACGCGCGTGGCTAACGCGGTGCTGGGTGTCCGAGCACAGCGAGCCGGACGACCTCCCTGCCTCCGCGTGGCGCCCTCACTCGCCCCACGAGAGTTTGCCCGAGGTCCGCCCGCGAGAACTACCCCCGAGGTCTCGGGACCCTCTGCAAACCACGCGAGGCCCGGGACCGGCCTGCCTGCTTCGGCCTAGGGGAGGGAGACAGGTGTCTCTCCGAGGGTGCGCTCCCAGCTAAACGGTCCATACCTGCGTTTACAGTGCCGCTAGCCCTGAATGTGTGTGAAGTCGCTGCTCAGGCACGATCTCCCCAGGCGCCCCCACACACACACACACACCGGTGCACGGAGCCCCCCTCCCCCTCTTCAGCATTTGAAAACCTCTGGGAACACGTGCTTTGGGGATGAACCTGCACGCAGGCGGCCTGCCAAGTGGAAACTGAGTTGAGTCATAGAATGAATGCATGTGAATAAGAGAGCCTGGTATTTGGCTTCTGAGGATAAGACTGGCTAATGACCCACGATGCCGCGCACCACAGAACGTGATAAGGTTTCCAGCACCCTGTTTCCAGCCTTTAGAAACAATAGTGGTGGTCGTAAGAGGAGGAGAAAGTGTTTCCCAGGGCACGTGGGGGCAGTCTGCTGCGTCATCGTGTATGGGGACAACTGGGAAACGTCCCCCTTCAGGCAGACACACGGGTCAAACGACATCATCTCTCTTTTCTGGACGCTGATTAAAAGCAACTTTGTGGATAGCCTTTTGAATTAAAGTGGTTAACATGTTCTGGCCCGACAGCCATGGGCCTCTGTATTTACGCAGTCCTTTGTAATCACATCACATATGCGATATATAATTTTGAAAGAGGTGAATTTTCTTTTCTTGAGAAACGTCCACGCAAACACAACGGAAAGGTCAGCCGCAGGCAACCAGGGGCTGTTCCGGCTGCAGGCGTGGTGCGGCCATGAGCCCAGCAGCGTACTCCAAGCCTCTCTGAGCTCTGAGCACCAGTGTCACTGACCTGTAGGGGCAACGATCTTAATTTATGGATGTAGTGTCCTTTTGAAATTTAACAAGCTTTAAAAATGGAATAAAACAAGGGTAGACATTTGGCATTTGGGTTTTGGGGGGGGTTGTTTGATTGTTTTATGGATTTGTTTAAATATGGCATAGTCCTGCCCAGTTCCTAGTCCATGTTTCTGTTCCAGAGGGTCTGGAAAAAGCTTCAGTGGTTAGGGTGAAAATCCTCCGAGGAAGCCCCCAGCTTCACCACTCTCTTTCATTTCTGTCCTTTCTGAGCATTTCCGGTAGTCCCAAGAGAGCAGAGAGCATTCCGTGTTTCTAACTATTTCAACACAAGGTGGAAATAATACTTCTGACACATCACATGACTGGGTGAAATTCTTACTGACTGCTGACTTGGGATTAGAATCGATGACATTTTGCATAATGATATCCCATCGCTCGGTGAGATGGGTGTTTAAATAATAGAGAAAGAGCAAGCTAGGGTCCTTCACGAGCCAGCGTGATGGGCCAGATTATGGCTTTCAAAACAGGAGTCTTCCCATAACCCTTATAAAATCATTCCCATAAACCTGCTCCACCCTCTCGCACTGTGGAAAAGTTGATGCAATTTAATTTATATTCCGTCAACAGTAAATTTATTTGATCTTGGCAAGGAGCCGCGTTTGGAAAAGTTGATTGGAGCGAAGGAGGGCGGAAGGGCAGGAGCCTGGAGGTGCAGTTACGTTCCATTTCGCAATCAGGAAGGACTGTGCCATCGTCCTGCTGGCGTCCGCGGCGGGGAGAGTCTGGGAGGGTTTGATGGGAATGTACTCGGTGGCAGGAAGTCGTACATCGCCCGGGTTACTGTTCTCCTGCTCCTGAGAAAGCACCACCCCTTCCCGTTGCGTTCCTTTTTGAGTGTGGCTGGATCTTGGGGAAAGGGCCGCAGGGAGATGGCAACGCTGTAGGGAGCGAATGGAGGCACTTCCTGTGTGACAAGAAGGTGCAGGGTCTGCCCCACACGGCAAAAATCTCAGAAGGGAAACGGAAATCGCCTATTTCTAAAACTCATTAAAAAAAAAAAGTACCAGCTCCCATTAGGTAAATACTTCCAACCATCACATAAAACTAACTTAAAATTGAAAGTCAGCTCTCCTTCAATGTTGGGAGAGCTGGGCCTCCCTGAGTTTCCAGAGGACTCGGCCAGACTCTGCCTGCATTTCCATCCTGACCTGCAGGGGGCAATAGCTTGACGCGAATGACAACAGAGGCTGCTGGCTTGACCCCGGAATGTGGGTAGGTTGGGAAGAGTGCTTAATTAATGTATATTGAAACAAAAGATCAGGTAAATTGTTTGATTTGTCTTCAAGCTATATTCTTAGGCTAATTTAATTCATAACTAAGGTTTTTTTTCTTCTTAAAGAGATTATCAAAGTTTCAGGAGACATATTCAGCTATCTCGAGAATTATCCTAAACACTGTTTACTATGAAGAGATGTAATTTATGTTCTCAAAAAAAAAATCAGCAGAATACAATTGAGCAGTTTTCAATGTCCAAGTGGATGACAAAATCAGAGGAAATGCAGGATATCAGGCAGAGGTAATAAAAGGATGTCACATATCTAGATAATAAACTTTATATTCCCCTTTTTTAAATCTTAAGATTTAAAAAAAGATTAAAGATTTAAGATTAAAAATGGATGGAACACCATCATTAGCCTATTGTTTGTAATATGTATGTTTCCCACATAGAAGACGTCAATTTTGAAAACTGGATTATTTTAAACATTATGATGACCAAACAGTAAGTGATCCCTCTTATTTCCACAGGTTTTGAAATTATAAAAAAAAAATAGAATGTCTTGGCTATGGATAAGCTACACTCCCCACCCCAGCCCAGCCCCTCCTACCACCTCCCCTCCTCACTTCCTATACCTCCCCCCACCTCCTGACCAGGGAGGACTGAAAACAGGCCTGAGGGTTCGGGCTGGAGGGAGTCACTGTAGAATTAAAAAAGGAAACTATTGCCATCTCCTCACTGCGATCCCATTGAACGTTCATTATGTCCATTCTCAATGATGCAAAATGTCCTGCCCAAGAGACATGCTGGTTTCCAGAAGTCGAAAGGGTGCCTGGCATTCAACATTTCCAGCCATCCCTGGTGGTTCACTGGGCTGAGTTTCTGCACACTGCACATGCTATGAATCTGCTTGAAACACAGGAAGGAAAAAAATGACAGTATGTTCTTTATTATTTTTTTTTTCAAATTAAGAATTGCTGCCCAGGTGTGTTCCCTTTCTTTGATATGGCAGAGTTTAATCTTGATTTAAAAAAAAATATTGTAAAATATCCCTTTCCCTCCACTGTGGTAAAGGATACAGTATCTATTTTTGCTTTTCTTTAAGGAAAGAAGATGGGAATTGCTTACACTGGGAAAGAAAATTTTATTCTCCAATCCCCCCTCCCCGTTCTACTAAACCGTTTTAGTCCCATATGTTTGTTATCAGAGAGAGGTGCCGCGAACACACAGCCATTTTCTTAGTATCTTTTTGACTGTGTTGCACGGTCCCACAAGGCATTGGTCCTCTCCCATTGGGAAGTCATGAATAAGAGACTATGAAGCTTGCACGTCAGATCTTCCTCAATTAATCCACCATTAGCATGTTTGGGATCCACTCCTGGATGGCGAACAGCAGCGTTTGTAACTGGACGCCGACCGTACCCAATTATACTCTGCTAAAAATGAACTCTTTGCAGACCGAGCCTCTGGGGCTGTCGTGTTTTCCGTCCCCCTGTTTTAACGTTTGTGGATAGTGGCAGGCGACAGATGGTGTAGATCACATCGATTTGATTGCATTAGATGATTTTTTTCCCCCCTTCTCCACTGCTTTCTGGAAGCTCGCACCAGCTGAAGGCGATCGCCTGGGACTCCGGGAAGCGTGAACGAGCCGCCACCACGCGAAGGCACCGGGGCAGAGCCGGCGTAGGACCGAGGTCCCTTCCCAGGGCTCGGAACCGCGGTCCCCGCGCGCGGAGGGAAGCGGCGCCCACCGCCCAGCCCACCTCGCCGCCCCTCCGAGGACTCAGGCTTCTGCACACAGTTGGAGTTCGCTGGATCCAGAGGGTAAGCACTCCAATCGAGACGGATTCGTGCCAGTTACTTTGCCATACTGCAAGACAGGTCTCGGCGAACGTAAAGGGTGTGGGATGTGTCGAAGAGGGAGGCTGTGTTTACATCGATAAACGTGCTTCTTTTTGTCTGGGAGAGAGTATTATTCAGTAAAGATGTGTACAGTGTTTTCCATCGACTGTGAGAGGCCACTACCCCCTCCTCCCGGTTTTCCCCCTCGCCTTGGTCTTTCCCCCTTTCTACTTGAGAGGGGGGGACAGGGGCAGAGGGAGGCAGGCCGGGGGGAGGGGTGGGGGACAGAGAAGCATTTCTGCTTTAGCGTAATTGGCTTATTTCCTCAACCCGATCGCTTTGTCGCGTTTCTTTATGTATATTTGGTCGCAAATGACCAGGCGTTTGACCGGGATGGGTTTTGGAGTGCGGGGGACAGGGTGGGACAGTATGGGGACTGGCAGTCAGCCGCGGTGGCCTCCGGAGATCGGAAAATGCTGGAAGCCCCCCCACGCTCGAAAAACACCCCTCGAGTTAAGGGGCGCGAGAGAAATGTGGGTTCTAATAAACATGGCTTGCAGGAGTCCATGAACAAAGGTACTTAATGCGGACCTAAGCCTCCGCTGATACTGCTCGCTGGCTGTGTCTAAATATGCAAAAGCAAAGTGTAAGTTGATCAACAAACGCCCTGCTGGCATTGGGCTTCTTCCCTTTTCTGTTTTTGTGTGGAGGGTGGAGATGGGGGAGGGTGGAGGGATGGGGGGGATCCGACAGCTTAAGGAGATTGGAATTGAATATGCACCCAGCGGCAGCGGTCTCGTAGGAAATGGTGTTCTGGGAAGTCAGGCTGCCCCGCCGGAGCCGGGCGGAGCTCTGCTTAGAGCTCCCAGAGCAGCCGGTGCAGCGGGCGGTCGCCCGGGCTGAGCTGTCCACTCGCCCAGGTGCTGAAGCTGGTGGCATGCTGGGGTAGGTGGGGAGAGGGCTGGCCCTGGCTACCGGGATGGAAAGAATGCCTGTCAGCTGCGTTGTTCTAGTTTCTCGCAGTGTGTGTGAGTCTGAGGGTCAGTGTGTGTGTGTGTGTGTGTGTGTGTGTGTGTGTGTGTGTGTGAGATTTCAATTGTGAAGAAGCAAAACTAAAGGAGATTAGATTACTGAGAAAGCACTGAAAAGCTGTGTGGGTATTTATGCTGTGATTCTGATATGCCATGTATTGTGTGTGTGTGTGTGTGTGTGTGTGTGTGTGTGTGGTGTCTATGTCTTGATCATCTTTTTTTAATGCAAAAGGAATATTCCATTTACTTAATCAAAATCTATCAGTGTAATGTGTTTCATGTTTTCCTTTTAATGTTACTGAGATTTCAATGGAAGAGTTCGGGAGCAAAAGCACACTTTGCTCCTAGACTATTGCATTACTTTCCCTCCAGGGCTTTTGTTTCTAGGAGTTCAAGCTGAAGGGAACCTGTCAGCTTTCTGTGTGACTGTGTGTGTGTGTGTGTGTGTGTGTGTGTGTGTGTGTTGGGTTAGCCTCCCCAGAGAAAAGCTCCAGTTCAGAGCTATGTTAGGTAATGGTAGAAAATAGTACTTATTAATTTGTTTAATTGGCATCGGTCCTTTTGTGAAAGGTGGACTTAAGGGTCACCTGTAAAACAGGCTATTAATGGGGCAATACTGCTTTTTTTTTAGTGATTTTAGGCAGCAGACACTATGTGTGAAGCCACTGTTCATAAAACCTAGAATTGATGTGGAGTTCTCTATTTCTAAGTAACATGTCAGGAAAATGATGGGTTGCTGTGTCTGGAGAAGAGATATATTAAAAAAATAATAATAAGAGCAAGCACAACTTCACTGTCTTACATGGCAAGCAGGTCAGTTAGAGAGGAGTTGTGGTCGTGGGAGAGAGTCTGTTATATAATTACTCCTTGATGAAGAGCTATTTGCACTTACATAATTTGAGGAATCATAACGCCTATTGCCATATTTCCATCTGCCCCCCACCCCCCGTTCCGCTCACATGCATGTACTTCCATGTATCTGCCAGCACAGGGACAAGCACATTGAGAACTTCCTAATGGAGCTAAAACATGCCTTGGGCGGTGACGTTGCATTTGTCCATTTTATTTAATAAAACAATAAGCCCCTCTGATCAGAATACTCACTGCAGGGTCTCCAGACAAAGCTTTTCCAGTCAGAGCCATGTCGACCATCAAAGTGTCCCAGAGATTCTCACTCTAAAAGGACATTTACAGTCACTTTGCAAATGAGTTGTTATTGTTTGTTTTCTTACAAGAATGTGCATGGAGATGGAGCTTCCCAGGCTTCTCTGGAGAGGGGTTCACAGCAATGCATTTATACTGTATATTAAAAAGGCGCAGTGTGGAAGTACAGATTGTGGGGCTGCACCAAATGCTGCCTAAATCATAAAAACTCTCCCAGCTTGTCAAACTCAGTGAGTGCTGATACTATGGAGAATGAGTTTATTTTGTGCTTTGAAGCTTTTTTCCCCCTTTAAAAATCATTATGTTGTATAGCTCTAAGGCCTTCAAAGGAGAAATGCCTATTTTTGTAGATCTATAAGTATTTGATTTCAAGTAGTAAATTGAACTAGTGTTTATTTTCTGTGATCTTGGGCTTGAGAAAATGCATTTCCAAAACACAGGGCTGAAAATTTCACCCATGCATGACCCTATCTTTATTTGAGCCTCACTTCCTCTTAAAGCCGTCTAGGCAAATACATTTGTAATATTTGTGTGCTTAACTATGCACGCCTCTTACAGGGCTCTCTCGCTGCCATGATACTCAGCCAAAGCGCCCAGAGTGGGCTGGTGGAGACCAGAGGGGGAACCGAGCAGAGCAAGGACAGAAGAAGGCACTGGGAGAGCCCCAGGTAAACTGAAGGTTCCTTGTCACGCCCATCCTGTGCCCCAAGAGCCTTCCCGCCACCTCCTTGCTCGCTGGAAAGACTGCCCTCTCCTCTTTCTGTGTTAAGTGCTCGGTCTGTGATTTGTCTTACAGAATTGGAACCAGAGCAGCCATTTGGATTTGGGCAGGAAGCAGCCGAGCCCAGCTTTGGATCCTTCTTCAGGGAAATCGAGTTATGGATTTATGGTCCCGGTCAAGCCCAGCTCAGCCCAGCCCCAGCCAGGGGCGGGCTCAGCAGCCAGAGTTCTGGCAGCGGCGGCGGCGGCGGCGGCGGCGGCAGAAGCAGCGGCAGCAGCGGCAGCAGCGGCGGCTCGGTCCTCTGACTCTCTTCGGTGACGGGTATTCTTGGGTGGATAATACGGATTACGTTGTTATTGCTTAAGAATACGCGTAGTCGAGGAGAGTACCAGCGGCAGGCGGCAGCGGCCGCCCTCCCAGCCCACCAGCTGGCCTCTGAACGCCTGTGGTTGCCAAGGTAGCACTTTTTTGATCTTTCCTTTCCTCGGTGTTTTCGCTCTGGGTCGCGTGTTAGGTGATTCTGTGCGCCCGCGCCTCCGGCGTGCGGGCGGTGCAATGGGTGCGCGCGGGGCGCGAGGGGCGCGGCGGGGGAGGGGCGGCAGGGGACGGGGTCTGTGCGGGAGCCTGTCGGTGTCCTCTCCCGGGTGTGGGGCGACTCTGGGCAGAGCCGCGGACAGGGCGAGCGTCCGAAGTTGGGAACGATGGAAAGGCTCTGAGCATTTTGGCGGCGTCGCGCGCGCGCGCGCGCGCGAGTGAGGAGCTGGAGAGGGTCGCGGGGGGCCGCCTCTGCAGAAAGGGCGTGTCCGTGGGCGAAGGTGCCCCCGCGAGCTGCGGGAGCGCGTGACTTCGCGAATCGCGGGCCCTGGGCGGTGCCGCGAGCCCCACCCCCCGGCGGTGTCGCTCTGCAGTTTGACGAGGTGGCGGCTGGGCTGGGGAGGGGGCGGGGGCCGGGGGCCGGGGTCCCCGCAGAAGCTCCAGATTGGAAGTGCAGCGGTCTTCCAGGCACCCAGATTCTCTTTTCGGATCCTCCACGAAGGGGTGGAGAAACGGGCCGGGGACAGGATTGGTGGCTGTGTGGCCCAGAAGTGGAACCTTCGTGGGGCAGCAGCGGCTGCATGGCCGTCCAGTTTCTCCAGCGCTGTCTTCCCTGCCTGCCCCTTGGGGACGAGTCGCAAACACCAGCAAACCCGAGGCAGGTTCCCCGTCCCAGATCTGCTGCGAAGGGACGAGAGGAAGACCGAGGCTGTCCCTCCTTCTACTTTCAGCTTTTGTTTCCGATACTAACGGACGCCCAAACCAAACGGATGTGTCCCCTCTTAGAGAAGCACAACCAGCCACCCACCCAGCCCCTCAGGCACACCCCGGCCTCGCTGGGGACAAGCGGACACGGCAGAAGTTGAGACGCCCAGGATGGAGCTGGAAATGTGACCCACCGTGGCTCGCAACGCACGCCCGGGAGGCAGCAGCTCTCGCCCGGCGGGCAGCGGCCCCCCAGCTGGGCCACTCTGCTCCCCCTCCTCCTGGTGGAGGTGGCTTCAAAGGTGGGAGGAGAAAGCGCTGGGGACAAGAAGGCACCAGGCGCCCAGAGGTCGCACTGGGCCCCACAAGCACCTCCTGGGACACTCAGACCACGTTCCTCCCCCGCGTGGGGGCTGTGGGCCGTGCATGGGCTATGAAGACAGTCCCCGAGAAGTCAGAGCTGCAGGAGGCAGGAAGAGAGAAGCCTGCCACGCTCTCCCTCAAGCACCCCAGGGCGGCTCTGAGCTGAGCTGAGCCCCAGATACCCTTTCCCTTCGGAGGACGGGCCTTCCCAGGAGCCACGTGCCTGAGCCCCACGGGGCTCTGGTCCGGCAGGGCAGCTCTGAGCCCTGGGGACGCTGGGTCAGGTGCTCCCGGAGGAAGCAGGCTCAAGCTCTGGGTTTCCCCATCTACAGTCTTGTCTCCCGGTACCTTGGACTCCCAGAGTGGGGTACCCCACGCCACCCCTCTCCTGGCTCTATTTCCACCACACCTCGTCTGACCCCACAAAGACGCTCAGGGTACCTCTACACTTAGAGCTTGGGCACTCAGGGAAAGTCGGTTGCAAGGAAAAAGAGCGGGGTCCTTCCCAGAAGCTCCGAGGGCGAGCCTGCTTGAGAATGAGTTCAAGTGGAAAAGAAAACACGCGGGCGCGTTCTGCCACTAGCTAAGACCGTGTAGCTACTGCTCTTACCCTCATTGTTCCACGAAAGACCTTTTCTCCGGGGACCCACCCGTTGGTGATGAAGGGCTTTTAAACATCGTGTCTGTTATGCATTTAACAACATCCAATATGTCTACTGGTGGCGTTGTTTTACTGGGAAATTAGGAAAGTAGAGAGAAGCTGAACATGATCTAGTGACTAGGCGAGCATCGGAGAGTTGGCCTCACGCTGGTTGGTTGGCTAAGTAAGTGGGTAAGATGCAGAAGGCGGAAAGGGACCTGGGGGCTTAGGGTTAGCATTTTCAGGAAACGAAAGACATAATACTAGAGCATTTGTTGAGAGAATAGGGAAGAACTTTTTGAAAAATAGGCTATTTCATTCAGTTCTTTGCCATGGGTGCTTTAGCTTATGACTGCAGTTGCTTCCAAAATGAATAATACTAGTTTTTAGAGTGGGTGATCTGGAAATAAATGCCAGTGCTGAGATCTTAGGGTCACGAGAAAGTGCTTGATTCCTTGGTGCAGGTGGTTTAAATACTTATCTCATTGCTTTCTTCCTGTTGCAGAATTATTTTCTTATACAACTTTCCATTAGGTGTCAGTCTGGCTGAGCTGGTTCTTATTTAAATTTGAAAAGAAAAAATTTTTTAAAAAAGAGTTTTTACCAGACTGGACCTTTCTAGATAAGAAGTGGGGGGGGACCCTCAAAGTTTATTGCACTGAAACTACTGTAGTTAACTGGTATTGTTACGAGGCAGTGTTCCCCCCCAGAAAACAGGATTTTGAATTACATCAGCATTACTGCTCTGTCATTGTCCCTAGACGCCATCAAAGGCACGCGGGGTGGTAGTGTGTGTGCCCCACGTGAGATCGGGGTGGCTTTAAGGACTCATGATCATTGGGTTGTGTTTCCGTTGATGTCCAGATACTAGCAGAGCACGCATCCCTTTTCTAACATTTGCTTTGCTTTCCACAATTGATGGAATTTCTACTCGGAAAAAGGCATATGGATACAGCACTGCCTGTTCATTTGACAGTAACACGTAAGGCACCATGGAGGGGAAGGCAGAACACTTACTGAAATTGCTTTTGTTTACTATTTGCACTTTCGTGAAATCTGCCAAAGCACTCAATTTTTTTTAATGAACGCACTGTATGGCTTAGAGGGAAGATTTTAGATGTCCCACGGAAATGTGCAGAACGTTCACGGACACTCGAGTTTATGCTGCGGGGCTCACTGATGGGTGTGAGAGACACCATCTTGGTGGATGGTTTGCTGCTGGGTCTCAGGTGAGGAGCTGGTTGGATGGAAACCGCGTCTTACTGAGAGTCGGCTGATTGTGTTCTTTGTGAGCTGTTCTGGTGTTTGTGCCTGGATAGAACTGCCGGGAATGGCGGTCTTCGGGGTTAAGGATCCACTGAATACAAAAAACTAGTACAGGTTGGACAGATGATTCTGACGACATAAGTTTTGAGGTAAATCAGCACGTCCTGGAGCCAGGACCTCTCCCAGGTCCCCTGTGAGCCCAGGCTGATGTGGTTCTTGGTGTCACCGCCTGCCAATCTAGAACCGGAACAGACTGTCAGTCAGTGAGTGTCCAGGCCAATGGGGGTCATGATGAAGTAGCATTTTGATGGGTGGAAAATTCCCAAAAGCACAACATCATTTCTTTCTTATTGTATCACACGTCAGTAATGGTGCATTTTCAAATATAAAAATAGACATGTTTTTGTCCTGCTGGAACGAGGGGTGCGTTGGGCAATGTTCTGTGCGGATAAGAAGGAGTAAGAACATGGAAGACAGTGTCAGACCATGGCGATTCTTCACCGGCTTTGCAATAATATACGGCCGCAGCTAGCGTTGTTATGACCGAAATGACAGAATGGTCTTCTCACCACGCGAGAGTCGTGCAAGCTGTGTGTTAGACTTACCACTTGAAAGAAAATTTATTTTGCTGATATTTTTAATTAAAAGAGAAAACATATAAATGATAATACTTAAGGACTTTATTATTATTGTATCTAGCTATTTCATTTAGTTATTGGTAGCTATACGCCTGTGACCTTAAATGCTAAATAGGTTTGCAACAAAGAGTTCTGTGGTCCAATTTGTTGTTCAGATGTTTTGAGATTTTACTCTTACCTCCTATTCCTTACGTCATGACTCAGAACTCTTGAATTTCAACCTACAAAACATTTTGTGTGAGAATATATTACAAGCTTTTTAAATGAGAAATACTTTAATTCATTCAAACACATGATGAGTTTAGAAAGGGACATTTTAAGGTTTTCAAAGATGCTTAGCTGGGTTTGTTGACTGCTGTTTAAGAACGGAGCCTATGTACCGCTAATATTTGTATTGTCCAGATTACAACACGTGACTACCTAAATGCTTTGAGTTCTGAGCTCTGGTATATTCTGGTTAATGATAAGAGCTAAGTAAGACAATCTGATTTTCAAAATCAATGAAAACCATTACACCGTCTATACATGTGTGACGACAGCATTTTCCATCTGCTGTGTCTGTGGAAATACCCTTGGAGACTCAGTGATAATCAACAGTATCTGAGAATTTATACACATGCCACCCGGAACCAAAGTTTTAAAAAATACAAAGAATAAACTAGAACTTTAAAATATTCAAGCATTTAAATAAAGCATATTACATTTAGTTTATTACTACTTATAGATAACAAGTCAATAGTGAATCTCAATTAAATTTCAAACTAAAGAACACTTATATTGCTGTAATCTATTTATTAATACTACATACCAGATTAAAATACAGTTAATGTCATAATTCACTTTTTGAAAAAAGTTGACAAGTTATGTTACAATAATGGCAAAATTGCATAATTTGAAAGTAGTGTCTATTTTTAAACAAATAAATGGTGTGTTCATACACTGTTTCTAAAAACATTCTTTTTAGAAACAATGATATAATTTAATTGGAAAATTGATATTTCTTGCAGTAGTGTTTTTAAAATTTTATTCCATACACAGATGAAAACTAATGGTTTGAGGTCCATTTTTATCTCCAGAGGCAAATGTGGCCAATTTAAAGAATTGTTCCAAACAAGTCATAAGATAAACTTAAGTTACTTAGTCAAGATCCTTTCTGTATTGCTACAAAATAGTTCACTCATTATTGGGCAAGGAGAGTGAATGGATGAATGAACGTATGTCATGGACAATAATCTGTCAGAAGCGTACATATGAAAACGACCTTTTCCTTTAGAGTAGAAACATATTAGGCTAGGGTTTGTAAGTATTCTGGTTTGGTTTATGCATAACTGCAAGGGAATTAAACATAAGAATGGTTACTTTATAGATCTAGCTTTATGCACAACTTGTTTTCGTCACTATTATTTTAAACAGACTTCCGCAGTGTTGCAAGGACAAAGCACATTAGGAAACTGAGGCAGTTTACATGGAAGAATCTCAAATCTCATTTTTCCCTCCACTATGTGACCCTTAAGGGGGAGAGAGTGCATCCTATGGTAGAAAGAGCTTTGGAGTAAAAGCTAGGAAATCTGATTTTGAGTGCAGGTTCTACTGTGAAGTAGGACAGTGGTCTAGCCCCAGAGCATGCTGGTCCTTCAGGGCCCCAACCACACAAGGAGGGCGGGACTCTGAGCTTCTTCAGGCCCTTCAACCACTATGGATTCCATGTCAAAGAAAACCTTTTTCTATTTTTTGGCCCTGAACCCTACACTTTATTTTATATATAGATGTTGTGCAAATCAATATTCACACCTAAAAATGCAGCTTTAAAATCTTTCAAAGATATGCATCAATCTATTTTGTCTTTACAGGAAATTGGTCTTCACGATTTTCACTTTCACCTTTCGATTTTTATTCAAAGCTCTAGTAGGAAAGAAAAAAACCAAAAGGATAACTTACTGATTCATTCTAGTGTGTTATTGTTAAAATGCATGTACGTCTCCATATGTATGATGCATATGAGGCTCCCCAAACCATGAATTTACCTTGAAAACAGCTTAATAAGACTGAATCGCTTTTCAAACTCTTACAAGTCAGTGCACGTGATTATAATGGATAAAGTGTAAACACTGGGCCGTTTAAAATGTTTATTCTATGTGTAAATGTTTATGCTACTAAGTTTAATTACAATTCTTAGAAGAGTGGGGAAATTGCTGTTTTTTCATTCTGTTAAAAAGAACAGAACTAATATTTGTCTAGGATATTTAATCTTAAAATAGCCCAGCAGCAGTACAGGCTTTTAAAATACCTCACCCAGTGCCTGGCACATGGTAGGGGCTTGGAAATATTTATTAATTTATTGAAAGCAATGATATCAGTACCCAACTTTGCATTTTTCCATAGTTAATGTCCCTTTAAAAGTAGCTACTATATGAATTGGCTGTTGAGCTGCAATATATTTAAGTTTAATGTTAATGTAAATTCTGATTCTCAAATGTATTTACTAAGGGCATACTTATTTTTTGTTAAGACAGAGAATCTATTTTCTCTGAGTCTCAGATGAAACTCCTAAATAATTGAGAAACCTACAAAAACCTTTCTTTTAAGCTGGTATTCTTTTTGGAACAATGTGTAACTGTTTAATCTGGAAACATTTCACTCCCCGTGAATTTTGACATAGAAAGTTACCTAATATATTTTATTTAATAATAAATCTATAAATAATTATAAACACTTCTATAATTAAAAAAATAGGCAATGTAAATTTATTTTATCCTATAAAACTGTAGTAGATATATTTTGAAAAATTAGGACCTGTGCGGTATTTTTGTCATTATTTTCTTGCAAAGCAAATTTAAATCATAAGCAAAATCATAGTTTTATTTGAAATGTGTGTCTCTCCAGGATATTCCAAGTATAGCAAATAAAACTTTGACCTTTTCATCACCAAAGACTTTACCCATTAGCTAAAAATTAAATTAGTATGATTTGTCAGCTGTTGCTTTTTCAGGTAATTTCAATCATGTTTCATCACTGTTCATTGATGGATATGACACATGAGGTCCCTTGAAAACTTGGAGAATAGGTTTCATGAAAGTTCTATACAGCTTTCCAAACAAGTGCTTGCTGGTGGTAGAAGCATGGAAGTTCAAAGCCATTTATTTTCTTACATTTTATTAAAATATCTCCTATTTTTTCTGTTGCTGGATGTGGTGGCAGCTCGAGACTATTAATACCATGTATTAGGACAGAGCCCACACAGGAGGGTTCTCTACCCCAGACAAACAAGTTTTCGTTTGCTGTGGCCGCTATATTAAAAATCGGGGTTGACGTTAAATTTTTGAGACAGGTTCACATTTAGAGCCGACGATTTGTGCAGATGACAATTGGATTTGACAAGAGACAAGGGACAGTGATAGCAAATAACAGTGTTAAGGAGGTGGACTGCAGAGAGGACTGTGCCGTTTTGGGTGATGTGTTAAAGACACAATAATGAAATTCCCGGTGGCTCTTTTATCGGCGGACCTAATAGCTAGTACGGATGCACACTGAAAAAAGTAGCAATTTGGGGAAACTTCAGCAGAGATCTTGTTCCGGGTATAGTGCCCCTGCTCCAGTTCTGATGGGAAGGTGACAACTTCGATTTTATACAGTGTGTTTATAGATCAGGGACTCTTTCACAGGATTTGAAGTTCTCTTACTTAGGTAGAAAGTCATGCTCTGTTATAAAGCCATGAATCAATTAAAGTAGAAATATTGTCTGAGTAAAATGAACTTGGCTTATGGGTAGGACATTGAGAAAGGCATGAAATCTAAATGTTTCGCAAGTCAGAGGGCAGACCATCAAACCGAAGAGACAGACTTGTGTAAAATTAAGCCCAAGGGGGGCATGGCTTAAAAGAGACGGCCTTTTTATCCTTTTTTTTTCCCCACTGGAAAAGACATACGTTGCATTTGCATCTTCGCTTTAGGAATAAAGCAACCTCGAGGAATTTGTTTCGGACTGTATTAGCAGTACCTCCGTATGTAAAATACAAACACGTGTGTGTAAGAGGCTAGTTGCTCCTATTCGGTGCCGTGGATTTAGAGTTGGGGGAGGAGGGCAACTTGTGACTCAGCCGTGGTGAAGATCAAGAAGATTGACAAGCTTGTTCTCCTCCGGCCTGGCCTCTGTAGCCCAAGACTGATCATCCTATCATTTCCACTTGATCTTCTGTTTCCCTTGAATGGAATTATTTTCCAGTTTATTATCCACATGGAATACGAAATTTCCTGAGGCTTAGATAAGCCCCTGATGAATCCACACGATATTTAGTCGCGATGATGGCTTTCTGTCTCAGATCCAGTTACGTGGTGCATGGCGCTGTTTGCATGTTCTGGCCATGTGATCCTCCAGCCCAGAGAATGTCAGTGACGTGCCCACGGACACCCAGGTCGCATTTGGGACCTGTTTTCTAAGTCTTCTGGGGGTGTGTTCTTCCTGACACATCACATTTAGACATTAATAATGAAGTTTTTCTTACAACTTTATTCTTGCTGGTGTGTGATAATAATTTTTATGTTCTTATTACTAGTCAGTGAGTCATTTGATTAAACCCTTTTCAAGCTCCAATATTGTACACACAGATGTGAAGGTGCCAGCAGATTCCAAGGGTCTACAGTGTGCTTATACTTACGTTGTTTTCAGAATCTGGGGAAAAATTAAGCCAAACTAATATTAATGAGGACGCTAATATGAATCATAGTTAAAGGAATAGCTTAACCTTTTACCCAAGTTGCAGATCTTCCAGTGAAACAGGAAAATTTTAATCTCCGTTGAATCAACTCAATGTCATGAGCTTCCAGATGAAAACACGGGCTCAAAGGTTGGAACGACAATTTGTCATGGGGTAAATTCAATGAGAAATCAAAGATCAGATTAGTAAATCAGCCTGACTCAGGATGTTCTCACACCACAGACAGAGATAGAATAGCGCCGTGCTATGCAGGGTGGGCCAGAGTAGGTTCGCAGTGGTGGGTGTGAGGAACCAAGTGAGTCCTCGTGCCGTTGTTTATTAATTATTGTATTGTTATCTGCAGGAACACCTGTAAACCTCCTTTTACTGCACCATGTACAAGTGAAAACCACCTTTACTTTATTTTATTTCAGTTTTTAAACAGTCAGCGTATCTTATTGAATAAACAAAGGCAGATTGACTCTCGGATTACAGCAGAGTGAAATAAAATTCTCAATTCTCCTCAAGCCTCCTCCACTGCTGTGGTGTTTATGGAAATGGCAGGGCGCTCGGTCACTGACACCAGCTCTGAGTCACCTGTAATGCTAACCAGATAGGAGGCCTGGAGGGTGATTTCTCACTGGGTGGGCACCCAACCTCTCAATCAAAGAAACAGGCTCCCAAATGAGACCTCTGTCACAGCGGTGAGCATTTCACTTGAAAAATGGTGTTAAGTAACAACCATTATTATAAAATTCATCAAGATGGGAGGGGATCTTTGGACCCTGTTGTCCCCATCAAAAGGTTTTTCTTTTTCATTAACTGTAAGCTATAACTGTAAACAATTATGCCCATTACTTTCCTCAACTTTTAAAAACCATGTGAAAAAAAAAACCATGTAGATATAATGCTGAGAAAGATAGATAAGAGAGTTGACAGCTAGCAGAAAGAGGGAGAGAGACAGACAGACAGACAGGAGGTCAGGGGAAAGGTGATTCTGATCGGTGCTGGTGCTTAAGGGAAGGTAATCGATCCAGCGGCCAAATCGACTCTGAGAAGCCACACCTAAAATAATCAACATGTTGTCCAAGGAAAGGTGTTCGGCGGATTCGCATTATTTGGCATTAGCATTTGGCGAGGCTGGGTCTGAATCCTCCAGCCAGCTCCCCGAGCCGTGTGTCTACGAGGGGCAGCTTTAAGTTAGCGGTAATGAACGTGGCCGGCCTGGAACATCGGAAGCCGAAAGCAGCAAGTGCTTGTGGCTTTGCCCCAGAGGCTGTGGTTGGAGAGCTGGCACCGGTACCAGGTTGGGAATTGTCAACACTGTAATTAGCAGGAGGTTCCTGGATTTGCAGCCTGATGCTTGGAGCAGGGGCCCCGGGGGGCGGGGGGAAAACACAAAGGAGGGGATTGGAGCAACCTTGCCTCGCTCTGCCGGCATATGCCACCGGACCGATGTTTTTCTTGGTAAAGGTCTATTTTAAGACATCTAGCAGTGGTTTCCACAAAATATGAAACTCACCATAGCAACCAAAATGGCAAGCGTCTCCAGGAACCTTTTCTTGCTTGGATATCAGGTCAAACTGTTCAGAGCCACACTGCCTCGTGTGCTGACGGGATGCATTCTGCACCGCGCGGCTATTAACAGTATGATTACAAGGGTTAAAGTCTGTTTTGGCAGGGATCCTGAAGCCTGCTGTGGAAAAGCCATCAAAGAATAAGGTTATGCAAACCTGATTAACCCTTCGTGGAGTACAAATAGAACGGAAATGTCAGCCCTAATACCACCAAGAATCCAATCTGCAGTACCTAAATGATAATTTAAATGTAGTTTCCTGAAGCCCAAGCCATGTGGTCATTGCAGGGAAAAAGCTGTCGTGGACGGAAAATCCCAAACAGTATTTGCAGTGCTTGTAAAAATGAAGACTACAGTTGTAGAGTTTATAGGTAAGGTCTAACCCCACTGAACAAAAATCAGGCTATCTTTTGGAACCTACTCCATGAACGTTCGTGTGTACGGGTGTGCACAGATGTGTGTGCACACAATTTCACAGTCTAATATGAGAAGGGTATGATCTGAAATAAGTAACACTTAGTCTCCGAGAATTTATAGGATAAGCACTAAATCCTCCTACTTGGTGACAAAAGCCCAATAATACACACTTTTTCTTTGAAGCATCTCTGCGGTAAATTCAATTTCCCTTCTAGTTGAAAAAGGTCAAGGTTGCCCAGCATTCCTGAAATGCACATATTAATTTCTCCCAAATAAATGCTTGGAATCAGATCAGGGATGTTCTTCCTGTCACTTCCTACCTTTGCCAAACTATGAGGAGGAGGCTTCACAGAAGTAAATAAGATGCAGAGAGACAAACAAAATCGCTTTCTTCACTGTGAAAAAAAATTCTCAACTGGACATGTTCTAATAATCAATTGCCACATGGCTACTTCAGCAGGTGGATCACTGAAGTGCCGTGGAAGTGGCTGTGTGGCTCTGGCCCGTGAGGCTCGGTGCTTGGGGCCGCTGGTTTGTGGAGTGGGAGCGGGAGCGGGTTGCTCGTGTTCGTGGGAGAGAGCACGGCTCTCTCATCCTCCTTCACGGCGGAATCCGTGTTGGAGGGAAGCGGCAGCGCGATTCTTACCCCCTCTCCTCGCAGCTCTGCGGAACTCTCCACAATTAGTCATGATTTTCCGTGGCATTACATGCCTACAGGTGGCCCCACCGCCTGCCACGAGGCACACAGCCCACTGCAGATCCTTCAGTTACAGTAACTCAGCAGCACGCTGTGTCTCAGCCACGAGGAGGAGGGGAGGAGCAGGCAGAAAGGCACCACGACAGGTCCTCCTGCCTGTGCTCTGGGTCGGGAGGGAGGGGTGTCCGCATGAGCCCGGGCTGCGGCTCCCAGACAGTCAGATGGGCCGCGGGGTCACAGCCAGGCCTCAGCCTGGGGTCTCGGGGACTTGGTTCAATTGCATGTCAGGTGCCTAGCAAGCAGGGAAACATTCTCTTTACTCTTTCTTTCTCTTTCTTCCCTTGGTTAAAAAGTCTTTAAATGGCTCCTGGTATTAAAGGGTTTTGTGTTCAGTGTTTTTTTCCCCCATTATGCGAGAAAAAAAAAATAGTTCAGCTTGATCGAGACATTTGGGGTTACCAGGTGGTGGCGCCCTTTCGGCCCGAGCTCACGCCGGCTCTGTGGGGCTGCTCTCCCGGGCTGCGGGGTCACCCACCAATGAGGGGGAGGCACCTTCCCAGCCTGTTGTCACGGGGTTTCATGCCCTTCCTTTCTCTGTAACGCCGTGCTTGTCACCCAGGGTATAATTCTCAGAACTGATGGAAAAACAAAGATAACATCTGAGCTGATACACTCTGGGAGCAGAAATTAGATCAATGTTTTGGGAGCGACCTGCAGGGCTATTGGAGCCTCGGAAGTCCTGGCTCTTGCTTCTAAAGCTCCTCCTCACAGCCTCACACAGCCCAGAACCGGGCCCTCCATCCCGTCTATTTTACACACTCACACTGCGGGTACCGGCGACGACGTGTGTATGTCAGTAGTGTGCATTTGATGTGCACAAAGTTACATCTACATTACCAGGAAGGGGAAGACATTTTTAAGTGCAGAGATACGTTTTTATTGCAATGCCTGTAGCACAGACATGGGTAAGAAGGAGCGCAGGCCCCCAGTGACGCTCACCAAGTTCTCTGCGGTACCCCAGGGACTTGCGATGACCCCGCCTTTCACCGCAAAGCATCCCAGGGCCTGAGATGATGGAGCTTGTGTAGTCGGAAGAGGCCGGACGCCTTTCAGAAAAATGTCAGGAAACACCTATGATGCATGAGCTATTCATGAGGCATGTGTTCGGGTCTTTTGACATTTATTAAGCACCTACTATGTACCTGGCATTCTTCTAAACGTCTGGGCTACATTTCCCTAAAAACATTCATACCCTAAAAAAAAGAAAGAAACAAACAAAGACAGACCATCCATGCCCTATAAGGCGACTTGCCGTCCAGGCTCTCGGGAGTCTGTGGGGAATCAGAAAGGGTGTTAGAGGAGCTTCCTAGGTTGTGGGTAGCATGTCACATGTGGTAGAAAGCGAACATTGCTGTGAGTATGACTGTTGCCTGCATTCGCCAGAAGACCCTTAAACATCACAGATATACTGCGGTGCCAACAAAAATCCTTTCCAGAAGTGGATTTACTTTTTTTCCCTTTGGAATGCAGACCAAGGAGGCACCCGATAGGAAAAGAATAAAGTACACGTTTTTCACCTCAAAGCAATAGTTACTCTGTTATCATTTCTAAGTTAGTATAACATAACGTGTAATTATCCATATTCACATTATCCTAAGAAAAATTATTCGTGTATCTGTGGCTATCCAGCATTTCATTTTAGTAGCTGTAAAGTGAGAGTGAATGCGTGTCACTCCCAAATCCACGAGTAATAGTAGTTTCCGGAGTCAAGGCACGCGTTTTGAGGACAGGCGAGTCGGCTGCGTGCAAGGAGACGCCACTGGGACTGCGCTGCAGTCCTGGTCAGCGGGGGCCCTGGGAGCAGTAGCACAGCATCACCGTGGGGGGGCGCTGTTCGGAACACAGACCCCGGAGCGCTGCGAGGCACAGGCCCTCGGGCACCCTGGGCGCCTCAGCGGGGTTGAAGCAGGCTTGCTGCGGTTTGAGACCCACTGTTTTCCACGGATTAAAAAAAAAATCACAATTAAAGGCAGGTTCTTAACAGCGACCCAAATAAGTTTCGGCTTTGTTGTAGGTCGGGGATGTCAAACTCATTTTCACCAGGGGTCACATCGGCCTCGCGGTTGCCTTCAAAGGGCCAAAATAATTTTGGGACTGTATACATGTAACTCCTCCTTAAGTGTTAAGGAGTTGAAATTACATTCGACCCTTTGAAGGCAACCACAAGGCTGATGTGGCCTTGGGGGAAAATGAGTTTGACACCCCTGTTGTAGATTTATAGTAGCAGATTATCATTAATTATTACAGACATATTTTAAATAAAAAATCAGGGCTTTACCTGACTGGCAAACTGTATTCGTTTGGGAAATACTGTAAGCCCCCATAATTCCACCTTGTTGGGAGTTCTGTTTGTATAGAATTCACGTAGTACTCTTGTTAGTATTATATAATACTCTTCATAGTACTCTTATTGCTAACAGCTTTGTAATGATGATAATATATATTGAATTGCATTTCTCCAGGTCTTCAAGTCCTCTTTTGATTTAAGTTATTATTATTGTGGTAATTTCAATAGCTACCCAAATTTTCCTCTGGTTTTCAATTAGGTCCCCGTTTCATAGCCAGGAGAATCAGCTCCTTTTTATAAAGCTTTGAATAAGAGCATTAGTGTGTGTGTGTGTGTGTGTGTGTGTGTGTGTGTGTGTGAGGCTGCCCTATGGATCATCATTAAAATTGTCTCATTCATCTATGACACAAAGAATTTCTAAATTCTCATGTCAGATAATTCCTCCGACCAATTTCTTTGAGCATTTACGAAATGGCCCAGTAATCCAGTAATATAAATTTCCTAAATGTTTAATAGGACTATATGTGATAAAAAGTTATTTAGAACACAGATTATTATATATAATGGTAAAAATGAGTGACTTTGGTTAAATAATTTGATTCTATCAATTCTCATTATGTTAATTAGAGATTGTTTCATAGTGTTTGTGAGACCTCAGCTCTTTATTCAAGCTTTCAGGGAAATGCTAGAAATTCAAAGGCTAAAATGTTTTGTATCCAGGTCTGAGTGCAGTGAATTATTTCTTGTTTATGCTTTAAGTTTAAATTTAAATAGACCACTATGACACTCTATCATCCTGGAGTGTAAGACCTAGAACAGGCCTCTGATCCCTGAAAGTTGGCTTTTTGTATTTTTACCCAGAAAATAATACCAGACTGCCTTTGATTTAGTATTGAAGTAACAGATTGATAATATAACTTGGATTTTTCTCCATCTAATGTCTTCTTTCTACTAACAAGACACTGTTCTTGCTTAGGCCAAAGTATAAATTTAATCACACACATTCTAGGTTTCCAGATAATATAATGAAGAATCAATGTTAATACTTTTTAGTAAAATGCAACTTCTACTAATAAAGAGAGAAGGGGGTGGCTTGAATATCAAACCATTTCTTCTTATGTGTTTTGTACTATTCTGTTTTCTCCAATACTCTCTCTCGATACTTGCTCCATTACTTGACCGAAGAATAGAACTGCCCCTCTCTACAAACGCACTCTGACAGTAAGTGTAGAACCGTGCACCCATTTCAGGGTGTGATGCTGTTTCGTTTTCACATGAGAGACAATCAGCCCTGCCCAGACTTAAGCACCGAAGAGCGAGGGGCAGTGGCAGAACAATATAAGTGCACACGATCTACTTCGGAAGGTTGACGAGAGACGTGTAAGACACCCGTGTTATTCTTACCAAGGCAAAAAAGTCCATTATTTTGACAGTGAACATTTTAAGATTAATAAGCACTTCAGATGAACCAGGAAGGAAAATGAAATCATTTTACTTGGCCTCTGGTTTGATGGATTTTGTTATTAAATTAAATAGACACTAATTTAAAGGTTAGTACTTCAAACCTCAAACAAAGGAATCTTGACTGGGAAAAAGATGTAAAATCAGTACCAAATAGCTAACATTTAGGCAGAGAAGATACTTAAAATGCAGAAATGTCAAAAACAGTTTATTTTTCTCTTGTACTCTCACAAAATGTTCTGATTTATTATTGCTTCTAGTGCTTAAGTATTGTGGTAGGTTCATAGGTATTCAATTATTTTATTATTGACGTTTCACATTTTTTTAAGTAACAAACGCTACTTTAAGTATTTTGTAAAGGAAAAGTCACATTGAAAAAAGTTGTTAATATTACATAACCTGTTAAAATCTTTTTTCAAACAAGTACAGTTGTCCCCCACCCTTACCCATGGTTTCCCTTTCCACGGTTTCAGTTCCGCCTGGAACAGAAATATTAAATAGGGAACATTAAATACAGAATGCTGAGGTATTACCTGGAGAATTCCAGAAGTAAACAGTGTGTGCGTTTTACCTTCCACTCCATTCTGCGTAGCATGTGCTGCCCCGTCCCAGCTGGGACACGAGCCATGCCTTTGTCCAGCACCCCCATGCCGCTGCAGACACCCCTGCCCGCTAGTCACTCCGCCCTCACATTTGCTGCTGGTCAGGTCCACTGCCCCGGTGCCCCAGGGCTGGCGTTCAAGTCGCCCTCGTTTTACTTACTAACGGCCCCAAAGTCCAAGAGCCGTGACGCAGGGAATGCTGGGATGCCAGAGGGAGGCTGGAACGTGCTTCTCTTAGGTGAAAAGGTGAGTGCGCACAGGACAAGAAGATGCTCTGAGACAGAGTACGTTCCCGTCGCTTTTATTACAGTGCCTTGTTACGATTGTTCCACTTTTATTATCAGTTATTGTTGTTAATCTCTTGCTGTGCCTACTTTATCAGTTACACTTTACATAGGTATGCATGTATAGGGTTAGGTACGATCCGTGGTTTTAGGTGGACAAGGGGAGACTGTACTATACAGAGATGAAATTTTTAACCACAGCTCCTTTGGCTGATCGCGGGCCTACGTTCTGCTAATTTCATCACCACGGGTTTATAGTTCGTATAAATTAGTATGTTAACAGCTGGAAAAGTTATCAGATATGAGCTTATTAATTACCAGCAATAAAACATTAATGGTTTAAGATCGTTCTTCTAGAATGCTTGAAATGTTTTGCAAAATTGATTTAGTCACAAGGCCTAAGCATTTTATTTGCAGACTGCTGCCTTATGGTACTTGGAAGTTTTTTTGATATGCTTATCAAAGCAGGTCTGTAAAGGAAACTTTAAACAGTTGTTTACCTAAAAATGTGCTGTGGTCTTGAACTGTAATTTTTGAATAATGTAGGTTTAAAGTTTGTACTAGATTTTATTTCACATTATAAAAGCTAAATATTTGCTCTATTATAAATTACCATTCAAAATGAATGTCAGATTATGTTAGGAACTAAGATTTTTATTTAGAAGAGGAAACTGTTACAATTATAATTATATGGCAACTATACATCCATTAAGTAATTATTATTAAGACTAACGAAAGTCATTTTAATTTTTAGATACTGGTTTCTGGCATAGGATTCCATAATCTTCCTCAATTATGAATTGGTTTTCCCTCCTAAAACTCCCAAACAGTGTTGATAAAGCAGACATTTTCCTTTAAAAAAAAAACCTTGAAATGTTTGGCCATACAGGAAAGGGTGACTGGAGAAACATACTGAAACACTCAAACGGAAAGCACATTTGGGTCAGATGTCAGTCCAGGTGTTAAAATTAGCATATAAAACAGGGGGCGTTCGGTGTTCATTGAATAAAAATATTTCTATTATCCTTCCTTTCGTTCTTCCTCCTCTTCTTCTTGTTTTGCCACATACCGTCTTTAATGCTCTGACTGGCTTACCAGTAAATGTCAGGCCAGGCCTCAAATTACATGAGATAGAATCCAAAAATGGCGACTGCAAAAAGGTCTGTCTTCCTGGATCGAAATGGGGTGTTGTGCATTATAAATGACACTCCCTGATGTTTATGTAATGATTCATGAAACTGTGGGGCTGACGCTTTAGTGCAAAGATTTCCAAAAATGCTCATAAAGCAGGAAAATTAATTGCAAAGTTCTTCTCTAATGTAAGATGCTCAAATAATAATAAATCCTCTTGTATTACTTATACTACTTGTAATGCATTAAAATATATAAATACAACCTAAAATATTTTTAATTGCTAAACTCATGGAGAGTAAGTGTTTCTAATCAAACTGAGGCCAGGATAAAAGACCCTCCCATAATAGTTAAACGTTTAATTTTATATCTCTTAGAAAAATGTAATCCCTTAGAAAATGTCCAGTCTTGTGAATCCCTGTCTTAGCCTCACGTAGAAACAACAGTAAAAATAAAGAATTACCATTTGTACCCTATTTTTCTTAAACATTAGATCACATTTGAAATCTGTCCCAATGTATTATCTCTTATCCTAGTTAATCTTAGTTTCTTTGTCTTTAAAGAGGAACTCTATAGGCCATGCTTATCATATACATTAGTTAAATTTATTTAGCTACATTGCAAAATGTAAAGTAATATTTTAAATAATCCTTACTCATTAATTATATTGTTTTTTTTAAAGAAAGCTAGGCCTATGGTGTAAAAGAAGCCACTACTTATTTTCAATCAAGAGATAAAAATACATTTTGACTTAAAGGATTCTGAAATGATTTCCCCAAAATGATATGTGGTACCTGGTAATTACTGTCAGCATTTTTCTCTTTAACTTGCCATGTTGTTTTTTGGCAGAAGGGATACTTACGGTAAAAATGTATTTATAGAAACTTGCTTTAAAATAATTAGCTTCGTTTTGATTTCTCTCCATGTTTTGGTAGGAAAGATATTTACATGAATTTATTTTTTCGCATTTATTTTAATACAAATTATACTAATTTAGGTATAATTTTTATATTTAGAAAAGGAATTTATTTTATCCTGTTACATATATAATTTACTTTCTGTGGCTAGTCCCATGTGACTACAAAATTAATTATTTTGGAAAAATACATTAATTTTTAATGTTTGAGTTCCTTTAGTGGTACGCTTTTGGAACTATGTATCATTAAATGTTATACATATATATCTATATCTTTGATTTATATTGACTTGTGAGGATTGTTGTGTTTTCAGTCTATCTTTGTTATAATAGTTTCCCCCAAGGCATCTAATTTTCACCAAAAGTGTAGTCTGCCAATGTGAATTTCTTGGTATAGCAAATTTAAAATTTTACCTACAGAAAAAGAGAAGTACGTGAAGCACACTTCTTTCGTGTTTACTGTGAACGCAGTTTCTGTGAATTTCTTGCTCACTCATCCCCTTCACTTCTTTCTGCAAGTGGCCACTTTGGCACAGATTTCAGCGAGAGGGGAATGAACAGCCCTCGAAGTGCCCACCATCAGCATGAAGTGCGGCATTTTGCGTCTGCTGTGCAAAATGAAAAGATAATACTCACTGCAGAGAAAACTCACAGCTCCATTATCCTGTGTCACTTACACGTAAAGGCATTCCGACTCCTGGCACAGGTTAAACAAAGGAAATCTGGAAGGCTTTCTCTGTAGAAGTTTGCAGAATCGCAATCCCGAGGCTCGACGGCCCCTGGATCACTGCAGCCCTGTCCCAGACAGTGCGCGGATGGCGGATGATTTGGGAGGTAACAAGCTGTCGGTGCCCAGATCCGTGGGCATGAGAAACAGGAGGCTGGTTTTGTGATTCCACTGATTTCACGGCTTCCACGGGGACGGTGAGCCCACTGCCCCTGGTCCCCAGTCCTGGAAAACCACTCAGCTCAGCGGACTGCCCCGAATTCAGGGTTTCCTGCTGAAGCGAGGCCTTGGTGCGTGCTCTCCTGAAAGGCAGGAACAAAATAGGTGTGAATACGGAAACCGTGGTTCGGGGCTCACTCCTGATCCTCCAATGCTCCTGAGTTTGGTCCGGAGAACCTCACAGGGTGGACTTCTCCCCTTGCCCTCAGTCCTGATGGAGTCTGGGTCCACGTAGGGGGAGAAAGGCTCTACCTTTGAACAGATGAAAGATTGGGTTTTGGGCCCTAGGGCCTGAAGCGAGGTAAGGGTTCAGTGGGCACGTCCGCATCTATTCTAAACACGAGAGACAGCTTTAGGGATATTACAACTTCCACTCTGACTATGGCGACATTTTTTCGAGAAAAAATCCTGAAAACTGTAACTTCCAAGTCACGCACGGGTCCCAGCCAGTCCCACCCACGCGTGGCTTGGCCTACTGAGTGTGTGTCACAGTCATCACTATTATCAACACAAGGAGATTTTTATCACACAACATTTCTCCCTCTGTTTGTCCCCGACTTCCTCGTTCTTTACTCAATCACTGGATAATCTTAGGAAATTTGTTTAATTTTTGAGCTACTTGAATGCCTTTATTGGAAGTAAGAATACTGGTCAAACATAACAGTTCCAACAAACGTTTGGCTCTCTGTGAGACAGAGAGGCCCGGTGGGACACCCCTGTGTCCGGTTATCGCTGCTAATGGGAAAAACAGCTGGTTTTCCTGCTCAGGGTGCCTTCTCATCGGCATTCCCACGCAGCCACCATTCGGTGCACGCTGATCACGGGCTGCCCCTGACATCTTTCTGTGCACGACGGGTCCATTCCGACCGCAATCCATGCATGTGGACGTGGGAGGTGTCTCACCGTTACCGAGTGCCGGGCTGTCCGTCGTCCCCACGTTAAACTGCAAATAGGGTCTGAGCCCCTTCCCGGACACCCCCCCCCGCCATTAAGCAGCACTAATTAATTGCCCCGAGGGCCAAAGCAGCGCTGGGCTCTCCCCCTGCCCGGTGAGCTCTGCCTCTGCCGTGCTGCAAGATTGCTCCTCCCGAGAGTCCTGCCGAACTGCAGAGAGGATGCGAACTGTAAACAATGCGAAGACGGATAGGTGCCCGTTATCAGAATGCCTCACCTGTGGCAGGCATTGTGTGTGGGCCCTGCTGCGTCCTTGCATTTACGCCTCCCAATGATCCTATGAGTCGAGTATGATTATTGACATTTCATAAAAAGGAAAACTGAGTTTCCCGGGGACTGTCACAGACCCGGTCACACAGCCAGTAAGTACAAGAGCCTGAGGCTACTTTATTGGAAACCCTTCTTCATTTCTGCCCGCTGCACTGCCATTCCCACGTCCCCTCCCAGCAGCCGCAGAGGCCTGCGAGGGTCTCGGAGGCCAGCGGGGTGGGAGCTGGCAGCCCCGGGTCCCACCCTGGCTCCGGCCACCAGCTGAAATGGGACCTCTGTTCCTTCAGCGGCAGAATTAGGTGACAGGACTAGCGTTAGCCTTCTGTGACCTTAAGTAGTCTCAACGAGGTCTATTACTTTTTTTTGTGAGACAGAAAATTGAAAAAAAATCTATCACAGGAATAATACCATTGAGCGCTATTTCTCTGGTATTTCTGAGGTTCTCATCTGAGTTCGTGGCTCCAGTCACAGAACCAAGTCTTTGCTGAGGTGACAGGAAGTTCGTATTCTGACCGGGTGCAATTGACTATGTGGGTCAGACTCCTGCAAAGTTCAAGTTTGGCGTCGTGTATTTATTATGCTGCATATGTAGAAACATCAAACGGGCGATGTGAAGCAAGGTGGGCGTAAGCGCCCCATAAAGGACATTTACAGTGCGTGTGATGGAGCAGAAAGACACATTTGTCTCCCTCAAAGAGCCAGGGGTGGGGTACGGTCACATGGAACGGCTTAGGCTGCATCACGGACTCTGTGCTCAGACACATTTGCATACGAGGCAGGTAAATACATTGCCTTAATCACAGCATCTCTAGGGGTTATGATAAGCTGCGTGGGAAAACTGCAAGGATAAGTGAATGACCCTTTCAACTAGAATACAAGTTAATTATAGCACAGCAGCCACTTCAGACACATACACATCCCATTTCGAGAATGTGCGCTTCTGAAACGGAACAGCCCCCAGCGTGGTTCTCGGAATCGCGCACCCGCACCACACACACAGCCTCCTAAACATATTGTATTTTTCTTCGAACATCAAACACCATTATGTCCTATGTCAATTTCGTAATATTTTGAAAGAACAAAATATGGTATAGTAAGCTGACATATTTTCCTTCGTTGAAATATTCTTTTGTGTATAAACTCTTTACAGATTTTTCTCACCATTTTCTCCTCTTTGAAAATCGACAAAAATGTAAATGATGGCGAAGTGAAGAGAATTATCATTTCTTTCAGCAATTATTGTGTTCTCAAATTCCTATGGCGTAAATAGCAGCGTGATTTCACAATTATTATATTAGAAATAAATAACAAATAATTGTCTACGTAATTTGTAAGCACCTAGAACACCTTCGTAGAATATATGATTTTTAACACAGGCAAAAATATGTCCCTTGTGGCAATTTTGAACTAGTAGGGAATTTGGTTTTAAAAAAGTATGGTTAAGTCCAACTTCACTCATTTATGCATTAAAAAAATATTTACTGAACTCCTACTATGTGCCAGGCACCAGACCTATATTGCTAAAAAGTAGTTTCTTGCAAGAAACGTTCAGCATAGTGAGACAGATCAATAGGCAATTAAACGAGAGAGAAGAAATGACAAGTGGTAGAAACTTCCAGAGGAGGTGAACACGTGGAGAAGACAGGAGTCAGATGGGAAAAGCCCATTTCGGATGAGGGGGCGTGGGGGTGTTTCTGAGCTCCAGCCGGGCAGGGACGGACCAACCTCGGACGAAGCACGTGCTAAGCAAGGCCGCGCGTCCAGGGCGGAGACCCGGAGACGCAGCACGTGTTTTAGGAATACTTCCTCTGCTTTGCCCTTCAGTTTCGTTAATAAGCATTACCTCGGGGAAGAAAAAGCCAACTCTCTGCGCAAAGATTTGTTGAGGAGATAGGCACTTTTGAAAGTTGTAGTGATTTGGGGAAATTAAGAAATTAGGCCTAAAGCACAGCTTTAAGGGTGGGGATGGATGAAGTACTTAATAATTAAAATATTTTTTTACTGGGTATTACGTTAAGAAATGGACATCTCAGAGCAATGATTTCTACTTGGATTCTCTGTTTATAGTAAGTCTCTGAGAAAGAGTAATGTGTTCTCATAGGATATAAAACATTGACATTTTTTGGTCACTAGAGTAGTAACTGCTTCTCATTTGTTTCTTCTTATTCACCATGAATGCATTCGATTTCCAAAATGTACACAGTATCTGGGGAAGACTGGAAAAGCTAACAATTGTCAAAAACACCTAAAATATTTTCATGTGAACTACCATTTCAGAAAAAAACATTCACGGATCATCTCAAAGACCGACTTACTAAAGTTTCCTATCATTATATTAGACACAAATGCCTGTTTGGGGCTGTTTTATTTTGCTACAAAATATTTACATTGCACCCCCAAGACGAGATTAAATAATCCTTTCTAACTCTATTAGAGAAGTTTAATGAAAATTAATTTTTATCAATTTTCCATACAAATTTATGATAATGGCATAACGTATCTACATAATGCCACACCAAGTTAATGAAAAGGGAAAAATTAATTACATCGGTTTTGTGTACATAAAGTAAGAACTTGCCTTTTTTTAAGGCGGTTCTGAATTTTTGGGGGGTCCAAATATTCCTAAGTGACTGGCACAAAGTGAAAAGGATTAAACACAGAAGTGAACTGGTTTACCAACTTTACTTCCCCGCTGGACGATAGTACGGCCAGTGGGTTTCAGGGAGCTTCAGCGTGTGGAGCGGTCTCCACGCATCCGCTCAGTGTTCAGATGATTCCAGCAGCTCTAATTCTCAACTAGGTACCATTCTAAAATGCAGATGCCAGTTAACTGTCATTTAAAACCAATTTTGAAATAAATTTAGAGCTTATTAAGGAGCTAACGCATCTATTCTGAGATAAAAAATAACAGAATCCAAATTCACTGGGAAGAAGGTAAATTCTAGAGCAAGCATTTTGCAAAATTTGAAGATCTCAAGAAGGTCTCAGGAAACTCATTAAAAAAAAAAGATGTAATAGTCTGACCTGGAAGCTAAACCTTAAAATAATCAAAGCTAAAGTCTTGCCCCAGTCTCAAGATGAAAAATTAAAGCTTTATCAGGAAAATGGATAGGCACCACCAGGGAAGATGCATAAACATCTCCATTTTTACATACTATTAAGAGAGACAGAATGATTCATTCAGAAACATTTTACACACGCATTACACTGATGAGGGCGACTGAAAGTCACAACCTCAGAAGTCTTGCTGTTCAGGGTCTAAGCTAGCAGGAAGTACTTCTGCCTCTACGACAGGCTGGCATCCCCCGTTTCAGTAAGTCTTTTGTGAAAGATAAACTAAAGGAGAGATATCAATGTATACCTAGTGATTCAGGAAAACACGAAGATATATTAGCCTGGAATCCGCCTGGCAGAGTCAGGGGTCTTTCTGTGGTTTTATATCTCCTTGTGAATGAATGCCTGATGCTACCCATCACATTTTATAGGAAGTATTAGTTCACATACCTTCTTCCCCTCACTCATGGTGCCCAGAATGTGCAGTGGTCCCCGCCACATTTTCTGTTCTCTCTCCTGAGTCTCTGGGAGCTCAGGAACTATGAAAGGAGCAGATAAGTGGATGAAGGGGAAGAGAGAATGGCAAACAGAGCCAAGGTGAAATTAAAATCAGCTGGGCATAAAACAGAAGTCGGTTAGAGAGAGGGGAAAATAACCTCTTTACTCCTTCCTCCTTACAAGACCACGGGGACACGGAGAATGTAGATTGGTAAATTAAGAAACAATACATTTTGGGTGCTCCAAAATTCATTAAAGGCTTCGCACATTTTGGTGGGGAGGCAGAAAAGGGGGGTGGTGAAGCACAATCTCCTTTGGGCATATTTGTGTTCCCACAAGCCTCTGCATCACGATTTCCTCGTGGCTCCGCACGCCGCCCCCCCGTCCCCTCTTCACGGTTTCACGAGGACCCGATTCCGTCTCCTCCGACCGAGCGTGCGGCTCTGTTGGGCGGCCTCCTTGTGTGGCAGGGATTCAGTTCCCTAGGCTTTCTTATTTCAATGCTTGTCCTTCAAGGAACAAAGATGGTCTGTATGTGAGGATGCTGTTTCCATTGAAATGTCATCTTAGTACAGAAGGGTAAAAATAGAAACAATTTTGGATAACTAACACTATAGGAGTAGCCATCTGCTTCTCGGAGAGGGAGGGATGTGTTTTCTTGTTTCTTTCCTTAAGCTAATCCAAAAGATTTCCTTCCAAAAATCTTAAGAAGATGATCTTTCTCCAAATAAAATTTCTGATACTTTATGACCAAATAATGAACTTGTGAATACCCTGGGTGAACTTTAAACAACCCATCAAATATTTTGAGTGGATAGTGCATAGAACGTTCCAGAAGCCCTCTGGAGACCTGTCGGATGGTCAAGCTACCATTTTCCAGACTGAGAAAGCCCTGGAAACGAGGGAAGTGGGAAGGAATACCACAGCAGATGGCGCGCCAGCTGCACTGTACAAGTGTGGGTACACAGCAAACAGGGGATACTTTCCCCACTTGCTCAAAACCATATGGATGCGGAAAGACACGCATCTGAGGGACACCAGTTCCTGAAGAGGAAGTGCGAGGGGATCAATGGGGTGCAGCAAGCAGCGGTGCTGGCTCCTAGGAAGCGGCCGCTGAGTTCTGCTAAATTTTCTAATATCTAAAATAATTTCCTTTCGGGTATTACAATCATGACCACTGTCTTAGAACTCTGCGAGAATACAGTGCACAGGATATGTTGAAATATATTGAGTTAATGTCAACTGAATTTAATGGTTTTTCGGATCAGTGTGAGTAAAAATGCAAACACTCCTAAACTTTAGGTATTTTTTATTATTTCTTTATGGTGTAAGTCCCACAATTTTATACGACTTGGGTCATAGCTGCTTTTTAAAATGTCAATGGAATAAAGCAATTTAAAACAAAGAAATATTTAAAAGACCTAGCTTTTGGAATTTATTTGGATTATAATATTGGGTTACACACACTCCTCTCTTTCAGAAAAATTCTAATCTAATCTAAGCCTATAGTGAATCTTTATTTTGTCTGCGTAAAATACAGCAGATAATTTATTTGCTACTTATTACGAAAAGTCTTGGGCAATCTCAGACAAAGCAAGGGACCTCTGAAACGCATGCCAGCACCAACTCTACTCATTGTACGGGCAGCAGAAAGCTTGGCCGAGACAACAGAACTCTGAAGTGCACAACGAATGTATGGAGAGAACATACAGAAGCACGTTTTGATCGCTCCTTATCTGCATTAGTTACTTGTGCCTACTAAGACTTTTATTACAAAGCTGCTTGGAATGCTTACTAGAAACGATCCGTGAATAGAGACAACCCCAGTGATAATTGCACCAGTGAGATCGTTAGAGCCCGTGCTGACTTTTGCAGAATATTTTAGCGTGTGATGCTGTACCTGTCTCACCTACAATGGTGTGGAGTGCAAGCCTCAGGAAACAGAGAGGAGGCTTCCGGAGGCGACTTCAGAGACAGTGTCTTAGAAGCACGTATGAACGGTTCCATGTTTAAGTCTGCAAGGAAGAAAGAACTGAGAAATACGCTCTGCACACATACTGTCAACATTTCTTAAAATCAACATCCCCATATGAATTGTAAGTAAAAAATTACTAACTTATTTTAAAACAGAGACTGTATCAATTTTCACAAAGTTATTTTTACATTGAAAATGTATGGAGCATAGTACTTAATTTAAGTCAATTATTTTATTAAACTCTTTCAACCATCCCATTATATAGGCGTTTTTGTTTGTTTGTTTTAGAAATTAAAAAATGGGCACAAAGAGGTGAAGCAATTTGCTCAAGAGAAAACAACAGTGTTAGAACAGAACTTTAAAAAAAACGATCCAATAAGTTTGAAATTTATCACCATGCTATGCTGTTTCTAGAATAATCTACCTATAACGTTTTAGTGCTCCTTATTTTTAGAAATGAAAAGCACTCCTAACATTTAAAAATACTCATATCTCTATTTGGTAACTAACAAAAGATGTAGTTGCTTCTGGGTGTAATGTAATACAGCCGATTTTCCTCCTAAGGGTTTGGTAAAAATTAAATGCCAAGAATTCTTGATATATGTAAATCATTGTTTCAATTCAGTGCAAATTAACTTTAGTGTTATTTTTACTTATACTCTGGTCAATACACTGCTAAGGTATTTTACCCTTCACATGTGGTCTGTTTAGGTAGGAGAAATGTTGATAACGCCTAGGTCTATAAGAACAACTCGTATTAAAGGTCCGAATGACATCAAGCATCAGAGTCACGTTTCTTGAGAGTTTCAAGTGGAATGGCACCGAACGAGAAGCAGACATAACGTGTTGGTCTGTGACAGAGACGTTCGCATTTGCATTTATTACAGGATTGAAATCTTGGCAGAAATGTAAAGTTTTATGTGGGCAGAGCTGCTAGTTCAGAAAATCTTGCTAAGGAGATTATAGTCATAATGTATTACAGGAGTGATTTACGATCTAAGCTCCTTCAAAAATATTTGGGTCTGGATCCTGTAATATCACGCTGAGTTTTCTGTTGCAAGTTAACTTTTAAGATGGGAGATGACCTTTTAGCCCTGCGTATATCTGAGGCTCCTGGTTTACTCAGGGAAGCTTTAAGGAAGTGGTGGGGCTGCTGCTTCAGGCGCAGGAGTGGAGTGTGGAGGTCTCCACCCATGCCCTGGCTCCATGCTTCTTCCTCAAGTTCAGGGTCCTTGGACATGTCTCCTGCCCCCAGTCATTAGATGTTGAAATTGGCACAGAGGTATGTGTGCTTGCTATTAACACTCACAGGTGCATCTTGGATGTTCATGGATTCGGCAAGAAGCTCTTAAGAATTAATCCCCGTGCTAGGAACCTTGCATCCAGCCACACACAAAGGTCATGCCCCCTTGTGTGCTGCTGGGCAGCAAATAATAAGCATATGATAATAACTACTCTGAAAAAGAAATAAAGCGAAATAAGGAGATGCAAACTGCAGATGAGGGGGTGCTACGTGACATTTGATTGGAGAACTGACTGAAAGGGGAGAATAAAACGTTCTGCTTTCTGGAGGACCAGCGTTGCAGAGCGGAAAGAGCCAGTGCAAAGGTCCTGGTTGGGAGCATGCTGGGAGTGTGCAAGGATTTCACTCGTCAGATACTTGATTCTTCGTCCCGGTCTGGTACCTGCTGTCCATCTGGCCTGGAACTCTCTTCCCTCCTTCTTCACCTCCTGTTGCTGACCCTCGAGGCTCAGATCGCCCCCACCACATGGTCATCGAGCCCTCAGACCCGCTCCCTGCCTTTCCCTGTCTGTGTACAAAAGTCTAGTTCATCATTTCTCAAATACTGGCTTTTCTTCTCTGCTTGTATCTGTCTGCACTTGACTACTAGTGCCTTAAAAGCAGGGATTTTCTCTAGTGAATTTTGGTGGTTCTGGAGCCCCGTGTGGCACTTTGGATATCACAGCACCCAGGGAAGAAGGACAATACTACTTGGCCATGAAATCATTTTATATAACCTCTTTCCTGTTCTTCAGATTATAACGGGAAAATCTTGATTTAAGGCATATCCTTAGGCAAAACCAAACGACAAAGCCTGCTCTTTGGAGATGTTGTCCTTGTGGGAGAATCCCAGTCTTAAAACTCACCGCCTTCCTGGGACTCTTGTTTATGAAAATTTGTAAAGGAGCTGAGACAATATCAAGGAAGCCTCTGTAAAGAAAACACTGTATCAAAGACTCTTTGTTCTGTGCTAGAAGACAGAAAAGGGCATCAAATGGAAAAAATAAAAAAAAAACATTGAATTCTTGCTTCCCCGGATTTTCATAATTAGAGCAATTATCAAATTAAGACATCATTTGCGTGTGTCTGGTATCTGTGTGATGTAGTGTTAGAATACAGACGAGTCGGGGGCCTAGAGTTACAGCTTCTCTTTGCGATGGCACAGACACGACTAAAATTACACGTATGTGTGGATTTGGTAACGTATGCGTCTCTCAAGAAGACATTTTATTTGCGTTTTCTGAAGTTGGAGACGTGATTGTTTTCTTGCCTCTGGCGCAGCAGCGCGCCCGGCTGGACCGCTCCCACGAAGCCCCGCCGGGCGGGTCGGGAAGCAAAGCTGACCCTGTGGTCGCTGAGTGAGGCCGCCCCACCTCCCCGGCGGGACACCCGTCTGTTCCCCAGTGAGATGGTCCTTCTCCCTGGTGGTGCAGGTGCCCAGCAGGGCCGCCTCCCAGCCTCTTCCTCCTCCCGGGACGGTGTCCTCCCGCCTGCCATCCGCTCCGCCCAGGCGGACACTTGTCTCCACCTGGTGCTCTTCCCCTTATCAGACAGTCGGTGAAGCTTTCCCCTTCTAGATGCTTTGACACCTCCCGGGGTGACCCTGAGGAAAACACACGGCCGGACACCTCGGTCAGCCAAGGTTGCAGTGATGGAGAGCCGAGGGTGCAGCCCAGCGTGTCAGTGGGTCATCCGTGTGCGACGGGAAACGTCAGGGGAAATCTGTGGGGGGTGCTGGGGAGACTCGAGGAAAATGCCCGACTCTCCGTGGCAAGGTTTCCTGGAGAAATTGCCGTCGGCGCTGAGTGGGGAATGGAAATAACGTTTAGGCATAGGATCATTCTTACCCTACCTGCAAGGGTGGGGCAGGATGGGAAGGGTGTGAGTAATCAGAGGGCCAATTCCAGAGCTCGGAGTCTACTCAGAGCGGCGAGGAGCGTCTTGGAAGGAACCACGTTTGCCGCGATGCTTCGCTCTCATCGGTGAATGCCCCCAGATCTGCGCGAGCAGGCACTCCGTGAGCACTGCTCGTTTGTTTGACTAAATGAAGACTAAACTGGCCTTTCGGCAAACCCGCAACTGTCCATCATTGAAAATAAGAGAATTGGTATTAAAGGATGTGCTGAGGATATTTTCAATCTGGAAATCAGGTTTCCAAGTCTACCATAGAAATGCTAGTGTGGTTTCCATCTATTGCAGCCGAGAGATCCTTGCTCTAGAAGTTCTCTGCTTTTGATTTTGACTAAGCGCCTCTCTCCTTTGAAGACCACTTTCTTCCTGCAGACATAGGGGTGCCATTGTTTTAACTGTTCTAAGAGAGGTGCTTTGAGTGCAGAGGTGGCGAGAGGATAGCATCACACCGATGCCCAGTGAGTGATCAGACTCACGGGCTGGTTAAGGGGTTCTCTCCAAATTGCCAGCGTTGAAAATAACTCAACTTTCGAGCTCCCAAAAGTGATCTCGGTTTTTCAATGTCACAGACTTTAGGGGCAGTTCGTGAATAGTCCAATTTTAAATGGTAAATCCATGAACGGTCAGGGTCTAATACAGATGATGATTCCCACGTTTTGGGAGTCTCCCTAGGTATTTTTCTCTGGGTGCCTACTTCCAGAACCCTTAAATCTCAGTCAGAAGGATTGCTGAACAAGAAAGAAAGGCCTCGAACCAGTTACCCTCCTTTCTGAGTCATGCTTGTCCGCACTTGCGTGAGGGTAAGCGTCCTAACCCTGGCCCAGTCGCAGCCCTGAAGGTGAGTTTGCAGCCTGCGAGAGTGCTTCGGGAAGAGCAAGGGGCTCCAGTGTTAGCAGAGCTGCTGAGAGATGAGTGACCTCCCCAGGAAACTGGAGCTGGTTTTCCCCTGGCAAGGTGAGGGACTCAGAGCCCTCCTAAATCAAACTGGCCCCCTCATGCATACTCCGCCCTAAGATTCAACAAGGCGCTAGGAGGGGAAATTGAGTGGTACGTTTATTAGCCACCACAAGCAATTAAATCATGATATAGTTATTTTTTCCCTCAAGAGAAGACTTCCTTCAAGGCCCTATTGAACTGGAAGGACTTAGGATAACTATCATCTATTTACCATAACGTATTAGACCATTTTAAAGGTTTCATGATCATCATCAGATAGAAGACTAGAAAACAAGAAAAAATTGTAGAATGTGATAAACTAATATTGCCCACGTATATTCTGCTTGTTTATATTATTGTTTCTAATTACAGGGTGGTATACGAGTTTAAATAATCCCAGTAGATAGAGAGTAAACAGAAAATTGATCTCCCCCAGACCCTTCTCCAGCCCCCGTCTTTCTTGTAGATAATGAATATTAAAAGTCATTTCGCTGTGGATGCTGAAGTGGTCCTAGGCTTCTGGATCCGATTTCGTGTTCATCACGGGCACCTGGAGTCCGTGCTGCCTGACCACCGGAGGGACCAGCCTGCCTTTGAGCGTCGGGCTGAAATCCCAGTCTTTTGTCTCTCCATCATCTAACCGGTGCGAATCCAAATAATTACCTGGGAGATTATCCTATTTACACCATTTCTTGGGAGTCCTAGCAGCCCCCGTGACGACGCAGAAGCGACTCATCTCTAACCTCCACTTCAGAAGAGGCGATTTCATCTTGCGTTGATTGCGACACTTGATCCGTTATTAAAGATGAGTTTCCTGTAAACCACTCAGATTTCCAGGCCGGTCTTCCAGGGTTGTTCGTGCCCGCAGGGGAGAGGCAGGTACAAGTAAGCGTGTGGAAATGAAACGGTCTGCTGGGGGCAGCGCTGAGCGGGAAAGGACAGTCCCGAGTAGGAGGAAGCAGCTGCCGGGTAGTTGCAGCCAGTCCTCACCACGGGAGAGTGTGGGCTCGGTGGCGTCTGAGCTTCCAAAATTTCAAGAGAAGCTGCAAACCCAGAGATTCCTGTAAAAAAAAAAAAATCAGATACCCTGCTGTTTATATACTGGCTTAAATTTTTAAAGAATATTATGCAGAACAAACAACACGTTCAGGGACAAAATTCAGTCTGCTGGCAGCCAATCTGCCATCTCCGCTGCCCCTGTAACATCACAACTTTGTTCACTGCATCCACTGATGAATTTATAATGGGCGTGTTTGAGCTCCGGTCCAAACGGGTCCGGGGGCGGTCTTCATTATCTGGGTAAACAAGCACATTTGCATTCGTGTGAGCTATTACCAGTGCTGCTCATTCTTCCTGATACCAAGGAATGCGCCCTACCCGCCTGCCTTTGTTGTGGAGAGGCCGTAGTCTTCCTTTAAATTCCACCTTGCCCTACCCGTGCATAAAACACAGGTCCATTTTGTAATGGAAAAGATACACCAACCTCACTAAGATGCTCACAAAAAATCCTGAGTGTGTAAACACTACTTTAAAAGACCGATGCTGGGATGCAGCGACCGGTTAGTACAGACCATGACGAGCCTGGTCTCGGACGGGAAGAGGAAGGGACATTTCCCCGGGGGGCTGTGCTACCACCTCACCCGGTGGTCTTCAAACTTCGTGCCCTGGAACTTAAGGCTTGTGCTTCCTTATCACATGATGTGCTTCCACGTCATGGTGCTGACTGAAGGCTGTCATTTGGAATGGGGATTTTATCTGAAAACAAAAAGCTGAAGGAGAGGGGTCTTCTCTTCAGGTCAACGGACTTCTCGGCGTCCACAGAGGGATTTCAGAGCATCCCGAGTGCAGAAGGGTCTGCAATGGCACTTTTTGAATCACTTCTATCATATTCTCAAATGGATTTGTAAGCCAAGATGATATTTAGGATAAATCATTATATTTAAAACATAATATTTAAAACCACGGACTGAAGTTAGCATCCATCTGGTTCATGGACCATAAGCAGTCCATCTGGGGCTCACAGCACACTCTTCCAGCCTCAGTTTGCTCATCTGTAGAATGGGGATAAAATGGCACTGCAGCGAGGCCCGGAGGAGGCGAGCATCGTGGAGGGAGCGGCGCAACCCTTACATGCGGTGAGCACCCCGTCAGCACCCATTATTCCTGCCGTCTCCCCTGTTGCCCTTCAGCACACCAAAGCGCCTCGAGGAAAAGCCACCGAAATGAGCATCCTGTCGTGTTCGTGGACGACGTGGTGAAGACGCGCAGGGGGCAGAATAGCTATGCCTTCTTGGACGAGCCAGGGCAGACTTTCAGGAGCTGTTCTGTTGGTTCAGGTCTTGAAAGTGAGCAGACATTTTGCCACGAGAGGAGGTGAGAGAAGACATTGCCAAAGCGGGGGCAGGGGGCGTATGGGTGAGACTCGGGGTTCCCGGGGATGGAGACCCTGGCAGGGACGAGAAGCCTGGGGCCATGTAATCCACAGGGGCCAGGCATGCAAAGACGGGAAAGGAGGCCGGACAATAAATTAGAGCTTTAGCACTCACGTGAGTTTGATTTATAAGCGATGGGAAGTCATCGAAGGTTTTCAGTAGGAGAATCTGATCGAATAGGAAGCTGATCCTCACGGTCTTGTCCGGGACGAACTGACGTGGAAAGGTAACATTTGTGTATGTTCAGTGTGTGCCAGGAATTGTATCACACATCGCCTTCCTCGGCGAATTTGAGATGTTCACGTTGTTCGTGTTCCCGTGAGAAAACGGAAGCGTGGAGTCGTTAGCTCTCCGGATCAGATGGCAAGTCAGTGGTGCAGCTGCACTTGTAACGATTTTGGAAGATGCCAAAGCCGCGCGTGCTTCCACTGCTCTGTGGGGCGGGGGCCGGGATGTGAAACCAGGGCCGTCCGCCCGAGGCGCGGAGCTGCAAGGCTGAGGCCAGACAGCGGCCACGAGGCCTGGCATTCAGAGGCCGTTCCTGAGGAACGTAAGCAGAGTTTTTTATTTTTGCTTTGTTTTGTTTTAACAGATTCCATATAAAAGAGGAAGAGAAAGCCCCATTCCAGGGTGACTCAGAGGTCATGAGCTTGGGCAAGTGTTAACACAGATGGCAATATTTAAGATGAGAATCCAGTAGATACACAATTGTTATTATTTTTTTGGAGGCTTGAGGCACACTGGTCTAGAGAAAAATGTCACCTTGGAAACACTGAGGGCCTAGAGGACATCAGAGAGAGAGTTTCGATGTTGTCTTACCCTGGGGAGGGAAAGGGCTGGGTGTGGAGAGGTGCTCCGGCCCTGGGGGTGGGGGCTGCGGGTTTCTATGGGTGACGGGGGGTGGGTGTGGAGCAGGGTGCTTCCCTCCGTCTCCTACGGGCTCCCACGTGTTTCCATGTTCCCTTCGGGCGCAGGGTCCGGTCGCTGGGGTCTGGCACGTCCTGTTCTAAGTCCCCGGGGCCTCTGCACTCTCAGGATGCTTCCAGGAATTTTCTAGTCCTGAGGATAAAGGCTCATAAAACAATGGGGGTCCGGCATGCTTTATGGGGTCCAGCCGGCTCTGGGAAAGGGGGCCTGAGAAAGGGGCCTTTGTCCTGTTAGGGGGAGTTAAGAGCTTCTCACACTGCAAAATATACTGAGAATACAAATATAAATGGAAGGATCACAATTCTTTGAACAAAAGCAGATGTCTTTGGTAATTATGTTTTCATCTTTGATTGCTTCCAATGCTTGTATCTTTCCATGACAAGCAAATGCCAGTTACACACTCAGTCTAATAAGAATCGTGTTTTTGTTCCTGGAAAACTGAAGACTCGTGAACATGCTAGACCTTTCTGGAACTCAAATATGTTCATTATTCTTTTTAGTCCGGTGGACTTTTTGCAGAATAAATATTCAGACATCCAATTATGTATGATATAGAGCTATTATAATATTTCGTGGGAATGCTTTGAGAAAAAGGCACTAAAACCTAATAACAATCACATTTGAATAGCATTGTTTCATTGTTAAAAATAACGATGGAAAAGCAAGCGCAGTTTTCTCCGCAAACATCAGGCTAGATGTGCTCGAGGCACAGGAGACTTGACAGGGCTTCACAGCGTTCTCGGCTCTTGTCTTATAAAGTCCGGAAATCGCAGCCGAGATCCTTTTTTAGCGCACCGGAGACCCTGACACCTCTGAATCACTGCGCAACCACTGATCAAGAGCGAGCGTGGCCTCTCGACGCCCACGGCCGCTGACGGGGAGTATAGCTGTCGACTATAGACTTAGGGGCTTTAAAATGTCAAGGGACACTAATAATTCATTAATTCATGCATCCGGGCCCATAAAGCCGCCCGCAGGTCAGTGATCCTGCCGGGCCCGTGGGAAGGCAGGTACAACGGACACGCTGGCGTTTTAAGGGAAGAGCACGCTGCAGAACGCTGGGGAAGGGAAATCCTTCTCTCGGCCGCACGAGGTCGCTGACATGCGCCTCTTCGCTGCTGCTCTCTGCACTGTGCGTCCCAGACGGGGTCCCCGCGAAAGGGCCACACACACCGTCCCCTGGCGACAGGCCTGACGGGGGGCAAGAGCGCAGTGTGTAGGCGACAGAGAGAAATGCACGAGATAAATACCGACGCCCGGACCAGGGCAGCGAGCCGGAGGCCACACGAGGTTTCACGCGCAGGCAACGTGTGAGGGAGGAGAGGACAGGAAAATGACCGGTGCCTTGAGGACGCCCACTCCTTCGTTAAAACTCGCCGAGGTTCCTATCTATCATTAGTGTTTCAAGAGAGTCTGTTTTATAAGCAAGACTCCAATCCAAGGCTCCGAAAGCTTCTTGGCTCTTCAGAAAATGTTTTTGTCTTTTGCAGGGGTGGGATGCTTCACTTTGGAAAGAAGGTTTAAGTAAACAGCTGCATTTGAAGGGGAAGGGAGGTCCAGACACAAGAGAAAAGGGAAATTGTATTTTATTGAGCAATTTTTTTTATTACCACGCTGGGAACCAAAACATTGACTATGACTATCCAATATGTCTCCCTTAAAAAACTCTTTCGATCAATATGAATGAGAAGGAAAGGGGGAAAATGTTCACCCAGGTCTTGTTGTCCACACACAACTCTGTACCTTGTCTCAACCCATCAGCGCGCTCACGGTCCTTAAAGTTTGAATCTGAGTCACATGCTGAAGAGCCTTGAATGCCAGTCAGCCATGCGTCGAGACGCACAGGTAGGTAGGTCCCTTAGATGGCACTGGCGAAATCCTTGATGTGACTTGTGACCCTTCAACTAATGATATTTCTTCTAAAGGGACAAAATCACAAGAAACCATAAAGAAGAGTGCTTAGTTACAAAGGAGCCCGCCATCCGTTATTTAAATCTTTCCCTGAGAGTGAGGAAGAGCAGGGTGCATGCTAAGTAACTGATACTCAACGTGAAATGATTCTTTTTCCTGGAACTCCAAGTACGGATTTCTGACTGGCCATTAGGAGGAAAACAAATAATAATTAGAATGTAATACTATTTACACTTCTGAAAAAGAACATAAAATATGTATATAGAAGCTCTCAAGCTAATAAAAATATAAGGTCAATTACTTCAAAGCATTTCACATGGGTATTGCTCAACCACTAATAAAATGATCCACTTTCTTAAGTCCTATTTAAAAAGTCTCTCTGTTAAATCAAGAGTGGTTCAGCGCACTGGAAGTTACAGCCTGGTTTAAGAAAATTGCATTTTACTGCCCTTCTATTGATTTTTAGCAAATTTAAAACTGCCACTATCTGCTGATTCTGCTTATCTTTGAATTTCAAATGTCCATAGTATTTACATAGCACTGAAAAATTACTGTTTCGATGTGTTGTATTTCTAATGCAGCTCTTTTTCGTGTGTGGTTTGTAGAGCTGGCTTGCTACCAGGAGGACACTTTGATGTCATCTTCTTTTGTAGCATACACTGAAATCTATTTTTCTTTAATCAGCAACATCGTATTGACTGAGAAACACAACAATTTCTCATTTCCTTCCCCCTCCCCTCTCCTTTTTAAAAAGTGATCAGTATTTCAATTGGTTTACATTTGCAGTTTTCAATAAAACTCATACTCAGTATTAGTGGGAGTTTCCATACTTGAAAATCACATTCAAACAAACACAACATCATCTTCAAATTAGCCCAAGTAAAGATGTCACAGTACTAGTCTCTTACTTAGCTTATGGGTGAAAATTCTACCCAAACATAAACATATTATTCAGTCCCTGCTATCCATAAAACCACATATGTAAAATATACATCATAAAGAATTGGTTCAATGCCGGTCCCATCAATTTTGCTTTATTTCCCTATGATTTTGCAAATGATTTATTCAGAAGACAGGCTTATGAAATGTTTAACTATCTCGGTAAACAATTAATGAGCATCAATCAATATAAAAAAACAGAGTTTTTCCAATCTCTTGATGAATGTGTTTCTTTTCCTAAAATAGACATTACCATACAAAAGCTATAGATTCCGTTGCTAAGCATCCATTAAAAATGTAATAGTCACATGTGATGAAAACCACATCACTATGGCAAAAATAAAATTTGCATTCTGCATGCAAATTCATCATCGTGACTGAAGCTCTCAGTCGGACAACTGTGGGGGCCAGCAGTAATTTTATTGTGATCCTGAAACGCATTATAGGGCCACGATGTAGGCACATATAAACACTGTCACTTTCCTGAGGCTTAAATTTAACTAGAAATCATAGCATTTTGCCTACCCTTTGAATTCACTTTACTCTGGAAATTTAACAATTTTGTTAATCAAAATAAATTTAGTATCATTGGGTTGTACATCAATAAGTCCACTTTGTTTGTTTTATGCTGTTTTTAATATGAAAATTTCCAGGCCTGAATTTCTGACTTCCCTATTCGGTTGAGAAACAGGGACGAGTGGGGGTTGGGGGCCTGGGTTCGTTCCCTGCCTGTCACTTACTCATTCACTCGGCATTCTTTTCATCTCGTCCCTGTGACGTGCGGAACAGTGCGCCCCAGTGCGCCCCAGCGCGCCTGGCACAGAGGATAGTGCTTCATACACATTAACTCAACGCAGTTCATTCACAAACATCGTCCACACCTCTGTTTACTCCATGAGAAAGCGCAGAACTGAAGGTGTTCGCTGCGCTGTTCGCCATGAGCAAAAGTCACCCCCTGGCACTACGGTGGCTCCACGGCCTCTCACCGGGACGGGGTCGGCCAGCGAGACCACCCTCCCCCTTGTCTGTGGTTGCCAGCTTGGTGGCATCGCACCGGTGCTAACCAAACGGAATTCCAAACGGAATTGCTAGCACCGAGGCAAAGGTCCTGAGAGAACTCCAGGACCTGGCTTTCAAATTCCCTAAATGAAACAAATAAACTCCTATTATTTCCAGGTATTATAAATTCAAGTTCTCCAAAGGTGATATTGTTTGTAAAAAGGCATTTAAAGTCTACACTAAAATGATCTTCACAGGAAAATAATAATTTTATCGTATGTTGGGTGCGTTCCAAAGGTCTTGTTGTGCACGTGATTGCATAATTATGTGTTAGTTACTATTTTCACACCTTCTTTGCGATGTTAGGAAAACTCCCAACTTTCCCTTAATGTTTGACGCTTGACAAAAGGAAAGTATTGGAAATGTTAACGTACATTAAGCGAAGGGCCTCAATCACTGATAACTGTACAAACCAAGTTACCCCTCGTCCCCCACCTGTCACCCCGAGGAAGTGGGGGCGTTTCCTGTGCTGGGCAGCCTGAGACCGTCCGCTGGTGAAGCCACTCTTTTTCTCCACGACCAGGGGCTCCGTCTGTTTTTCAATGCAATTTTTATGATTCTAAAAATAATTTTATCTCATCGAGTGCAATTGTGCAAATGTGGAGATGTGTTTTTAGAGCACAGACAGGCCATGTCATGATCTCCTCGGAGGTTGTCACGCATTTTAAACACAGGCAGAAAAATGCAGAGGCGAGTGCAGATGGAGATGTGCGTGAACACGCAGCTACGACTCCTCACAAACTTGCGTTACCCTCCTTAACCGTTTTTTAAATGGTCAGTTTTCACTTATTTAAAGCCATTTTCCATGCTAGGAACAATCGTAGAATTTTAAGTGTTTGTAAGTCCTTTTCCTCATGTGGGTGCATTATCACTGGTTTCCCCGGTTGGTTCCATTTTGTTGGGTAAGTTAGTTCCCGGTTTTAGTAGTACAAATGTCACTCTCATAGACACCTCTCAACACGACTTTCAGTCTAGTTGTCCCTTTAGACAGATCCTCAGACACAAACTTCACTGCCCCAAATGATACAAATATTCCGAGGTTCCTGATGTCTTCGCCAGGTTGGTTTTGAGAGGGACTATCCGTGAGTTCTTGCTGTCCATGAAGTGTTCATCCCAATGCACTTCTACCACTGGCGTATTCCAACCTCCGGAAAGTGCTGGTGATTCGCCAGCTAGCCACTGGCATCGTGGGTAGTTCGAATGCGTGTCTCTCATCCGCTCAGAGGAATCATGCTGCCTTCAAGGTAGGGGCTCACAGCGGATGGTGGGCTCCCACAGGTGTGGTCCCTCACTAGAACTTCTCACAAGTAAATGTGCAGCTAGACTCCCAGGTGAGTCTCAGGGCCGGACAACTCTGAGAATCATACACAGCATGTGCTTTGGACTTGACTTCCAAACAAACGACCTCTCTTGGTGTAGAAGGAAAAGAATTCCCCAGACCTGTAGACCAGGACAGCACCTCCTTTGTCCTCAGGCCTTTAAAATATGGACTTCATACTAAAATATACTCATAAATTTAGCCCTGGCTGGTGCGGCTCAGTGGATTGAGCACTGGCCTGTGAACCAAAGGGTCGCTGGTTTGATTCCCAGTCAAGGCACATGCCTGGGTTGCGGGCCAGGTCCCTTGTGTGGGTCATGTGAGAGACAACCACACATTGATGTTTCTCTCCTTCTCTTTCTCTCTCCCTTCCCCTCTCTCTAAAAATAAGTAAATAAAATCTTTTAAAAAATAGACTCATAAATTTATAGGTGAAGTTCTTCAGTAAGCAACCAGAGACCTAATCTATACATCCAAGCAATCAGTTAAGACGTAATAGTGACAATTAGCATTGAAAATGATATTCAATTAACACAGCAGTTTTCTGAGTAGCTGCTGAATGATTTGGAAGGAACCGAATGTGATTGTCTGAAAAACAGCTTTATCCGCAATGTTACGTTGCCTTATGTAGCCTTGTGTGTAGAAACTGGGAAAACATATAACAGTATCACTAAGAATAAGATCAGGATATTATGTTGACTTTTCTACTTTCGAATTCGTAATAGCTCACTTACTAGTCCATACAAGGGGCTATTGGTATCAGCTAATTAAATGGGTGCGTGGAGGTACATATCTGAAATTAAATTTTGTTATTTAAACTGAACTCGCCTTAACAAAAGATCATTTAGGCTGCTTCCACGTGATGCCAAAATGAATTCATTCAAAATGGTTATTAAATTATAAGAAAATGTAGGGTGCACCCAGTTCATAGAAAAGGTAGAGTTGCAATTAGCTGATAGTCCAAATTAGGAATGTAAAAAAAAATGGAAAAGTCTATTTGCAGAGTTAGAAAAAAGGTTTAATTTGTACTTGATAAGAGACTGTTACAAAAGGAATCTTAACTCAGAAATGGCATGATTTGTACCAACTCAATTGTGAAATGAAGACAAAGTCCTTGCCCCCAAATTTGCTCATGCTTAGGATTTATTTAATTATTAATTTGGGAAAATTGATGAGGAAGAATGATTCCTAGATAATACGTTTCTCTGAGTGCTACAGAATAATGATGTGTGTATTTCCTCTCTGTTTAATAATTTCTAGATAGGGTTACCATGCTTATACCAATTAGATGCTTGCAATAAAACTTTAGTAAATAGTGAATACACTGCATAAATTTCATGTATTTCTGGGGACCTTTGGTAATGTTGTAGGTTAGAAACAGTTTGTAAATATGAGTAGTTTCATGTCCTGTATATTTTAAACTGATAAGGAGATGGAGCCGCCATGGCTTAGGAAGTTGAGAAAAATCCAATTGTTCATCCACTTGAAGCACCCAATACAGGGTACAGCTGAGGGGCACATTTGCTGAAACCCACACTTTCTCCAAAACTGCCCAGGACTTTTAAGAGCATAGGAAACATCCAATGCACTTCGGTGAGTTCCTCAGAAGACGTGCGATGCGGAACGGTCTTCTCTGAGTCGTTTCAAGTGCACGTGCGCCCACGAAGAAGTCCGAGACGGATGGCTGCAGACAGGCCGGGAGTTTCTCTGTAATTGGGATCCGATGTCCCTCGGGCCGAAAGGTGACAAAAGTGCCAAGGGAAGTCCTGATGCATGACCTCAATCTCCGAGCACGAGACCAGCCCGCGGGTGGCTGCCATGCAGTAAGACTACCTTCCCAATTCAGGTGACGATTACGGCAGTGGGAGCTGGATAACGTGTCAGAAATGTACGAGAGGTTTTTAATAAAGCAGGAGGAGCGCGGGGATCGGCGGCTGAAGTGTCACTGCTCACTGACACCATAATGATGACAAACAACTTCTTTTAAACACTTTTGCTTTTCAAAGCTTTTGAAAGAAATACAATTGACGTAATCTAACATGGGTAGACAGACGCATGATCCTTTTCCTCTGGAAAACAAGGCAGGCATTGTTTTTTGTTGTTGTTGTTGTTTTTAATTTTCCACTGCTGGACACTATTTCCGAAGTGTAAGGGCTATTGAACGTGTGCAATAGCTTTCATTTTGTGGCTGTGTCAACACCACCCAATCACCGCCGTTGAGGTGCTTTTTCCTTAACTTCTCTTACACCCCTGGGGCCTTCTGCCCTCCAAGACATAAAGAAGAAAATGAAGTTTCATTGTAGTAGAAGAGATTAAAGCTACATGTAACAATTTCCAGACAGGAAGAATCGTTACATTTTGAACACAGTAAGGAAAATGGATAAATCTGTGTGTGTGTGCGTGTCTCTCTCACTTCTCTAATTTCTTGAAAAACGTTTCTTTCTAAAGTTAAACTGGTCAGCACGCTTCATTCGTTTTCTAGAGATTGCCATTATTTTCCCCACGTTAAATGGGAAACATTCTATTTTAGACAAAAACTAAAAGACATTTAAAATAAATCAAGTTACGTCAGTAAGCCACGTAACTCTTTCCCCCCAAACCATTAACAATTATGTCCGGAAAAAAACACTCAGAAATTCAGTTTGCTACATTGAACCCCGCATTTTTATTTTCCCTGGAATCTTTGGAAATCCCAGGGAAATGGAGAAGCCCAGGACCCTTTAACAGATTCGCACTTGCTACCTGCATGTGTAAGAACACTGGAGACTTAGGGCTCAAGGCTTGTCTCTCATCTCCATCATCAGTCACGGGAGACCTCAGAAACAGTCTAACGGAGAGCTGACATCCAAGATGCAGAAATATCTCCTGCTAAAATTTAGGCTAAAAACAAAACAAAACAAAACCACATCATCTCATGTTACTGTTTCGTCCAGAAAACCCACGGAGCTCCCCACCCCGGTGCCTGCCGATCCCTCGGACTTCTGTATAATAGAGAGGCATGGTGGATGGTGGAGTAGGTGCGTGGGCTGGGAATTATCCTAATTACGAGGATAAATACACACGTGTGGTGCTGGGACCCCCCTGGCAGGAAGTGAGGGACTTCTCTTTTAGATCTACTCCTTTTTAAAATGTGTTTATGTTTGAAGTCCTTTTCCAAAGATCCCAGGGACACGCGGGCAATAAAGGAGACCACTAAATGCTTTCACTCTCTTATGCTGTCAGCATGGTGACTAGGACAACTCCCCTGCACTCTGATAAATAAAACGGAAAGGGGAATTATTTTGACATCCTGGCCAAGCACATGGCTCTGTGGGCATTTGAGCTACTGCTAATGAAGACTACCTACTCCAGGTTTTATTTTAGCGACTCTAAGTGGAATCTTAGGCCCCAAAGCAAGGCAGCTCCTGTGCTTTCTGAGAGTCTGCGCCTACGTGAGAGTTTATTTCTTAATTCCCAGTGAGCGACCAGTCTATTCTCGCGTCTCCGGAAACCCACCCACAGGGACCGCCGTGGCCTCCCTGGCTCCGGTGGCAGATCCTTCCATTTCCCAAAGCATCCACACCCGTGACACTGTTTTTACTTAACACAGAATCCTCATGTTCACTATTTTGTTGTCAGTATTTGTGTGTGCAACTTCCTGTCTTTAAACTGAACTTATTTCAATGTGGTCTTTTCCTGTCCTTAGATTTCATCAGCAGACTTTGTCTTTAAAGGATTTCCTCGTGAAAATGTAGCAATTGGACTGTATGCCCGTATTTTGAAATGGGAATAGCGCCATAGAGCAATGAGCTGCCACGAAATCTAAGCCTCGAGTACCTCGCAGTTGTTTTAAAAACGGGAGTAGCGGAGAACCGTGCCCGTCTCCGGGACGTCGTGTTAGCCCACCACCGGTCACAGAACCATCAGGTGTACTAAAGAGTGGGCAGTGTTTAAAAATCAGTCCCTGTTACTCTAAGTGTGTATCTACAAGTTGCCTCAGCCACCTCAAACCTCTGTTTCTTCCCGCCCCATGCAGTGCAGATGAATTGCACAGTGGCTGTCCTGCACCAATGTGTCAAATGCCAGGCACTGTGACACTCTGTTATCTGTCACCTAATCTCACAGCGTGTGATAGGGGCTCTTCTCCTCATGCCACCATCCTGCCCCTTGAGATATGTAGAGGATCATCAAAGGGAGAAGAAAATGCCAAGTTTGAAGATAAAATAAGAAAACTAATGTATTTCCACTTAAATTGATGGCGCAGTTAGTGGTTGGAAATTTAGGGTCCTGCCCAGAATAAGCCCCTTAGTCAAGGATATAAATGGGTCCCCTAAAGTGGGACACGGTGCCCCGTGACCGGAACAGAACCATTGCCCCTTCAGAGGATGGGGGAGGCCTTTTCGGAGTTTTCGGTCAAATCAGCAAAAGGAGGCAGAGACGCCATGTTACGCTATTGCTATGTTCTCACACCTCAAACTAGAGCTGGCACATAGTAGGTGTGCGAGAAAGAGATGCTACACAAATACACAGACTTGGGGATCACAGCAGGATCTGCCTTGGCATCCTTGAAAGTTGGTCACGGCTCTCTAGGCCTGGTGACCCTTGGATGATGTCATCTGTCCCCAAACTCCTCCTATCTGCAGTGGGATAAATCTCAGGTCAGTCACCTGCATATGCTGTGGTCTCCACTAGGACCGCAGTACCCCAGACACCTGACGGGGGGATGAATTTAGGGTCACACAGCCCAGCGACCCTCACACCAAGTCGCCATCTGGTCTCCAGAGACTGGCTGCTGTCCCAGCGCGATCCTTCCAAGCTCGCCTGCACAGGAGAATCGACGACAGCAATTATTTTAACCAGTAAAGAGTCTCCAGGTTCCTTCGGAAATTCTGACGCCAGAAACCTTTGTTTTAAAAACACAGCCCAGCAAACTTTTGTGAAGGAACAGGTGTGTGAGAAGCCTTCCTAAAGCACCCACCCCGATTTTCAAAGACTGCGAGGAGAGAGGTCTGGGATGCACCCGCGTGCGCCAGCGCAGGTGCGCGTGGGGGGCCAGAGCGACCTCTGTCCGGCCACGCGGCCTGTACCCGAGGGCACCTACTGACTGCCTTCCGCGAGGCACGCAGGGAGCGACACGGGAAGACAGGCCTTGCGTCCACTCCCAGAGCCCAGCCCGCCCGGGAAAACGGCCCTGGAGATGCGGGCTCCCTGCGGGGGTGGGGGTGGGGGACGCAGGCGCCGAAGGACGCTCAGGATGCGGCAACCGCAATCGGAGGCCAGGGCTGGAGAGGTCACGGGGAGTGACGTCAGAGGTCACGGGGGAGGAGGGGAAATTTGACTTCCGTCCCCTGCGGGGTAAGGAAGCTATTTCTGTCATTCAACCGATGGAAGACCAGAACATGACCCAGGGCAAAAGCGGTCCGGCTACCGGAGAGAGCAACCCAGGGTTATCTTCCCCCAGTTTGGGCAGACAGGGATGTGAGACTGGGACAGCCGCGCTGGGGCCGTATTTACAAACAGACAGTGAGGTTCCAGCAAGTATGAAATATTGATAAGTCTCGCCGCTCACAACCTCCAAAATATTAATCAAGTCACGTCTGTGTCCGGGGTGGATGCCAAGTGTTTACAATGAAGACCACACAGACGCTGCTCCCAGGGGTGTCTGTTTTAGCCAAAGAGTCACAACTGTAATGTGCAGAGACCCTCACGATGATGTAGTATTTAAACGAAGGGCTATAATGCCACTGTTAGAAAGCACCGCCCCATCAGGGAGGAAGGTGTGTTTACTGGATCAGAGACCCATATTCACGTGGGAACACAAGGAGTAAGCAAGCCTTTCAGAGACAGTCACCATCCACGTCGTCTCCTGTGACTGTGGAATGGTTTCGTAACGCTGCGCGGCAGTGCCCTGTCTTTGAACAGGAGTGATGGGTGGTGGCCGGGTGACATCACTGGGCACAGCAGACGGGGAGAGGCACACAACTCCAACAGCAAAATTAAATCCATAAAAAATACAGAAGACTCCCCGAGCCTTATTTACAAAAATCACCGTGTTGTGGATCCAACTTCGATGCAAAATTGCTTTTCCGTATTAGTCTATGGAGGCTTCCTGCTTAATGAGGTGTCTGGCAGGGAAGATTTTTTTTTTGAACATTTATCCAAAATGCCAGAACTGATTTCCACTCTACTAAAATGCTAGCAAGAAGCTTTGAACGTGGCAACACGTTCAGGAGACGTTGTTGTCAAATCCCCCCTGAAGGAACGTTGGGAACAGACAGGAAGAGCCGTGAGTCACCCGGTCGTCGCCGGGCCGACACTATCGAGCTTCTGGAAGGCCTTCCTCATTATGCGGTCACCTCTCCATTCCAGGATGGAGTTCCACGTTCCAAATCTTTTTTTTTTTTTTTACCAACGATTATTCCCCTTGTGACCTTTTATTCTTTCGCTCGTCATACTTTATCATGCATCCTATTTTTGCATAAGGACTTAAACCAGTTCAAAGATTAACCAATCCAATGCAAAAGTTCATAAATGTGCGTGGCAACAATCGGAGAGCATTTCGAGTGGAAAGAGAAATAACGCCCATTGTCTGCGAGACCGGGGTGTCCTCTCCACGAGTGGGCCTCTCGGCAGCCCTGCATGTGTCTGCGGGGGGTCTGAGTGCCGCGCGTTGGGGTCCCCACACCCACATCGCCTGCCTTTGTCACTAGAGCGTGTTTTGGGAGGGGATATGCCATGTCCTGTTCTCTTTCTATCTGCAGAAGTCCCGGGCACAGAGTTAGACTCTCGTTCATCGCGTGCTGACGGCCGACGGACGGCCCCAAGGGGCCCATGAGACCTCTCTCTCACTGCGCGTGCGCGCTGGGCCCGAGCTCTTTAGCTGACGTCAGTTACTCAGTTTTCGAATCAGCAGGTTACGTGGCTTGAAATTCTTTAAACTTATATACGAAAGGAAAGCCATGATATGAAACCAAATAGTGTATTGGATATTTCTTCATTCTAAAAAGTAAAGATCTATAGTAATCAGTTCTAAATTCATGAGTGTTTTTTAACAGGCAATATTTACCTGAGCATTTGCACACTCCCAGAATATTTTTTAGGACAGGAAGAAAAGGAATTACCAGCTAGAAGCTTGAAAGACTGTCATGAAAAAAAATAGTAACCTAGAGGAAACATGTGAGAAGGGAAGAAGAAAACAGGTCCCGAGACTTCTAGAAACACTGTAATCATTCAGTGACCCCTTTCCAGCACCCAGCCATTTGTTCAACTGCATTGTCTTCCAGCATGCTCTGACGAGTAATTAGGTAAGTACTCAGCATCCTCACAATAATAATAAAAAAGGTAGGCTGCCACTTAGAGGAAATAAGCCATCTAGCGAGGAAGGAACAGTCACTCCAGATCTAAGTGGAGACGGGACATAAAAGCAGCAAATAATACAAGCAGCTGAGGAGTCGGCGTGCAAATCAGGGGAGAGCACAAGTGTACTTTATCCAGGGATAAGACAATGGCCGCCATCCTCTGTCCCGTCTCCACGAGGTCTCTGCTGTTTACACTGAAAACAGCGCCCTAAGCAATGTGGTCATTTGCATATGAAGATGGCCACGGGGACGCGCGGGGAACAAACCCACAGGACTGCGTTGTGTCCGCAGCAGAAAAGGGTGGCGCGCACTCACGCACACTCTCTTGTCGGGTCCTCCCGGGGGAGTCGCAGCTGCGGTCGGTGAGCGCACAGGAAAACCAAACACGAACCCGGGGAGTGGAAAATCAATCGGACTGGTATCAGTGCACGGGGAGGTCGCCGCCCTAACCCGACATTCTAGCTCCGAAGTCTGACCGGCTCAGCTCGACTGCGCACAAGGTGCCCAGTAACGGATCTGTCGTTACCCCAGTCATTCAGACAGGGTGGTGGCGTTACACCTCGCCGAATTTCAGAGTGCACCCCGACCCCTCCTCGCGGTGAGGCTTCAGCAGGTGTGTGCATTAGACATGGAATGCCAGCCCTCACTTAACCCTCCAACTGGGTGGGAATAAGGGGGAAATGCGTAGGATGTTGCATGCCCCCTTTCTGCAGCGGAAAAACACAACCTAAGTAATATTTTGAGTGGTTGGTTTGTATGGGCCAGCCTCTGATAGCCCCACGAAACGCGTAAATGGAGTGGGCATCCTGGATTTTTTTTGCCTGTCTGCCTCTGGTAAAGTGCTACGAGAAGGGTCTTTAATGGAAAAGGCCTGGCCCAGTGCAGGTTTTGTGATGGAGGGTGAAGAGGGACCGTCCTTGGCTCGGAAGCGACCCTGTGGCAGGCGCTCTTCCAGTCCCTTACATAATGTACTGTGCTCGAGCTAACAAGGGAACTATGTGGTCGGGAGGCGTTAGCCCTATTTTCTCGATAAGAAACCCAATCTTCGGGTAAAAAAAAAATACTTCCGCAGGGTCAAAGAGAGTGAAAACTTCAGAATGTGGCTACTTATTGCACAGTCCATCATCTTTTTCTGGAATTTAAAATAAAGTTAATACCACCAAAGAACTTGACAGAATCCACGATTTGTCTTACTTATATGTTAACCAACGGATGTAACTACGTGACCTAAAATCCCAAATGGGAGAACATGGATTTTCAGATGAATGCAGTTTGTGCCCAAGAGTTTGGTGGACACGGGACACATTGACAGATGCCCTATTTTCTCAGTCACGTGAGCCTTCTCTACAAAACTGTGCTAGACTGGTAGAATTCTTGGGTAGTTCCGGCATCCTAGTGATTGTAATGTTTTAAGGGATGGTTACAACCCAGAAACGAAACATCTGTTCGGCTAAAAATAAAAGTGTTTCTTTCATCAATTTGTCCAAGACTTTTAAAACTGCCATTATCAGCCTGGCTTACCAAGACCCCTGTAAACATAACCCCATTCTGTTGCATTAGACCACCTGCTCCAAGACTAACGCTAGAGTTCTGATTGACCATTTCTACGAGGTTTTTCTGTTTGAACAGACTTGGGGGTGTTATTTTGTTTACAAACTAGGTGGTGACTCAGAGTAAAGCTCCCTGCTCTACACATAGAGACACGAACGGGCAATCGTTGACATGCGTGTATGTAAATGAAGCACAATGAAACAAGGCTAGAAGTTCGGTTCAAAGGCCCTTTCTCTGCGTGCCTGTGACCTCCCGTGCATTCTATCACGTTACCTTCCGTGCTGTACTGGCAGTGTTTCTCTTCCCAACCAGAGCATGAGCTGCGTAAGGTCAGAGACTGTGCCTTTTTCTTTGTGACCTCAGAGCCTAACGAGGTCCTGGCACTCGCGGGTCCCACGGTGAATAAATAAGTAAGCAGCAGAAGGTAAAACACCAGCTTACATAACGGCACCACGGGCTGTGCCCCACGTTTGCATTCGCGAATGGACCTGGTTTCTTCCCACACACCCCCGAGCCCTCGAGGATACATCCCAAGCTCACCCGGACACACGTTTCACAGAAGAAAGTTGCATTGAATCATGTGTAGATGAAATAGTCTTATCACTCAGAGCGACAGGGGCCACCTGTCGTGCCCACGACAGACGCTGAAAGGAGCCGGCTGGCCTCAAATCCCGAGCCATTGTCGCACGCTGGCCCCGGACAAAGCCGTAAAGCTGGGATGTGTGTGTCTGAGATGGCCTGCAGCCTCCAGCGTTTGAACTCCTCCGACCTTCTGCCTCTGTTCTCGGGCGCCCGGAGCCTCTGGGATGCGCTCGGGCTGTCAGGACTCAGATGTGGGAGAGCGCTCTGCCTCCACCCCAGCGAGGCAGCTGGCTTGGGCGTGACTTGGTTCTCTGACACTTAGTCCCCTCGGTGCAAATTTAGAAAAATCAGGATCTTCCTCTGAGAGAAATGGCGTGTGAGGATGCTCTATAAACCAGCCGTCCTTACACAGATAGCTGATGTTGTTTCAAAGAGCCTTAAGACTGGGGACTGTGAACATCCTCTCCACCCTGAAGTCCCACGAACTAATCCTGCCTCTGCCTCATCCACACTTCTATCTCTGGTCCCATTATTAGGACCAAAACCACAACCTGACTGTTGACTCAGTATATTCACATTAAGCTCGAATGCCTGATAAACATAAAACCACCTTAGTTTGTTAATATTTTTAAAGAAGGGATTGGAAACCCAGTTGTTCTGGAGGCTGTTGGGGATAAGTCCTTTTTTTTGTCTAATCTGATGCTAGACCCTGCCCATTCCAAAGAGGACACACAGACGCTCAGTGTCACCAATCACCAGAGAGATGCACATTAAAATCATGATGAGCTAGCACCTCGCACCAGTCGGAGTGGCTGTCATCAATGAATCCACACACAACCAGTGCTGGTGAGGATGCCGAGAAAAGGGACCCCTAGTGCATTATGGGTGGGAATGCAGACTGGGGCAGCCTCTGTGGAAAACAGTGTGGAGTGCCCTAAAAAATCAAACATGGAACTGCCTTATGACCCTGCAATCCCACTGCTGGGAGTGCATCCTAAGAAACACGAAACGCTAATTTGAAAGAATATAGGTGCCCTGTGTTCACTGCAGCATTATTTACAATCGCCAGGTTCTGGAGGCAGCGCCAGTGCCCAGCAGTGGATGAGTGGGTAAAAAAGTGGTGGTCCGTTCACGCCATGGAATACGACCTGGCCATTGGAAAAGAAGAAAATCTTACCCTTTGCGACAGCATGGACGGACCTGGAGAGCATTATGCAAGTGAAATAAGCCAGTCAGGGGAAGAGTGAGGCCGTATGATCTCACTCACACGTGGAATCTACTGAACAGAACAAACGGATGAACAAAATAGACAGAGGCCTGGACACATGGAACAGACTGACAGCTGTCGGAGGGGTGGGGGCTGGGAGCTAGAGGAAGTAGTGAGAGGATTAAGTAACAGCGTGTGGCCATAGCCAGAGGAAAAGGGGGTGGGTGGATGGAGGTGGGCAAAGGGGGGAATTGGGGAGAGAAAGAGAGTTCGCTTGAAGCAACGAGTGCACAACGCAGGGTGTGGGTGAGGTTTTGTTGAGTTGTACGCTTGAAACCTGTATAGTTTTTCAAGCCAATGTCGCCCCAACAAATTCAATTAAGAAAAAGAAGCACAGGTAACAGAAAGGTGGCATCCCAGGAAGAAAAGGCTGCTCATCTCAGTTGTAAGGTTCCAACACATAAAGGGTGGTAATTTAAGAGTCTGAAAGTTGAATTAAGAGAAATCAAGACACTAAAATAGTTTTCTATTAGATACATAAAATAGTAATACTAATAAGTAGATGATTTATGTTTCCAGAGTGACTGTAAAAATTGTATTTATAAAAGAAGCCAAGTGTAACCATTTTAGCAATTCTAGAAAGGCATACTCTAAGAGGTAAAATTAAAATTAGGGAAAATGAGGCCATTTATAATGGGTCGTTATGACTCTAAATAACGATGATTATTGGTTATGCTTAATAAAACTGTCATCTAACACAAAATAGATATTAAGCTAAATTATATTATATTATCATTCTATCATGCTACAAAATTCAATGCAAAGCTTTTTAAAAAAATCTACAACAGACTCAGTATTAACCTTTTCTACCCATTTTAATTAATACAGAAACCCTCTGCAAAGGAAAGAGTATCACACGTTGTCACGTTGCTTTTTACTAAAGCCAACGGCCAACAGACGTCATTTCCATATTTTCCGGTGGTCTAGCTTTGAAACCACAGGCCATGAGGTCAGCATCAGCCTTTCCCCAACTCTCCTCCTGCTGCTCGGCTTCGGCGACTTCCCTCCAAAACATTTCTTTCGCACCAGCGGCCGCTGTCCCCCTTGCTGACCAAGTCGGGCAGACGAAGCTGGTTCCCCTGTCACTACCATTTCCAAGTCTGGCTGCACTCAAGCAACATTTTGACCAAGGGTGCTTCTGAGCTCCCAGAATCAACACCACACAGATGGAGAAAACACAGAGTTCCCAGCCTATTCCCAGATCCCCCCACAGTCATGAGCTCCGTGGTAAACGCCGTGACTCTGCGTTTCCCCTTCTCCTCAGGTGTTTCCTAATGCCTCTGGCTGGAGAGCCACTGAGCTTGAACTGCTGACAACTAGTGAAGACACCCTAGTAATGCTCGTGTGTACCATTTCTGCATTTAACACAAATCGTATATTAAGCTGAAGTATGTCACATTACCATTCTATCACGCTACAAAGTTCAGTGCAAGGCTGGTTTACATTTAACCCATTACTGGAAAAATGGGTTGAGACTACACGGTTTGGCAGGCTGTCTGCTGGGGGGAGGTCTACCAGGGTAACGAGGCGTCCTCTCTCTCCTGCATCGCATGGCCTGATAATCTCAGGCGTTTCCTCTCCGGGGTTGCCGTTTCAGGACAACTGCATTATTTCATCCAGAATCCTGCGTCCCCGGCTTCCACAAGTATAAACCAAAAAGGGCTCTCAATGAAGTGGAATAACACAGTCATTGGAATAAAACAACACTAGAAAGTCTGTAAAGAGACTAGACACTGGTGAAGAGAAAATAGGGGACTAGGAAGACTGAAGCATGCAAAGGGCAGGAGAGAGAGAGAGGACAGGGATTAAAATCAACAAGCTCTGACATAGTGTTCACAGGGAAGACAAAACATTTGAAATGATGACTGCAAAATTTCTTAAGCTGAACAGAGTGTGTAGCGGGATTGAAGAACATCACGGGTGAAGAGAGAACCTTGGGATCAAACAGCGATGGAGGGGAAGCAAGTGCCTTATTCACAAAGGAAGAATCAGACTGCTAGCAAACCCTTCCCGGTCTTAAAGAAGGCCAGAAGAGAGAGGAGGAAGAGCTTCGAACTGCTAAGGAAACAACATCCCGAGTAAACATTTCAGAAAAAGGGCGAAATGGAAAAGTGTGAAGACATTCAGTGACACAGAGCTCCCTACCCTCCCTTAAAGGAACACACCAGGACATATTTTATTCATAAAGAAATACCTAAAGGCGTGTTTTTTCAGGAAGAAACAATGTGGCAATTCTCAGTAAAACACGTTGTTAAATCTAACTCGGTTTAGGGTAGAAATGATGATAATATTATAAACACTAATTTTATCGTTTAAATAAAAACTAGATCGAAGTTATGAGTAATGCAAATCTTTCCTGACAAGAGGTTTATAAAGATAGATTGTCAACAGGCAATTTTATAGCTTAAATTACTTTGAGGATATAGCAAGAGGCACTTGAATTAACATTAAATGTGTCCTCAGAATCAGTTTATTTTCCTTTATGTCATTAACTTAATAGCAACTTAAACTCTATTGATCTGAAAACAGATTTTATTTTTACCAGTTTCCCCTAAAAGGATTTTGTTTTAAGCAACAATTTTGTTATAGAGTTTTCAATATGTAATTGTGGAGTGATTAGCTCCTCACAAAGAATGCAGGCCCTTGTCTTAAATGTTATTTGCCTTAAAAAGCCATTGTATTCAGCCCTGGCTGGTGTGGCTCAGTGGATTGAGTGCCTGCCTGCGAACCAAAGGGTCGCTGGTTCCATTCCCAGTCTGGGTACATTCCTGGGTTGCGGGCCAGGTCCCCAGTAGGGGGCGCATGAGAGGCAACCATGGATGTTTCTCTCCCTGTCTTCCCCTCTCTCTAAAAATAAATAAAATCTCAAAAAAATAAAATTAAAAACCCATTTTATTCATATTTGAAATACTGGTGGTTACAATGCTACTACCTCCTTGTCGAATTGTGTGCCTGTGCAGCGTACGTTATAATGAGAACCTAAGATTATGCTTTGCCATCACCATATATTTTAAAAGACACCATAGTCAATTATTGATTAGGCATCCATATTTTCCTGCAGGAAGTTAATAGTGTAGCTTGCCATACACAAGAAGCCTAGAAATATTTTCAATGCCTTCATCAAAAGGGTTCTCATGAATTCAAAACGTTTGCCTACGGAATGTCTGCCATGTTGCGGAAACTTCCGGTTTGCTGTATCATTGACTCTCACATTTAGAGAACCAGAGAAAAGGGGTTAAATTCGAAGCACTATGGATTGCAATGAACCATCAGGAAGATTTTCTTATAATGTGAACTGTTCATCTTTGTTTTTAAAAGTTAGATATTTGCTTATTGTAGGTGATCCAAGGGTGGTCCCTTCTGGAAACAGGATTTTGAACAGGCAGACTTGTTGAGGTCCACTGCAGCCCACTCACTCAGCGTCTGACAAGCGCTCAGCTGCTCTTATTCCCTCACAGACATTAAAAAGAATGATTACCGCCAGGCTCCTGAAAGTCCCTCACTGCCTGTGGCCTGATGGGTCCGTCTCATAGCGTTTTGTCAAATTGGAACCATATACGATTCCTCATTGATTAAGATGGTCTCACTGTAATAGTTTTGTAGCACACAGGGAGACCCCCAAAACTGGAATTTATTTATAAAAATCGTATATTTATTCTAACATGTTCAAACTTCAGTCACCTTCAAAGTACTCTCCAATTGATGCCACAGACGTATTGACATACTTTTTCACCACTCAAAGCAGTTCTTGAACTCATCAGTGTTGATGCCTTTTAGTCCTTCTGCCATTTTTTGTTTCACCTCTTCCACAGACACAAAATGTTTCCCGCTGAGCACTTTTTCATCCAGGGAAACAAAAGAAAAAGTCACTGGGGGTGAGATGGGGTGAAATCAGGGTGGTGTATGGGGGTCATGCCATTTTTGGTCAAAAACTACTGAACATTCAGCACGCTATGCTCATAAATCACCCATCATGAAATGGGTAAACATGTTGAAAAAAAAAACACTGAAGCCAAATGCAGCCTCTCACAACAACACCAGCTGGTCACTGCCACACATGGCTTCCTAGAACACTCTGCTAGCTGGGGAAACCTGTACCAGAAGGAGACCACCCTCCAGAAGGTAATTCCGGGTCAGACTTCCAATTTCTGATTTAGTGTATTTTTGAACCATTTTTTTTTCATCAAATGTACAATTCTCTGTTGAGGACAAGGAAGACTAAGCAGTACCACAGTGGGCCGTGGTACAAATTTCTCACTGCTCCACCTGGAGGGGCCATTCCCGTGGCGGACCCCACAGATTTAAGTGTTTGTGGTAACTGTTTTTGTGGTAGATGGCAGTACAGCATCTTGTACTTAACCTTATCCAGCGTCTGATAAGGTTAGTTTAGTGTGGCAAATTGTCTAGAGCAATGATGCTGTGAGCGCTGGATAGGGGCCCTGCTGGGTGTGGTGGACGGTCCAAGGCTGGGCCCAGGGAAGACAGTGGGGAAATGCACCTATGTCCAATGAAGACAGCTGGGGCGACAGGACTCTTCCCGACAGTAACTAAACTCTACTGAGTCCTTATGAGCAGCACTGTGTGTCATGTGTGAGGACGTCACTGTAACTCATGCTTCTATAACCGCATAAACCCACCGGATGGAAACAGGAATGCGAATTAAGTGTCATCTGATTGCTTAAATAATAAATTAATGCTTTGAAGAGATTGTATACCCATCCATGCTATTGTATGAATGCACACCTTGGTTAAATGCAAACTTCACCCTTAGCTTTAATTTCCAACCACAGTAAGTTTCTGAAGTCACCAAGGACAGCTGGCTGTTAGCTGGGTACAGTGTTGGATACTTCCGTGGCTTACTGTAAGACAATTGAGGTTTTGATGGTGGCAAACTCCCCATGTCGCAGACATGTCACTTGGTACTAGGTTGGGAGAAAGATCACTTTGTAAGTAATCAAGTGTAAAACGAATGTTCCACTCGCTCTCACAGAACAGTGGCCAGGGCGAGGCAAAGGCTGGGGTGCATCGGGCGGTTGGGGCAGGGGGGGTGGGCAGGCCACCATGGCGAGTCCCACCCACGTGAAGGAGAGCCAGGAGCAGCGTCAGACTGAAGGTAACACCTGCAGGGAGCCTCAGAGGTGGGTTTCTCAGGTGAGGCAAGAGGAGAAGTCCGGCCAAGCGGAGGAAGTGGTGTGGACAGTCAGGAACCCCCCCCACCCCCGGGCGTTCCTAAGAGGTCTTACTCTTACCCCACAGAAACCGTTATCATTCTCCCAGGACACATGGTGCCTCCCTCTGTCCTAGCGTTGGCTGCTCTATGTGAAAATATACATTTAGAGTTGCTTCTCCCATAGCCCATCAGGGTATTCTCCAGGTCAGAAGCAACGGCCCAGACCTGGTGTCATCAGTCCGTTGAATTAGACGGAGCCTGCGTTCTGCTTGCTTCTCCACGCCACCCCGATGCCTTTCTGCTGTCCTTCAGGGCCCTGCGCATCCCGGAAAGTCCTCACCACTTTGGGTTCCGTTATCAGCGTGTTCTCGTCCCAGTTAGAGGGAGATCCCAGTTAGGGGCAGAGATTCGTTTCTATTCATCTTTAGATTGTCGGTATCTAGCTCAGCCCATAGTGGGGTTCCTGCTTTTCTTCTTCTTGTTGTTGTTTTTATAAAGAACTAACATTCAGGGTTTCAATGTTACTGGAAGTGAGTCTTCTCTGAGTAGGAATGAGAGGAGGGCCGGTGGAGAAACACAGGCTGGAGGAAGAGGGGCCCGTCGTTGTTACGCAGCCGGAGCGACTCCTGTGTCTGGCGTGACGCTAGCATCTTCCGAGGCCCGTGGGAGACGGTCCCCTTCAGGGCTCACTGTGCTTCTCCCGTCCACGCCCCTGCAGACAGAGAGCCTCTTCCCACCGGCTCCCTCCGCCCTCCTCCCTACCGAACAAGCCCGCGCGAGGGGAGGGCAGAGCGGGGCATTTTGGGTTCTCAAGGAACTTCCTTCTCCTTATATATCGATACACTCTGGGTCCTCTCTGTTCCCCCAAGGGTTTCAGGATTTTTTTGGTAACCTATTTCAGGGAAAAAAGGAAAACAAACAAAATATTTTCCTGCTTTTACCTCTATCTTTCCCTGAAATGTGGACGGTTTTGGAACCAAGTTAGATAGAAGAGGGAGGGGTGTGGAAAAGGCGCCGCTTTCAGAAAAAATGACTATTTGAACACCAGCCCGTGAGTCACGGAGTCACCAGTGGTGGTATTCTACACAGCCCATTGCTTTCTAAAACAAAAAGTTAGTTAAACAACACCGATTGTCCCACACGTAGAAGGCATTTCCAAATACCTGTTTTATCTGTATTTAAAAAGAGAGTGAGACATACTAATGGGGCATACACACTCCCAGCGATTGAGTCCTTCATCCCCGGTCCTCGTTAAAGCTCAGTAAAAGACGCGACGTTTATAATGAGCTCGGAGGTATGGCCAGGCCCCCAGCGGCTCCCAGGGTGATCGATACTGCTAACGATCACGTGAGGTGTATCAAGGATTGATACACTCTAGAATTTTAAGTAGCCGGATATGGAATCCCTTCTGTGTGAATTAAAATTGTAATTATAAACCACCAAAACATAACTGAATATTAATATTTATTAAATGAATAGACTAAAAGGCTTACGACTAAATTAGGATGGTTTGCTTTCTGATTTTGCAACATGCCCTTTTTGAATAGTCTCATCCCAGATAATTACATATAGATTTTAAAAGTCTAATTTTTTATTGAGTTCTTTTCTCAATGTATATTTTCCATTAACCGTAGGCCTGTTAACTATCAAAATCTGATTCTACAGACAGTGAAAGGATTCATTTGGGTAAATTTGATAGTTGAGGTAAATGTAGTGAATGAAAATCAATCTTATTCAAAATTCAGATTTGCCCAGCTTACACTCACTCTCCAGCTCAAAAGTTTTTAACTTTGGGCATGCTTCCAATTGCCTGGGAGACGTGTAAAAATACCGTTGACTGAATCCCACCCAGGACAGTCACATCAAGCTCTCCAGAGAGAACATTCCGGCTCCTCAGTCTCCTCAGTGACTCTGGCGTGGCTCTGGGGCCAAGAGCCACTCTCTTGACTGGCTGTGAGCTGGAGAGAGTTCTCTCGCTAGTCTGGGATGTCCGAATTTCAGGACTGAGAGGTGGGGTCGGGGAGGGAGGATGTTACTCCATTCATTTACTGATTCATAATGGAAGCACATGCACTGGGGTCCCAGAAGAAAATGTTGTGTGATGGTCTAGGGGACACAGAGACAGATAATACAAAGACCTAATTCTTAAGAAACGTATGGCCCATTTAAAGGGAAGAAAAGACTGGGGAAAGGTATCTTAAGAAATACAGACCAAACAATAAAATTGGACACTCACAACTTGTATAATGCTATTAACCAACGTTACTCCAATCAATGCAATGAAAAATAAGGCAAATAAGTATACGTGGCCGAAGAGTGGAAGTTAGTAAAATAAAAAAAATATTTTAGAATTCTTGTAAAAATCACTGGCAGTTCCTAAACTTCATCAGAGTTATGTTTTGCAAGAAGGAAGGGGATAGCAAGAGTCAAGTTATATAGTTATTTCGATATTTTGGACCACAGTTAAATGAAAGGGCAGCAGGAGAGCCCAGGGGAGGGCAGGTGTTGGGGCTGCTGTGCAGGCAGAGTGCGCACGATTTGTAAACTCGAGACGGGCTGGGGGCTGATGAGGGCGGGGTCCACCTCCAGTGCTGGCCCCTGCTGCTCTAGGCCACGGTCCTGCTGCCCGGGGAGCAGGGAACTGTGGGGAGAGGATGAGGTGCGTCTGGACGTGTCGGGGTGTGGGGTTTGGGGGTGGGCAAGGCGTCAGGCTGATGTCAGCAGGCAGCACCGAGCGAGAGAGAACGATTTGAGGAAAACCCTCTCAGACATTCAAGTAGGGAGAGACAAGAGCTACATTTGAGAGGAGGTTAGATGTACAAAGAAAACTGTCCTGCAGAAATACCTGCATTCTAGGGCAAAAAAAGGGGTGAAATCAGAAAAACTGTCCGAGTTAAGAGACATCAAGGAAGCCACGAGAAGTCAGTGTTACGATGGGAGTGGTCAATAAAATAAAAGAAAAAACAAAAGGTGATGCGGAATTCGTTTGGAGGAAGGGCCGGGGTCTGCGGGGGAGGAGCCTCGCTCCCTATGACAGACAGGTGTGGCTCTGGGGCCACCTGAGGTGGCGGAGGGGCGGAGGTGTGACCATCAGCCCTGGATAGTGACTTTTCTGTGAAGAAACATACTCTTTAAAAGAAAAGATGGCTTTTCCTTGCTACTCTATGACATGGGGCTCTAACATGTGCTTTAAGTTGGAGGAATGAATCTAACCGCTTCTCTGCAGGGGGCTTTGTGGACAGGAGGGACTGTGGACGGAAAGGGGGAGGGGGCTGGCTGACCCCAAATCAGGAGAATCGTAGCCTGCCTCCTCCACACCCCTTTTCCTCAAAGAGTCCACGGGGGGAGTCAAGGACCAGGCTTCGTTAACACTGAACTTCACGTACACCAGCGATTAATGGATGAAATGAGACTGACGCTGTAGCTGCTTTATTTGAGTATTGTTAAAAGGTAATGAGATAGAGAAAAATGACATCATCCGTACATTTACATACACGTATTCATAAGCATGTTATAATACTGTATGCAAAAAGAATAAATGTACATTTATATGTGAATATTAAACATTCTAATATAATTATTCATAGATTCAATTAATACGAGTATCATTAAAATCAAAATACGAGAAAGATGAAGGAAATTTAATTACTTAAGACAAATTGAAAGCAGAATGATATTCTTTGGTTTTATAAATGTACGACCTTCAGAGGCCAAGCTTCATTTAATCCAGTTTGTCGTAAATTTTCTAACTGCTCAGAAAACGCTTTCCACACCCACGTGCGCGGGGGCACGTGGCAGAGGAAGTCCCACACTGTTTCCACACATTCGCCTCCGCTGTCTTCATCTTTAAGTAATTCCACTTCACGTCCGATCCCTTGAAGGTCTTTTAGTTACATTTTCTCTTCCCAGGGACTGCAGCTTAGGTGGGATGAGAGCTGCAGCTCCTTTCCTTGGGGTGTAGACGTGGCCAGTCTGTCGTCACCGTCTTCCCTCGCACGCCCGAGCGGGGCGACGGCTCCAGACTCGCCGCCCCCGCTTTCTGCCTCCCCTCACTCCCCCGCAGCCAGAACGTGAGGGCGTTGGCAGCGCCTTTGCCTGTGCTCGGCGGGGACCTCTGTGCCGTGGCAGACCTTCCCGTGGTCTGTCTCTGTGCACATTGAACAACTAAATTGCTCATTTAAATTCTATGATGTAAAAAACTTCAGAACAAAAAATAAAACAAAGTTATACAAAGTGACTAGTACCTTGGGACCACAAATTAGTGCCACATAGTTGAATGCTGAAATACCAAAAACCTGTAATTAAATCACTAAATTGCACTACTAACCGCATCAATGTTCTTCTGTCTCAAAATGATGGCGTTCGTATTAGGTGGACTTTTCTAAGCGGGGCACTCCAGACACAGCTGCTCATGTTTACATAATGCTGTGTAATACTGGGCAGCTTAATTATTATGACCTTATTATAAAGTAATAAAATTCCTAGAGGGATAAAGTCGCCTATTAGTGGAAGCGATTCTCTTGTCTTTTAGTTTTTTGTTCTTTATATTAGACTAGGATGTCAGGTGGCTGCAGGAATGCATACTAATATTTTAATAATTGTGTTTTTATTTTTGAATCATGAGATTTAAAAAATTATCACTTAATATAAAATATTGTGCTTTACTTCAACAAAAGTATTTGTTACATTACTTTGCAGTTGTAGCATTTGTATGTAAGACATGTGAGAGTTAATAATATATATGAAGGTCTGTCCAGAAGGTATCCAGCCATGTAATATGAAAAATAGAGACATTTATTGAAGAAGAAACATTGTACATGGAACAATGAAGCCTCAGTCCCCTTCAAAGTGTGCATCTTGGGACCTCACACAGTTCTCCCAATCCCCATCAGCTGCCCCATTGCATTTTCCTGAATCTTATTGACAGCCTGAAATCTCTTCCCTTTCAAAGGTGATTTTAGTTTTGGGAAAAGCCAGGAGAAAAGGCAGGGTGCCAAATATGGGCTGTAGGGGGACTGAGTCACCTGGGTGATTCAATGTTTTGCAAAAAAACTGTGTGAAACATGATGCATGAGCAGGTGCGTTATTGTGATGAAGCTGCCAATCACCGGTTGCCCATGGCTGTGGCCTTCTGAATCATCCGAATAGTTTCCACAGAGGAATGTTCAAATTTAATGCAAAACTGGACACAGGTTCTTTGCTCTACTCACTCAATCATTTTGAATGTGACAGCCCCACAGTGCACATACTCACTCAACAGCATCTACCACCCTCACTGACTCGTACAGTGAAGTTGTCATTGTTCACACATGAACATTCCAGTCCACTCTCCTTGGCTGCCAGGTTAAATCGATGTCACACAAACCATTCTTGTTATATTAACAATGGCTGGACTTTTTCCAGCAGACCTCATATGTCGAAGCAATTCTATTTTAAGAATCCCAGTTTTAATAATTAAATATCATGGTTAGGTGGGGGGAAACTACAAAAATTTAAGATTGCCTATTGTAATTTAATTTTCAGCATTTTAAGTTTAGTTTATTTTCTGCTTCTCATTGTATTTGTTTTGACAGTTATTGATTTATCTATGTATTGGAACGCCCATATGTGTTTATATATATATTTTTTTTTTCCGACTACGCACAGCGGTTTGAAAGTTCAGTCCTACCTACTGGATAACCTCATTTTCATTCCCACCTTTCCAAACCTCTAGTGTCTGAGATGCTGTACAAATCCTACTACCTGTTCTGTAAATCTCCTTTATCCACAGCATGAAATCCTCTCTCCTTTCTTTAAATAGTCGTAGTCTTTAATACTCATGTATATTAGTGAACTAAATATGTACTTTCTCCTCATAGTTCTGAGGATGTCAAGCTGCTTAAATACTTTTTATTTGACTTGTACATACAATCGATTACTGTTGACACCAGACCACATCCTGGGTAGGCCTTTATCACTTGATCTCTAATCGTCCTTTGCAAAGATAGCAAATAAAACATAAGCAAGCAATGAAATCTACATTGCCACATCTTCCATTTTATGTAGGAAAGCAATGACATATTCATGATGAAAATGCTGAGAGTAGACTCCTACTTCTCTCAAACCACATGCCTGATAATAACCTGATAATTAGGTGAGTTACTGGAATTATAGTGCCTGTTTGTTTAGGAGGAAACTGGTATTCAGAGGATTATAACTTGACTGTAAAGATTTAATCATTCTTACTTAATTGGCTGGGGCAGGGGGATACCACATTTAGAATCTTGAAGTCTTCCAAACCAGTACCTCTCAAAATATCTGCAGCAAAAGACCAGTTTCCCACCTACTCCCAATCTGTCCCCAACCATTATTGTTAAATAATATAAGTGAGTTACTCGAAAAATGAACAAAAATGCATGCAAAAATCAAATCTGAATTTTAATTATTAGATACAACAGCCATGGACTAACAGGAGCACACGGGTCCTGAAACGGTTCTCCTCAGGGTGCTTATCGGTTTGCCTGGCTCACGAACAGCAAAGGGACCCGTTCCGGTCTCCGGACCCCATGCTGAGGACTGCCTGTGTCAACTGCCACATGTCCCTCCTAAGAGAATCGTCCCCGTGCAGCACACCTGCCACCTGGGTGGCCACGTCTGCTCACAGGTGGTCTGTGCCTTCCAGAGCCGAACAGCGGGTTGGCCTGGAAGCACAGGGTAGGCTGGTCAGCAACCCTTGCACCGGGGCCAGATTTGAGAAGATGAGCTGGGCCCATAGGGTATTTTTGCCTCTGGATCCTGATCTGCTAACTCAAAAAAGGCTTTTCTACAACCTCCCAAGGTTTTGTCCATGCTTGAAATACGAGCCGGCTGAAACTCTGCGTAAGCTGTAAAAGCTGGGCTGGGGCGGGGAAGGAAGAGAAAGGCGTGAAATATTGTAGCGGATCATGAGGGGTCCGATGACCGCCGAGGCTGAGGCATAAAAACTGCGGAACGCCAGAATTACCTCCCAACGCCTACGTCCCTTAGCCCGGGGCGTGAAACTGCCTTCCCTTTCAATGTCCTAAGATATAGATCCCACATTTCTTGCAATGTGTATAGATGCTCTGGCTGGCATAAGTGGGTCTCTGAATTATTCAAGGACCTTAGCTTTCCAATGGGCTGTCCCCATTACACCAAACACACTTACATCAGAAATGACAGATGCCGCATGTGAAAGACAGGGGGCGCCCGCATCCCCAGTGGGCTTCCGGTCTGCAGTGAGGCTGGAAGCCACGTTAGTTGATCTGGTGGGGCTGGGTGCTAACCAAATACCTAGTTCCTACGACCCACGTGCCTGCCTTTCTGCTTCTCCGTTTCCAACCTACTCCCCCAAAAGGTTGATTACCACATTTTCCATAGTTAATTATAGTCTGGTTCTGCCGGAGGAGGGAATCCCTTGCAAGTTATACACTAAATCACCTCGCAGAGCAAATGAGTCTGCATGCCTCGCCTGCCCTCTGTGAGTCTCCCGTGTGCAGAGCCCCACGGTCTGACGGACCACACGTGTGCTTTTCGTTTGTACCGATCCGCACACTCATCACGTGTCAGTGGCTTCTGGAATCGCCCCAGAAATCAGAGGTGCGGGTTTGAGATTGAGTGCACAGCGATTCTCAAAACATGTTTTATTGCCCTGATACCTGACTTAAAAAAATGTTTAAGATTATTTTTAACTCGTTAGCTATATTAAGATAGCATACTTGTTTTGTACTAAAGAGGTATCTTTCAAGTGTAAAAATGGAACCATAACTTTTTTTGTGATTCTCCAGTAAATTCCAAATTTTAAATCACTGCTAAATTAAGCAGTTTATGTCAGAGGCTAACGCTATGGGGTCTTAGATTAGAGCAAGCACCGTGTCATCTTATTGAGCCAGCAGGTCACCGGGCTGCGGGAACACGCCTCTGAGTCACCGGAGAGCCGGGGGCCGGCTGGTCCCATGAGAGTCTTCCTGTTGTAGTGTCTGTTGGCTGATGGGTGGTGGCGATTCCGAGAAGGGCTCCAACATTAGGCTCTTTAAAAACTAGAGATTAGGGCAGCCCAGGTGAACCACACAGCACTGCTCTGGCAAGGAAAAAGGGTCAGGGCTGGCAAAATGTGGGAGGTGTCAAAAAAATAAAAAAGGTTCCACTCTGTGCCTGGCGACCCATCTGTCAGTTACGAGTGTGATAAGGCAATTAACGTATTTATTTATATTGCTCACGACGAACCACGTATTCCAAAAAAAAAAAAAAGTTCAATGTCAACATTCTCCACCGTTCTCTACCAGTGAGAGTTAACATAAAAATATTCAAGACAAAAAGCCAGGTTTAATAAGGAAACAGGTCGCTTACATAAAGGAGGGTTGGAGGAATTATAGCAGCCCACACTGAAAAATTAACAGGATTAAATGCAACGCCCTGACAACGTAGTGGTTACACGAAGGGCCTGTAAAATGAACGTTCATGTTGCGTCGTAATTCGGGTGGCCTTCCTTATAAATTCCGTGTGCTTTCTATTCATTAGGATGGATTGCATAATCTAAACATAAAGAGAAGCCCAGAAAAATTTTAAGAAAACAGAAATTTAGAAAGCCAAGATATGCGTCTTGCATTTGCCTTAAATGTTTTGTTCACAATCTTGTCATTATTAGAGCTTTCATTTTCACTTCGTGACTAATCCTGACTCCTCTTTACTTTCTTTATTATTTATTTAGCTTTCTCACCACTTCTGCTTTACAATCTGTCTAAGCCAGGGTATGTTTTGGCTTAATATTCACCAGTAATACTTTTTTGCATATAAAATAAATCATCATAAACTTTCAAAAGTTCTTTTACTGGTGGATAATAATCCTGCCCAGAATTAGGAGAGAAAGGAGATTTGCTACAGTCCAAAGCTTTACTCCAATCTAACCCCCTCCCATAGTCTCAAAATAAAACAAAATTGAAGCTCTCGGTTACCATGTTTTAATAAGTGAAGCTCGCACCTTATGGCAATACCAAAATTTGAAGAGAACAACATGTAAGTCTCTAGAGAGGAAAAAAACACAAGTTCTTTAATTGTAGGGAACCATGCCAATGTGCCTATATTTTTGCCAAGTTGCACACTGTGTCAGTCAAGTGATGAGACTGAGTGAGGAAAGCCATTGGAAGAGTGCAGAGAATCATTTGGCTTCGAGAAGAACAAGGTATCACGTTAAACAGATTATTTTCTTGATGCTGAAGCAGTATTTATGCCGTCATCAGTACGTTTCATTTATTAGAAGAATACTGTTTAAACTTCGAGTGATTTTTCTCCCCAGAATCTCCTTCCAGCCTCCGACGTAGTACAGTCCAAGAGTACCCTCTCGCGATCACGGGAAACCTGGCTTTCTTTCTACGGTGTAACAGCGATGTTCCATTTCACGGGCTGATACTCGATTTACAAATTACGTTTGAAGTTTAATTATAATTAACCACTATTTAAAATTGCATTTGCTCCTGGCTTTACTTCCTGATTCAGAGTTCAACGCTTTTTCTATTGGTGGCTGTATCGCATTTGAACCTCAATTAGCTGTTTTTTTATCTGTTTACTTTCATGTGCCTGGATGCCCTTGGAAATGCATCAGGCCAAAAAAAATGTCCTTATTCACCATCCTGTGCTCTCTTCAGGACTGTAGGATGTGCTACATAATAAATATAATAATTTCCACAAAAATCAAGATGTCACTGAGTTTTGCCACAGAGCCCCGGAATGAGGCAGCAGACGGAAGGTAAGATTCTGCTTTACTTGTGTACAGTGAGGATTTCCACTTTAAGTGAGCTCTTTTGTAGCCTACCTTCTATCTTTATATGGCAAGGAAACATACAATGGGGCTCGCTTTGTAAAAAGAAAGATCAACTTAATGTCTTCTGTTATTTTTCTGTAGAAGCGTACGAGACCAATTTTTGCTGGGCAGCCACTCACGTCAGCTCAGCCATGTAACGCAATTATGAAGATTCTCATGAGTTTTAAAACTCTCATTGGCTCTGGGATAGACAGACACACTGAGACACCATCTCAGGCATGCTCTCAAAGCTCCCTCTTACCAATCAGATATAAATTCATACCCATTTGCAAAATTAAAATTAAAATTTACAACATTAAAAGCTTAACACAGATACAATTATTTGGGAGAATGCGGATTTTCTCATTTGTCATTCTTTCACTCATGGTCCTTATAAATGGTATTCTCAAGTATCTTAATTATTTTAGTAAAGGATGAAAAATACAATATTTGGTATAAAATGTGTTATGTGAAGAAAGTATCTAAGAATAGTTTTATTTCACGTGGTGGAAAAATTACTACCACTCACAAAAGCCCTATTGTTTCCAAGTCTTTGAGATGTGTTCTCATCAAACATCAAATGATGTTTTTCATCAGCAGAAAATAATGTTGGATTTCACCCGCTCTCAAAGGTCCCATCCGTACCCGCATCTGAGACCTCCCATATTTATTTCTTCTAGAGTTCCTGCTTTTTCAGTTGATCAGGTGAGCACTATAATTGTTCTGTTTACAGATGAGAATACTCTGTCTGGCTGGAGCAGGTAAATACCTCTCACAGTGTGAGCCCACCTTATTAGTAACTAGACTTCTACCCACCTATTCCTTGCTCTGAAAAGGACCGCCGGAGTGTGGAGGAAGCAGAGAGTGGAAGTGTGACCAGTCATGCTATGAGGTAAGGTGGGGGGTACTATGAAAAGGGGAAAAAAAGCAGCAAACAAAATGAAACAGCAAAGAAATTTGCTGGGGTCCAAGTACAAAGATTTACGGTGAAAGTGGCAGTGAAATATGAATGAGAAACACCACTAGCCTAAGCTTTGGGTGCTTCAGATAAAAATGGACAGGGAGGAAGAATGGAAACGGTGATGGAGCACCTCTAGGATCGGCCAGTAACGGGGGTACAGCATGATTCTGAGAGAGTGTTTCCTCGATTAGCTTCCCAAAATAAAGCAAGGAAGCATCTACATCTCTGGGGCTACAGATACCACTCACACTGGTGACTTCTGTGACCTGTCAGGTGAATTGCTTCTGATGGCAGAAGGCATGGCTGTGTATGATGATTTAGAAGATGGGCTCGGTGGACAACCAGAAGCTCAAGTCCTGACTGTCTGACGTCCTATTGTGCACCTGACCTTGGCAGTAGTGAGCCAGAGCCCCCGCCCAGTGGCTCAGGATAGCCAACTAAGTGCATCTCTTCCCGACATCACGTGCACTGACATCACACTGGCACCTTGAAAGCAGCCCAGCTGTGGTTATGTACAGTCCCCCAAACTGGTCAGCACTGTAAGTCGGGGTTTAATTTCCCATGTGTCAGCTTACCGGCGCACCACTAGACCTTGGCAAATTCCCCAACCTTTCTGAGCATTAGGTTGGGTTTTTTTTTCATCTGAAAATAAAAAAAACAGACATGACAGGTCCTCACAGGACTCTGCAGACCTTTCAGTGGATGATGGATTTCATACGACGCCCAGCACCCGGGAAACGTCGATGACGGCAGCACGCTGGTAATTTAATTCAGCGTACGACACAGAACATCAAACAATTTCGCTTTCCCAACACACTGGAAAGCACTCCAATTAGTTCATCAAAATGCCAGGAGAGGAGGATTTGTAAAAATTGTTTCACTGACATTGCAGATGAAATGGTTTCTCCAACATATTATTAGATTTTTGTAAGGAAAATAAATAACGACTAATACTTAGATAGTACATTTCTTTTACATGATTGGTTCAGGAAAACTGTTTCCTACGGTGACTCATCTATAGACGCTCAAGGCGTTTTCACCCCCCACCCACTAAATCAGATTAAATCCAGGGATTCAGTTTCTCGAAACTTCTTGATAAGTTAATGCAAGGACTGACAGCGGCTATACACCCCACTGCTCAGAAAGCTCGGACAGAAAATTGTGGGCCAGAGGCCACCACGTCTATCAAGATGACAGGCAGTCTCTATAACCCAAAACTTCAAAGGCAAGTGCCGCAGGAAATAGGAATTTAAGAAGAGATTAAACAGGCCAGAGATAACTCCGAGTCATTATCTAGCTAACAACTCTCTCATCTAGGTAGTCTTCAATGTGGATTATTTATTGCTAAGATTCTTGTTTCATTTCCATGCCCTTGGAATATCATTCTTTATAGTATTTTAAAGTAAGTTATACATACACATTTTCCACTACAGTTCCCAAAGCAAAAGATCATTTTATTGTTAAAAATATTTCTAAGTGTATTTAAGTAACTTTGTAGTAGGAAACAAAACTACTGGAGTTGCATTGCGATGTCCTTTATTACTGCAAAGACTTCGTGGCAGCCAGTTTACGAAGGTGACTGGAATGATTCCCCCTGTCCCCTAGACACACACCTCTGCAGTGTGATTTGATGTTCTCCCCGTCGAGAGCTGAGGTTCATCTACCCCTTCACTCCGGGCTGTGTCCCGCAGGACACGCGCAAACACGACACGGGCTGAGGTGGGCACACCAGGGCTCATGGTCCCCGCTGCCCTGAGGCCACCGTGTGAGGAAGCTCAAGCCGGGCTCCCTGGAGAATGAGAGACCACGTGGGGTGTGGAACAGCCACCCGGCCGAGCCCCCCTGCACCGACCACTCTGCCAAACACCAGGCACACGAGAGGCCGTTCAAGAGGATTCCGCCTCAGACAACCGGTCTGCAGCTGGAGGAGCAGCTGATCACGCCACAAAATCACAACCAAAACTAGAATAGCTGTTGTTTTAAGCTGGAGATCAGCAAAACTACAGCCCGAGGGCCAAACCCAGAACACCGCGTGCATTTGAAAATAAAGTTTTATGGAATCACAGCTACGCTCCTTTGTTTACGGATGGTCCACGGCCACTTTCTCATTACATAGGCAGAGGTGGGTCGTGGCCACAGAGACCGCATGGCCTGCTCAACCTAAAACACCCACGATCTCCCCCTTCACGGGAGAGTCTGCTGCTCCCCAGGGTTAACTCACCAAGGTTTGGGGTGGTTCGTTAAGTAGCAACAGAACAAAGACACAGACTTACTTTTAAAAAGGGAATATGCCTCATTGCTTATTAAATTCATAAAGTCCTGGGCTCCTGAAAAAAATACGTGCTCTTTTTTTTCAGGGTCAGTCATTACTTTTGGGGCAAAAGCAAGGCCCTTGGGTATTTCTGAAGTAGAGTCAGGGAGACTGCTCGTTCTGCACCCATGGCCTCTTCCCTCCTAACGCCTCAGGGGCTGGCCGCGCAGCTCCCAGTCAGGGTGACACGGAGAAGCCCCTTCGCAGTGATGTGGCCACAGGGCGGGCTGTCACCTCTGGACTGTGATGGGAAGCATCACCTGATGACCATGCAGATGGGCAGAACGTTCTAGAGAATGGAGGAGTGCTCGGCGAAAGGACCATCGTCACTTAAAAACTACGTGGAGCAGAGTCAACCCTCAATGTGGACCACTCATCTTGGACTATGACCTTGAGGGAGACTGAAACTTGACTCTTCCATAAGCCACTGAGTTTTCACTGGGCGTCTGCTGTGTAGCAGGCTTCTCCTACCCAAACTAACAGTTCTGTGCATACGCCTTGCCACCTAAAATGATTTAGTTGGCAGAACATGACTCTTGGGTCAGAAACTCTAGGGTACTTTGGTGAAACTTTGCCCCAATTTTCTGAATTGGCCAGAGGCTAGTCACTTATAGTAACTGTGATGTTGTTTCCCAAGGTAAAAATATGCAACTCCAGGGAGGCTGAGCAGGAATTTTGAAAACTGACCTTCCTAATGCCTGCTTCTCCCGAGGAAGAGTGTCCCAATAACTAGGGATTGCTCTAGGCATGTGTCATTTGGGTCCCAAGAAATGCTTACACACCAACATAGTGCCTTAGGCAATACAATAGGGCATTGGGTGAGTTTTTGGCACTTGGGCAGTTCAGGATAGTTTTACCATGAAAAGACACGTATACCCCTTTTTGAAGCAATGGGAAGAGAATGGAATATACTCTCAATGATGGGTTAAATTGTCATGCGTGTGAAGGGAACTGGCTAAGTACGAAAACGTGGGCTCTCCTTCCTGTCCTCACGGACCCGGAGATCAGGCTTCGGTAGGATGAGTGTCTGTGTGTCGGTACCGCCCTACGTGATTCCGAGACAGGGAGTCAGTGATTCTCTGAGGAACCACAGCCACAGTGGAGACTGAATTCAGATATGAAGACTCATTCCAGGAAGTCCAGAAATGTAGAGAAAAAAAGAGTTCAATCAAGGTTTCCAGAAGAAAGGCTTCTAGATTTTTAAATTTCCTTTTAGATCAACTTGTTGAAAAACTGAAGACTGGTTCCCAGACCCAACAGCAAGAATGAAACTGGCCCATGTTGCGTGCGTACATCCCACTCGGCGCTCAGGGTCCAGGGGAGCAGTCGCCTGGCCCGGGGGTCATGTCCGTGTTTCTGCCACTTCCTCCTGTCGTGCTCCGAAGCTCCTGGATCGGAGAGACGAGCCTGCTGGGTGAGGTCATCCAGTGGCTTGTCTTCCCTGCTGGACCGACTGCTCAGCAAGGAAAGAAACGGTCTCTTTCTTGCTCACCGGAGCATCCCCAGAGCTTCCTAGAACGCCAGGCCTGCGCCAAGTGCTCGGCCAATATTTACTGCAGGGAGGGCTCTCTGAGCGGAAAGCAGCTGGTTGACCTCACAGGGAAAATGGACTCGAACAGGAATGAGGATGGGTGGAAATCGCCTAAAGGGTGTGTTTATATCAAACAGATGGTGACTCAAGCCACACAAGCCCAGTGGAGGCGCACTGGGAGGATGACGTGGGCCCACGGCCCCCTGAGGGCATTGCCGTTGGGAGGAGGGAGGAGGGTCCAGGACTGGAGATCCTGCCAGGACCAGACACACTTTGGGGGAAGGATTTGGAACCACGAGCTCTGTGCCGTTCTTCTACCATCCCTGCGCTTGTTCCTCCGGGTGGTTAACTGTTCCGTCGGATAACAGTGAGGATGGTGTGCTCGTGCGTAAGGAGCGAGGTTTGTGTTCGGACCCCCCAGCTCTGGGATGCGCGGCTGCCTCACACACTGGGATGCAACTTTGAGCAAATAAAAAGCACAACTGAAATGTGGAATCTGAGAAAGCCAAACTCATAGAAACAGAGAGGACGTTGGGTGGTGGGGGAGGGGGAGACGTCGGTCAAGGATGCAGATTTACGGTGTAAGGTGAGTAGGTTCTGAGCATCTGATGACCAGACAGTGACTATGGGTAATAGCACTGTATCGCGTGCTGAAGGTTGGCTCCCAGACCTTGTTTTCACCACAGAAAAAACAAACAACCCACCGCGACAGCTACTACGTGGGACGGGAAATGTTAATTAGCTTGATTGCGGAAGCCACTTCACAGTGTGTGTGCGGTCTGCCCTCCATATCTGGGTTTTGCATCTACACGTTTATCCAAGGGTAGATCAAAAATATTTGAACAAATAAATCCCAGGAACTTCCAAAAGCAAAACTTGAATTTGCCGAGCACAGCGCCTTCCGCTGAGACCACGCACAAGCGTGGTGACGTGCAGGTGCCCTGGCGGCTGCCTCCCCAGGGACAGGTCACACGCCGCAGGTACAGTGCCATCCTCCACGAGGCACCTGACCGTCCTCGACGTTGGTGCCACGAGGGGTCCTGCACCCACCAGTCCCCCAGATCCAAAGGGACAACCGTACATCAAACCACCACCTTGTCCACCTTAAATACACCCCGTTTTTATTTGCCAATTATACCTCACTGAACCTGGGGAAATGCTCAACTGACTTAAAACACAATCCATCTCTCCAGGTTTTATTTCAGACAGAATTGTTGTAAATGCAAGTCAAATGTATCGTTTGCCTGCTTTGAAATTTAGGGTGCTGTGTATCCCAAGAGTGGAAGAGGAGAAAAAAAGGGCACTAATACCTTAGAGGAGGAGTGGAAAGACAGGATCGCAGAGCCGAGCCCAGGAACAGCGGCCAGCTGCGGGGCGAGGCGAGTCCCTCACCCTCTCCTCTGCCTGGGCCTCATTAGTAAATCAGGAGGCAGGATGAGATAATGCATAGGCCTAGGCCGCTATCAGCCTTACAACTTTTATGAGTTCACAGCCTTTCAAAGCACGGTGTTCAGCAACAACACCCCACCAAAAAAAAAAAAAAAAACATGGCTGTGAATGTTTTTCCAATATTCCTTTTATCTATAATGGAAACAAGTTAAAAATAATAAGCCTAATGTTCACGAATCCATTAAATATTTACTGGTTTCTCTCTTGATGACTGTTTTGATTCAATATATCATAGGTATAACTCATCAATATTTTCAAAATTCAGAAATGTGCACAGTGCTACTTTATAGCTTCTGTGAAGGCTTTAACATGAAGTATGATGTATTTTCTTGTTTGTGGAAGTGTTTTGGGCTTGCATTTGTCAGCAAGCCTAAGAATGTGAGAACATTACCTGTGCACGCCAAGTGTTTACTCCACATTACAATTTTCCCTTTGCATTGCAAATTGTGTGACTTTTTTGGGTCCCCCGTTTATTTTTCAAATATTAGTGTCCCGGTAACAACCACAAAAAGGAACTCCTCCCAACCATGTAATGTGCTAATATTGAAAATAAAATGAGTGGATTTCCCTGGAGGGGAATATAATTAAGGATAAAGAGAAGATATGTATAGATAAGGGCATTTGCTTATCCATAAATTATGGGCTACTACTTTATAATTATGCACATTTATCTTATTTCATTCAGTTTTATGTCTCCACTAGTATTTTTACTTTTTAATAGAAATTATCGATTATTTCTCTTCTTAATGCCATCTTTTTTAGGAGGCATTTTTCTCAAATATTCACAGAATGGGTCTCTGTACTAGATATTGTACAGCAAACATTTATTTATTGACTAACCTTTTCAAGGCTGCTTCCAACACCTGCTTCCCATCCTCAATGTGACAAATGCTGTCGCTTACCTACCTGAGCAGCTTCCCGCCCTGTGGCTTCTAGGGGCCTGTGAGGCAAAGGTGGGGAACAAGACCTTCTGGGAAGATTTGTCCACACTCTTCAGACAAAGAGGTGGCTTTTCAGCCAACCTTTGGATATCCATGGGAGAAGGTGCTCGGCAGCTGCTGGGGTCACCTAAGGGCACTGGGGAGAAAACAGAGAAGAGATTTTCGGAGCCACGCCTGCACCACCCCACCCCGAGAAAAGAATTCCTGACCTTGACCTCATCAACTTCCCTTATCATTTATGCCACTTTCGGCTGGATCTTAGGTTCCTTGCAGCTGAAAAGGATACCGTTGTTGCTTCTTTATTTCTCATCTCCCCACATACAAACGGGATCTTTTCACTGAGACGACCTCATCTGAAACGCCACATAAAGCAACGTGCCCCGTGGTAAGCACTCCCCCAACCGTACACAGAAACGGCGACAGCTGACAGTTTCCAAAGAGCAAGCAGCACGCTGGGCCGTGAACTTCGCGTGCATTAATTTATGGTAGCTTCACAATGAACCTCTGACTTGGGCAGTGACATGACTGCTATGTTTAAAATGCGGAAAATTCGGCCAAAGATAATAGGTAACCTGCCAAGGTCCCGCAGCTAATAAGTGAACAAGTCTGACTGGAGTTAGCCAATAATCGTTGATGCAAGTGTGCATAGCAGGCCGGCAATCATTCGGGGTCCTAAGCTCGTCCCCCACACCGTAGCTGCGGGCATGGACTATCCCAGTGGTGTGCGACACGGGTGTGCGGCCACGTAGCACTATATGGAGAGCACATGTGATTCAAGAAAGAGTATTTAAACATTAGCAATGCTGATATTCCTTCATATTAAGAAAATTTTACAGGTTCACTGGTAGTTTCAAAGTTAGAGCTGGACCACTGAACACAAATAAATGAAATATGCCAAATTTCCCTATACTATACAGCCCTTCTATATTGAAAAAAAACAGGGAAGTGAATTGGAAAGCAGACCATTAAGTTGAATCAGAGTTGATCATTCTAAAAAGAACTGATTGGTTGAAATCCAGAGGCTTGGAACAGCGGTATGTGGTCTTTTCTCATACACTATTAAACAAGTGTAAACTCAAGACCTACAGTGAATAACACTTGGTAATGAAATTGTTGAAACGCACTTTCCTAAATAAGTTTATCAGTAACTGATGATGCACTTTGCTATACTCAACAGACGTGACATTCATTATAAACCAACTTTTATACTTTCTATATTTTATTACATAGCATGTCATCTATAAAATGGACATAAACAAATTTGATATATATGTCAATAAGAACTTTTTATACATAAAATCATGAAGCATGAAAATAATGATGAAGTCATGAACCGTCCTGGCTGGGTGGCTCAGTTGGTTGGGGCATTGTCCGTACACCCAAAGGTTGCTGGTTCGATTCCTGGTCCAGGCACGTGGGTGGGGTTTGGGTTTGATCCCAGTTGGGATGTGCACAGGAGGTAGCTGATTAATGTTTCTTTCTCATATCAGTGTCTATCTCTCTCTCCTCTCTCTCTCTTCCCTCCCCCCTCCCCTTTCCCTCTCCTTCTCCTTTCCTTAAACATGTCCTGGGGTGAAGATTAAAAAAAAAAACCAAAAACCAGCCAGGAGCCCTCCAGCCAGCTCAGGAGACAGAGAACCACTGAGCCTGGGTCTGCGCTCTCCTCCAAACCCTCTCCACCTTCCGACCCCCAAGGTAACCAATACTGTGAATGCGGGTTTGTTGCTCCTTCGCTTTTTCAAAGAGTTTCCATCACACACGCATCTGTCTCTAGGTTTGGAAGCTCGCGGTGCAGGATCGTTTTCTGTGTGGTCTGCAACCTGCTCTTCTCACCCGGGCTGTGCATCTTCCACCCATCCCGCTGCTGCATGGAGCTGTGGTTGTTCGTTACCACGACCGCACAACAGTCCACACAGTCATCGTTTTCACTAGGTTTTCATTCAGACCTAGTCAAAGAACATCTGGGCTTTTTTCAAGTTTTTAAGTTGCTATTGGGAATTTGTGTTGATTGTGTGTTCAAATTATGTCTAGTTTAAAATTTCTTTCTGCTTCATGTATCAACAATTAAGAGGGGACTGGGAGTCTCCAACTCGGATTGGGGATTGGTCACTCTGCTTTGTCTCAGCCACATTGATGTAGATACTTTGAAGATTTTTTTAGGTGCGTGTGACTTAAGACCTACTAGAACTCCCTGCTGAGCTCATTCTTTGACCATCACGCACGTACAGCTACTTCATCCCTAATTATGCTGCCTGCTTCCGTAAAAGGTATCTTATGTGTCTCTAATGGAGCTACAAGTTGAAAATTAATTTTGCCTGCTATACATCTTTCTACATTCTCTCAATGTTTTTTTCCATCCTTATGTTTTGGCAGTAACAGTTGAGAAGGAATTTAGAAGTGTCTTTTTAGCAGAGGTTCAGTTTGTGGTTTTAATAAGCATCCCCAGAAAACAGACCCCAGGCCGCCGCTTCTGTGCAGGCTCAGCAGCTTCCTTGGGGGTGCGGCCCGGGGAGACAGGTGAGGCCGGAAGACTGGGCTCCGCAGGGAGCATTTCTGAACCGGGCCCAGCTTTGCATCGGGGTTGGCTGTTTTCCATGGCAGGGACCCTCTGGCGGGGCCACAGGCCACTACTGCTACTTAAAACAGTCCACTGAGGGGCGGGGGAAGCAGGCACACTTTCCTTTTCTGGCTCACCTTTTAGTGGTTATAGTCGCCCCACGTCGCATTCACTGCCCGCATTTCTGGGCTGTGCTAGCTGCACCCTCCAGGTAAATGCTGCGGAAGCCAGAGCCCACCAATGTCCAGCCCAGCCAACGGGCGGGTGCCACTGCTGCTCCTGAACCCATGGTGGTAGAGGCGTCAGTACTAGTGCCCGTGGCCCAGGCTTCGTGGCTGTGGCAGGCATGAGAATTTGCTGGAGCCTCTCCCACCCCGCCTCTCACCAGGAAGGCAAGTGGGCAAGTTCACGTGCAACTCAGTTACTACACAACCTGAGCCCGGTCTAGGCCACGCCTGCACCCGACCCCAAAGGCGTCCAGGTGCCCACCCTTTCTCTCCGCAGGTTCAGAGGCAAGCCTGCCCCAGCAAGGGCCCAGCGAATTGTGGGGAACTGACAGTCAAAGGGTCCCAGCCAACCCTAGTGGCAGCCCGCACTGCTACAGCTGGCCCAGTGCTGTAATGAAAGGACTTAAGGAATAAAAAGTGCAGAGACTAATAGAAATTCAGAGAGAAGGGGAAAATGGCATTATGCTAGGTTTAAATATTGAAAATTTGTAAGAATTCAGAATCATGTCATATCTAGTTTTTTCTTACTTTCATCCCCTCCCACTAACCAGATGTCAAACGTTTCCGCTTATTATGGAATTGATCTTTTTAACATTTACCCCTTCATGGGTACTTTTAGCATGAAAAACATGCTTGTTAACCTCTCCTAAATGCGGCCGCAGTGGGGGTGCGGTGCGGTCGCCGAGGCTGGCTCTGCCGTGCGGCCGCACCGCGCAGCGGAGGGTCCATCCGGGCGTGGAGTTTCTCACGATTCGACTGGACACTGCGAGGGGCGGGGTGTGAAGACGCTGGGGAAATGAGAAGCCCAAACAGAAAGCTGATTGCTCCCCTACGGGGAGCGCATCATTAATACAAAATTACTCTGGACTCCTAACCAACAGCGTTTCCTAGGAACAACCCGATGGGCTATAACTCGGTACTGGGAGAGAGAGGGGGGTCAGTATATTTACGAAGAGCCTCATTGAAGGAGACGGTGGGTGTTACCATTTAATGACAAGACCATATCCCACAATTCAGTGGAAATCTGCCCACTTTGGGAGAGACAGGGGGAACGGGGACCCAGGGAGGGGACAGCGAAGCAAAGCCCTTGGAGGATTGTGCAAGAACCCAGGACTGGCTCCCGAGAAGCCTCCCGAAGCTACGGCGGCGGCGAGGCGCAGTGTTTGGTAAACGGCGGCTTCCGCCACCCGAACCCGCGAGGAAGCAGAGCCTCCGAGGACATGTTCATTACATTGATAACAGATGTGTGCCCAGGGGGTGCCGGGCCAGCAGTAAGAGCTCTGTCTAGAGTTCATTTTCATCAGGTGGAATGACGGGACGACGAGAACAACTGCGGCCATGTCATCGGTATGTGGCCGCCCCTGTTTCTGCCGGCTAGTCCGCTGCCTGCTTCAGAGCCGCGTCCCTTCCCAGCTAAGGAGGGGCCCTGGGCGGCTCCTGGGTGCGAGTCCCTGAGAAAGGCCTGCTCATGGGAGTGGAGGAGATTCCTTCACGGGCTGTAGAGGACAGAGTAGAGAAAGAGTAGACAGTCTACTCATGGACTCATATGCGTTTTTCAAATCTTTTTCTGTTTGTTTGCTGCTTGCACCAGGAATGTTGGTTTACTGCAAATATGCGTCCATTATACCAACAAGGGGATGGACCTCCTAAGAAATAATTCGTGATGGGATCAATATATTAAAAAGGGAGGATTAACTCTATTTCTACCTCCCAGTTCCCCAAGTTAGGAGTCATATACTTGTGTATGTAAATAAAGGACTGATAAACATTTTCAGCGAATATGCAAAGGGGACCACATCACACGAAGAGCTTAGGGACACTGAGCAAACCACTCCGCTCCCTGCATCTCAGCGTCCCTGGCTTTGCAGTGGGGTCATCCCTCCTGAGAGGATCCCGAAGCCGAAATGACTGAGAAAAAATGATGCCAAGCAGCTGGGACGTAGAATGTGCTAGGAACACACCGAGTCCCTTCCTTCCCTCCTTCTGGCAATTCACATTTCCAGCCTCATACGTGGTACACTGATGTTGTTATCTCTGACTTATATATCAATTACTTTGCAGACGAGCGCTCTGGCCGGCCGGGGCCTGTGAACGAACGAAAATGGAGGTCCTGATCATTCATGTCAGGGCCCTGCTAGCCGCTGTGCCAGGTGACCTCACATGCCTGTGATTATTAACCTTCCTTCACAGCCGTGGTGCTGGTCTCTCTTTCATACCTAATGTAAAGGGCTTCTTTTTTATTGGCTGGCATTTTCTTCAGTTTATCTTTCTGAACGGTCTTTTTGAAGACACAGCATTTACATGTGTTTCGTATCCAACTGTTTTTCCTCATTTATATATCGTTAACCTACAATTTTATCTTTAATTAATTCTTTCATGCTTTTCTTATACTCATTTTAAAGAATTATTTCTAGCTGCTTCGTGTGAACGATTCATGTGCTTATTTTTGTTCTGTCTTGTTCAATATAAAATCATTTAGGCAAAACATCTTCCTCTGAGTACAGGTCTGGCAGCATCCCACCCATGTTAAACCTTCAATGATTTCCATTTTGATTTCCCCTTTTATCTGAGTCGAGAGGATTTTTCCTTTTAGGGTGGCCAAAACTTCTGGATGGCCCTGCCCTGACAGCTGTTACCCCTTCTGTTATGGTCATGGATTTTTCAGCCGAGCCCACGGTCCCCCACCTGAAGACTGCTCCCTTGTCACTCTGGTAGCTAGGTGCTACCATGAAACCGAGTTCCCAGGAGATGTGAGAGGCAGTGATGGGCCGAGGAAGATGTGGCGACTCTCTCTCTGAACACGCATCCGTGTGTCTTCCTCTGCTCAGTGCCCAACATGGAGACTGGAACGAGCCGGGAGCTGGACGGAGCGGCTCCCTCGGCCTGCAGGGTGGAAGTGATGGGCGGGGGTGTGTGGGATAAGCAAAGAGAAGGTGCTTGGGTGCCGACACCCAGGAGCTGCCCTGCCGACCCTGATGGTTCGGGACCCGATTGTTTGTGACGGAGAAGTAATCTTCTATCTCTCCGAAGAACTGTAATTTTGAGGTTCTGCACCAGCAGCTGTAACCATATCATAATATGATTAAATACACTTAATATACTTAATGATTTTTAGTTTCACTGAATTGTTGTCAAACAGTATAGAATGTACCATTTCTGCCCACAATTATGTTGACATATTCTTAGTGGCCCAATAAATAATTGAGTTCTGTAAATATTTGCTGTACCGTTTATTAGTCTGCAAAGCCATGTAACCATGTGTGTTTGCATAAGCATTATATGTTTACATATACATACTATTCAATCTGCCTAATTAACCACATTAGCACTTTCCATATCGGGCTCGCTAAAACTACTCTATGGCACATTAATTGGCTCATCCCAGAATAAAAAGTTTCATGGCCCATGTATGTTCTGCTTCCCGTCTTTATTGTAGTGGCTAATAACAACACAGCCTCTGGGTCGGATGGTTCGAATCCCAGCTCCCCCGTTTACAGGCTGCGTGACCTTGGGCAGGCTATTTAACCTGCGTTTCCTTAGTCTGTGTCAGTGAAACGGGGAAACAGCAGAAGCTACCCCGTAGGGTTGTTATGGGGATTACTCAATGGGTGCGTGTCGCACACTAACTTAGAACAGTGCCTGGCAGAGAGGAAGCATTTTTTTTAAGCAGTTAAGTCTTAAGTACATTGCATACAGATGGGGATTAAGGAAGTAATGGAATCTGCTTAATATTGCTCATCTCAGCACTTCCCAAATTTACTTGAGTATGGGATACTGTGGTCCCAGCCAGTGGGGGGGGAATGTGTCCCATAGAATGTCGGTTTTGGAAATGAGGAACTGGCTCTTTCAGACCCGGGGCATTGCCGGCAACTCCTCGCCCGGGCTCGGGGCGCCCCAGTGCAGTGTGGGGACGTCTGCAAACCTCCTGAAGTCCATAGGAGTTCTGTGTGTCTGTGCCTGTGCTCGCATGTCTGGGGAAAAGGTCCTTGGAGTCGACCTGATTCTCGGATTTCTTTCTATGTGTTTGTAGGCTTCACTGAAACAGTAGGGGCTAAAAATAGTATTGTTGTCTTCCACTGCTTTGTGAACATTTCCTTCTCTTTGCTGTTGACCTTCTCCGGTTTATCCTCTGTGTCTCCATGAATCTTTTCGGAGTATCAGTGGATCTATACTCTTTGAATATCAGTTTTACCATCTTTACAAACTTTCTTATTTTACGCCATTCCCTTACCACTCCATGCGACCGTTGTCCCTCTGAGGGACTCTCTCCCCCTGTTGTGTAAAAAGCGACGACTCCCCGCACACGTTGTTGAGTGCTAATTGTTTTTGGACATTGCCTTCGGACTCCTACAGAAAGTCATTTTTCAGAAGCAGCCCCTTCACCAGCCCATCCAGGGGCTGCTTCTTTTCATTGCTTTGTATTTCCAGGACTCAGGTGAGGCCTTTACTTAATTTTCCCCATTCTTAAACAAGAGACTATCCAACACCGCTTCAAGTGAGTCAGCTTAGATGGTGAGTAAACACTCTTCCAGCACATTTTCCAACAGTGATCTTCAATAGCCTTTTCAGCTATAAAGCTGAATGGTACTTAGATATTTCTCATACATTTAACAATGTCTATCAGATTTTGGCCATGATTCCTCCCTCATTTGACAAAACATCTTTTTATACTCATTATGGGTAATCTGAGACTTCAAAATAATGCAAACAGCTTTGTATACATTATAACCAAAATAACTCAGTTTATTAGGCTGGTATTACGCGGATACATGTACTAGGTGATGACATTAAAAGAAATAAAAATTTCAGACAATGGTCCCCGCGCATATGGATGTAAAAGTATGTAACCAATAGCAGTTACTAATATTATTGCTGTTATCTGTCCTAGCACCAAATAGCTTGTACAGTAGTTTTAGTTTCGTCTTCGCAACCTCATCCGCCTCTTCCTTCCCATTCTTCCCGTTATTGTCCTCCTTCAGATCCCTAACACCGACCAGCTGGGTTGTTACCAACTCTCCTGCTCGTCTCCATAGCTTCAGGCCTTTATTTTCACCGCCCTCCCCCAGAGTTTTCTTCTGAGGCCAACATCTCACCGTGTCGCTCCGGGAGTGGAGGGCAAGACTTCGTAGTTTCACAGGCTTATGGAAACGGCGAGTGACGCCTGTCGCAGCACCTCTATTCTCCGTCACCGCGGTCAACCTACTTGTCTGGACTCCTATGCCACTGTGCACGCCGAGGGCGCCGTCGGGGCAACCCCATCATCTGGCCCTTCTTCCTGGCGACCGTGCCTTTGCTGTGTGGCTCCCTGGATCACAGGTGGCAGACGCGAGGCCCGTGGGCCGAACCCGGGCCTGCCCTTGTGTCTACCCAGCGGCAGCGCCGAGCTCCTTGCCCCCAGTTAAGGAGCAGTTACACGTATACAGTCCTAACATTACACTCGGCCCTTTGAAGGCAACCTCAAGGCTGGTGTGGCCCCCAGTGAAAATGAGTTTGACACCCTTGCTCTACATGAAACCTTAGCCTATTAAAGTCATAGTTCTTCTTCCCAAATTTTATTCTCTCCACCTTTTACGCTCCTCTGCGACTCGACTTCTTGACACTTACCACAGTCTACCTTATATCACAGCTGCATATAATAGCACTTATTGTTTGTTACTGATAGCTGGGGTTTAGCAAAGGTTATCAGTCCTCATTCGCTTTCTGCAGTATTTCCTGGCTTTCTAACAAGACTGTAAAACTTGAAAACTGGCTCTCTGCCTTCCCATCACTTACCATGGTGTTGCACACGCATGAATGTGGGATTACGGACAGGCACTCGGTGACGAGCGCCACGGATTTAGCGGTAGGGCGGGGGAAAGGCTGGGACGTGTGCCCCTTCTTCCCGGGGCAGCCTCGTTTGGGGGTAGCGGAAACCTTCCCTGCTTGTGGTCAGCAGCATCTTTTAAACTTAAATGAAATCACCCATGTCAAAATGCGTGGGTTTTCTGCACCCCTGATTCTGTAATTTTCTTGTCCAGTGAATAATGGAAGTATTTTCGCACTGTGGGCCAGTTCCTGGCTGTCCTTACTTACATCCATATTCATCTTTGGTCCTTGCCTGACTCCAGGCTGGCTGGGAGTGCTCTTGTCTTTAACCCTCACCCGGGAACATGTTTTTATTGACTTTATATATAGAGAGAGAAATGGGAGAGAGAAAGAGAGAGGGAAGGAGGGAGGGAGAACATCCATATGAGAGAGAGACATTGACCGGTTGCCTCCCACAGCACGCTCTGTCTGACTGGGGTTCAAATCCACAACCCAGGCAAGTGCCCTGGCCAGGGATTGAACCTGCAACCTTCTGGTGTACAGACTGACACTCCAACCGAATCAGCCAACCGGCCACGGCTGCTGTGAGCATGCTTCTCCACCACAGTGGGAGAACTCTCTGGCTTTATATAACCACAGGACTGATTTTGAAAATTCAAGACCATTTTCTCATCTAATACACACACTACTCAGGACGCTACAATCCTTACTCAGCCACAGGAACTATCATTCATTTTTCCATCTATTGTAAGACATACAGAACACTAACCCAAATGTATATACCTCCTCATACACACAGAATAAACACATTTTAGCCCAATTTCTCATGCTGCCTAGAAAATCCTTACCATCAACTGGACCAAATAGAGCTAAATAATTATTCCTCTGAATATTTCATTTCATTGAATATTCTTTTAATTTTATACTGTTTCTTATATTGCTCAGGCTTGTGTTTTAAAAATACATGTTCACGAGGCATCGTTGAAAACATCAAAGCATTTGACACCCAGAAATCGCCTTCAACTTTCTAGAAATCAGACATTTGCACCTAAGAATAGAAACAGTAAATAAAAATGTTACATATCAAAAACCTGCTTCATAAAATCACCAAGGATGGTGTCAAAATTCATATTTCCTTATTGCGTCTAATCTGTAAGATAGACAAATAAACCATAATTTTCATTAAGTTCAAATACCCAGCATGCTCAGTGCTGCTTATAATTAGTGAACATATCTGCATGTAGCATACATTTTTAACATATTTATTGAGCACCTACTGTGTGCCAAGCATAATACAGCATAGGATGAGTGTTTTTTTAGCAAAAGATACAAACAATTTCGGTTTAATTTTAAAGAGAATACCTCAGTGGGAAAATGTAATCAATAATTTGTCTCTCAACCTCAGAACAATTAAGCTGTCCCTGTTTTCAAATACCCCATTGGAGCGCCTCCAACTTTTCTAACGTCTCTATTGTGTTATGAATAATGTTTCTAGCTCGCTAATTTTGCTGCTAATCAAACACTAAAAAGAGATTCTTTATACTTTCAGATATGCTTAGAAAAAAAGCTCTCCCAATATGCACAAGGGAATTAGAAGTTCATTAGTATACAGGTTTTCAAATCTTAGATTCACGGTTCATTATGTCACCTTAGAGATAAAAACACAATTTTACACTTATATGACAGGAAAAAGAATTAGAATTAACATCTGATTATGAGTTTTAATTTTTGAAATTAATCTACAGGCATCTCTAATTTAAATAATTCAAATCGAAAGCTACCTTTAATATTGTATCACAAACAACACTGAAAGCCGGAATTAGATCTATTTAGAGTCACACTGTTGAAAAACACGCAGCGCTTCCGGGTTTTAAAAGAATCTCCATGTTTTATAATATAGATTGTAATGCAGACAGACCTAAACATACATGCAGCATTTTGGAAGCATTTGCTGCAATTCTCACTCGACTCCCTTTATTCAGTTAGGTCTATGGCTTCGTATTGTAATGGGAAATAGGGTGCCTGTGACCCAGGGATGTGACAGCCGTTCTAAACGACAGAAGCACCATCATGTCAGTTCTGGCCACAGGAAACACCTCGTGTCGCTACCACATGCCACTGAGACTTAACTGAGCTCCGAGACCACGCCAGGGAGTTCAGCTAAGGGCCAAGCCCTCTGAAAAGCTTTTACCGAACTTGGAAAGCCTCCCACCGATTCCTACAAAGTTGTGTAGCACAGAATGTCCAGGTGCCGTGCTAGAGGAAACCCTGGCCCAGCTCATCCTCCTAGAAATACAACTCGGCCAGATCTCGTGGGCCTGTCTCTGCAGCACTGACTGCAGCCGTACTGCACACTACACGTAAGGCCTGCCTCCTGTACAAACAAAGTCTTTGCTTACAAAGCTCACACAGGTCATGAATTCCAACAACAGTTTTGTCTCTTAGTACCTGGGCTACCCTCCACGCAATTATAAATCACAGTATGTATGCATATAGGGGACTCGAGAGAAATTGTGAACTAAACTGAGAATTGGACAGAAGTTTTTCGCTTTATTTTTCATCCTGGCTTAATTATTCCTTTAGTGCCTAGCTGGTTTTTTTTCTCTTGAACGTGTTTCTCATTGTAAGGAGACACATTCACATTTGTTTCAGCAACATTTAAGTATGTAAGAAAATTCTGCTGTTTAATGCGCAAACATGAAAAATTTTCTCCAGAATAAGAGACTGAAATGATAAAAATACATATACCGTACACATGCACAATAAAATTGCTAAGGAAACAATTAACAAAATTGCTAAGGAAAGTCCATACAGACAAGAGTGTTCCAGAGTGACAAAGGTTATGCCCATAAAACCCATATGTCTCTTCGTGTAAAGTATCGTGAAACATCCTAGGACGATTATCAAAGTTACATAACCCAAGAATTGGCTTTCTTATTTCTTAGAAGACACGGTAGTCTTTTAAATTGGTTGTTATAACATAGTATGAAAATATTTCATGAAACTGCAGAAGAAAAGCACTTATTGACATTGATTGCAATTATTTTCTATTTCTGCTTTTAAAAACCCCTTTTGAGTACCAGGAAAAAGTTGCTCAAAATACTGGAGATCGGTCAGATTTCTCACGATTTTGTTAAGCCTCTCCCCTCTGCCCTGTGGTCCCAGGGATTCTCGCCAAATTCATTACGTCGAAAGCAAGGCTTCATCGTGTGACACCCTGGCCGAGTTATTTTCAGGTGATTTCTGTAAAATCCCTTTCCCCCATCCAGTGGGACGGTAAAGCCCGTCCTTACGACCCCGCAGGCCACGCCTCACTCCGAATCTCTGTCCCGCTCCTCCCTGGCCGCCCGCGCCAGCTCCTGCCTTCCTCGCAGGCTCTGACACCGAAGTGCTTCCTCGTTCTGGAACCGCTCAGCCAGGTCCAAATGCCTCCCTTGCTTCAATTACTGTGATAATTGGAAATAATACCTTGAACGCCTGCATGTGATGATAGGCGGTGCCCGGCCAATGAGAGCATCCCGAAAGTCACGTGTGAGAGGCTAAAATCCATTCACCCACAAAAGGGCTAAATATAATTAATATTCCATAGTATATTTTGGATTATCAAAAATGTAGCTGAAATTCAGGGTCTGGCACAAATAATGCCCCTATTTTATTACGAAACCTATTTTATTCCAAAATCATAAGCACGTAATTCTGTCACATAACAGTACCACACTCAAGCACACCATGTGCCATTTTAGGTGCAATGTTCGAATTAAAACTATGAATTATTACATCCCTATTATTGCCCAGCCACACTCAAGCAGGCCTTACTTCTGCTGGACCCTGTATATTGCTAACAAAAGCATAATTCCCCAAAATTCCAGTGCCGGCATGTACACTACCATACTCCAGCTCCGACGCTACAAGTCGGCTATAGGAGGTCTCGGAAATAGCCAAGTTCACAAACTCAGAGCAGAATGGTGGGTGCAGGGATGGTGCAGGGGGACATGGGGGTTGCTAGTCAGCAGGCATCACAACGAACAAGTTCAGCAGGATGAACAAACTCTAGGTGTCTCTATGACATCAGTCAACGGTAATGTACTGAGTGGTGAAAAGTGAGCTGTGGGAGTTTACCTCATGTTGAGTGGTCTGACCACAATAAAATCAAATGTGAAATAACACCAAGTCAAACGAGCCTTAGCTGGCATGGCTCAGCTGGCCGGAGCATCATCCTGTACCTAAAGGGCTGCAGGTTCAATTCCTGGCCAGGGCACACACATAGGTGGCGGGTCCTACCTCGGGTGTGTACAATCCCCAGTCAGGGTGCACACGGGAGGTAACTAATCATTTCTCTCTCTCCCTTTCTCTCCCTCTCTCTCCCCTCCTTTCTAAAAGCAATGAAAAAAAAATGTCCTCAGGTGAGGATTACAAAAGATAAAAAATGAGTCAAACATGCATCCCCCAGTGCCGATTCTATGTACTTCCTTGGCAAAATCGTGCAGACCCGGTACTCAAAGGTGCTTTTCCTGGTGATCCCCCTGCTTCAAAGCTGGCTGGCTCGACTCAGCTGTTCTACTTGCTCAAGGTCTGCGGTCCGGCCGGGCTCAGCTTCAGATTCTTCTGCGGCGCCCACTGCTGCTCACCTTTGTGGGTGGAATCAGTGGGAGGCCCGCTGTGGGCAGCGAGGAGGTGGAAGGCCAGGCCTCTCTCTCTCCAAGTGGCCTTGGGGGCCGCTCATCCTGCTGTTGCTTCTTCACGTGGTCTTTCTAGACGTAGAGCTGTTTTTCTCGTCTGGAGGAGCAAGGGCTGCAGAAGTGGCAGCTGCAGACTTTTGAAGGCTTGGGGACTGTCACAGTGTCTCATTAGACATAGTCCTTCAATGCGCCATTTGGTTATCCCAGCCAGGTCACAGGTGGAGGATGACACCAGGGTCCAAATACCAGGAGGCGCGTCTCGGGGGCCACCAATGGAAGAGACCCACAGGCTGAACCGCCGCTAGTAACACAGAACCATGATTCTCGTCTCCAGCCACTAGGGGCGAAGTGAATTCAGCACGTGTGGCGCATTTCTGGTACATGGACGTGAAATGCTTGACTCTGTACAGAAAGCGCTTTGGGTATCCTTTGGCCCAGTTCCACTACATCACAGAGTGAAAAGTTTTTACTTTTTTTCTGTTAATTCCTGGTTCATAATGTTGGATACATGAGCAAAATACTAACCCCTCTAAAATAATATATCACGCAGTTTGTGTAAACTTGCAAAGGGCTGCCTTTTTTCTCCTACCCAAATATCTAATTTGAAGCTGGCTTCAATTTCGTAATTTGCAGTGTTCTCAGAAACCAACTTACTAGCATCGTGTGGAAAAACAAAAACAAAACTACTCAGAGGATCCCAAATAATGAGCTTGCCAGGTAAGTATTTAAAGACACCACAATTGCTTACAACGCCATAGCCACAATGCAGATATCAGTCCTAACCGCGAATGATGAATAACTCCAGAGTAACCTGGGAACAGAAACTCCCCTCCTCAACCTCCACCCGGTCCATGCCTTCGCGGGGAAAAATGCAGGTCAGCACGTTGTGACTGCGAAAACCAGGCCCTGGTTCAGGTGTTCTCAGTGATGTCAGGCAGTGCGGATGAAGACACGACTATAAATTAGGGAGACGAGAATCCCGAGGGACCGGGCTCGCCAGAGAGGCCACACCCTCCCCAGCCACGAGATGAGTCAACGCTCAAGACAGCTCTGGGAAGGACGTCTGATCACCTCTCCGCCCCAGAAAACCGCTGGTTCCTTCTTTATCACTTGCAAATTCTGACCTCTGCCCTTTTGTTTTCTACCTTTGGGTTTCTGCTGACTCACACATCTGGGCATTATTTTTTATCTGTGACATGTGAGATAGGGCATTTCTTAATGATGCCAGATTCCCACACTACATACACAGTGCCGATAGGGCCTCAGACGTTAAACGCCTGTGGCACACCCTGGTCGTGGTGACCACCCAAAGCATCCCTACACTCAGCCACACCCACCTAGAGGGCTTTATCCCTCCTTCCACTCTCAGGGAAGAACCACAAGGTGTGATAGGGGCTTTCTGCCTTCTCGCTGGCTAGCTGCTGCTGGCTGTCATAGTGCGTAGAGGGGGAGTTGATTCACCAATACCACTTGCAATTTGTATCATATCCATTTGATTGAATAAAAATAAAGAGATCATTGTCTTTACATGTATTTCAACCGTAGTGCTTACAAGTGTTTAGCAAATGGATGGAAAACTATGTTCATGCAAAAATGAGCTGAAAAGATGCTTAGTGTCATCAGTCACTACAGAATGCAAACCGGAAGCTTCATAAGACACACTTTAGCCCACTGGATGGCTTCAGCAAAGAACACGGACAGCAGCGAGTTGTGGGGAAGACGTGGAGGACCTGAAACTTTTCTGCGTCGCGGGTGGGAATTTAAAGTGGTACGAGTGCTTTGGGGAACTGGCAGTTCTCGGAGAGTGAAATGTAGAGTCACCGCGTGACCCAGCAATTCCACTCCTAGGTACGGGCCCAGGAGAAATGAAACCGTGCAGTCACATAACACTTGTTCATAAATGCTTGCGGCCGTATCATCCTGAAGAGCCCCGCAGTAGAAACAACCAAATGCCCATCCCCTGAAGGATAAACAACGTGTGCCGTGTCCACAGAGTGGAATATCATTCAGACAGGAAGAGGCGGAGAGAAACAACAACTCTCCACCAGAATGACCACGTCACCTACTTACCCACGCCTGTCTGGTGGGCAGAGCGGTGGGGGAATCAGCCCTTGGCAACACAGTGAAGGGGCCGAGGGAATCACTTTCACAGCTCAGGAGTCCCCTCCCCTCAACGACGGACAATATGCTTCTCCCAACGCAACAAGCAAACCACCAATCAACAAATAACAACAATCCTCAATCTCACCGCTGCCACTTCTGAAACACCCGATAAACTTTATTCCTGGGAGCACCTGCGGTGCTAAGTAAAATTCTAAGGCTGAGAACATGATGCGGCCACATGTTACTGCGGGCAGATGCTGGCTGCAGGATCCCGAACGAACGCGGGACCACCAGGCACTGTCCGGTGATACGGGTGCACGGCACAGGATATGGCCACCTCACCAAGAAGAAACCAGCCGTGAGGGCCTGGTCGGCAGGTTCCAGGATAACATCCCGATGAGCTGGTACGCATTTTCTTCTCCTTCGCTCGTTTCTGCCTTCCCTCCGTTCCCTCCGTTCACTCCGTTCACTCGGTGGACGATCGCCTCGCATGGGGGTTGTTAATCAGAACGGGGGTCCAATGAGTCAAATTTGAGCCTTTTTATTTTGAAAGCTGAGGCCCAGGGAGAAGCTTTTGCCGCATGATGAGATTCAGAAGAATATGGAATCTGTCCATTTCTACGCTCCGCATCCTTCCCATCAAGAATGAAGAAATGAGCCGCCTGTGGGTCTCTGAGAGAAGAACCAGGACCCTGCCCATTTCACGGCCCCTCTCCCCATCCCGACGAACTCCCGGTGTGGCTGGAGGTGCCCCAGGGACCTATGGGAGCAGCAGAGCAGTGACTAAGGGTGGCTGGGAGCTTTGGAGCCTTGTCTTCAGGAGAGAGCAGCAGACTAGACTCACGGGTGTGACCAGGGACCCGCATGGATGGTAGTCATTGCTCGTCATATGGGGCAGGAACATGACTGCGGACCAGGTGACCACCCTCCTAGCCGGGATGGCAGCACCTGGTCACCCTCCCAAAATTTAGAAGCAGCCCTGGTGACAGGGAGAACAGACCTTACATGGGCTGAGATTTTGGCTTTGCCATCTGGCTGATTAAAAAACCACAATATGCCCGTGCTGGTGTGGCTCAGCAGACTGAGCACTGGCCTGCAAGCCAAAAGGTCGCCGGTTGGACTCCCGTTCAGGTCACATGTGTGGGTTGTGGGCCAGGTAGCTAGCTGGGGGCATGTGAGGGGCAACCGATCAATGTATCTCTCGCACATCATTGTTTTCCTCTCTTTCTCCCGTCCTCCTTTCTCTAAAGTAAAATCTTTAAAAATCACAATAAAAGTCAAATTCTGGGGCAGTGTAAGTGACGTTACATCTCTGGAGAACCCAACCGAAGTGTGAGGTTTAAGGTGGCCAACGGCCACTCGTTCGTCCACACTGGGGACAAGGGAGGCAGGCCTTCCTTGGTGACCCTCGGGGGTCACCCTGCACAGCAGGTGCCACAGGGATCACAGCAGAGGGAGAGACTGGGAGGGTCAGTTACGGAAAACACTCCGCGTGCTTTCCGGCAGTTTTCAGACCCCTCCGAACCCGACAGCGGATGTGACTTGTGACATCGGGCCGTTCGTGGAAACGCGTGTCATTTTTCGTTAGAGTATGTAATTGCTGACATTAACATCCTCCGCATTCTTTTTAACATGCTTCAGTGACTGAGGAGGTCACACGTGCCAGAAGGTGCAATGAAAGGAAGTGGAGTCTCTGGGAGCCTCGGTCCTCGCGTGACTGTCTGGAGCAGAGGCCCCTGGCAACCCGCCCACGTGGCACAGGGAGCGAGACTCAGCGTTTGCACCGTGAAGCCTCTGAAATTTCTTGAGTAACCTGTTATCGTAGCATAACCCAGCCTACGCTTACTAATACGTAATGGAACCCTCACAATTTAGACACTATAGGTCTACTACACACCGTGTTGTGTGTTAAGCAAAACAAAATCAGATGACTGGTCAGGGCTGTTAAAATAATTCCAACTGTGCAAAACCATGGTGTGAATGGACCTAGAGTGAAGTACTGGTGGTGGAATTATGGGTATTACATGTTTCCTCCCTTACTTTTTGGTTTTACCTTTTTTCCATCACATAGATAGACAAAAATAAGATGTGACTAAAACATGATCCCATGTCCCTCAAACCTCGCCAGGAGAAGACCGAGATGTGTGCAGAGTATGTACAGTCTGAGGTGCTGCAGTGGGAGGTAGGGGAGGTCCCCTCTTTCAAATCACAGTTAAGGTGGCCCGGGGCACAGATCCTGCATTGCATGAGTTTGTTAGCATATCGATTAAAAGCTATAAGCCTTTGTTCAGAATTTTATTTGGTCAGTGCCAATAGTGTGTCCTATGTTTTTAAAGACAAAAAATATATATGTCAGTCAGTTCCTGGATTGTTACACTGCAAATCCCACCTGACGACAAAGATCTGGGCCAGGAAGGACGGGCGGTCGGCGGCACAGAGACACAGCTCTCCTATTTTCCACGGACAGAGTCAAACGGAGCACCGAGTTGAGTGTACAGGCATCGCAATTTCTTACAGCGAACTTGAGTTACTGCGGTAGAACCTCAGGAAGGAGCTTGAGGTGTTTAAATAGGATGACCGGCCCCAGAATAGTAGGATTTGAGGAGATGGTGCGTAACACTGGTTAGCAAAACAGGCTGTGGAGTCGTCACTATCCGGGCTCGTCCCGAGACCTGGATGTTTCTGCCCGTGTGACATCAGTCTGGACACTTGGTCTCCCGGAGGCCCCATGTCCTGTGGCCCCTGGTGTGACGCAATCTCTCCCTCACGGCTGCTATTTATAGTGCTCAGCCCTGCCGTCCACTTTCACTCACGGGAAAAAACACATAAGTCCAAGATTGGGGGGCTGCCCAAAGTCATAAGGCTGAATTAACTCATAATGTTTTAACTGTAATTTTAAATGTACTAAGTACCCCGATGCACGTACGAAACATCTGTGCGTTGGGAATAGGCTAAAAAAGGTAATCACCGATTAATTTTCCAAGCAGGGGTTCTCAGAATGCACCTGCAGCCTGGGTCTCACCTCGCACCTGACACTGGGCACCCACTTCCTCTTTCACCCCACTTTCTCGAGTTGGGTGGACAGAGATGTCCCTGGTTCTAAGCTTTTAGTGGGCCCTCCGTGAGCACACGAGGGTAGGCGGTGGGACAATACGGGCCCAGGACACAGGGTGTCAGGGCGAAAGGCCAGGGGAGGCTGCAGAGTGAGGAGCCGATGTGGTTACTGTGCTGAGTTACGGAGACGGTGGTGGTGATTCTCCCATCGACCCCGGCGTGCCTCGGGCTGGGATCCAGCTCCCACCTGGGAAGTACCAAGCAAGGTCAGCAGGGAGATACCTCGGCTGACGGCAGGGATATTGGGGAAGTGTCATAGACAGACAGTTGGCGGATTTGAAGGACAAGATTAGGCAGAGAGAGAAAAACAAACAACCCAGATGAGGACAATGACGGAGAAAATGAAGCCTCAGGTAACAGGAGGTGTTTTGCATTTGGGATCAGGAGAACACGGCCCTGACTTTGTCCTATTGATCTCACTGGGGCACTGGAGAGTGACCGGAATAGCAGTTTCATGCCAAAGGGCCCTGACCACAGAGGAACGAACCCAAGCCCTGGCCGGCGTGGCTCAGTGGGGCGGGCAACGTCCAGTAAGCTGGAAGGTCAGGGGTGTGATTCCGGCCAGGGCGCGTGCCCTGGTGGTGGGTTCGGTCCTGGGCTGGGGTGTGTGAGCGGCAACCAGTTGATGTCTCTCTCACATCCACGTCTCCCTCCCCCTCTCTCTCCCTCCCTTCCCTTCTCTCTCAAATCAGTGAGCATGGCCTCGGGTGAGGATTGAAAAGAGAGCAAGGAGAAATGAGGCCAAGATTGTGAACACGGTGCCCATAATGCTACAAACAACCGTCTCCGTCAGGGGGCCACCCGACCACGCCAGACCCCGCTGATGACCCTCGGGGAGAGTATCACGACCCTTCTGGTCACCCAGGCTCCTGCATCTCCTCAACCCACTTCCTCACTGTTCCACAGTGGGCCTGTTTGCAAGGCCAGGAGGCTGTCCCCGGACGTGCAGGGTCCTCCCTCCACTCCGCTGCTCTAACTGATGTTCCTTCAAATCAATTCTGGAGACACTTCCCAGCCGAGGGAATTGCAAGCTAGCTGGTTGACATTGGAGGTCAAATACCCCAGGGTACGGGTCTCAAATCACTTAATTCTTCACAGCAAATTAGAAACGGGACTCCAGCTGGTGCTAAGGAACCAGACAAACACACTGTCTCAGGGCGAGCCGCTGCCCGGGTCTCCGCGTCTTCATATTCCTAAAATAAAAAACGGGAGACCCGATTTCCGTCCCCCACCCCAACCTCATTCTTTCAGAGGAAACGCTTCCTTAACAAAAGCACAAATCTGGCCACCTGGTTTCAATACATAAATCTCGCCAAGGCATAAAAATAAAATATGATTTAAACAGCAACCTGTAATCTCCCGTTGACGACCAGCTGTGCTTCCTATTAGTATTAATGGAAGTCACACAGGCATGAGAAGGAGGGGAAAATGCCACCGCATGCTCTTCGTACACCTTCCCGTTTTTACGGCGAGCCTGATTACAAGGGTTTACTTGAGCGGCAATTAAACACTGATTGATTACTAAGTACAATTTGTATTCCAGGCAGCATGCAAATGGCAGTGAAATTCTCAGACCGGGAACGCGATAAATTCTTCTCACATCAGAGAGTCACATGTTTTTAAATAGCAAATGTCTTCTTATGTGGAAGAAAGAAGTTCACTTTAATTTTTTTCCCCATGACATATTTTTACCCAAAGACAATACGCCTTGATTCCTTTCGGAGAGAAAAAAATGGCATGTTTTCTGCAAATTGGACTTTCCACTTCCCCTCTGGACGCCAGCCCCCACTCCACGACTTGGGCTACAGTCACAATTAGAAACACTATTTTTTTCATCGGAGTTTGGCGTTGCAGAAATCATGTCCACTTTTAGGTTGCAAGTGAAGGGAGAGGTTGATTTATTAAACGTCTACCGAGCACCAGGCACTATTCTAGGTGCAGGTGATAGAGCCGAGACCTCAGTACTGATGGCGAGCGGGAGAAGCTGACAATAAACAAAGCGTTTGGATCCAGCTCTCATGCCCGCAGGTTCACAGCGAAGACAGATATTCGGGAGGGGCGGGCGGACATCTCCGTGCGTGCCCGCCGCTGCGCCTTCGGGACCGAGGGAGAGAGTTCTGAGCTCTGCCGGGCTGCTCCCTGTGAGTGAAACACCCCGGCCAGACGTTGCAGATTGGGCACCTGCTCGGTGTGACGTCGATAGTGATCCAAGGACAATGCAGGGAGGGAATGAACAGGTCTGCTGGGTACATGGCGAGGCCCAAGGGGCGGAAGCGCTGTGAGCTGGAGAAGAAGGGCTCTCCAGGTCACACCACGTGGTGCCCGCACTCCACGGAACGTGCATTCGGCTTCAGTTTGCATGAGAAGGCCGGGATAGGGTCTGAGCAGGGCCGGGTCCTGACGGAAATGTGTGTTTCACGCATCACCTGGCAGCTATGCATACCTGTGGTCAGGGGTGCATTATGGATGGGACTGACCTTGGAGTCTGCATTTTCCTGAAAACAGCTGACCCAGGTTGCATTTTGTGACAACAGAACGTGAAATGGAAAGTGCAATGAATAATCTTTTAATCAGATGTGTTTAAAAATAAAAGCTGTGCCCTGGCTGGAGAGCTCAGTTGGCTAGAGCATTGTCCTGCTACACCAAGGTGGTGGGTTCAATCCCCAGCCAGGGCACACATGAAAAGCAACTGATGAATCTCTTCCTCTCTCTCTCTCAAATCAAGAAATAAAATTTTTAAGACATGAAAAAATAAAAGTAAAAGCCAAAAGGTTACTGCCTAAGGTATGTATTGTCATGAACGGCAGGGAAAGCTCGCAGACAAGTAAGGAAAGAGTTACGACGTCTAGAGAAGAAAAGTCAGAAAAGGCCACTTGAGGTGTTGGCCAGCAGCTGGCCCTTCCTGGGCAGGGACACAGGGCTGTTCATGGTCTTTGCGCCGACTTCCAGGTGTAAGGACCTCGTGTCTTCCTCCGAAGTCCACACTCATGTTTGATCCTTTTCACGTAGAGGTATTTTTCTTACACTCTATTAAACTCTCCCATAATTTGTTAAACTGATTTCCTGATCAGATGTCAAAACAGAAAACAACTGCTCACTATTCGTACTTAAAGAAACCTCTTTAAATATAATAATTCATGCAAACTTAGTTGGCCTTGTCTTCTCTAGGTTGCACGGTCTCAAGTTATTAATCTTTTTCTATTTTTGTTACTTTGGCCAAATTTTAACATTCTCAGACCAATCTATTTAAAGTGTAAGTAGCTCCTTGTAGCAATGCATCATGTGAATTATTTAGAAATTTGTGTTACATGTTTAGAAATTTAGCATAGTTCAAAGAATGGGAGAGAAAAGGACAGAGCACATAATACACGGCATTTGTGTGAAATCTGTGACTGAGCTCACCCACACAGGCATGGATTTGGTATGCGTGTCAAGTACAAACACATGTGCTTACTGAAGTAGTGATTGATGTATAGAGTCATACATGCAATTTTTACAGTCTACACATAATGTTTCTATCTTATTGTAGCACAGAAAAGCAGTGATATACAAAGGAGGACCCCAAACCCAGAATTTATTCATTCAAAATTGTGTATTTATTCTTACACGTTTAACCTTTAGTCACCTTCAAAGTACCCTCCGTCTGATGCAATACACCCAGCGAGATGTTTTTTCCACTGCTCAAAACAGTTTTGAACTCATTGATTTTGATGCCTTTTAGTGCTTCTGCAGTTTTTTGCTTCACCTCTTCTAAACTGGCAAAATGTTTCCCTTTGAGGACTTTTTTATCCGGGAAAACAAACAGACAAACAAGTCACTCGGCAATTGGGTGAACAGGGAGGTGGAGCACAGGGGTCATGCCATTTTTGGTAAAAAACTGCCAAAAACTCAGCGTGGCGTGGGCAGGTGTGCTTGTAAGTCACCCCTCATGAAATGTGTTGGCAAATGTGTTGAAAGAATCTTCAAAAACAAAATAAAAATCACTGAAGTCAAATGCAGCCTCTCACAACACCACCAGCTGGTCCACTGATCCGGATGGGCTCCGAGAGCACTCACCGCGCAGGGGAAGAAGGCCTGTACCACAAGGGGCCCACCCTGCAGAGGAAAATTCTGGTATTTTCGGGTTCCCCCTCATAGGTAATTACCATTCCCCAAATCTTGGTGTTAGTGTGGGTCAAAGACAGAATAGAACAGTATAGAACAGGTGATAGGCAGTTCCTGTAGGGGAACATAGGCTACTACTACTCTGTTTCAAGGCAGGACGGTAAGAAGAAAGGAGGCCTGGGCAAGAATCAGCTGTCGGTCTTGTGGAGACATTCAGCTAACCTCGCTAAGCCTGTTTTTCTTACACTATATTAATTAATATGAAATTGAACATACTTCTTAGCAAGGTAGGAACTTCAAAAGTTAGTATCTTTCTCCACGAAGAAAACTAAAACTGCACTTTATAAATTTCAGTGCATTTAAAGCAAAGCCCACAGATTTCTAGCATTGTTTTAATAACACCTACAAAAAAAACTAGTTATGAGAAATCCCAATAAAATACAGAAGCATCAGTTTCTTGATCTTGGAATGCAGATTTCTGAACCGGTTACATTGGAAATCATGAGTGATGACTTAGGCACACAGTGGATGGTCGATAAAGGTGGGGTTTTATTAGGCCTAAGTGAAGTGAATGATTAAGCATGCACGGCTCAGCACAGGACACAGGGCAGCAATCGATGGCCGCGAGGCCGGCCCAGATGGGCGGTGCCTCCCTCCCCATACTCTAGTCATTCATTATCCAGCCACAGCCCGTGTGGTCCAGGACAACCTCTCTCTGGAACAATAGTGGCGTCCAGGCCCCAACCGCTCTGTGTCATCTCTCAGAAAGAAACACTCCGCGGCCTTGAAGCAGAGAGCATGATGCCGAAAGCATGCTCTTGCTTCCGCGTCTTTTAATCTGCAAACTGCAAAGAGTGGTGTGAAAAATGTTTCTTGACTGAAAGATGTATTATGCCCATTAGGGGGCCGAAGTCAACCCTGAGAGGGGTTAATGGTGTCATATCCTAGGGGCGGCGCTGAAGGGGACAAAGAAAAAGTCATAGAGGCCTTAAGAGAAATCCTCTGTGTGGGTGTGCAGTACAGATGGTTTGAATAGGTTATGGGACTCACTAAAAAGCAGTTCGGTTCACTTAGCTTTAAAATCCGTTTGGACATGTATCGAAGGGCGCATTGGGAAATGTGTTTCTGCTACCTGGGTGGGTCACGCTGGTCAGTGTCCCATCCCTCCGCCCTGCACACACCTCCTCAAAAAAAAAAAAGGAAAGGAAAAACTAAAAGAAGTTCTTTCAATTAAAGCTAAAACAAAATAGCTTAGTGCATGACTTCTGTGATGACAAAAACATATATACATATACACACGTGTTCACACCACACACAGTGGCACCCCATGTGATATGTAAATTAGCTCTTCTGAAAATGTGAAAATTCTTCGGGAATGGTGACTCTCCCTGAGACACAACCCACCACATAGTTGTTCCCTTGAACTTTATACATGGAATGCAAATGTTTTTTTTAAAAAAATACATAATTTGCTAACACTTCCAACCAATTCGGAAGAGACTGCTCAGAATACTTGACAAACCAAACTAATGAAACTCCATGTGTTTAAGACACGAAATCAGGAAATGGAAAATATTTTCAGGTTTATTGAAAATACTCTAGGTGCTTGACACGAATGATTATGCTTACCGAACATTGCCGAGCGAGTTGCTGAGGCACGTTTTTGTGTTTCGGCGTCAGCGTCTGGGTTTGAGTTTTCTGATTGGCACACACGACGAATTTTTAATTTCGACATCTGAAGACGCTCTCGGGCGAGTCCTACCGGGAAAACACACACACAGGCTGACTTCTCACCCACCTGCTCTTCCAATCAACACACAGCGCAGCCTACCTGCTTCGTTCCAGGCGCTGTGCGCGCCGGGGACTCAAAGATTAATGAGACGCAGCCCTCGCCTCGAACAATTCCCTCTGGTGGGTGAGACAGACACAGGAACGTGCAATATTCAATAGGAAGTGTTAATGCCGAAGTATACGAAATGATAAGGGACGGTAACGTACTAGCTGTTTTAGGCCATCATCCAAAATATGGGCTGCACGCACAGGGTGTGCCAGACTCTGGGGGTATGGGGGTGAGCAAAACAACCGCGTGCAACTCCCATGGCAGTGGAGGAAGGTGGGTGCCCAACGGACATGTACTAATTAAAACAGGGTATCGGTTTGCAGTAGGTGCTATGGAGAACCATAAAGCAGGGAGGGAGCGTCGTGAAGGTCATCAGTGGGAGCTGAGATTTGAATACGGCGCTCGGAGAAGACCTTACAGAAAAGGTGACCTTTTTCTAAATGCTTGAGGCTGATGAAAGGCTCGCGGTGGGCATATCGCTGCGGGCAGAGGGGACAGCAAGCAGAAAGCAGACGTGGATGGACCAGCGCGAACTAGAAGAGCGGGAAGCAGGGGGATGGGCTCGCACGTGCTCTCTAGGGCCCCCTAGGGGCTTCCTTGTGCTGAGCGATTGGGGAGCTGCGAGGGATGCCCCGCTCCAGACAGGCGTGCCAGTTGCCCCACGGACGACGTAAATCACACGCTCAAACCATCGTCGTGTCTGAGGACATACTCACTCTTCGGGTTATTTTGTCTCGTTAGACCGAGCTGAATAGTTTTTCCTATTTTGCCATTGTCTGGAACTTCAAAAAGTTGTACCCAGGGTCACCATTATTAATAATTCTATTTGCCCATTTCTATAACTCAAAAGGTTTTCATCAAGGAATATGATGATATTATTTTCATAGAATGAACTGCAAAATGTATAGAGAAGTCTGGTATAGTTTTTCATATAAAACACTTCATAGAAAAATTACAGAGTGCCTGACGGGGGCCGAGCACCGGGCAGGAAAACCAGGGGTGTTAACACAGGCGCACACTTGCAGATTTAGAAGAAGTCATTTGTGTCTGTGTGTTTCCACATAATGCAATGACGTTTCTAAGTGACTTTCGCTTTTTATTACAATTAAGTCATACGTATCTGTCACGTGTCCGTGTATTTGGACCCATAATCTCCTATGTTCTGTGACACACAGTTCCCTCTCATCCCCAGGGGACAGGGTCAAGACCCCCCAGTGGGCTCCTGAAACCACAGATAGCACCAAACTCGATAGATACTATGTTTTTCTTCCTGTACGTGCATACCTTTAATACAGTGTCATTTATAATTTAGGCACAGTAAGAAGTTAACAATAACAGTAACAACATAGAACAATTATTATAACAATGTACCGTAATGAAAGTCAGGTCAGCGGGCTGGGTCTCTCTCAAACTACCTCCCTGACTGTGCTCACCTGCCCACTCAAAGGAAGCGCTTTACAGCTTTCCAGCACACCGCGAACACGTGCATCACTGCGCCCGCGCTGTGGGGCCGCCACTCAGCAGGACCAGGGCCCCCCAAACACGGGCTCCGCGATGGCAGGACAGTGGGTCCGACCGGCCAGACGGCTGCTAAGGGACTCACAGGGGAGCAGAGTCTACAGTGCGGGGCGCAGACCGAGGGACAAGTCCTGTCCCCGCAGAAGGAGCGGGACTCGCGAGATTCCATCACGCTGCGCAGAACGGCGCAGGTCTGCAATTTAAAACGTCTGGACAGTTTGTTTCTGGAATATTCCATGTAATATTTTCAGACTATGGTTGACCACAGGTAATGAGACCTAAAATGGTCACTAAAGGGGAACTACTGTATATTCTGCTGCATATTTCAATATACATTTTCTCCTGTTAATATTCTACAACCTCATTTCTAAAGACTGTAAAATTAAATTGTAACAATTCAATACATGTATTGATCAGTCACCTACTGTATGACATCGGTGCTGTTGCTTTTTATTATTGCATAAGCAGCTTTGGAATGAACCATAATTTTAGGTAAGCTTTGCATATATGCATAATTGTTTTAAGATTAAACTATCAGAAATGAAGTTGTTGGGTCAAAGAAAATGCACGTTTATAAAGTTTGTGTATTGCTAATCCGCTCCACCTGTATAGTTGTACCAAGTTTTTCTTACTTGTAACAGAATCTTATGAATCTGTTAATTTTCCTTTTTCTTAATCACTCCTTAAACATTTTTTGCCAGTCTGATAGATGAAAATAATCTTGTAATTATTTAATTGGTAGTTTAATTATAAATCGGGCTGATACAATTTTGCTTCCTTATCAGTCGTTTGTATTTCTTTTTGTGTGAACTGCCCACTAACGCCCCTTGCTCACATATATGCTCAAAGCCCTTCCCCTGAGGCTTCCCACACCCCTGTCACGTTTAGAGACAGCCATAATGAATACTTCTTCATAAATATGTACGCACCTACTATTACTCAGCACTGTGTTAGGCAGGAGGATAAAAGGACGAGACCCACTCAAATCCACCCAGGATCTCACAGTCTACGGGGGGTGGCGATCGGGGAAACACACAACAGAGCAAAAATAGTGTCATTCATTATTCAGATGATTGAAAATGGATCATTGGTGTTTTATGTTGGCAAACAGAAAGATAGCCATTAACTGAGAGACAGAAATCCTTCTGGGGTGCAGGTTTTTTTCCAGATTCTGATTTAAAAAACACAGAACTCTGCTTCACAAGCATAAAAAAATGCTAAATAACCATGGCAATGGCGTATGGTAGGAAAGTCATTTTTTGGGGATCCTTGTGACAGGGACAATGGCCACCCAGGCTAGCATCTGGAGGAGAGGACTGAGCCCGAACCCGTAACGGGCTTGGTGTGTTGATGTGCACACAGGGGAGTGCTCGAGTGTGCAATTACACACACACTGCAGTGGCAGTAACACTGCAAACCTCACACTGCGTCATGTCACTGTTCTGCCTTAAAGAGTGCCCATGGCTCCCCATGGCTTCCAGGTGAAGTTCAGTTTCCTCAGCAGAGACTAAAGCACCGCACGGATCGCTCATCCCCGCAGGCTCCCTCTGGTCACTCCCGCAGCTGCCTGAGCTCCAGCGGTCACAGCCTTCTCCCCCCACCCCGCGCCTCTGGCCCCGGAGCCTGTGCGCAGGTTGCTTGCCTGGAATGCTTTTGATTTTCTCTTCCTCCCTCCTCCCCTCCTCCTCCTCTTTTCCTTCTTGTTGAGTTCATTGAGGATGCCATTGTTTAATAAGATAATACAGGTTTGAGGTGTACAACTATAGGGTTATATTGGGTGGGCCTAAATTTTTTCCGTAGAATAAAAGGCACATTTTTCATTTTTGCCAATAACTTTATTGATCTGGATATTTTGAGTATGTTGGCCATCTCCCACGTGGTAGAGCGTTGATTGTTCTCAATTAATGTCTTGATTTGACTGCTACCAATTTCAGCTGGCCTACCAGACCGTGGAGCATCGTCCAGCGACAAATCTCCAGCACAGAACTTCACAAACCACCTTTGACATGTTCGATCAGTCACAGCACCTTCTCCACACACTGCACAAGTGTGTGTGTGTGTGTTTTTGCATTTCAGTTGTGTTTTTACCTTTCTTAAAATAATAAAGCATAAGATGCTGAAAATGTTGTGTCTTCTTCCATCTTCAATATAAAAATGGCTATACAAAAATTCTTTAATTTTGATGTTTTTTTTTAAATGCACGCTGAGATGACAGCTGTCCCAGTACAATCTAACAAAACTGTTTCAAATGAAGTTAGACACAGCTAAGCCTCACCAGAGCCATCTTACAGGAAAAACCAAACGAACTGTTTGGCCGACCGAATACATCTCCTGTGTGTTGTGTGCTCGCCACCCCAAGTCCAGTCTCCTTCCATGTCCACACTCCCCCCTTCACCCTCTGCTCCCTCCCCCACTTCCCTTCCGTCCAGTAATCGTTGTGCTGCTGTCTGTGTATAGCAGGGTTGGTTGTTGTTGTTGTTTTTTTCTTAATCCCTTAATAAATAAAAAGTCATTCACCTTGTTAAGACTCTCTCTTTCCCATTCCCCCTTCTCGTCTCCTGTTGCCCTTCAGATCTCAGCAGCAGGCCACTCCTTCAGGGGTCCTGCCCTGAGGGCCCAGGCCCCTTGCTATAAGGGGTCCCCATTCTTCCTTGATCTTGTCGTTCACAGTAAATACGCCGCTTCTGTGTGATTGCTGCATGAATGTTCATCTTCCCAACTCAGATAAATCCACACACCTCCTCCTCACACTGCACGTCACCCCAAGTCATTTATGTTAATCACACATCAACGGTGTTTTTCCAGATATGAGCACTGGAGGACATATCTCTAAATTTTTAATATTTAACTAGTCATACACGACATTTTGCAACTTACAAAATACTATCACATCCCCCTTGCCATTTAACTACCAAAATAACCCCACTCAGTGAAACCACTGACTCAAAACCGGGCTGTGACCATGTATGTATCTGAGATAGTGGCTAACGGTTGGTGATACAAGGGTGACATTGTTATGAGACACAGAGGTAGCGCTGATGCCTGTCACAGTGCCTGAAACCACAGCATTCTACAAATATGGCTGACTAAATTTCTCACGGGGACTCGTAGTTTCTGTCTTATCTGTGTTTTTTCTGGCATTACATACTATATATGCATATATGTGACCCCCACATATGTGGGGGGCATGCTTATGCAAGACACACGTCTATGTAATTGAATCAATTATACTACGCTTGCCCATACACTAGAACTAACATATACATAATGACCTTTTTGAGTAGAAGTACTAGAAATAGTCTAGTACTGATTTTTGGTAATTATGTTGGGAACCAACTGATTTTTGGTAATTATGACCTTTCTCTACTTGGAGAGGAGTCAATGTGTCCTTAGGAAATCAGATAAAAAAAATAAGTAACACGATCAATAAAAGTTTCTGACATTTTGGAGTAAAATCACCTTCCAAACTGTGTCTCAAAAATATTGCTTAATGTTAGACTACAGGAGGGCAATAAAAACATACGGAAATCTGAATTTTTATTGTTTCTAAATTTGGGGATTGAATAACTTTTCAGGAATGAAGGATGCCTTATAAGCCTTCCTTCTAACTATGGTAATAATAATAAGCTGATAATAATAGTTAATAATAATTTGTGTAACATAAATTATTGGCCGAGATGCAGTTGGGTAATTTGTACCCTATGAAATGAGCTGTCTCTCCAAAGCCTACAAAACATTAAAGTGGAATATCACCTGATATTTGACTGTGCCTCCAGATGGAGGGACAGCTTGAAGAATGCCACCATAATTTACAACTTTCAGAAGTGTGGTGCGAATGCATTTGCAGCAAGCTCTAAACAGCTTGGATCCTTTACAGGTACAACTGTGTTTCCTGTGGAATTTCAATGGCTTTAAAACATTATTAGATTCAATCACTGATCACACAGTGTAGGTGTGGCATGTGAGCAACGTGATTAGATGCCTTAATTAAATGTCTCACTGCAGGATACATCTGTTTGGTGAAGTTGGGGGGATGGTAAAACAGCCTTGGGATTGTGTATTTGATTATCGAGTGTCGCTGAAGAAGCTGGTACCTTGGTAAAGGCAGCATCTTTGGGGTTTACCCCCTCTGAGCTTAGAAGGAAACAATCACAGAAGCCAGGTATGCAGACGTAATGTCTGACTCTTGCATGACCTGGACACTCGTACCCATAAAACAAGTAGAACAGCGGAAGTGTGGACGGCTAACTGAGAAGATTCGTAGCAGAGTGTAACCTGAAAGAGCCCTTCAGTGGCTATCTCTGGAGGTTAGGAAATTAACATTGAAGCTCTCTGGTTGAATCGGAGGACACACATATAATAGAATTATATATCATATTATATATGTATACGCATATAGGTTACATCCTTTTACACACACACGCACGCATATACACATATATATGATCTCCAAGAGGACATAGATGACTTTGGAGGCAATGCACGGTTAACTAGAAAGTCACTGGTAGATTTCTGTGGTTTACTTGATGTGCTTGGTAAAAAGAGTTACATAAGTTTCTAAAGCGAACAGCCTGGCGCACACCGCGACTTCAAGATCTACCGGGTTCATTCACCCACCAAGCACTCTTGGTCTGTCATGTTTCGATCCTTGACTAGGAGCAGAACAGCCAACAGACCTCCCAGCGAGACGTGGGCCCTGTCTCTTCCTGGAGCTCACCCTCGAAATGGAAGACGAATATCTAACAGGTCTCCCTCAAATGAATATGCAAATCAAACCGGGCAGGGCTGTGAAGTCGAAATAGGGTGTCATGAAAAAGAGTAACTAAGACAAGTAGGTCTTGGCGGTGGTGGGATGGGTCAGGGAAGGCTTCTCCGAGGACAGAAGGATGAGCGCATGGGAAGAGTCCCACACGCGGAGGGCAAGCCCAGTGAGAGGGACGGTTGGAGGATGGGAAGACAGATTACTTTGTGGTTGGAACGTAACCAGTCGTGGCAGCAGTGGCCTTGGGGAGAGCGGAGGAGAGGGCGAGACCGGTTATTCAGAGGTCAAGATGCCCAGCTCCAAGTGTGGGAGAGAAAAGAGAGGTACGGAGTATAGGTGTCCTCAAAGACGAGGTGAATGTTTTCCGGACTGAGACCACCCCTAAATGAAACCGCTCCCCTATCCCAAGCAAGTTCTAGAACCCAACCTAAAGCCCAACTCTTCAAAAGAGCTTAACATTATAGAATAATTCTTTTTTCCCCCCCACGAGCCACGAGAATGGACTGTTTTGCAAAAAAAATACAACCTTGATTTCGTGGCACCTTACTACGGCACTTACCACCACCTGGCCCCGGGCCACGACACTTGCTGGTGGTCTGCCTGGCTCCGTGCCTGCCTCACCCACGGATCGTCTCCCGGGGTGGTTATCTCCCAGAACACCCGCCCTAGCCTTCTCCCGGAGCTGCAGTGCCCTGCCGGTCTCTGCTGGACGGGTAAAGGAACCTCTGCGACCTCCTCCCTGAAGAGTTCCTGCAATGCAATGTTTGTGCACCTCGCAGGGTTCGTGCGGAAGGAAAGAAAAGGAGCAGCTGGTCACTTACAGCGCCCACCGTTTTTTAATCCCGTGGGTCTCGGCACATCTGGTCCCGCCTACCTAGCTCAGCCTCTAACTGTGTCCACAGCGAAGGCCATTTCCGAGCAAGCGCTCCCTCCCGCCCTTCCTTCCGCCCGCGGAAGAAAAACAAACGGCCAGGCGGGGTCTGGGGACCAGGGGGCAGGGGGCCAGGGGGAAGGGAAAGAGCGGACGGGCGAGCGAGCCAGCCAGGATCCACACGCCCAGCCCGCACCCGCGTCTCCGGGCGGAGCGCGAAGCCCCGCCTCTGGGGCGGATCCCAGGAGCGCGGAGTGAATGCATTTGTTCGTCCCGCCCAGGGGCGTGCCCCCTGTGCTCGCCCGGCTCGGGGGCGTGTCCCCCGCCCCCGCCCCGCCCCCGCCCGTGGGCGTCAAGGTCGCCCCGCCCCCGCACCGCTGGTCTTGGGTTTCCTCATTCCATTCGCGTTTCCGCAAGCTGTCACGTCGGAGTCCCGGGTCTCACGGAGGGTCTGTCTTTAGGGGACCGGACCTCAGACACTGCCATGGCCCCAGTGCTCAGCAAGGACGCGCCGGACATCGAGGTACAGCTGCACGCCGGCCCCCTGGGGGTCGGGAGGGCGTTCCCCCCCGTGGGGGCCCGTGAGGCGAACGCCCGCCGCTGCGCTCCGGAGGAGCGGGCGACGCGCGAGCCTGCCCCCGCGGGGGTCTGCGTGGTGGCCGAGGAGTCCCGCGAGTGCAGGGGGTGACCTTGGGGTGAGACCAGGCGGTTTACTGGTGGGGGTGGGGCGGGTCAGGAAAGCTGCCCTGTCCTGAGTGGCGTGACTGAAGGGGCGCTGAGTTGCAGACCGGTGGACTCTGCAGGACAGAGGCGCCGGCTCCCCCACCCCCTTCGCTCCCACCTGCGTTCGGGACACCTGTCCGCTGGCCCCACCTGCAGTGTGTGAATCCGGAGTAATTGCCGGTGCGGTGCACGAATAAAGGACAGCTGTGCGCTCAGCGGTTGCCGCGGTTCCCGCTAGCCAGAGTATTGCCTACGGAACAATTGAGAACGTGAAAAACGCGAGGAACTGTGGTTTTCTCCCCTTTCAACGGCTTTCATTTCCTCTTGCTCTCCGTTCCTGTAAAAATGCCATCTTTCTTTCTGTGCTTATAGAGTCCTACCTGCAATGACCATTTCTTCTGTGAGTTATTCCTTGGACCTGTATGTATGCGGCGAGGATTTAATTATAAATAGGGACTTTAGACAGACTAAGCCACGTCCGCCTCTCTGAGCTAAGATGCACGGCTGCTGAGTTTTCTGCTGGGTTTTGTTGGGGGCTTTTCTTCACGTAAGTGTCCTCCTCTGATAAGAGGTGTCTGTGCATGCCCGTGTGTGTGTGTTTTAGAAATGCCATTTTCCTCTCCTCCGTGCATTCAGTGGCTTAAGTAAAAGTTTAAAACCACCTGTTTGCAGAATAGCTGCTTTTGCCACATTTTGCCTCTGCTGTTGATTGAACGAACTCTGTTCCGTTTGAGGGGGGGTGGGCAGCGGTGTTTTCTCCAGACTCCATATATCAGTTGGAAAAATCCATTGTAGTAGCAAGAGCCCAAGTATATTTTGTGGGCCTCTCCAGCGAATGCACTTGAAGCTTCTCTTGTGGATACTTTACTTCTTCATGGGCATCGATAGGGTATCTTTAACCCAGCATTAATCTGTGCGTGCAAAGGGTAAAGAGACTTGATTTGCATTATAGTCCTTTCAGTCCTTTGTTACTTTGACCTAAGCAACCCCCCTTGTCCCTACTAAGCCAATAGTGGCAAAGTCCTGGCTGCAGGGAGGCACCACTGGTTTCAGAAGTCAGAGTGTCACAGGGCAGGTGGCCTTTGGTTTTTGAATGGCAGAATGGTGTGTTATCCACTGAACTGATTTCCTTTTCCGTCTCTCTTGCATTGGCCTTTGAAATCAGTTCTTAACCACATTACACCAAGGAAAAAGATGCCAGGAAAACGTAAGTGGCAGGCTTAATGTCATACGTGTGTTGTTTCTACCCAGACCATGTTAGAAACACTCACCTCCATGTGACCTTGTAACCTCCAAGTGTATACCACCAGTCTGCCTGATATGACTAATAGCCTAAAATAGTGCTGTCCAAGGTTTTCCGGCATTTTTGCAGTTCAGATATGCCACACACTTTAATCAGTAACACCTTTGATCATACACAGTACCTTACTTTTCCCTCAAAGGAGTGCCCACGATTCATGAGCTAGAATACCACAAAAGACCGTGAAATGAATCATTGGAATATAATGCAGCGATAAAAACGACCTGACGCCTAGAAGAACATGTTAGGCCTGGATGTCTCGGTCGGTCCTGTCGAGTCACACCAGTTCGCTTTCGTTTGAAGAACTGGAGTGAACCATGAAAACTCAGTTTTCCCTCCGAGTCGAACACCGGCACTGGACTTGCTTTTCTTGAGCAAGATTATCCAACCCGTTGTTTAGAGGTCGATCTGACTGCGACCATTGCCTTAGACTCACATACATGGAGAAGCAAGCAATCCATTAAAAAAAAGTATTGGGCCTCATCTGGTGTGGCTCAGTGGACTGAGTGCGGGCCTGAGAACAGAAGGGTCACTGGTTCGATTCCCAGTCAGGGCACATGCCTGGGTTGCGGGCCAGGTCCCCAGTAGGGGGCCCGTGAGAGGCAACCACACATTGATGTTTCCTTTTCTTTCTCCTTCCCTTCCCCTCTCTCTAAAAATAAATAAATAAAATCTTAAAAAAAAGAATTATTTTAAAAAGTATCCGTATTAAACAGAGAACATCGTCGCTTGGTGATCAGGAAAGAACAGGAGGTTTTGGTGGCAGCCCACTATGACAGTGACTTAATCTCCCCCAAAGCCACCCACAGAACGTCAGGTCTCAGTGAAGTCGCCAGGACATCTCTTTGTTTCTGGGGAAAAAGGTTATCACGGTCTAAAAAGTTGCTTTGTGTGCTTACTCCACAATTGCTAGCCTCAATCCAATATCACATCAGGCTTGAAGGGTTGGCAGCATGAAAAACAGTCAGAAGGTCGCCAGACCCACAAGGGATGTTCTTGGCGCGGTGAGGGCGCATTAGTATGTCCCAGAGATGAGGTAACAAAACCCACCTCATGTGTGCGAAAGTTGGTGTCACCGTCGTCAGAGGAGGAATTGCGGGATAAGTCCTGTTTTTTATTTTCCCCGGACTTACCTGTGTGTGGTTCAGAGTCTGGGGTCACCGCCTGGGGCTGAGGTCCCGGTAGGCAAGTTCCCCAGCTTCTCCAACTCATATCTGCACAATCTATCAAGTGAGGAAAATAAAAGTAATTAGCAGATGTTGAGAAAGTCGCTGTGTCGTCAGGAAAAAGGACAAACATGTTAAAAAGTAAAAAGATAGAGAAGTGTCAGGAAAATCAGTGCGAATGAAATAGTGTTCTAAAGCTCGCCAGCAGACGCTACATACAGGGCCCGGCAGAAGTAACGCCTGCTGGAGTGTGGTTGGGAGGGTAAGAACATGGGTGTGTAGTAATTTACAGTTTTAATTAGAACACTTCACCTCAAATGCCATATGGTGTGCTTGAGCGTGATATTGTTATGTTACAGAATTATAAAAAAGGGGCATTATTTGTGCTGGACCCTGTATATTATACTTCTAAAAGTCACTTGACTTTTGTGGGCTATGCGGATACAGATGGATTTTGTCAGGGATGGCTTTTGAATGCAAATACCTGGGAAGATTTCAAAGAAGGTTGCAAAGAATACCACTCGGAGGCATCGATCACTTTCCGACGTCAGCTGTACCTTCGCGGTGTGGGTTCAGTGGGAACTGCTAGCTGGTATAGTATCAGCACGTCGGCAAGCACGTCAGAACGGTTTTGGGAGAGTTTACTCTCGTTCAGTGTCTCGGCCCTCTCCCGCCGACGGGGATAATTGAGGATAGACTCTAGAAGTGTAGCCGAAGAAAAGAGGATGCTTTTCCCTCTTCGAGTACTGGTAACTTTTGGTAAACATTTATGAACAGGTTACATTGCTACCTCCCCCACTACCACTTCCACAAGCCAGGCTCCTTCCTTCACTTATCAGTTAATGAGTAGGTAATGAATAGGGGTTACAAAGTCATTTCAAATTTACCCCAAATAAGAAGGGATTTCAGTCCATTGTCCACAAAATCACAAGGAATTTTGAGCCAGATAGAAACAGTTCTGAATGATTTATCCCATGGCTTATATTCATTGCAGAAGATCATTGAGAATTTTCTGTGTTTATTAATTAAGGGGAAAGATACAATGATAGATTTGGAAAATGGGACTACAGTGGAGACACCTTGGAGAAGGTCAATTTTCAGGAGCATTTTGACAAAAGACAAGACACGAGCTGCAATATTGGTGGAGATGGCCAACGATGATTTCCGAACACCATTAGCCGTGCCCGCTCCTGCTCCCGGGGAGTGGAGGAGGCTCGTGGATTCGAAGGAGAGGGCGAGGGGTCAGGTGTGCGGCGCCGGGCATTGTTTACACTTACTGAAGCCGAGTGTTTTTCACTCGAGTACAAGCAGCCGCCCGCCCCTTCCTGTTTTCTTCTTCGCCGTCTTTTTTTTTACGATTAAGCAATCAGTCAAAAAAAAAAAGGGTTTTTTTGGCTAGACACCACAGATCTGTGGAAATGCTATCCTGACTTGCAAAGGATTTTACTTTATTTTTAAACTTTAAATCTGAATTGTGAGTTTCAGCTGTCCTCCCACCTTTAAGCTGCCCTGGGAGCCGCACTTAGTTTTGCCTGCAAGTACCTCACTCTAAGGAATTGAGCTGGGCAGTAGAAATATGTCTGATATGTGATTTGGAGAGTTTCTTCATTCCAGTAATATCCTATAGTCTTAAGGGATATATATAAAAATTTATAAATATATACATTTGTGCATAATTTTATGTAAGTTTATAAATATATAAATTATGTATAAATTAAAAATAAATTCTTATGTATACATTTGCATAAATTTATAAATATATATAATATATAAATTCTACCTCCTACACATGAATCCTGATGACTTGTTTTAGTAGTTTAACTAAAACTGTGAGATTAATGACTAATGATGAATCTTACCACTGGGGAGAGTTTTGGTTTGGATCTGCTTAATCTTAATCATAGCAGGTAGTGTTGACTGATAGCTTAATCGTAAAAATGTGCTAGAATTCAATAGCCGCCTTTCTTACATCATGGAAGGAAATCCAGCATTTACAGTAAGGAATTCATCAAAATGCCAAGGAGCTCTAGAGTCAAAATGCAGAGATAATTGCGTGATCTCTAGGCAATCATATCTTTTTTAAAAACTATCTGAATCCAGCATCTTTACCAAGAACAACACAAGAAGTGAAAACTAGACGCTTCCATGAAGTTAAGCCTGTCTGGTCCCTGGGGGAGAGTTCTAATAATTAGCACAATCTTAAATTAAGAATGAGAAACACTAAAAGTGAAGACTGTGAGACTGGAAAAAATTCAGCAATACAACAATAATGAAATGAGGAAACATGTGAGACAGTAGACGAGGACTGGGCCTCCGCGTGCTCGCGGGGGGATTGGAAAGCAGGACCTGCTGACTCCTAATGTTGCCTCAGCTGTGGCCCCAGGGTGGCCGGTATGGGCCCAGAGCTTCACTCCTTAAAATTACAAGGAAAACTACGTCATCAGTACCCTGCCTTAATTCAAAAATATTCAACAAGGCATTCGAAGATTATAAATTTGTCTGTAATCGGGGATTTTGTTTACCTTCTGTTCTTCATTTGCACTTAATCCCCTCTGTCAAAGGAGGAGGAGTTTGGGTCAATATCGTGAGTATTCACAGATATCAGGGAGTCAGTTACACTACCGAGATAACTCTTGACAGGATTATGTTGGTAATTATTGCAGCTTCCATTCCCTATAATTAAAATAAACACCTGCATTTGACTCAGTGTAGAACTTTCCTTTGAGACTGAACAGATATGTGTCGATGTTACGAAATCAGTACTTTTGTATCAAGTTATTTATTTTGTATTTCACAGCATCAAGCTTCCTTCCTTGGTTTTAAAAAAACCATTGCATTAACACAGGCCTGGGTTCAAATCCTGACTCTGTCACGTCCTTGCGTGACCGTGGCCCAGGCAGGTCTTTACTGGACTGTCTTAAGTCTCTTCCTCTGTCAGTTGCATTTGATCTTGACCACTTCACGCCATAGCTGTCAGGGTTATCTGCAGTCATGTACGTGTGATGCCTCAGTCGGCATCTGTCACATAAAATGTAGGCTTTTCAAACGTCGTAATAATTTTCAATATTATTGCATATACCGTGCGTGTTATGTAAACACCATTTGGCTAGAATTTTGTTCAATTCTAAGAATTTTACTAGTGGAATCAAAGTCTGTTTAAAGAAGTGAGGGAGGGGAGAGTTAATGAAGTTAAAAGAATTAAGAGGTGGCTTATTATATATTCAGGAATGTTGTGGCTGTATGTCACAGGCAATTTCCTGAATTCTAGTTGCCAGTATTACCAAGGACAGGGGACAGTTTCTGAAATTCAGGTCAAGTCAAAGAGATCCACTTGTTTTGCTTTTTATTTCTATTTTCAAAATGATTTTCATACCCTCCATATCGCCCACCCTCTAGTGTTTAGTTGCCGGAGATTCGAAGGCCGTAGTTGATGCAGGCTGGTCCCCACAGGCTGGTCCCCGCAGGCTGGTCCCCGCAGGCTGGTCCACGCCTAGCACACTGGGAGTAGGATCGCTCCAATCACCTCTGCCGTTTTATTGTAATGGATAGATTCTCTGGTGGCTTGTTGAGTGGTTTTGAGACTAGCTCAGGACCAGCACATTGGTGAAAATCCTTTCTTGGCTCTCAGTGATGTTCAGAAGGGATCTGGAGTTACCCTTTTCTGAAAAGAAATGTCTACACCATTGTTTTTTTAAAAAAGACTCATCAATTTTTTTTTGTACAAACTGGTCTAAACATAACTTTCTCTGAGCAAGCCTATTGGCTTCAAAGAAAGCCTTTTTCAAGACTTCCAAGCATCCCTGTCTACACCGCATTTGTTCATAAATGCCTTTTTTTACGTCTGAGACGGAAGGGAGTTAGAGATCACCTATTTCCCACAGAGAAGAGGTAAAGCGCGCCCTTCCTGACTATGATTTAGCTAACGGACTTCTGTCCTAGATGATGACAGTGTCATTTCCTGGAGAAGTGCTGCTCGGCTGTGTGACAGCAGCCACACTGTCTTCCACCTCTACCTCGATCACAGTAATTAAGGAGACAGTCTGGGTCCTCACCTCCCAGGTGCTTGGAAATTGATATTATGAGTGCTTACGAATGTCCCCTGGAGGCGCTTCTGACTGGGCCACTTTGAAGAAAAATCTCTTCATCAATAATGAAGCCCCGAGGGCCACTTCTCAGGGGACCCACACAAAATTACATGTCGTCGCCAGGCCCGATTTATACAGATGGCGCTGCCCCTCGCCCGGGTTGTACCCCCTCTCCTGCCCTGCCCCTGCGCTTCCCTCCCCACACTTCACCCCCCGCCCCCGCCCCAGGTGGGAGCTTGTTCGCCAGGCCCAGGGCTGTCTCGGCTAAGTGGGGCTTTGTCACATCTTCGCGAAGTCCTTTGAACAGTTTTAAAAACCGACTCCGGTAGCATGCTAAAACTTTAAAATGTTCATCTAATGTAAAGCCTGCCCGAAGTCTTCAGCAAAACAAAAGAATCGAATGCGTGTTTACTGCATCTTAATTAACAATAGACATCGTGGGGCAGGGGACAGACGAGCCTGGGGATTTTTGCTCTCCAGCCCTGTGGGAATCCTTCCGTGTCTGCGAAGAGTTGGCTGATTCCTCAGCGAGTTTGCTATTGATCAGTCTTTTAAGGGTGGTTTGTAATAAGGTAGGGCAATGGTGAAATTGTTCGGAAATGAGACCTGCCGAGTGAGCACATTGCGGAGATGCACAAGTGGCGGTGTCCTGCCTGCCCTGCCGTGCATGCTGCGAAGCATTAAGTGTGCATTTACACCAGCTGTAAGGGTGTGACGGACTTAACCTCTTGTCTTCACGCTCGCCTGCTTCCTTTTCTTCCTCAAGTCAAATGAAGGAGCAAAATGTGTGTCTCTTCTGCGCACACGGGAAAGGTCTGTTTCTTCTCTGTACGGCTGGAGTTCTGGAAGGGTGTTTGGTACAGAATAAATTCGTAGTTTGTGTCTCTGGGATAATACTCTTTCTAGGTAGGAATTCAGACCAGAGATAAAAAAAAAAAAAAAAAAATAAGCGCGGCTGTGCACCAAAGCATCGCAGGTTCGATTCCCAGTCAGGGCACACGCCTGGGTTGCAGGCCAGGTCCCCAGTGGGGACCACATGAGAGGCAACCACACATTGATGTTTCTTTCTCTCTCTCCTTCTCCCTCCCTTCTCCTCTCTAAAAATAAATAAATACATAAATAAATATATATATTAAAAAAAGGGATCGGAGAAATTAAAAAAAAAAAACGGACTTGCTAAGTCCATTTCTTCAGTGTGTTCGTTGATTGATAACTGTCCCTGGAAACTGGAAGGCAAATGGCGGGCTGTCCAGCCCCACGGGGAATCCAGTTACCTTTCTTTGACCCCTGGCTCCGCAGTGGCCCCAAAGCTTTGGGGAATCTGTCAGATACTCCTCAGGGGCAACTAGAAGGGAGCGCCGGGGAGAACCATTTCAGACCCTCCATGATGCAGAGAAGAAAGCCACGCAGAGCCCTCCACGGGTCTCTAGGGAGGAAGCGTAACACCCTTCACAGCAAAATACTCTTTGGGGGGTTAATTTCCACTAAACTGTTTCTGTTCCTTTGATTTGATGTATAAATTATTTTTCAGGGTCATTACAGAAAATTTAAATGATGCCAAAAAAGGTGAGAAGAAGACCCCAAACATACAGTCTTACCACCCAAAACAGCCACCCTGAAGTGACATAGTCCTTTTCTGTCTTATTCAGGAGGTTTTCCCCCTAAATGGCTTCGATTGTATACAATTTCATATTTGTATTCTTATCCTATCAGAAGTATCTGCTCACATTCCTACTAAGTTTTAAAAGTTTTAAAAAGCAGCATAAAATTCCCTAGAAATGGAGATGCTAAATTTTATTTAAGCTTTGCCTTTATTATCAGACACTTACCTTGTTTTTAACAGTAATTATTAAGAATTATGCTTCAATTTTTTTCTTAAAGCAAAAATTTTAAATGTATGGTAATTTCAGAGAGTATCTTGGGCTTTGGTCAAAGTAAACCAGAATAAAATGATGCAGCATGACTGGCAGGGCCTTCTTTCTATGTGGCAGTCAGAGAAGGCTTCCTGGTGGAGGTGACATTTGACGTCAAACCTGAAAGACCAGAAGAAATCTGCCATAGCTTTTGAGGAGAAAGCAGATCTGAGAGGCGGGATTGAACTGAGGCTGAGCAGCAAAAACGAGTAACAGGTGTGGGGAAGATACAAGTATTATATTGGACGGCACTGAGTTTGAAATTTCTACTCCATTCCAAAGTAAAGCTATCAAACGGGCAGCTGGAAAGAAGCTTCCGGAGGATGAGGAGTTGTTGACAGAAAGCTGGTGTGTAAAGTGTGGGGCTAAGACCAGGTCGACAGGGAGGAGCTGGACAAGGGGCCAAGGAGTTAGGCTCTGAGAAGAGAAGAGAGTGGCCGAGGAGTCTCCGGATCAGAGGAACCCAGGGAGGAGGGGGACGTGTTGGCCTCAGTTCCCTTTCTGGGAGTTGAGAGGGTTAGATGAGGGCACGGAGGTTCTGGTTTGCTGACACGGGGGACTGCTGAGCTTGGCAATGGCCAGCTTGGACAAGGAAGCCCAGCGGGAGTGGGTTGAGAGGGGACAGGAGGATATTGGGAGGTGGGGCAACACTGGAAAACTCGGGTGAAAAAATTTCCCATGAAGAGGAGCAGCTGGAAGGGGAGGAGGGCGTGGGGAGGAGGTCCAGTGGAAGGAGGCACCTGTGCGGGGGACAGAGCAGGGACAGTGTGGGAGGATTCCCTGGGTGAGCGGATCAGCTGATGGTGCAGCTGTCGGGGAGGGCGGGAGGAGGATGAGGGGGTTTCCATCCATGGTTTTTATGTTCTCAACAAGAGTATGAGGCAAGGTCACTTGAGGGTAAGAGAAAAACAGGATGTAGGTTTGAAGAAAAGAAAAAAAAGGATGACTAGACTTTCTGGAAAGTGGGAGAACGAAAGAAAAGAGAAAGTATAGTACGGCTGTCGGGCTGTGTTGGTTTTCTATTTGAGATTTGTCAAGAATTGAACGTGGGAGCAGGGAACATGACTGTGGGTTGTCCACCACCCTTAGCTGCTTGCTTTCAGAATCCTTAAATAAATGGGTGTCACTGGGTCCAGGTTCGCCTGGGCAGTGCAAGGAAAAGAAAAAATAGAGGCAGGGAACTCAAGGGGTTGTGAAGAAATCCCCGTGGTAGACCGTGGACTCTACTCGGAGGGGGTCAGGTGGAAGGGAAAGGTGGGGAGCAAGAACCCTGGGGTGTGCTCAGTGGATCGGGGGTCTCACCAAGGCCGAAGGGTTTGGGGAAGGGGGAGCGTGTAAGAGGTGAGGCTGAGAGTGTGTGTCTCAAGCGAAACTTCCGCAGGTGATGCAGCAATTAAAACCAAGGTCAAAGGAGAGGGGGGCGGGTTGTGAGGAATGGAAACATTGTTGGGCTGGGATGGTTACGTAAGAGGCGGGTGCTGGATGATGGAGGGACCACTGAAGTCACTCAGACTGCTGCCAAGAAGCGAGGGTCGCGGAGGACAGAGGACTCGGCCTGAGGGTCTCGCTGAGTTTGGGCAGAGCGTGATGTGTTGCCCTGGGGGCGGGTGGGTGTTACAAGGAGCAGGACACCCAGGACACGCCGTGGAGGCACCTAAGACGGCCACGCGACAGAGGCAGAGGCAGAGGTTGGAGGGACGGGCCTGCCAGCCCAGGAATGGCGGGGATTGCGGGCAAACCCCAGAACCTGCAGGGGCGAGGGACGGCGGGCCCCCTCCAGGTCTCTGAGGAGGTGTGGCCTGGCTGATACGGTACCCCCAGACTTCTAGCCCCCAGAACTGGGAGACAACAGGCTCCTGGCTGTAAGCCAACCGGCTCGTGGTAATTTTTTATGGCGGCACTAGGAAGTGAGTGCAAATTGTGGTCCGATGGCAAAGACCTGGGGTGTTGGTGGAAGAAGAAGAAAGGAAAGGGGGAACATACAGGGTGGGCAAAAGTAAGGGTATAGTTGGGAGTACGCAAAACTCCGACTTTATTCCGGCCTTGCTGTTCGTGAATTACTGTGTTATTTATGTAACTCTACCCCTACTTTTGCTAAGCCCTGAATTTGGGAACGGAGACCACGGGGCAGGGATATCTCACGTTTGGGAGAGGGAAGGTCTTGATTACGTGCAGATTCACAGTTTCAGGACGTCATTGGGGTTAACGACTGTCACATGTTTCAGAGGCGTGACTGCACCATCACGGTCCCAGCTCTTTTTAGTGGTGCTGTTTGGGACAGTGAGTTCAGAACAAGTCGCCTCGACGGTTCGACTCGGTTCGCCTCGAAGCTGGTTTCCTCACAGACATGCGCAGTCCGTGCGAGAGGGGACAAGATGTTTCTTAAAGAGCCAAGGAGAAAACCTTTAAAGTCCACCCATACACTTAAGCACATAGTTTTGCAAAACTGAGGTTACCAACAAAACATAACTTTAATCAATTTTATATGCAGTTGCTAAGTATGCACTCTATTCCAGGCACTGCGTGGTGTGCTGGGCGGGGACTGGCTAGACGGAGACCGTGTCTGCTAAATGAGCGTATGTCATCAGAATGGACGTTGAGGCAAATTCACAAGTAACTACAAGACAAAGGGAAACGTGCTTGGTGGTGATGGTTCGGAATTCAAGTACGCAGGTTATCAGCTGACCTTCAGGCAGCTTGATGGTTAGCTTTACACTGTTTTGGTTTTACTTAATGAATGATAATAAAGGAATTTGTGTAAGTTGTGCCACAATCTCCTCCCACCTCCACTCCAATCTCCGATAATTCAGGAGCCGTGAAACGGGTTAGGTGTTTCCGTCCAGGGGCAGGCGGAGGAAGGCTGACCTGGCTGAAATGGGTCAAGTGCAAGGCATATGTAAGTCCTGGGCCGGCAGGGTTTCCGCAAGGGGCGTGCATGTGGGTCTGTCTGCTCACAGCACGTTTCCCCCACTGCCTTCCTTGCAGACAGGGCTCCAGCCTTACCGAGATGTGTCGGTGTCAGAGATGAGGCGGCCAAGGGCACAGAAAGGTCGAGCGGTGTGATTAAAGGCAGTGGAGAACTGGAGGCCAAAACCTACCGAGATGAGCCCTGTTTTACGTGGCTGTTTATTCAGGCAGTAAAATACATGACATGAAAATGAGAACTCTAAGAAGGATAAGAGTGGGGAGTCCTTCAGATGTGACCTCATTTTCCCCCCTGGCATGCAGTCCCCAATTTCTCTGCAAGACGCGTCGTATTCAGATCCTCCCAGAGTCTGTCACGTGTGTACGTGGAGCAAGGTCTGAAGTCCCGATGGTTGCCGCGCTCAGAGCTGATGACGGGCCATCGATCACTTCTCAAATTGGTGTCAGATGACCAGCCCTGCCCTTGGCCGGGCCGCTGTGACCTCTGACAGGCCAGGCTGTGTACTTGCTCGAGAAAGTAGGAAAAAGCAACGGGCAGGGTGGACTGCCAGACTGGAATTGGTTTGGGGATTCGACATACTCGTTTTTCCTTCCCTTTCCTTTCTCTACATTTAGACACGTGCTATAAAATTTGATTCACTGGGCTCCTTGACTGAAGGACATTTTTCTTTTGCATTCAACCTACGTTAAGTGCTGCGATGGGCTATTATAACAAGAACGATGGCACGGACAAGATAACCAGTTCGTGTTGGAGGATTTAAAAAATGTCGTTACACGGGTATGATCTACGATTAACTTCTATTAGCCTAACCCTTGCCCCGTCGCCTCTTTCGATCTGTACCATTTTGGCTTCATTACGCCAGGCTGCCAAATACTTGGAGGCACGTACTCTGTAATTATAATTCGTACTATAATGTCCAACGATACCAGTTTATGCAGTTCTCAGCTAATCTTGAAATGAAATGGAGCAGGACTCCGTGCACAGATTTAGTTTTGCAACTTAAAAATATATATATCCCCCCATGAAATCCTATGGCCTCAGTGGGTGTAACATCTGGGTTTGGTGCCTGATATCTGAGTCAGCTGTTCTGGGGAATGGACTTACACCCGTGAGTCTTGCCAGTTCCCATGCGTTTCTGCAAGCTCAGCAGTGCCTGTTCCTGCCCCCGGAAGCTGTTTGGGCTGCTGTGGAGCTAGGAGTTCCTCTTGGCTTCGGGAAGGCGCGGTCAATGTGAAAAGCTAGGATCGCCTTGCTGCCCCTCCCCAGGACTCCTGTGGGGGGATCTCTGAGTTACCCCATGGTTTTAATAACGGCATCTTCTCGTACGGTTTAATCTTCAGTAGCGTAGTGGACGCTCAGAATAACAGTGAGTGGAGGAGGGCTTTCTGGGAAGAGCCACAGGGAGCACTCCTGTTCTCACCCGGGAGTCAGGGAGAGAGCATGGGGGGCGTGATTCACGGTGGTGGCCGAGCACCCTTGGGTGCACGCGTCCTCCGCAGCCAATCTGGAGCCCTGAACACGAGGGGCTGGGGAGATGTGAGCTGCGGACTCCCCATCGCCCCTCCCAGCTCACACCGCTGTGATCCTGATCTTTATTTGTCTCACATTTTCATCTTTGGCCATTTGCCTTGCAGTTTTTGGAAAGTGGAGTTTTTTATTTTTTTGAAGGCTAAATAGTTGGATCTCTGGGTTCCTCTAGTGTAGTTTAAATTAGTTTAAATAATCAAATAATGGGCTAGAAAATAAAAAAACAAGGCATTTTAAGATGATGCCAACACACGTTTTAAGGACTCATTTAAGAAAGGTATCATTAATCATCAGCTTATCGCTCTGTTTGTGACTGAAGTAATTGAATAACCATAGGACAGTTCCACAATCGCGCCCATGTTGATGCGACTTTGCAAGGCTAATAAGTTTCACCTGTTTCAAGATGCTGGTTACAGCCGAAGCTCTGCTTTGGAACTGACACATGGATTGTGAGAGACACCGTTTACATGTGCATGTAAAATTTATCAAATGCTTCACCCAGTGAAATATATTGCATAACTCAAAATATGTGTGTATTTATTATTTATTAACTATTATAAACTAATCAGTTATTAACTTTATAGGTTATAACTTTTATAATTATTAACTTTTATAAGTTATATTAACTTATAATATTAACCATAAGTTAATATAACTTATAAAGTTATGTTATATTAACTTATGGTTAATATTAAACTTAACTATGTTAATATTAAAAGTTAAAATTAACTTATAAAAGTTAATAAATGTGAGGGATATTTATTAACTTTTATGAGGGTTACATTTCATCTTAATGAACTTTTTTTTTTGCAATAAAATGATTACGTTCAATGCAACATTTTAAGGCAGAAGAAATCTGAGATACATTTCTTTGTGACACTGTTAAACACATTGTTTCTCATCCTTTAGGTTTTCATTTCAGCTCACAGTAGATACCACAGCAGTTGTATTAATCATGTGTAGTCTTTGCTTCCTTAGGCCTCTTTTTATTATTGACTTTTTTTTTTGAGAGCGACATCAAATTGTTGTTCTAATTGTTTATGCATCATTGATTGCTTCTCGTATGTGCCCTGACCGGGCATTGAACCCACAACCTTGGCGTATGGGGACAACACTCTAACTGCCTGAGCTACCCAGCCAGAGCCTGCTTCCTTTCATGGTGACAGTGTGTAAATGGCACGCGTGTTGCTCACGGTCAGTCCTGCTGTGTAATTACGCAGCAACCTTATGGGTCCCCATCGCTGTCTTCCATTAAGTCAGAGTCTCCTCTGTGTCAGCACAATAACCTTAATTATAACTAATACCTGTCATCCTTGAGAACAAGGTTCCTACCTTTGAATAGGTTCAAGTGCCAGAAAGGCTTAGAGAAAGTCTGTCGTCCTGCAGGATGACAGGAAGTACCCTTTATCAAACCCCTGGAAGTTATTACAGTTGCTTATCTTGAAATGGAGAATAATAACTGATTGTCTCCCTGTGGCGTGCCCTATTTAAGCAAAGTCTTAAAAGGCGAATGGCCCTGTGTAGTGCGTTCCTTTTACCAAATAGTCTATGAATAAAATAATAAAGAAATCTCCCGAGAAGCCAAATGCTACTACTTTGGTGAAATTATTCCTCATTACATAGCAAAGCAACTGCATAAAATTTATTTTCAGTTCGAACCTAAAATGTGACAGCTGAAGTCTGAAAAGCTTTGTATCGAGAGCGTCGGTGATAATTTACTCATCTCGAAACGAAGAATATTTCGATGGCAGTAAACCAAGTGGTTAAAGAGTTATTTTAAATGCAGGGATCATGTAGTCTTTCTGGGGGAAATGAAAGAAACCTAGCTTTATCCCGTGCGTCTGAAGCGCTGAACTTCTGACCTGAAGAGCATCTCTCTGCTCTTGTTAGTCATCCAGTTCCTGATTTCGCTCCGTTTCCACTTTTAAATACCGGCTTCCAATCAGAAGGAGGGCCCGAGACCATGTGAAATAGTAGATAACTCAAAATATTTGAAAATAGCCTGGGAGCTTCTTGGCAGCAATATTTTTGTAAGAATTTGTTGATGTGGCGGAGGCGGGAGACTTGGTCCTGACCTTGATGGCCTTCCACGTGGGTTGTCCTTTTACCTCACGAGGTGTACCTGTCCATGCGTGTCCCTCGTGGCTCTAGCACTAAGGTGCAGTGCAATTCACTGCACGCTGCCTTTACATCATACAAGGTGTGGAAGGCACGGAGATGAGCCCTAGCCAGTCATCATCCCCAATGAGCTCAGTCTAGTGGGACAGACAGGCGTGGAAGCGGAAGATTTTAGATGGGGCGGATCTCCATCGAAATACAGGATCTAATCGTGTGTGAGAAAAAAATTTATGAATCGAAAGTGTTAAGCGTGTAATTCTTGTTATAATGGAAGTAGTGTTACTTGACATTTCTGAGTTGTGAAGTATTTTTGGTACCGGAGCATCTGTGATTCCTTCACAATTAAGGGAAAAATTGTAGCTTTTCAGATAAGATGTCTGGATTTCATTCAAATCCAACAATTGAAAGGCGCTTGAAGCATGCTGTATTTCACTGTCATTTTTTTTTAGCCTATATGTCACTCGTAAGCTGACATCAATGTTCAAGTGACATGCCAAGAATGGAACATTTTTTCCTAAGCTAGTTCGATACCCTAACTTTTATTTTCTGTAGTTACCCTTCCCCCTGTGATCACAAATGGTTGACATGAGAGGTGCATTTATTTTTCTGTGTCTTTGTCACCAACTCCTGCTAGGTTGGTCTGTCTTTCTTTCTGTGTTTTTTTTTTTTTTTAGCACTGGAAGAAATTTACCCTGATCTGCCTTCTGTTCCCATTTTACAGATCAGGAAGCTAAACAGAGGGAAGCCAAGTGCCATAAATACACCCACGTAGCAGGAGGCAGAGCCAGGACCACGTCTTCTGAGTCTCGTAGCTCTTTCTTTTCTTTTTTCATAGTTTCATTTTTGTTGTATCTCTTTCCATGACCATTTATCCCCTTATACCCTCCTCCACCTCCGCCCACCCCTTCCTCCCCGCAAAATCACCACACTGTTGTTCATGCCTGAGAGTCCTCTTTCTTTCTTGCTCGATAGAGCTTCCTTAACAGTAATTCTAAGTTTTGCTTCTTTCTGTTCATTTAAACCAACAACAGAAAACAGTGTGTGTCGGGGAGTCTGTTAGACACTGTGGCTGATAGAGAGACGATAAGACTTTTCTTTAAACGTCTGACTTCAGGTCTGGTCTACATTGTTATCAGCTCCAAGGCAGAACTGATTTCAGTGTTTACACCGACTCGACAGTGATCCTGGAGTTACATACGTGGGGATAAACACGCAGCTCACGTTGCTGCTGCCCTGAAGCAAGGACGGAGCAGTGACAGACAGTGCCCAGTCTGAAGGCAAAGAGTGGGTTCGAGTCTTTGCCTCGTGCTGGGCAAGGGACTCAGCCTCCGTGCGATTACGTTCCCTCATCTGTCAACTGGCAGCAGGACCTCGAATGGCATCATGGGAGTGTGGTGATGAAAACCACTCAGAGAGGTCCTAGCACACCCGTAGCCCCCCGTTCAGCAGCGGCTACTAACAAACAGTTGTTCAGTGCGAGACCTTTGGAAAAACTGGTCTAAGTATTGACACTATAAAATTTTGAGAAAGAGCTGCATGGTCTTCTTGCTTGAAATCTCTAAGAGGCCGAGAGGAAATCCTGAAATTAATGGGATATGGATAGAGCTGGCGCCTCCTGAGAGCTCGGAAGTGAGTCACCTCACGGGCCTGGTGGGAGGGGTTTGCCACGGTGGGGCTGGCAGGGTGGGGTGACCCCGGGGGTCATGGAAGGTTTCCGGGGAACAGTTCACAGCGGAACGGCGGGCAGATTTTTATTCGCATCCTCGTGCCGTAGTGTAAAAAATTCATATCAGTTCAAATGGAGAAACCTATTAGCAGCCGATCAATGGAGATTAAAATGAATCATTTTTTTCTCCAGTGCTGGCACAACAACATTCCCATTGATCATGTTCTGAAATGAGTAATTTTTGGTTTAGGATTTTTGACATCTTGATGGATTTCAAGAAAAACACTAACTTAGGCTGATGGGATTTCCCATTTGTCTTGTAGGGACAGAAGCCAAATGCTCTCGTTTTGACATTTGTACGCACTCTGGCTCTGGCCGTGTCTGTGCCCTTGTCCATGGGTCTCTCGGCCTCCCACACCTAGTTGGCCACCAGAACCATCTTGGGCACAAACCACATTATGGGGCATATTATTTAAAAAACAATAATGAAAGTGGCTCAAACAGGACAGTAATGTATGTCTTCCTCACGTAAGGAAGTCCAGAGCCTGCAGCCCCTCGTCTGGGCAGTGGGGTCCTGTGTCTGCGCTCTGCTACGCTCACGGCCCCCTCCAGTTCTCGTGAGAGGTCGGAGCCCACGAGGGGGAAGGCGGGGGGGAAGAGGGCACCGCTCCCTTTAATGAGCCACCCCAAGCGCCCACACTTCTAACACAGCTGACCGGCTGGAACTTGATCGATTATAAACGTGAGCGGAGAAATAACTTTATTGAGAACTCTTCTATGCTTCCTGTCAAGGTGCGTTACAAAGTCTAGGTGTGGGGAGGGAGCACCCTTTGAGCACGGCCCTCCCATCTCCGCTCGCAGGTCCGCTCGGGTGCGGTAGCCGGCGTGGGCTCGCCGCTGCCCGCCCCGTGTCCTCCGGGCAGCTCTCTGGCCGGTGGCGGCGTCACTGGGAGCATTCACGGACCTCAGAAGTTATCATCTCTTACAACGAAAAGGGGATTAGACCCAACGAAGGGAAAAGGCACAGGGCTCCGAGTCCAGGGGACACCTGGCCCGAGCTTCCCGGGGGCCTCTCTCCGTGGAGTGAGTCGGGACTCTGTGTGACACTGTGTGACGGGTGGCCACGTGGGTGGCTGGACCAAGCCTCCGTGTCCGGGGCTTTTCTTAAGCATCAGTCACGTGGGCGTGCGGTGGCACTGACTCAGCTGCTCAGGCCCAGACCTTCCACGGGGTGGTGAGGAAAGCAGTCCGAGGACCCACGCGTGGGAGATGGTGGTGTGGCAAGAGGGTCTGTTTGTGCGGAAATCTGCCCCTGGATTTCCAAATTTCCACCTCCCTCCGTCCTGCCGTGGAAGAAGTCCAACCATGTCCTCAGCAAGGTGAGGACTGAAGCCAGCGTCCAGAGTTTCTGTTTCATTTTAAAGAGCTTAGTCCCTGGAGTCCACAGACTGCATCAGGTCCCATGTGGTCACGTGCTCCTGGGCGAGAAGGTGCAGGAACAAATGGGGCAAGTGTGTGGGGGGAGAGAGGGAGAGAGAGAGGGAGAGAGAGATTCTTTGTTCTTCTGGGATTACCTGAGCTTGGCTTCAGCACAGACCAGGTGCTTTTTCTAAAGAACCAATCAACTTCCCAAGCTTTTGTGGGCTTTTGGTAGCGCCACACCCCTAGTTAGACAGACGGATTGGCCTGTTGGGTCAAGCACCCCCGAACCTTCCGACAACCTGGTACCGAGGCGGGCAGGGAGGACTGTTAATCCCCGTGGCGGAGAAATGCTGCAGTCCCCGGGGTGTGAAGACCCGTGACTCACCGCCGAAGCAGACAGCCTCACACTCCCCGGTTTATTAAGCTCAGTTTCGAAGTCGCTTTGCTGTCTTTCCTTTATTACTAATTGGTTAACTACCAACGGTAACGCCACCAGCCAGCCTGGAAAATTTCGTGATTTGCAGAACATGGGATACTCAGAAGTTCCTTGTCTCGGGGAAACAATTGGGCCTGGCCAGGGGTGTGAAACTCATTTTCACCAGGGGCCGCATCAGCCTCCCGGTTGCCTTCAGAGGGCCGAGTGTCATTTTGGGACTGTGTACATGTAACTCAAGGCGCTTGGCGCTGCTGCTGGGTAGAAACAAGGTGGAGGGCTGGATTCAGCCCGTGGGCCTTGTGTTTGCCATCCGTGCGTGCAAATGCTGCTTAAGGACACCTCGCAAGTCTGACAAGCCAAGACCTGAGAGAGCCAAGGTATTTCCCCATAACTCAGATGTGTCTTAGGACAAAAGGAATATTTATAGGAAGGCATAAGCATCCTGCACCCAGCAAGGTAAATACCTGGCCGCTAATTAACGTCACCAGGCATTTGGGAAACGAAGGGGGGAAATGCAGCCTGCCTCAGCATTGCTCCACTTCAGTAAGTAGCCCTTTAAACGCGGTTTTTAATGGGCGTGTGTGGACATGTTACTCCACCGTAGGCAAACCATCATTTAAGTTTTCTCTTCCTGCCATGTATGTTCCAGATCTTTTATTGCTATAAATAACAAACCATACTCTCTCTTAAAGGAGATTTCTTAAAGGAGCTCCTTGTTATTTTAAAGGTTTCAGCAGAACTATTAAAGACAAGCACATCCGTCCAGCCTAGCCCTGCCTAGACTCACCTTCCGGGCTGTCTGTGCCGCACTCCCTGCAGGGATCTAACCGACATTGTTTTCACTGGTCCTGTCGCCGCCTCCCGTGGCCCACCCTCCCTTTAGTGTGTGTCGTTCCTGGTTGGAGATTTCTGTGTTGTGCGATAAAATCCCAAACTCTGACCCTAGAACCTGTAAGAGTGGAAAACAACAAGTAGTCCGTTTTTTTTGTATCAGAACTTGTTGCAGGCTGCACGGTTCAGTTCAGAGTGCTTCTGTGAGTGAGAGAGCCCGGCCCCAGTGCTGGAGTAGTCAGTGCTCCCGTGGCTTAACATATTTGTGACTGGTGACAAGTGCTCTTGGTCCTCTGCCACGGCCTGAGCATTAGGAAGCAAACTGCATTCTGTTTATTTTGACAGCATCAAGAGTCCTTGTATGTTCCAGTGGAAGTCTTGCTGCTTCGTTTTGAGACTGTTTTACAAAGGAACTTTTCTTATTAGCAATTTTTGGGATTCTTTTTCCCAAGGGAGGATTATGCTTGGTTTTGGGGACAGGAGGGTACATAAGTTGCATCTTTGCTTTGGTTTTCCTGACCAGTGTGTCGAATGAATCTCAGTGGCGAAAGGCACTCTAGAAGTTCATGGGTACAATCTGGAGGGAGGGACATTTCTTCTGAATTAGGGGGAACTGGTCTCAGAACTTAAAGGAAAGTTAGCAGTTTAACGCACGTCGAGCGGCTGCGTCCGACACGCGGGTGGTGACGTGAGCGGAGGGAAGAAGGTAGGACTGCGCGTGGACTCGATACGCGAGGCGCAGGCGAGGCGCACGTGGGTGCCCGGTGTGCGGCGTGTACCCCACAGCCGCACGGAGTGGCTGGGCCTTGGGCGGCCAGGACGCAGCTCTGGGCCGCACACCGACGCCTGTTGAGAGGGGACAGATGCCGTGGATGTGACATTTTAAGATGCGAGAACTATATTTGTTCAACAGAAATGAATCAGCTTTCCCAGGCAATATGATTACCATTCTCAGGGGCTCGTTCATTTCCAGTTGATGAGATTTTTGATGTCTTATAAATTCATCACTTACGGTCTGGCCTGTCTTTCTCGGGGACGAAATGGAACCTGAATTCATCTAAACATGTTGGGACCAGAATTCCTTGAACTGTATACAGTTGCATGCATATCAAATGGCCTCTGCATGGCTGTATGTATGTTAAGATCTGTGTTTGAATTTCATTGTCCCTTTTCAAACACATATTAATCTGTGAGGAAGATACTGTATTTTCAAGCCGGTTGCCTTTAAATGGCAGGTTTAGGGCAAAGATGAGTTCAGGGACCAATGATTTGGTGTCATGTGGGATACGACTCTCTTTCCCGCTCTGTCTCATTAATAGTTAGCTTTTCACCTGTTGCCTTCATCCTATTTTATATTCCTGTACTCCAAAAGGACGATTCCCATGTGCGTCTTCAGAGTTGGCAGTGTGGGAGCAGGGGCGGGGTCCGAAGCCTGTTTCCGTCACGTGCTCCCAGGTGATAAGCAGGAGGCCCCACTGCGGCCCCGATGCCAGAGTGTCCTGTGCCATCCCATTTAGCCCTCAAAACGACGGACCCGGTGAGGTCGGTACCGCTACCGTTTTAATAGGAGAAGAAGTAGAGAGATTGAGAGGTTACATAACCAGAAAAACTGGTCGAGCTGAGAGCTAAGCCCAAATTTAACCTCTACCACTGTGCAGAGGACTTAGTGAATGCTTAATTAAAAGAAAGTTGTGAGAGTTAGGGCTGTCGGAGACTCCCCCTCCATCAATTATGTATTAACTGCGATGAGGGTCTTGGTGCCTAAGGGGAAACTTGGCCGTTGTGGCGAGCCTGGAAAGGGTTTACAGAATGGAAGATGAATTGCTTGGAAAGGAAGTTCAACTTAAGGGCATAGAAGCCGGAGTCAGGCAAAAGAAATTGAATTGTGGAGAATGTGGAAGTGCATTTGAATAAAAATTAGGGAAACGTGGAAGGCTCTGACTAGGACTGATGAGTGTGGGTTTCCAAGGCTTCAGACTTCGAGGTTGTTTATGACTCAGGCGTGGGCTTGGGGTGCAGCACCCTTTCCTTGTCTGCTGCCAGCCCGGCAGGAGACGGCATGCCCGGCAATGAGCTTATCCAGGAGCCAAAGGGGCGTGGAGAACTCCTAAGATCCTTCCTTCAGTTCACCCGTCTCTGGGGCTGAAGGCGGGCTTGGCAAAGGGCGGGGCAACCGGGTGGGACTGGGGATCCCGCACGGGAGACCGCTGGGGAAGCACTGAGAAGGTCCCTTCTCCATCCGTCAAAATTTGTTACATCGTGTTCTGAATGAAGCAGCAAATATCGATCAAATCTTTAAACAATGGGTATTTCTGTTTTCCTGTAAGCTGAGAATATTTATTGGGGAAAAAAATGCCCGCATGATACAATGTTTTATCCAAATCAAGGCACTTATGCCCAATTATCAAAGAGTGAGAAAAGCATGGTTTTTATTATTATTATTTTTTTTTACTTGATGCTGTGGAAAGTAGGAGATGACTTATAAAGGAGTTAGCATTAGCCATCAAAGACAAAATTAGGGACAATTTAAATAAGACAAAATGTAATTCCTGGAGTTCAGCTTATAAATCTAAAATGTCAGTATATGAGTTATCATTTTAATGGCTCAGCATTATAGTAAGTAATGACCAGTGTTGAAGAGAAAACATTTATCATTTTACATGTACAGGGGAAGGAAGTTTAATGGTGCATTACATTTGGGTCATCACTATTGTGACAGAAAACGAAGCCCGTGCTTTCCGAAAGAGGACACTTTGGCCAGAAGTGACCTCCTGCAGGGGGAATTCAAGCTCTCAAACACTGCAGTTCCAGCATTTCAGGCTAAGACTTACGGGCTTTCATTTGTGCCCTGAGGGCTTGTGCCGGGCTCCTCCCGGCCTGCTGGGACGGAATGCGCCCCGCAGAAGCAGAAGTGGGGCTTGCCTGTTGCAACAGTGCAGCCACTTCCCAGAATGCTGCTGATAGCACAATGACAGTGCGTTACCTTGGTTTGATCTCTTGTGTAAATAAATGTCTCTGAGTCACAGTCCATCATTCCTTCTCCCTCCCTCCCTCCGTTCCCTCCTTCCCTGAGGAAGCGGACAGGTCCGTCCTGTTCCTGATTTGGAGGGAAACCCTTTTAGTTTTCCCCACTGGGCTGGATGTTGGCTTGGGTGTGGCGGGTGCAGCCTTCATTATCCTGAGGGAGGCTCCCTCCAGTCCCACTGCGTTGAGAGCTTTTATCATGAACAGGGGCTGGATGTGGTCAAAAAACTTTCTGTGTTAATTTACAATAGCTAAGTGCTGGAAACAACCTAGGTGCCCATCAGTAAATGAATGGATCAAAAAACTATGGTACATTTACACAATGGAATTCTATGCAGCTGAAAGAAAGAAGGAACTCATACCCTTTGCAACAGCATGGATGGA
>CM052551.1:1746281-1761958 GCA_028533065.1 Trachops cirrhosus | reverse complement strand
ATCACAGTCACTGATTTCCAGATAGTGTGCCGACCTTGCATATGTTAACCACAATCAAATTGGCGCACGTGAAGTTTTCTCTTAATTCTGTTTTCCTGCCTTTGGAAACACCGGCACATTTTTTTTTTTTTACCATGTTACTGAAAATAACCGGGAAAGCCAAATTCTCTGCACGGGAGAGAATCTCCCTGTGTAAGTGATACACCTTTTATCTGAAAGGGTTGACGGGCCTCTTGCAGTGAGTGCTCAGTTTATCCGGAGAGGGGAACGCCCGACCCTGTTAGGGCCAGGCTTTGGCTTTTCTTGGGAAGAATGTGACTTAGAACTCTTCTGCATCATTCCGCCTGCTGCTGGGTTATTGATGCCATTGACTTTTAGTTTTAAAAAGCCTTGCTTTGGAAAATTGTTTTTAAACACTCCCGTCCTGTGTTTTTTATTTTATATTACTTTTCATTTGGGATATATTTAAGTCAGATCCTTGGTAACCAGTCTCCACAATTCAATTTCTTTTTACCCAAGATCCATCGAATTCAAGTCGCTGCCTTCTCGCAAAAGGTTAACCCAATATTTCATGTTGTACTCTCTACGTAGGCTACGTAGAGGAAAAGTCACTGTGATAAGCAGCCAAGAAATTGTATTCAGAATGTTTATTCTCAAAAGTTACATTACTCTGCCGAAGTAGATCAACATAATCATTTATCACAATATGGATCGCGGGAGGAAAGACCGAAATAGATGCTGCTGTCTTTCTGGCGCGCTACCCGGGTTTTTTCTTTCTCTTTTTGTTGCCTTGAAATGTTGGCCACAATCACCACCTTTCAGAATGTCATCTTTTTCTTTACCAGTTTGAGTTAATATGAGATTAGTAGTGGTTCAAGGTTAAGTAACTAGACAGAAAGAAATGGCATTTTTTTAATAATAAGAAAATGTTTTCATTTTTTTGTATAAAGTGGGATTGATTATATTTTTAATGTTGGCTGTTATCAATTAATAGGTTGCTTTGGCATTTTGTCATAAGCAGCGAACCATTTAAAACTCATAGCTCTACAGTATGTCTGTCATCTACAGATGTGAGCTGGAGAATTATCATGTCCACCGTAACAGGACTTACTAAACATAATTGTCACTTATATGGGATGACAAAGCAAGTCCCAGGGGTTTATTACAGTGCGTACAGTATGCAGTGAAACCCACTGAAAGGAGATTTCTGTGCTTACTGTTTTTGGTGACGCCTTTGTTGACAAATAGTTTACATCCCACACAGTTCACCCATATGAAGTGTAGAATTCGAAAGCCGTCCTCCCCGGGGCCGCCGCAGCCTCCCCTGGACGCCGGCCGAGGGGGGCCTGTGTTTCTGGCGGCACGCACCTGGGGTGGAATTGCCCCCACGCTGAGCTGGGAGCTGGGGGGGCGGGGGCAGGAGGTACTTCAAGCTGACCAGGTTCCAATCAGTTTTTCTTGAATACGTGTTTCTTTGTCTGCCGTCTGACATGGGGGCACTTCTGGAGACTTGCAAAGATCCTTATTTTTACACATTTGTATCAGCTGTGTGTATCTTGCTGGGGAATGGATCTAGAGGTCCCTGCAGCCACATTCTGGAAGTGACGCCGGCGGTTACGTGTAAAGACGTGCTTGGGTCGGGCTGTGGGTCTTTATTGTCACTCGGATGCCACGTGGTGGGATTTACACTTGTGGTTGACGTTTTTTCTTTTAGTGCATACCTCACGCCGTCATAGTAAAATACAGACACTGCCTATGCGTGTGTTGGAAGATAAGCCCAGCACTCAGAACTGGGGTCTGACTCAGTCCCTCCGCGTGTTAACTCGGAGATACCCCGCCAGTGCCTTAACCCGCCTGAATGTATTTCCTCACCCAAAACTGCGACAGTGTGGGCTGATGTAAGTTACATTGGTGCACGTGAGAGCAGGTTGTACATTCTGAAAACTTACAGCGAAGAGTATCGTTCTCAGTAGTTTAAATCAAATCTGGAATATAGTGCCTGTTTCCTCACTGCGTTCTCACCTAAGACCACCAAGTGCAAGGTTTGTATCAAAGGGTCCTTCATCGTAGTTCGTGTGATTTTTCAATCCTTTGTGTTACCATTAATAAATATTCTTACAAAATCGGTTGGGATATCAGTTAACACCCGATTACTTGTGGTAAGTTTATGGTGGAATCACAGTAGTAAAAGCTGAAAACACCACATGTAGTGTAGGTCTTCGGGTGTGCGAGGTGGATGTTAAAATGAATGTTGATTATTTTTAATGCCCGCATATTTGCGTGTGTTTTACATGTTGTTTATCCTGTCTTCAGAGCCTGCTGGCTTTACAGCCCCGCACACAGACTCATGCAGCCCTGCGCTCCACCTCGGCCAAGAAGATGGACAAGAAGCATTGGAAGAGAAACCCGGACAAGAACTGCTTTGTAAGTACCGCCAACGCACGATTTCACACCGAAAAATTATTTCATTCTACACACACACAACTAGATTTTACATGTGCTTCGTAATACAGTTATATAGCTGTGAAATGTAGCTGTTATTTCTTTTAAATATTTTGCATTAGAATAACCTCAAAGTGTGCTTCATTTTACTGCTTAAAAAAATCTATTGAAACAGTTAAACATCATAGAAATTCAGCTTGGTGCCCGAAGTTCTTTTCTTAAAGATCTATAAAGCTTGTCCTCGAACGGCTTCGTGTGAGGACAGAAGACGCTCCATGTTGCCGACACAACTCGGCGGGGAGGGTGAGCGGGTGCGTAGGCACTGTGGCACAGTGCGGTCGGGGGGCCGTGCGCGTGAGTGTCCGTGAACGTGTCAGAGTTGCCCCGGGAGGGGCCGCAGCAGAGGTCCCGAGACGGCTCAGTGCCAGAGCTGCGTGTCACCGGGCCTGAGAGGCAACCCCTAGGGCAGGGCTGCGAGGCGGTAAACTGGGGTGCAGTGCAACCTTGGAGGAAACCTTTAAAACACGATCTTCAGGGGCGTCAGTCTCTAAATTTGCAAATCAATTTTCTATTAACCTGATTTCCCAAAATTAACTTCCCTGATGGCAAAATACGAGAGGCCTCGGTTTTACTTCCCTCACCTCCCCACCTAACGGGACGGTCCTTTCGGCCAGGCCCTCAGATGTCCGCAGAGTCGCTGCCTGTCACCGCCCTCATCATACCGAGCTTGCCAGGTCCCCGCCTCGTCCCTCACCTGGATCATTGCAATGGCCTCGCAGCGGTCTCCACGCTTCTGCCTTTTCCTGGGAGAGCCTTCCCTTTTTTCAGACAGAGGAAGTTCTGTGTGGGGACTGGTCGTAGTCTCTTGTTGGTAACGTGTGTCAGGAGTCCTTTCCAAATCCCCGCACTCAGAACCTGTCGGTGACTTCCCCATCGGCACACTGGTCAGCGCAGCGTGGCCACCTCCAGCCGCCCTCTTGGAGACTGTCGCCGCCCCTCCCGTGTGGTCTCTGGGCTGTCCTGCTCCTCTCCGCCCACAGCCTTCCTCAGTGACCTGCTCTGCGTCCCACTCACTGAGTTGCATATGGTCTCTCTTTTCCCACTAGACTAGAGAGTCCAGGAGGGCAGGGGTGGTTGTACTTTGTCCCATTGGCTGTGTCCCCAGCTTCTAGAACAGTTGGTGCCCACTGAGGGTCTGTGGGGGAATGCATGAATGAAGGTCAGCCTTCTGGGACACATTCTTTCTGCACCAGACCGAAGGGGTACAGACGAGAAACTAGCGTGCCGTGCCCTGGGGACCTTTGCTCGTGCGTTTGAGTCTCACCACAATGCAACGGACAACGCAGCTTTGCTTCCTTGTTTCGCTGGTGAGGAAGACTATGCTGAAATAGTCCCGTGATTACTTAAGCTCATTGAAACTACTTCCCACTGCAGTCAGATCTAGCATTCTGGTCATATGACCCTACTGTGTCCTTTCTGGTATAACCCATGGCCTCCTTAGAAAAGACAAATAAGTCTGGCTGGTGTGGCTCAGTGGATTGAGTGCCAACCTGTGACCCAAAGGGTCGCTGGTTTGAATCCCAATCAGGGCACAAACCTGGGTTGCAGGCCAGGTCCCCAGTAGGGGGCGTGAGAGGCAACCACACACTGTTGTTTCTCTCCCTCTCTTTCTCTCTCCCTTCTCTGCGTCTAAACAAAATAAAATCTTTTTTTTTTAAAAGAAGAGACAAATAAGATTATGACTAGTAGTAATCTTACATCATTGTTGAAGACCACCAACAGCGTAGGTACTTTTTCAGCCAACTCTGTGACCCTCAGAAATAAAGGTTTGTTAGTTTCTTTATATTTTCTTTGATTTTTGAAAATACCTCCTTCGCTTCGGTGTTAGTTTTCTGTCTTGGTTTGGTTCGGGAATCACTGGCTTACCCCCTTCGTGTGCCCCCCCCAGGCTTGTGGGCCGCGTTCCTTCGCAGTCCCAGAAAAGGTGTCCTTGAGCACGCGCTCAGCTCTCCCTCCCCGTCTGCGTTTCTTTCTCCCTTCCGCCTCAGTCCCGGAAGGAACCACAGCCCGGGCGCTGTGCTGGATGCTACTCAAAGATGAATCAACTCTGCAAAAACATTGCCTAGAATTGTCTAATAAAATAGACACAAATAGGGTTTTAATACTTAAATAAGACAATAGGCGTCTTCATAGGAAGGCACCTGTTTGACCTGTAAAAGTGCCCTTAAGAAGGGCAGTTCTGAAGTTTTTTACCAGGGATCGCTTCCCCTGGCAATTTTAATCCATCCTAGCACTAATTGGAAATTCTGAATTCAGTAGGGGATTTAAACCGGCAAGTGTGTTTATACTGGTTAATGAAGCACGAAACAGTTATTTCCAGCATCTTTTAAGCAGGTGTTCTGTAACTACTGTTTATTTTTGCCATTTTTGAAAATGTTGAACTGTCCTAATTACATAAATATTTTGCACTCCTTTCCCATTAGCAATTTTTTTAGAAGAATTTTATTTATTTAGAGAGAGGGGAAGGTATGGGGGAAAAAAGGAGAGGAACGTCTATGTGAGGTAGAAATAGCAGTTGCCTCTTGCATGTGCCCCGCCTGGGGACCAGGCCCAAAACCTCGTGTGCCCTAACTGGGAATCGAACCTGTGACCCTTTGCTTTGCGTGATGCTGTCCAACCAAATAAACCCTGCTGGCCAGGGCATCCCATCAGCAATTTTTAAATTGCTAGAAAACCTTTACAGAGCAGAAAGCATCCTGGGTAAAGATAAAAAGGAAGGCAGTTCAAGACAGTTATTCAACACATTTTTCAGAATGTTACCTAATTTATTCTAAACACTCGGCACTTAGTGGGAGCGCACATTACAAATAAGAATAATAAGAATAAACCAAATGGTAGAACTAGAGGTTGAACCCACAAAATCTGGCACCAGAGCTTTTTAAGTAGAACTTTCTGAATCAGTAAATAAAAATGAATCATTGACTTGCTTCCTTCTAGACAGTTAATGACGGAGGGTTGTGTAGGTTTTGGTAAATCGCCTTCCCCTGTGTGAGCCTCCTGGTCTCTCTCACGACCTCGTTTCTGCCTTCGTTGCCTGTTTGCAGCGGACCGGCCGATGGAATAAACGCCACTTCCAAACTGGAATAAAGGAGAACGCGATACAGGCCTTGCAGAGAAGTTCTCCCATGCCTTTGAACAAGGCAGAAGTGGCCATAAATAATAACAGTGCTCTTTTGAAAGACAAACCAGGAAGGTGTTTTATTCATTAACGTGAGTCAGATTTGCCTCGAGCTGACTCAGTCTGGCTTTGAGCACGGAAGACGGATTTAAGGAGGAGCGAGGGGAGGCAAGGACTCTGGGGCCGCAGTGGCAGAAGGCTGGAGGACAAATGGATGGCCAGAGCACTGGGGACAGAGGAGGGGCGATGGGCCCGCATCCGTAAAGGACGTGTCTTAGTCTGTTCGGCTGCTCGGCTGCTGTAACAAACATACCACAGAGCCAGTGGCTTAGACAACAGGCATTTGCTTCTCAACTCTGGAGGCTGGGAGTCCCAGATCAAGGCACTGGCAGACTCGGTGTCTGCTGAGGGCCCCCTCCCGGTTCACAGATGGCCGTCTTCTTGCTGCGTCCTCATGTGACAGAAGGGGCAGGAGCACTGCCTGGGGCCTCTTCTATGAGGCCACTAGCCCCATTCGTGGGGACTCCATTCCCACCACCCTGTCACCTCCTAAAGGGCCCCTTTCAAATGCCATCACGGTGGGGGGTAGGGTTTCAGCATATGAGTTTTGGGGCGACATGCGCATTCAGTCCATAGCCGGAGTGACTTGGGAGTTGACGTCAGGTGTGCAGCGAGGTGTTCATGGGATCAGTGGAGAGAAATAATGAATTCTGCTTGGGGTGGTCTAAGTTTCTTGATATCCTGTTTCATTATAAAAGCTGCAGCTCAGTAAAGGGTCAGGGCCAGAGGCGGAAAGTTCGGGACCTAGGCGTGTCCGTGGGGTGTTAGAAGCCTGAGGGTACAGTTGCCCAGGGAGAGGCTGTAGGCTGGGAGGGAGCGGAGGTGGGACAGGTGGGACCTTCGGGCAAAGGTTAGGGAGAGGCCGTGAGGCACTGGCCTCAGGAAGATTGTCGGGGAAGCGGACAGCAAGACTCAGCAGTGAAGATGCAGAGGAAGGACGTGTGTAAAACAGGAGGAGAGGAGCACCGCTCTCTGAATGTGGTTCAGCCCCACGCTGAACGGGTCCACGCTGAACGGGTGGGCAGGCGGGGACGACGGGCAGGGCCGAGAGTGACCCGAGGACCACTCTGCGGGGTCAGCTGACACCCCGAGGGGCACAGCTGCTGAGTCCCGACAAGTGGGGACGGTCAGTGTGTTTTCCCTCTGGTCTGCGATTCCCAAAAGTGGTTCTTCTCCCGACTTGGGAATAAGTTACCCTGTGAGTTTGCCTTCTCGGTTGAGCACAATTTTCTTCTCAAGTTTACGAGACTGTTCAGGGATGAAATCTCCATCGTTAGTGAGTTACTCATCGATTGACTTCATTCAGAAGGCGAAGGTGGAGGCGTTCCGGCTGGAACCCAGCTGCTTGGTTCTGTGCTGCCGGACCTCCGGCGTAGACCCTAATATCGGTGCACGTCCAGTTCAAAACTGGGATGCTACTGTTAGGCTCGGAAGCGAAATGAACTTTTGACCATATTCACAGTAAGAAAGCAATGCCTGTTCTGCCCCAGCAACTTCTTACATCATATATTTTTTAAAAATGTTTTATTTATTTTTAGAGCGGAAGGGAAGAGGGAGAGAAGCATCAATGTGTGGTTGCCTCTCATGCACCCCCTACTGGGGGCACAGCTTGGCTTGCAACCCAAGCGTGTGCCCTGCCTGGGAATCGAACTGGTGACCCTTTGGTTTGCAGGCCGGTGCTCAATCCACTGATCCATACCAGCCAGAGCTCTTATACCATATTTTAAAGCAACTTTTTAAGTTTGAGCTTGCTTGTCTGATTATTGACAAGAGCTTTGTTAATGCTCGATGTTAAAAATAGACTTGATGTCTGAAGGAGTTTCTGAAATTAAAGAAAAAAGAAAAACAAAAAACCCCACAAAGTTTTTTTGTAACTTAATACCTTCCTTAAAAGCTGAAAAGTCTGTTATTTGTGTACAGAATACAGGTATCAGTCGAAAACGCAGGCATGCAGGAAATAGAACTTTCTTTTCCTTTGACTGAACTTAAGTTCTCTTTGGGGTGTCTCTGAGTAGAAGCTCAGTCACTGCCACTTTCAGGATTCTCTCTTTCCTGTCGTCACCCACCCCCGCCGCCCCTTATTTTGCAACTTACAGAGTACAAACATTTGCTAGAAATCTGACTCATACAGTTTCATTAGTTACCAAATGTTAATGGAAGACCCCAGGCGTGTCGGCCACTGTGAAGAGCGGTGGGGGAGGGGACACAGGCCGGTCTGTCCCTGACAGCTCCCCGTCCTGCTCACAGGCACCAAATCCATTCACCCCTGTCCCATCGATGGGAGTTGCAGCTCAGGTGTGTGACCTCCCGGAGGAACCAGGGTTAAAGATGAAAATACAAAGGAAGGAGGGAGAGAAAAAGAAGAGGGTCCCGCCAGAGTGGACAGCACGTGTTGGGAAGAGTTCAGGGAGGGAGCACGTGGTCCTGGGGTAGGAAACAGTTCCGGTACCGAGTGGCGGCTGGAGTGTAGCGGGGCAGGGAAAGTAGCGAGACAGGGGACCCGAGAGGTCCGAGGGGGACAGCACAAGCAGCAGTCACGGCGATGGGGACGAGGGTGAGGCCAATCATGACATGTACTGGGAGAGTCCACATTCTGGTTCTGTCACTTAGCGGGGGACAGTGTCAGGAAGGAAGCACGCTCTTTGCCAGACACTGTAGCTTAGAATTTGGCCACGTACAGCAGGATCTGAAAGTGTGTGTTTTCTTGGTGCTTCTTTCCATCCTTTGCACGGTGTTGTCAGAGATTGAATCTCCAGGCGGAAATATGTAATGCAATGTTAATTGACCTACCAGAAGGAAAAGGGTTAACTCTTGATTTTCCGAGGCTGCTACAAGAAAGCTTCGCTTTAATTATTTATTTCAGTCTGATCACAACTTTCTTCGAGTTCACGGGACACGCAAATTAAACTCGTTTGTAATTGTCAGCTGTCATTATTTTGCTCTTCTTCAGTTTGAAAGTTTTGTAACAGTTAAGTGGTGGCTCTGCTTTCTTTCTCATCTTAAACCGACTTTCTTGTTGATTAGAATGGCATCTGGTTGTCTCGTCGGGGTTTGATTTGGGCTGGAGCCAACTTTCTTCAAAGTAAGGCATGTTTCGTTTAGCCTTACTAGCAAAGGAAAGAGAACGTTCCCTTCAAAGCCAGCATCCATATCCTTGATGGTGGGTTTTTATGAAAGAAGACAGTGCCACCGAAAGGGATGGCCTATCAGAGACTGATTCTCAAGGCAGAAATTCTCCAGCTGGAAGGCTGGTTCAGAGTGAGCTCCAGAGATAAACTAATTGGGCTCAGTGATTGGTTTCTGCCATTTGCTGGCGGCGTGACCTTGAGCGAATCCCTTAATCTCTTCCTGCCTCCATTTTCTCTTCTGTAAAATGACGATAATAACAGCATCTACCTGATGCAGTTGTTCTGAGGAAAAATTGAGTCCATTTGCCTGCTATGCTTAGAACAGTGCCTGGCTCTCCAGATACCTCCTTCTCCGTTAGCGTTGTTACCTCTCATTACGACATTGATGGGCTGGTGCTCCCAGGACTATTTCTATCAGCACGTGCGCAGGTGTGTCCTGGCCGTGGCTGCTGGGGGCAGTGACTGAGCATGGAAGGAGCGTGGAGAGGTAGCGAGCAGGAAGATTTTAAGGATGATAATGGAAAACAGAGCACTACTTTGTTGCTCAGAAATTTCCTGGCAGCCAAGTGTGTCTGTGTGTGCGTTTGTGTGTGTGCATGAGAGAGAGAGAGAGACTAGGTTTTTAGAGCACTTCCTACTGTATGCATAAAGTTGGAGTGAATGAATGAATGAATGAATGAATAATCTTCCTGTGGATTTTTTTTGGCACATTCTCCTTTCTCCACAAAGCTTCAGTGCGATGCGTGGGTCCGGCCCAGTTTCAGCCCCGCCCACCGGTCTGCCTTGCCTGGGGGACTCAGCCCTGGGGAGCCCTGCAGGGGACACAGTGCGGAAGGGACCGGACACATACTCCTCTCTTACTCTCTCCTAATGCCGGACCAGGCAGCGTCTCTTTAGAGAAGAAGTTGTTTTCATAGATGACGCATTAGTCCACGGATGTGGAGAAGGGCCCCGAAGGAAGTGGGAAAAAATGCATGCAGTTTGTTTGCACAGAAATTCTTCGCACAGCCATAAACATTGCACTGGAATTGTATGACGTATTGTGGGTCAGAAGTGCTATATAATGAAGCAGGTGTGATAAGACAATGGCTATAAAAACAGAACGTGTATATATTAAAAGATATTAATGAAACATATTACTGTATTTGCAAATAAGAAATATCTTTGCATATGGGGAAACAGAATGCTCTGAACAAAGGAAATCAGCTAAATTGTCTTAAGCGCCTGATGGTGTATTTTTCACCTTCGCAAAACATTTATTTGGTGCTCACAGCAAAGGAGCGTGCGAGTTTCGCTGTTTTCCGAATGGGCGTACAATGGGCGGACAGCTGTCTCTCTAATCGCTCCCCTATTCAAACACTAATCGGTGGGACCCACGTGGAATGCTAGACGCCTGAATAGGTAGAGAATGGCAGTGGCATTTTTAATCACAGCGCCATTCGAGCACTAATTGGAGTCACAGTTAAGGGACATTAGAGGGAGCACGTTGACATCTGATCCTGCGAACCGACTTCTGTGCAGGCTCTCCCCCTCGGAGCTCCCTCGGCCGGACCGATTCCCTTCCACGAAGTGCCGCCGTTTCCAGTGCAGGAAATGTCACACCAGAGGCCACGGCGGTGGCTGGGAATCGGGGAGCTTTTCTTTCCACGGAGATGGGGGACAGGCGGTGGCCTCACACGGCTGAGAACGTTCATGCTGCGTGTGGTCTCTGAGGATCAGGGACCGTAGAGAAAGGGCCCGAGAAGCTCCTGCTGTGGTCACGCCCGTGGGCTGCACCTGAGCTGAGACACGGGCTCCGCTCTCAGGGCCACCACGGGGCAGGGCTCGGAATTGAAAGGGGCTGGGGCTTTTATGCAGCCCGGCCGAGGTCAGCGCGGCCTAGCGGCAGGACGCTTTTTATTTCCTCTAAACCAGGGAGATTTCTCGTTGCCTCTCTTGAGTTGGTTTGATGATAATAAAAAAAACTGTGCTGTACCCCATCTGCACGGTCATGCTTTGACCCCATCGTCTTTGCTCAGACAGAAGGGCGTCGTTCCTCGTTTTCTCTCAGGGTTTTAAACACCTATGTAGATTTTACCAACCTGTCCTCCGGAACATTCCATGTGATCGATCCTGCAAACATCATCTGTTTAGCGTTCGCAGACTGAGTCAGTGGGTAAAATGTCAACGTCAGCGTTTGCAGATGTAGCTCCAAATATCTGCATCTCTAGACCTTTATCCCTCTATCATCGATCACCCATGTAGCTATCCCTTGTTATAATGTATGTAAAGGAGGCAAAAACGCTTTTCCTCTCTCCTCGTATGTTCAGGAAATGAGGCCTGTAGATTAAGCTGGCGAAACCCATTAGCAGAAGCAAAGGTGTACCCACTTTATTTGATATTAATATTTTATTGTTATGGGCACAGAGGCCTTCCTAGAAAAGAAGCGAGGCCCCGGAGAAGCACTTAGAGTCCTGGGCTTATATACCACTTCAACAAAGAGCGATAAACTGTGAAGAAGCGAGAAGACGGAGGGAAGGGGCCTCTGGGGGCGGGTGGCTGTGGGGAGGGCAAACGGGGGAACCCATGGGGGAGGAGGGGGGCCTGTCTGTGCATCTCGGTCCTGACCGTCTGTCTTCGCTGGTAACCGCGGTTCTTCGGGTGCAGGATCGGGCCGGCGGAACAGGGTCACAAGGGGAACTTTACTCCTGCTCTAGGCACGTGGGGGCAGGGCCCAGAGCTCTTGCTGCATCTGCATTTTCTTAATTGCTTTTAGCTCCAAATGATCTCCGTGACCCATATCTGGGGGCAGCATATTCTGATCCCTTTTATAAGCAACCTCTTAGGGTTGAATTCCTTATACTTTTTATGTTCCTTAGTTACAGGGTTCTTTTCTAGCAAAGACATATTTGTTACAAATTCTGAGATATTTGAGGGTACCTGCCCCCACAGTCACAAGTGTCCAGGTGTGGGCCCTTGGAACAGCAGAAAGGGCCCATCTGCAGACAGGGCAGAGGCAGAGGTAGACAGAAACCCGTCTGGCTTACTCCTGGCTCGTCATGAAGAGGGTTGTACAAGTTGTGTTTGGAGAGTTAGCACTTGTATTGGAATACAGTCTCCTTTCCCTTTTTTTTTTTTTTGGTCTTCAGCTACCTAAAGCAAGTTTCAAATATAGACAACGAAAAAAATCCCAAGGAGCACAGTGGTGCATGTCAAATTCTAGCACGTCGGAAAAAGGTGTTTTATTTTTAGGGACTATGTTAAAATTATAATTACCAAGATATAATCAGGCAGGTTTTCTTGGGTTTGCCCAAACCGGATAATTTTTTTCCCGAAGAAACTTATTTTTAACAGAGTGCCCTAAATATGCTCGGCAGCACGACGCGCCTGACAGATCGGCGTCTCGCCGCGGGGATGTTGCCTTCTCACGGCCACAGGAGGAAGGAACTTAAAGGGAAGGATCTTCCTACTAATTAAAAAATAAAGACACACTTTAATAATGGGGATCAACATCAACAAAGGCACACGCGAAAGACCAGTGGGGTTCGGCAATGCTGGGAACAGCGCCCGCATGCTGAGGGCAGTGATGTCGGCGGGGACCTCTTCCTGCTGAGACCGTCCGTCGTGTTTGAATGTTTCCGTGGCCTTTCGGCTTGTTTAACGTGGTGGGTGCGGGCGTCAGGAAAGCACCTGGGAAGAGCCCCCTGAGAAACCCCTGGGAACCCCTAGGAACGCAGTATCAAGCTGACCTCTCCAGACTGCCAGTATAGAATGCCTTCCTCCAGGTCTCGGAGCACTGGCCACCGACCTTGCCGCCTTGGCCGAGCTTGTCTGTGGCAGGCAGTATTGTTCTGCCTTTCCTGCAGGAGAAAGTACATAAAAGGCATCCGCGTGTTTCTTCTAACAGTTACTTTAACTGTCAGTTCAGCTTCTCCTGAGGCGTCTCCTTTGACCCATGTGTTGTTTAGAAGGGGACTGTCCGGTTGCATGCGTGCATCTCGTGATGTTTCCAGTTATCTTTCCCTTAACTGATCTGATCAGAGGGCACGTGTTCTGTGTTTTCTTTTTAATCTATAGAGCTGTGTTGTTTTTTTAAATTTATTTTTGTTATCCTATTACAATTGTCCCAATTTTTCCCTCTTTGCCTCCTCTATCCCGGCCTCCTCCCTCCCTCCCCGCTCCCACAATCCATCCCTACACTGTGGTCACATCAAGGGGTCATTCATACATGTCCTTTGACTAGTCCCTGCCCCTTCTTTCCACCGTCCTCCCCATCCCCTCTTTCCTCTGGCAGCAGTCTGTTCCCTGTTTCCACGTCTCTGGTTCTGTTCTGCTCATTAGTTTACTCTGTTCGTTAGAATCCTCTTACAGGTGAGATCACATGATATTTGTCTTTCACGGACTGGCTTGCTTCACTTAGCATAATATTCTTCCGTTCCATTCATGGGCTACAGACATGTGAAACGATGTTCAGTCGCCAGCCACCAGAGAGATGCAAGTTAAACCCACAATGAGATATCACCCCACACCTGTCAGAATGGCAATCATCAATAAATCAACAAACAACCAGTGCTGGTGAGGATGCAGAGAAAAGGGAACCCTCGTGCACTGTTGGTGGGAATGCAGACTGGTGCAGCTGCTGTGGAAAACAGTGTGGAATTTCTTTAAAAAATTAAAAATGGAACTGCCTTTGAACCCAGCAATTCTGCTGCTGGGAATATACTTTAAGAATCCCAGATCACCAATTCAAAAGAACCTGCGCACCCCTATGTTCATAGCAGCATTATTTACAATAGGCAAGTGCTGGAAACAGCCCAAGTGCCCATCAGTAATGAGTGCATCAAAAAACGGTGGTGCATTTACACATGGGATACTACCCAGCAGAAAGGAAGAAGGAGCCTTTGTGACAGCGTGGATGCTGAGATGTGTTTTACAGCCCAGAAGGCCTGCCTTGGTGAATGTTCCACGTGAGCTGGAAAACGTGCGTGCTGCTCGTATCCTGATGTCCTTGGCTGCATTGCGGCACTCGATGGGTGCCCATTGCATCCAGTCACTGATGCGATGATGGTGGAGTTCGACCGTCATTGCTGATTCTCTGCCTGCTTGATCTGCCTTGGAGGGGGTGCTGAAGTCTCCAACTCTGGCAGTGGGTTCAGCCATTTCCTTCTGCTGTTCTGTTCGTTCGATGCGCTGTGGCCGGGCACATCCACGTTAAGGATCATTGCGCGATGTCCTTTTATTTTTCTGACGATTCTCCCCATCAAGGTGATGAATGCGTCCATCTCTTGACATATGTACCTTTTTGTGTGAGAATGTGTTATATTCTCTTAGCAAATTTTAATTACACATTACAGAATTATCAACCATACTTACCACGTTATGAATTAGGTCCTCAGCCCTTACTCATCTTGTGACTGGAAGCGTGCACCCTTTACCAGCCTCCCCTGCACCCCCGCCCCCGCCTTTGGCAGCTGCTATTCTACGCTGTTGCTATGAGTTCAACCCCCCCCCCTTTTTTTTTTTAAGATTGCACATATAAGTGATACCATGTGGTATTTGTCTTTTTCTGCCTGGCTTATTTCACTTTCCATAATGCCCTCCAGGCTCACCATGTTGTTGCAAATGACAAGCTCTCTTTTTTTTTTAAGTTTGAATAATATCCATTGTATACCTGTACAACATCTTTGCCCACCCACACACGGACGCCGAGGTGGTCTCCCTCCCTTGGCTGTGGTGAATGAAGCTGCACTGAACACAGGGCTGCAGCTGTCCCTTCGAGACACCGGTCTTGCTCCTTTGGAGGTAAACCCGCAGGGGGTTGCTGAGCGGTGGCCCGTCCGTCCGTGTTGCTCAGACCCACATCCTCAGGGCCAACGCACCCGCTTGGCAATCGTAGATATGCAAATTGTGAAGCCGAGATTTTAGAGACTAGATTATGCTACTGTTTCAAATCTAATCAAGGAAAATTAAACAAATACGGTCACACATGTATGAAAATTAAAATTCAAAGTTCAGTTTTTCAAATTCTCTTGCTGCTTTAAACACCAATGGTTTCACGTTGGGTCAGTTTTGAGGTGTGGGGAACTTAGAAATGGTTAGCCCCAGCAGACTGAATAAAGAACCCGGAATAGAATGCCTGATTTTCTTGGACACCACCGAACAGAATCATATAGTGAGGAGAATGATTTTCAGGTTCCAAAAGTAAATATTAAAATACAGCTGTCACCCTGGCTTTTGACAAAAAAGGCTGTTTTAGGTCATAAGAAGAAAAATATCAGCTTATATCTTTGGACTGTTATGATGAGTTTTTGTTTTAGCTGGAATTCTTCTGAATAAAGGACTTGAAGCATATTATGTTTTTTCTGTGGTGCCCAAATGAAATAAGGAATAATGTTTCTTATCCTGAGGCACTTCAGACCTGGACATTTTATACAATTGTGAGATCCTTGGGGGCATATTTGATAATATTGTTTATAGGATAAAATTTCACAAACAAAATAACCTAGCTGATTTTGCCACAAAGATATGCCACTTTTCCCATCATTACAAATTGAGGAATCATTCATTCAATGCAGCACTTCCCGAACTCTTTCTTTTCCTTATTGTTTTAGAACAACATGGCACATATCAATATTGATGATGTTTGCACGCCTCTCTGCGGGACCAGGGAGGATTCTGAGGGGTCTGTGTGGGGCTTGGTGAATGAGTTAATTACATGTCCTTATGTGTGTAAATTTATGCAGGCAAAAACGTTTACTTGTAAGTAAATATATAACAAATATGTCACTATCTATAAAAACACGAATATATGACAATAGAATCCGTAAAAGCCAAACACAGAAGGAATGCATGAATTATTTATAATTTATTAAAAATATCTTCCAAATGGA
>CM052551.1:1730701-1745781 GCA_028533065.1 Trachops cirrhosus | reverse complement strand
CCCTTTAGTTCATGTCCATGTGTCATAAGTTCCTTAGCTTCTACATTTCCCATTCTATTCTTGCCCTCCCCCTGTCTATTTTCTACCTACCATCTATGCTACTTATTCTCTGTACCTTTTCCCCCTCTCTCCTCCTCCCACTCCCCTGTTGCTAACCCTCCATGTGATCTCCATTTCTGTGGTTCTGTTCCTGTTCTAGTTGTTTGCTTAGATTGTTTTTATTTTTGTTTTAGGTGTAATTGTTAATAATGGTGAGTTTGCTGTCATTTTACTGTACATGTTTTTGATCTTCTTTTTCTTAGATAAGTCCCTTTACCATTTCATTTTTTAGTAGGCAGTTTGCATGACACAATTAAGTTGGTAAAAGGTAGATTTCGCCCTATAGATGACGATATTGCCACTTCTATTTTTCCTGTGATCTCGTGTCTTTATCTCCCATGACTGCGTAGCACCTCTCACATTATTTCTCTTCTCATTTTTCCTCCTGTTCAGCTACTCTAGTATCTGGCTCTGATTTTTTAGAGATTTAAGATCGGATTCTGGGGTGAAAATCCATTTATGTTAAAGAAGTTAAATGACAGGACTATTGAAAGGCAGCACGGAATAGTTCATTAGGAAGCATTGTAGAAGTGAATGATGTCCTAATAAAGAGTTTTGACTTCGTCTTCATAACTAAGAATTTAGTTAAGCGTATTTTAACGTACCTCCTTAACTAATACCTACATTTTAAGTTAAGTAACAGAGAAAACTGGAAATTAAACCTGCATTTTACCATTTGTAGGAGAGGTGCAAAAATATTCTGTGCCAGGTATGACTGTGCATGACTTTAACCGGGTGTTTAGAAACCCGTTTCCATCGCCTGCCGTGTTAGCTGCTCAGACTGAAAATGTTCTGTGCGATCCCCGTAGCGCGGGAAAGCCGGATGACTCATTTCCCCGGACGGCTCCGCTCGGCCGCATTAGCCGTGGAGAGCCAGCTGCCCGTCCACCCTCATCATCGTTCCCGGCTGACGCGGTTACTCTTCCTTCCTTTCCTGGCCTGTGTGTGTGTTTATCTCATTTGGGCTATTAGCATGCCATAATGGTCTGTAATTTTTCCCCTCAGTCACTTACTTCTCGGGCAGGAAATGTCTTCGTGCTTCTGAGGACACCACCACCACGTGACAGTTGGATTTTGTGATAGTCACAGAACTCCCAAGTTGGGAAGAGACTCCCGTCTTTAGGGAAAGCTTTATTCAAACATTGCTGCTGATGCCCTGGCTGGTGTGGCTCAGTGGATTGAGCGCTGGTCTGTGAAGCAAAGGGTTGCTGGTTCGATTCCCAGTCAGGGCACATGCTTGGGTTACAGGCCCGGTCCCCAGGAGGGGGCGTGTGAGAGGCAACCACACATTGATGTTTCTCTCTCTCTCCCTCTCTCCCTCTCCCTCCCTCTCCCTCTCTCCTTCCATTCCCCTCTAAAAATAAATTAAAAAAAAAACCCAAACATCGCTGCCGAACGCCTGCCCATGGGTTTTCCCGCATATATGCATATCAGGGGCTAGAGCAGATCTTAGGTGATAAATGCTAAGCATGGCAACCCTTAAATTCTCCTTGGCTTCTTTAATTTTTAATACAACTATTACAGTGCTTTGAAAAATTATGAAAGATAACTTGGTTCTTATTTGTGGAATGCGTAGACAGGGGTGTCAGACTTATTTTCACCGGGGGCCACATCAGCCTTGCGGTTGCCTTCAAAGGGCCGAGTGTAATGTTAGGCTGTATACAGGTGACTGCTCCTTAACAGGTAAGTGAGAGCTCGGCGCTGCCGCCGGGTAGAAACCAGGTGGAGGGCCGGATTCAGCCCGTGGGCCTCGTGTTCCCCTCCTGTGGCTTAGAGTGTGGTTGGCTTCCTTGAACCCGACTAGTAATGTTCACGTACTGGCTCTGTCGGTGTCTCCTCGGGGGACCACAGGCAAATGTTTTTCACCCCCGTGTCCCGGTTTTCCCATCTGAAAACACGAATGCGGTAATGGCTTTTTAAAAAGAGCTGCTGTAGGGCTGAAGAGAATTAGGCATACAGAGCTCTTAGAACCGTGCTGGCACGGAGCGAGGATTCAGTAAGACCCAGCTCTTAGAGGATTGATGGCGGCCTGGAGGTTTTTAGGAGATACATATAGACAGACAGAGAAGGCGGGACTTTCTTGAAATCCTGCCATTGAGTCACCACCATTTCTAAGTGTGTTGCTCAGTCTTAGTCTATGCTCCTATATTTTTATTAAAAATGGGATCAGTTTCTAACCTCATTTTGCTCACACAAAATAAGGTGTGAGTTTCCATGTAATCATCATAGCATAGGACATCTCGTTTAAATGCCTTTAGCATCACAGCGACGTGAGAATTTATGTGTGTCATGCCCTAGAACCGCGCAGAGGGTGCTGTTGTGAAGGCCATCACGCCACACATTTACACACTCGGGACGATTTCCTGAAGATAGGTGAGACTTCTCTTCCTGATAGCTAACCTTCAGGTGGTAGTTGTGACTCAAAGCAAGTGAGTTATTTTCTTTCAAATATTTGGAAACAGATGAGTCATCATCTCGATACCGAGAGAAAAGTCTTTCATCTTCCCTCATTGTTTTCCCCTGGAAACCCTCTGGTTTTGATTTGAGCTTTTCCGAAACGAGGAGCGCTTAGGATGCTGACTAAGGGTGGCATGCGGGGGGTGATGCACGACTTGCTGCTCATGATGCAACCCAGTTTTGCTTTTTTTGTAACTGCGACAGGAGCAGCACTGACTCATGTCCAGTTAAGCATGATTGTATAAATTAGTCATTTCATGTAATGTAGACTTATGCTAGTAGTTTTTAAATATGCAGTTGAAATGTGTATTGTGATACCCATGTATGTTTTAGATGCTGACATAATACCGATGTGGATATTTACATGCTGCATGCACATAAAACTTCCTGTAGTACGTTTGCTGTGCTAATGACATAAAATGTAATTGCATGCCACAGTCCGACCTCTTATCGTCTCTACGGCAACACCTTCCCATTCCCGCAAAGAATGAATGAACTCCTTTGATTTACTTTATTGTATTTCCTCGACACGACATTTTAAGAGAAGAGTCACACTCTGTTCTCAAACAGAAATGAAGTTTTTTCGTTGTTAAAGAGATACATTACAGTTTCTCATGGGTATTACTATTTAAAAGTATTTTAAATGTTATGTTTTGATCTCAGTGTTCTACAACTTTAGCTCTTTTGTGGATTTTACCATTTATCAATATAAAACAGTCTTGTGCTTTGCATCTACTTGGACAATCCTCTTATTTTTGAATTGTCATTTGATACGGAGGTCTGTCTTATTATTTTGTCAAGTTTCAATGCTGAGAATTTTTGCCTTCTAATAGAGAAGCTTAACCATTTTACATTCATGTTTGGTCGGTGTGTTTGGACTTGTGTTCACATGCTCTTAGTCCTCACCCTACCCTCGTTGTGTCTGTGATATTTTTCCCCGAGTTTTTACTATTTCTCGATTCAGCCATATGCTGTGAGTATGCAATATTAAGTTTTATTGGTCGACTTCTCTGCTACAGTGAATAAATACCAGGGTCAGAAATGGAGTCAGACTTGGTTGGATTCGCTCATGTAAGCTGATGAGTATAGGATGCTTTTACTTCCTCTCTAAAAATCCCTTCTGCCGTTTTGTTAGAATAATCGATGCTTAAAATCTTTTGAGAGAGCATGAAGAGTCATTTTCAAGAGTAATTTTAAATATTTTAATAAGCTTCATAGGTGTGTTAAGGTAAATACATCACCAATTGCTTAAAATGGTTTAGGTTTACTCTTCATTTGTCATCATTTTAAATACATTTTTCATACTACATCTTCTTTGTAATTAAGAAATAAAACAAGCGGAGGGAGTTTCCATTGGAACAATGACATTTTTTCCAGTGATTGGATTTTTAATGTTTATCTTATTATTTTTTTATTTTTAGGCTTCACAGTGTTCCAATTATTTTCCCCTTTGCCCCCTCCCCCAGCCCGTCTCCCACTCCCACAGTCAGTCCCCACCCTGTGGTCCCTGTCCACGGGCCCTTCACCTATGTCCCTTCCTTGGCTAATCCCTTCCCCTTCTTTCAAACAGTCACTCTTCAGCTGTCACTCCATCTAAAAGTATTTTGTTGTTCCTGGGAGAAAAATAATTTATTTTGAAGAAAAATACACCATTCAGTGTCAAACAAGTTGTGAGACCTCGCCCAGTTCTGAAGTCCTGGCAGCCCGCTCGAAGTTCAAGACCAATTCCCAAGTCCGGGATCCGTGGTGCAGGCAGCCTTGAGGGTGAATAGCTAAGGGGGCTAGTGGGGTTGGCTACCCCCACCCCACCCCGTCATTCTTCTTATTTAATTCCACCAGCCACAGGGGGATTTATCCCTTGAGCAGCGTTTTTGAGAAACCCATACTTTCTGATGAATACCGAACACATGAGGAAGAAATATTTTAAGGTAAAAAATTAGCAGGGAACAGTGATGTCAGGAATAAAGAGATGGGATGTACGATGTGATGGCTTGTTCCCAAGCTTTAAGGCAGTGGAACAACCAGCCATTTCCGTGACAAGGCTTCAGGCTGTAGCTGCGATAATTGCAACCCCCCCATCAGGCTTTGGAACGTCTGCACGGTCTGGACCCCGTCCCGCTGCCCTGTTCTACCTGTTTCACAGAAGGTGAAACTTTATTTCACAGAAGGTGAAGATAAAGTCATCCTGTGCTTTATTCCTCATGCTCGAGGCCCACGTTTTGTTTCTTTCCTTTAAATCAGCCAAGTTCAGAGCCAGCACGGGGTGTTTGCAATGTCTGTTCCCTCTCTTGTGACCTTAGAAAGGCTTCCCCAGCCAATGGCTATCTATCACATCCTCCTCTTTTCTTTTTCTAATGCCTTCAGCACTGCCTGCAGCTGTCAGTGTTACGTGTAGACATGGGTGTGTGTGTATGTGTGCCATGTTGTGAATACACAATTTTAAGTATGTATTTGTAGCACCTCCCTCCCCTCTATCAAAATGTGAGCTTTATGAGGACAGAGAGCTATAATATTTAAATAAACTTGAAAAGTATTATTAATTTATTTCTAGTAAGTCCATACAAATCAAATTCATACAAACGATTTATGGAGGCAAATATTATGGGTCTCTATTTAAGAGTGTTGCTCACTCAATAAACACTTGACTTGTTAGGGAAAGAAATGTGCCTACCCTTTAATCTGTTTGTTACACTCAACAACGCAGTCTGCGTGCTACGAGTGCTTAAAAACCAAGTTTACGTTTCCAGCGTGGCTGGGGGACTGAAGTTCTCACAAAGCCAGTCCCATAGAGCTCTTAGGGCTTGTCACAGGATTCCGTAAGTAACGGGCCAGACTGTGGAATTACTCAGAATCACCACGTAATGGCACATGGATGTTTTCCCTTTATTTTGTTTATCTTAAATGGCACTCTGTTTACATGTCATCAGTCAGCTGATGCAGAGGAAAATGAGGGCACCCCGGTGCAGGCTGTGCTGAAGAGGGGCCTCGTGCACGCTGTGAGGGAAGGGGGTTTCTGGCGTTGAATCTTTGGGTCCCCGAGAGCCGTCCTCCCTGGCGTCCCCAGGAACACCTGGACCGGGAGCTGGGGCGGCATTTCCTGCTGCTGTGGGACCCCGTACGGCTGCGTTTCGTTGGCTGTGTTCACACCCGGTTAAATGCAGACGGCATGGTGTCCATTTTTGAGCTCCGTTAGTAAGAAGGGACGCTGAGACCCCGGAGTGGGGTCCTGAGATAAGCAGGAGTGTAAATCGAGAGTTAAAACAAAGCAGGATGGTGAAGGCAGGCTCGGGGATGGGGTGTTCGGGCTGGAGGCCAGGAGAGTGCGGAGTTAATGACAGTCTTCAGGGATGGAGAGTTCTCCGCCAAGAAGGCTGGCTGGCTGGCTGTTTCCCGTCTCTGGTGAGTACAAGACGAGAGGGCAGGAGCTAGCAAATATTTATCGAACATCTCCATGGCGCCTGAGGGCTTTAGATTAGAACTGGAGAATGTCCTGAGAGGGGAGATGTTAATTCTTTGAGAGCATGTGAGTTTGTTTGGGTTTTTTCTTTCCCACTTCATAGCTCTGCCGGTAGACAGTAGTGGGGGTTCAGTTCGACACTGACCACGTTGCTAAGGCCCCTCAAGTTCAATGACCTCAGCATCTGACAGTGAATAACAGCAGACCTTTGTAGAACTAGTAACATTTAAGCCATTACCATAATTAGTCCTGTTAATTATGATTACAATATAGAGAAATCAGTAAGATGAAAAGCTAAAGGTATTAGTGGTTCAGTAGAGAATCACTCCACAAAGACCCTGGATGAATTGTGGGATATATATACATGTGTGTACAAATACATATATAATATGTACATAATGCATGTACACAATATGTATGTAATGCTTAATTGAAGTACTAAGATATTTGGACAATTTGAATATATAATATAGATGTCTTCTGATAAAAATAATGTGTTAGCAAGAGAAGAACTGATCTCGAATTGCAGCATAGTATAATTTTCCTTAAAAATATCACAAAAAATGGTCAGTGTTAGATTTTATGTTATATGTGCTTTACCACAATAAATTTTTTTTCTTAAATGTTCACTTGAAAATTAAGCTGCAAAAGAATTTTTCTCTTTGCAGCTTTAACATATTTCCAATTCAGTGTTATTCTGCCTGTTGTTCTCTTTATGACAGTAGCCAACATTTATTCTAAAAAGATGGCAGGGTAGCTCCCAAGTTCATCAAGTTCATATCCTTATAATAGAGTTGATAGAAATACCACTTTCTAGTTATTTAAATAAGACATTGCTTTATGTAGTGCTAATGGTTATTTTTAAAAAATTAGGATCTGTCTCTCATCCCCTGCGAAGCCAATTGTTTTTAAGAATGGAACCGATAAGGCAGCCTGTCCCCAGCTCACAGGGCTGCTGCGCACAGGGAAGATGGTGGCGCGGGCGCCCCTTCGGTTCATGTTACCATTCACGCACACTCTGCGTTCTCCGTGGGATGTGGTTTTTATTCACTCCCTGAACTCCGAGTGCGGGTCAGGCAGCTGACTGGCCGTCTCTTGTAGAGTTTGTGCCCTGGTTTGATCGAATCGATGACACACAGGACTAGTAAGTAGAATGTATCCTCTGTCAGATGAGTCTCAGATCTGTGCATTTTGACATTAAAACATTCGCATTGCTTCTGCCCAGGGACAGATGACATTTTGTCCGTAGCTGCTCCTCTCCGGTGGCCTGTGGGATGCTGCTTCCAGGACCCCGTCCGTGCGGGGACATGGGTTTAAATGAAGTGTGTGTGTCACATACGCATTTCCGCAATGCATTTTCCACAGTGCATTGATTGTCCCTCTTTAGCATTCGAAACCCTGGAGAGTGTGCGTCCACGTGGGGAGAAGGTCCCTGTCCCTTCCTCATCGCTCGCTCAGCACACCCAGATAATCACTAATAGATGTCGGGAGTCACGTCGGGGAGTCATGTGGAAGACCCAGGGCCGCACGGCGTCTCGGGGCTGTGTTGATGGAAATCTCGATAAGTGTGTTTTTGATGACAAGTTAAACCACTTGTGTTTTATGATGGCATGAAGGGTCACTAATCTTTCGGTCACTCTTCTCTTGTCCCTGAGATAATGTCATAGAAGGAGAGCTCGGGGGATGAGGATGACTGATAATGCCATTAATTTAAGAACGGATACTGTAATTTTCATCACTTGTGAATTATCTGAGCCTTGCAATCTACATAATCAACTCTCTTCATCCAGTTTTCAAATTTCATTTTCGTTGCAGTATTTTGGTCGTGGGCTGTAAATATACTGTTTTCCTTATATATATATTTTTAAATGAATCTTGCCCAAACTGGTAAGAATGTGGAAGTCGGCCAGGTTTGTACATCTCTCTGTTAAGGGGAGCGATGTATTTAAGTTGACTTAGCTTATTTCAGTTTTTAACCCCCGACGGAGCATCATTTCTCCTTCATGAAGAAAAATCCGTGGCCCACCACTTTCGTCCAGTGGACTGTGGCAAAGGAAACTGTACACCTTTCTGTCTGTTTTGTTAAAGATAGGTACAGATACAGTTACTGGCACTTCAGACTTTCAAAAAATAAAATTCAGACGACTTTTGTCATTCAAACCCATGAAGAAAAAAAGAGGCGGACTCCCGGAGACAAGGCAGAGCTGAGTGAGGATGAGGTGCAGCTCCCACCCTGTCGGGAGGGGGCGGGTGCCCCGGGATGTGGGCAGAGCCCCCGCCCTTCTAAGGCTCCTGGTGTCGGAATCCTTGTGAGCACGGCTTCATCTTTTCCTGGGTAACACAGTCTTTGTTTCATAACTCAAAAAAGAAGTAACAGGCCAAAACTCAGCCTTCTGAAATGTTCTTCACCGATTATTTTACCTTTAAATGCTTGGGAAATGAACATATTACAAATAATAGCAGGAAAGGATGAACCTGGCACAAGTAAGGAAAACTAGTGATGTTTACGCTTTCATCTAGAAAAACACAGCGTCTGGTTAACTCCTCTTCCCCACCAGTTACTCAGACGTCATTTCAATGTATTAAATTTTATGGTTTAAGCATAAATAAATAACAACCCCATTTTCTGCTTGGTTGCTTCCTTTTGGCCCAAAGCAGGTACAGCTAAAATATTACAACATTAGGCTTCAAAAATTTACTCCTATTTCAGTACACAGGTGGGGAGAGGCTTTCTTGTCTTTTTATTCTGAATCGTCTTCAAACACTTACCAGTACTTTATAATTTTTAATACTTGATTTTTGCTTGTTTCCTAAATTATATCTTTTAATGCTATAAATTTTCTTCCACATATCCATTTTAGCTTCATCTCAATTTTTTGTCAGTTTATGCTTTTGTTCTTAATGTTGTTTCCTTTTATTTATTTAAAATTTTTTTTTTATTGTTGTTCAAGCTCATGAGGAACGATTATGTGGCAAAACGTGCCCTCAACAAGTGAAATAGAACCAGTTGTCTGGGAATATACTTACAACGTAAGTGGTGAGAACGCCGAGGCATATGCATGGGCCAGGTTGGAATGAGAGAAAACACAGACGGCCAGTACGCGTGTGAAGGGTCCCACGTGCAGCCAGGAAGTTGTGAGTGGTTTCAGTCCCAGATTGGCGAAGGCGTGGGAGGGGGCAGTGTCGGCATTAGCCACGCCGACGTTTCAGGCAGCTGAGCACTTTCCTACGTGGCCAATGGCTTGTGAATCGGTACAAACTTGTGGCGAACTATCTACCAACATGTGTTAAAAATAACAAAAAAACCCCTAATGTTTCCATTATGAAGAATGTATCCCAAAATAAGAAAAATCGCCATGACCTGTGTACCAGGGCGCATAGTATGGTATTATTTGTAACAATAAAGTGGTAGGGATAACAACTACACTTCCTTCCTTAACAACATTGTCTATCTAAATAGGGAATTTAAAGCAGTTTTGGGGATTTTTAGAGACATTTATTGATCTGGTAGGATATGCTATCTATTTCCACGCATGTAGAAAAAGATTGGCTTTTTAAAAAGATGAACCGCATTTTAAACACAAGATACACACGTAGTAAAACTATTACATAAAGCCATGTCTGCGTGAGCACTGACCACTCTACTGAAACATAGAAGTTGCGTGTGAATGGCTGGCAGTGAGGAGTGGGACTAGATGTTGGTGGCGGGGAGGGGACTACTGCATTTTGCTGTGTATAATGCTCACCTTTTTGACCAGATTTTTGAGGGAAAAATAAGGATGCACATTATATATGGGTAGAATTCCCATATAATTCCATATCTATATAAATGTTTTCAATTTTTTTTATTTAAGCTTATGTGCTAAAAGTGTAACTCTAGAAAGTAATAATGATATCTGTATGCAAAATAATGCCATGGAATATGATAATCAGTTTTGCTTCTAAATATGAATAAATAAAAATTGAACTAAAAATTAAAATGAAAGATTTTTTTTCCTGTGAGCTTGGGCCAAAAACATGGATGTGCATTCTACGTTGGAGTGCATTATACACAGCAAAACACGATATTACATATATAACTTCGTATGTTTTCTAGTTTTACAAGGTTATGTATTACTTTTGAAATTGAACCACTAGTTATTAAATAGAACCTGAAGTTCAAGAAAAATTTAAAGTGCAGATTCATTTATAACATGCAGAATGTTCCTTTTTTTAAAAATTTTGGGGAATAGACTGAAAGAGACACTGGCTGATATGTCTGTTATGAAACATTTTTAAGGAAGTTGTGCAAGATGTGTATTTGGCAGGAGAGAATTTTTTCTGTTGATTGGTTTAACCAGTAAAGAAAGAAGCCTGGTTTCTTTCTTTCCTTTTCTAAAGATTTTATTTATTTATTTTTAGAGGGGGAAGGGAGGGAGAAAGAGTGGTAGAGAAACATCAGTGTGTGGTTGCCTCTCCTGTGCCCCCTGCTGGAGACATGACCTATAACCCAGGCATGTGCCCTGGCTGGGAATGGAATTGGAGACCCTTTGGTTCGCAGGCCTGTGCCCAATCCACTGAGCAACACCAGCCAGGGCCAGAAGTCTGGTTTCTAAGGCTACAGACTATTTTTTCAGAAAGCCGGTCATTTCCAAGGATCTGCCAAAATCACTAACTGTAGCTCCCACGTTCCTTTTTGGGCTAGCCATGTCCCTGTTGATTTGATGTGGCTGTGGAGTTTGTGATGTTAAGCTCAGTAATAATGCTCAAATTTCCCTATTTACTAATCACTTAATGCACGTGACTTCTTCCACTGTTGAGATTTCCTGGGAAGGCCACCACAATGAGTAAACATGGAAAATGCGACTCTGTTGACGGTGGTGGACGGGCACAATTTCGAAACTTTTTTCCCAAATACATGTCGGGAAGCTAATGTGCCAGGAAAATGCACCCTCTTCTTCTCGTCTGTCTTCGAGTGCTCCCACCTCTGAGCCGCCTCCCTTTATTCCAGCCGGACGCTTCCGTAGGTCACGACATCGAAGTATTCAGAGAAGTGGGTTTTACCTTCGCTGTCTTAAAGTGCTCCACATGGCGAGAAACCGCCCCAGGAGAACCGGACCTGGAGCTGCGGCCCGCTGTCTTCCTCACGGGCGGCGGGCCCACTGTGGGGAGTGTCGAGGGGGTGACGTGTCACGGAACTGTGCACTCGAACCCTGCAGGGCCTTGTCGAACATCGTCACCCCAAGACGTTTAATTACAAAAATATCACTCTCTCGCTCATTTTGTTTTTTCCTGTGGTTATTGAGCTTATTTCAGAATTCCATCTTTCGGTCTACTGTTGAATCAGGGAAAGTCAAAACACACTTGGATTGTAATTGGTGATTATTGGAAGAAAGGGAGAGAAATTATTTTTTCGTTTCATGCCTTCTGAAATGGAGGTCATATTTTTATAAGAAAGATAGAAAAGCATGTACTGACAGGTGAAAAGTAACATATTTAATACATGTTTCAGACAGATACCGTGTTTCACGTGCCTCTTGTGTTGAAATAAAATGTATGTGTATGTCCTAGAATTTCTGCTCACATTTTACCTCTGTGTGCTTACTGTCTGCTGTGTTAGATTTGTATGTAATCGACGTTTTGTAAAAATTGTCACATTCAAGTGTTTAGTTTCTTGTGCTGGAGGGTTCATTAATGCTGAGTTTATACCTTCCATATTAATCTACTTATTACTAGTACTTAAAATTTTAGAACTGATAATCACTTATTATTCTGGGGACTATGCATTATTTAATTAGTTCCAAACTTTTGAAATAACTGTCTGGCATTTTAGAAACCGGAAACAAAAAATTATAATAGGAGTTTAGGCTATAATATATTGCTGTAAGGATAATTATTAAGGGAAAACACAGCTGACATTTTCTGATTTATGCACACAATCAGCGATGGAGTCCAAGAACTGTGACATAATTATCTTCATGCTAACAATTTTTGTAAATCTCTTGACAGAATTTTAGCTAATTTTAAAATGCCTTCTGAAGATTAGCACTTAAAATTGTTGGGGAAAAGAGCACAATTTATTAGCAAGGGTATAATTGTAAACCTTCTAAATACTCATTGTGGATATCGTTTCGACAGTGGCTCCTGCCTCGGCAGCTGCTGTAGAGCACATGAGTTTATGGAATCTCGGAACAGCAGAGAGTGGAATCTAATTAAAGAGGATTCCATGCCAACGAAAAATTATTAAAAACAGACTAATAGACAATCGTTATGAATTTGGAAGTCTCTGCCAGCGTCTCTTTTTGATACACATTTATGTAAGTAACTGTCAAGTGAAAGGCTTTATTTCTTCAAAACCAAAAGGATATTAGAAGCCTTTATCTTTTGTGACAAAAATGATTGCTTTCCTGAATTTTAACTTAACACAAGAACTGAAATGGTTCTATTCGTCTTTTCTCACAAATTTAAAACACATATGTGCTTTTCAAGATAAATGATTAAAAATACTGTTCAGGTTTTTTTTTTTTTTTTTTTTTACATCAGTCTGGTACCAAGCATTACATAGCCACATGGACCAAAATCTTAAGGCGTAATTTTCCTTTATAACAAGAGTCAGTTTCTCAATGGAGGTACTGTGTGTGGAAGCCTGTGCCGAGCTGGTTTGCGTTTTCAAGTCTATTTTGTTGGTTATGCTGTTACGGCTGTCCCGGTTTTTTCTCCCCTTTATCCGCCCCCTCCCTGACTGCCCCCTTCGCCCTCAGCACCTGCAGCCCGTGTTTCTGAGTGTGACACCCGTGGAGAATTGCCGAGGCACCAGGGGTTGTTACTTTCAGTGCCCGCTCTGCCTGCTCCTCTCTTCCCCTTTGCATGGACACTTTGCTGTGACTTCCAAGGGGTTTTATTCCAAACAAGAGGATTGATACAGCATAAAATGGATAGCCAGCTTTTAATTTTTTTTAAGTAGACTTTTAAAATAAGTGGTCCTTCCCAGCACTGGGGAGGAAAAGGGCACGTTCACATCCGCGAGCCGACCTGGCATCGCTTTTCACACCTCCCACACCGCTGGGTGCTGAGGCACGCACAGCCGTGGGGGCCAAGGAGACTCGTGGTGGTTCTGACGACGTTAAACATGCTAAGAGGTAATTGCTAAACGTTGAGGATAATGTGTTTTCTATGTCACTAATAAAGGCATGAATGAACACAGTGAATTAAATGAGAGTCCAGAAGTAATCCTCGGTGTGAAAACCGTCAGGTTCCCGAAGTTGTCTTTGCGATGTGGAGCAACAGCGCAGATGCTAGAGTAATTAGTGGAGTGATCTGACTCTGTCCCCCTTCACCTTGACCCCAAAGGCTTCCTCATCTCCTTAGATGCCACCTGTCAGTGGAGGGCCACCTACTGCTTCTGAGGACAAGGGATGGTCTGAAGTTTAAGGCCTCCAGATTGCATTGCACGGACGGACAAATTAACCTGTCGGGCTGCAGGCCGAAGAACCAAGCAGGCGCCCTGGCCCCGGGCCGCAGCCCTTGGGCGGAGGCCTCTCGGAGGGAAGTGCGCGGCTGCCTTCCCCTCCCGTTGTGCTTCTGATGGAGGCAGGAGCTGGCCTCTGATTCCAGTCCCGCTAAAGCACGTGCATGCTCCTAGAACATTCCTCCCACAGCCCTTTCACCCTTAACTCGCGTTCGGACATACGGTAGCAAATCAGAAAACAGAACCTCTTGGCTTCACAAATACAGTCAGCATTTTAAAACTTTTTAAAACAGTCAGCATTTTAAAACCTTTTAAAACAGCATTTTTAGAGAGAGCGGTCAGGGGAGAAGTTTCTGAAGAAGTGACATTGAAGCGGAGACCTGAAGGAGAGGAGCGAGCAAGCCGAGTGACTGTCTCCCGGGAAGCATGACCGGCAGGCGGAGGGAGTGGCCAGTGCAAAGGCCGGAGGACAGAGACAGGAGTGGGGAGTGGGGTGCTGCAATGAGGCTGCTGAGCTCAGGTCCCCGGAAGGGAAGGAGCAGGGTCAGGTCACACAGAGCTGGAAGGGCGCAGGCATCCCTGCTGCAGAGAGGCGGAGAGTAGACTTCCATTATTTCAGCGGGTCCTTGGGAGCCTCCCCCTGGCCACCATCCTGTGAACGGGTGAACAGCGTGACTTCCGAAAATGGAAGAACAGGGCGTGCGCAGGGATTTGAGGACGGCGCCTCGTCCTGTGCAGCTTCTCTCGAAACGGTGCTGCTGTGTTTTGTGTGATGCCCTGTAATCCTCGTGGAGCTCAGACAGAGCGTCCCCGTGCGTCATGTGAAGGACTGTGTCGTGATTTTGAATAAGACACTAAGACTGAAAAGTAAATCATCTTGATCTTCTTTTTACCTTCAGATGTAGGAATTAATGATCGACAGGTAGGAAGCTGCAGAGTATTTATTTTTAATTTTTACTTTTGCTTGCCTTAGGCAAGTACTGAAATATTACGTAGTTCTTACCATGAGTGAGGGTTGAAATCTTAAAGTATCTCAACGCAACCATCCCTGAAATACGTTTGGTTTCAGACTTCGAGTCTGCAGGGCCTAGTCTGCCCACGTAAATGCGTAGGACACTTGAACAGTGTCCTCTTGTCAGGGTGTAATTCCACTGACACCATCTCATCTAATTTACCCTCTCGACAACACTGTCATTACTTTTATCGTCTTCATCGATATCTCCGCACTGTGAGGGGGTGTTTGCTGATTGGGACGTTGAGCATTTTCCTATGGACACGCACCACTTCCGTTGCAAAGCTGGGACTTTGAAACCGATTTTCTGTCTCCCCATCTCCAGTCTCTTCTGTGTTACATCCCCTTTCACGGTGACTCACATAGATTCTCCTAGACAGAGCCCGATCTGAAACTGGCCACCATTAGTGAAATGACATTAGCTCAATATGATTACGTCTTAATGTTCCCTGAAAAGATGAGGCTAGTTAAGACATACCGAAGGGAAAAGCAATTACCTATTGAAATATGAATCTCTCGTTTAGAGCTGGAAATCGTCTATTGGTATTAGAATGATTGTCTGGAATTTTTTAAAGATCTGGATGCTGTCATTGTGTCTTGCTCGACTT
>CM052551.1:1701422-1730201 GCA_028533065.1 Trachops cirrhosus | reverse complement strand
TCCTGTTTCATGCTAGGGATGGGCTTTTAAGAACTCAAAATTCAATAGTTTTATTTGTTTTATAGACCCTGAGATGAAGTAGACTTGTTAAAAAGGACCCCTTGTGGTTCACTGGGCCCAGATCCATAACCAGAGTCTAGCAGCCATTGTCTGCAGAGGCCTGGCAGGCAGGACGCATTTCAGGGAAAAGCCGCAGGCTGAGTGGCCTGAGCCCGACCTTAGAAAGGAGTTCCTGGAATCCTGTTTTGACCAATGGGCTGAGACCTGGCCCGTCCAATCAGAACCCCATGGCTGTATCCTTATTTGCATCTTTACTAACCAAGAAGAGCAGCTCCGTAACAGCCAATCAGAATGCACATTTCCAAACAACCAGGGCAGTGTTATCTGGACCACTCAGAATGTACACATTTGGATACCTTACTTGCGTGGAAGTGGACCAGTCAGGAGCCAGGGCAGAAGCTTTCTCTGTACAAGGACGCCACGCTGTTTTTCTCCTGGAGGAATGCACTTTCAGTTTCCTCCGGAGGCTGCTCCTTCTTGGTTTGCAAACTGTTGATCTGAATAATGTTTCTCCATTTCCCACACCCCATGTTGGGGACTCCTGTTGGCACTGCGTTGGTGGCGGTGAACTTTTGTTGGCAGTCTCTTCTTTAATGTCTTTTCTAAACTTGTTCCTCTGTAGCTGTAGAAGCCAAGAAAAAGTTTAAATTACAGTGCAGGTGGCGACAGGAGGAAGGTGCTAAGGGATTTCAGGGCCAAGAGAAAAAAAGCAGATCAACAAAAAATTGTGTGGATTCCTTCGTTATGCTCTCAATCCACCACATAGAAAAGGAGGCAAATGCATTTTTTTGTGGTAACATCTGGACCCTTTTGAGATTCTGGAACCATTGAAAAACTGTAATTCTGAAAAAGTAAAATGTCCTCAAAAATTTGTTTTTAAAAAGTTGCCTGTGCATGGATTTTACTCTGAAATGAACGTTTCCAAAAAATGGGTCAGATTAACAATCATTTTCAGGAAAGATTGATAAGTGATCGGAAATAATAAGATACTGTTATTTTTTAAAATCTGTCTGTATTACGTTTTATTATACGGTGTTTCCCAAGGGACTGGAGACTTGGACGTGGGGATGGCGGGAGGCTTCTGTGGACGCCAGCTGTGTTTGCTTCTGACTCGGGGCCGCCCTGTCCCGCTGTGGGAGTGGCGAGCCCGACGAGTTTGTTTTCTGTGACTTTCTTTTGCCAAGGGCGTTGTTGCTGTCGTCGAGGGACTAACCTCAAATGGCTACACTGAGATCTTAAAATTCTCTCTTAATTACAGTCGTGCAATTATCAAGCCATTCCATTGGTTTTAATGATTATTTCTCACATCTCCAAGAGCATGGTAGGTTTAAAGAGAGTACCCTAACTCAAAACAATTGTTTTTAAGTAAAGAGATTCAGATACAGTGTTAGGCGGTTCTGTTAATCCTTGATAAAGGCTAAGATTTTCTTAAAAGGCAGCCATACAAACAAGAACATCTTGTGAAAGGACAGTTTTATTTCTATTAAATGACTCCGTGTACCTAAGATTATATATATATCATATATATAATGTCTGTGTATATATTAATCATATATATTATATATAATGTATGTGTATATATAGAGGTATATATACACAAAATTGGAGATTTATTACAAATATGCCCATGGCAATTAAATAGAAATATCTATCCCCACATCTGATTTATAAACCATCTGTGAAGAAGCAGCAAATTAAAAATACATGTTGTTTTCCATGTGGAGAGCCATAAAGTTTGCAAAAAACGATAGGTTATGAAACCTTCTACTTTGAGATTTAAATGTAAGACAGCCGTGATTCACGTGAGTGATGGGGTTAGCTTCAGTTAACAGTAAGCTGTGTGGTAGGTAAGGCAGTCAGTGAATGTGAGTGACGTTGTCACATGGCTTTATTTTCTTTTGTTACTTTGTGCTCAACACGATACCCGTGTGCAAAATTAAAGAGGACCAACAGATAAGTGAAAACTTTTTTGTGGGCAAATTGAAATATAAAAACTTTTATGAACTCATTGGCAAGTAATCAAAATAGGTAGAAATCTTATTTTTAGATTTTATTTATTTTTAGAGGGGAAGGGAGAGAGAAAGAGGGAGAGAAACATCAATGTGTGGTTGCCTCTCATGCGCCCCCTACTGGGGACCTGGCCTGCAGCCCAGGCATGCGCCCTGATTGGGAATCCAACTGGCGACTCTTCGGTTCGCAGGCCAGCACCCAATCTATGAGCCACACTAGCCGGGAAAAAATAAGTAAAACTCTCAATCAGTGAAGTATATCTGTAATAGAAAAATTAAATATTTAAAAAGCCGAATTCTGATTTTTACTAATTTCTCTTATTAGCACTTATTGGTTGTGTTATATTTTACAAAAACAGCATATTTGACAGAAAATACATATACAGGGCATATCAAAAGTAGTTTTACAGTTCATATGGAAACTAATACAATAATAATAATAATACAAGACTACACTGTTTCACATGCTCATAATTGTAAATCTGCTTTTACCCCACCCTGTAGTTCCAAACACTTAAAACATCTTAATTACTTATGAATTATCTTGAGGTCAAAAAGAAATAGAAACCTATCACTGAAACTGAAAAATATTGAAAAGTATAAGTGAAGAAGAAACACTCTTGTTTAGTCAACATTCTGAGATAATCTGAGCTAAACGTTCATTTCTCATCTTTTTTAACTGCTTATTTGTTTTCTATAGCTGTAATCACATACATAATATTTAACTGTATAGTATCTTTTAAAAAATTACACGCTATTATACAAACAGCGGCTTGTTAACTATCCATCTAAACAGCAACATCCTCAGATTTAGAGACCTATTTAGCCATTCATTGATTGAAGTTTAAAGTTTTTTCGTTTATTATTTCGCTGCCATAAAAATGCTACAGTGAACATCTATGAACATGAAATTCTTTTTAAAAATTATTTCCATAGAAATATTCAAAAGCGCACTATAATTTGTAAAGTGAAAATTTTATATTTGTCTCCTCCTTCCCTCTCTCTCTCTCTCTTTTCTTTTTCCTTTCTATCCTTTTCTCTTCTCTTTTCTTTTCTTTCTTTCATCTCACTGCCACTATTGAAAGCAAAAGAGAAAGGAAAACTCTACCTTTCCATTCTAAAGGCCCCAACTCCAGCTGAACTTGGTGTATATTCTACGTACTGGAAAATTATTTTTCAAAGGCCATTCATTCCAAAGAATTCAGTTGCTTGTCTTTGCATTTATAATTGTCTAAATGTCACCCTTTAAGAGTAGATCTTACTCACTGTAGAGAGCGAAAGTCCATAATTTAATGAATGAAGTATCAAGACTTAATAAGTTTGAATTAATTGGATCTTTAGTACAGAATTTTAATAAACAATAAAATGTTATTTCATTAGTAGTAGCTGGTAGCTAATATTTATGAAGTCTTTGATTCTTTGAGCTTCTTATATGCATGCTTTACTTGTAACTCCAGTGGTATTTGATTGCATCATTTCTTAACCAGAATTCAAACTCTCTTCTAAAGACTGTTTAATGCAGTGTAATCACCTGGGACAGTAAACGTATCTTAAGAATTTGGTTCCATCAGTTTTCACTAAATGACTTTAACAGTGTCCTAGAGACTCCCCAGAGCAGGGGTGTCAAACTCGTGTTCACGGGGGCCACATCATCCTCGCGGTTGCCTTCAAAGGGCCGATATAATGTTAGGACTGTATAAATGTAACTACTCCTTAACTGTTAAGGAGCTGAAATTACATTCAGCCTTTTGACGGCAGCCATGAGGCGGCCCCCCCCCCCCCCCGGTGAAATGAGTTTGACACCCCTGCCCTACTTCCTCCTGTCATTGTGATCCACCAGCTTCCAACATCTTGATTCGTTTTGCCTATTTTAAAAATAACAATTTTACTGAGATCTAATTCCCATGCCGTAAAGTTCACTCTTATAAAAGTGATGAATTTAGTTGTTTGCAGTATATTCACGGAGTTATGCATCGATGACCCCTAATTCCAGAATACTTGAATCTCTTTAAAAAGGAACCCCAATACCCCATCTCTTCAGCCCTGGCAGCCAGTCGCCTCCTTTCTGTCTCCATGGGTTTGCCTGTTCTGTACATTCCGTAGACGTAGACTCGTGCACCGTGGCCTTTGGTTCCTGCTTTTTCACTTGGCAAAATGTTTTCAAGTCTCATCCATGTTGTAGCACGGACCACAACTTCCCTTTTTGTGGCTGAATAATATTCCATTGTTTCAGTATATCACCTCTGTTTATCCATTTATTATTTGATTGACTTTTGGGTTTTCCTACTTGTTGTCTTCTCTGAATAGCGCTGTTACAAACATGTGTATAGAGATACTTATGCAGGTATACATTGCACTGTATGTCCATTCTTATGCCAGCTTCATACTGTCTTGATTGCTGTTGCTTTGTAGAAGAAATGTTGAAATCAGGGAATATGGGTTCTTCAAATTTGCTCTTCTCTTTTTAAGAATATTATGACTATTCTGGGTCCCTTGCAATTTCATTTGAATTTTAAGATCATCTTCTTAAAACTTGCAGAGATAAAAAGTCAGCTAGTACTTTTGTAGGACTTGCTCTGAATCTTTGGATCAATTTAGGGAGAAGTCACACTTCGACAGTATCACAGCTTCTAGTCCATGAACATGGGATGTCTCTCCATTTCTTTGGGTCTTTTAACAGTTTTTTTAGGATGTTTTATTTTCTTCAGTGCGCAAACCTTAGGCTTCTTTTGTTAAATGTACTTGGAAGTATTTTATTCTTTTCATGCTCATAAACGGCATTGCTTCCTTATTTTCACTTTCGGATTACCCTCTGTGGCTTTGCCTGTGTTAGAACTTCGTGTCAATGGGGTGAGTCTTCCCTGTGCTCTCTCCCGTGCCCCTCTGGGTGCCGAGTGTTGCGGCTGTGCGCTGCACCAATGTGACTCGGCGCAGCGCGGTCTGTCTCTCCTCGTGGCTGCGTAGTTTTCCACCGTAGGCATCCGTCATTCCTTGCACATCTCCTTCTGATGTGCTTTTGACGTGTTCCCACTTTGGGGCTATTTTGAACAGTGGTACTGTTACCATTCTTGTACAAGACTTTAGGTGAACACGTTACGCGTTTGCTCAGAGCGTATTCCCAGGTGGGAAGGTCCACTTTTGAAAGTGCTGCCGAATTGCTTTACAAAGCGGTCATAACACTTTACACTTCCAACAGCAGTGCTGCAGTTGCTTTTTGTACTGGGAAAAAAACCACCACCCACGCACTTTGTGTGATCTGTCTTCATTTTCACCATGTCCAGAGTGTGCAGTGGTATCTCATTGTCTAAGTTTGCATCCTCCTCGTGACCAATGATGCTGAGCATATTTGTTTGTTTTTGAAATCAGGTATTTGGATATTCTCTTTTACACAGTGTTTATCTAGTCTTTGGCTCACGTCCCATTGAATTATCTTTTTCATATTTATTGTTTTTAATTTATTATGGATGCAAATAATTGAAATAGTGTGATATTTAAAGGCACACGCATAGGAAAGGGAGCAGTTGACTATTATGGACACAAAAACAGACCCTAAGTGTTCTGTGACTTACTTGATGGAAAGAGACGATTCTGAATCACAGTGGGGGAAATAGTGGTCTTCTCAATAAATAGTAATGACTTAATTGATTACCTAGAGGTGTGATTTCCTAACGCACACCATATACAAACATATCAATCCCAGAGGGGTTGCACATCTCAATATGAAATGTAAAATAATAAAGCTCTGTAGGAGGAAAATATATTCATAACCTCGAGGAAGTCAAAGCTTTTGCACCCAGGGCATGAAAAGCACCAACCATAAATTTAAGCAGTAATAAGTTGGGCCTCGTTGACAATAAGAAGTTCTCCTCGTGAAAAGACATTTTTAACTAAAGTGAAAAGATAAACCAAAGGATATGAGATGCTAGTCCCAATTTACCTAAAAGAGGACTGTTACCAAGCCTTCAAATTATTTTAGATACATTGTGGTAATTGGCAAGATTTTTATTTCAGAAATATGTGTTGAAAAGGATCTTTGCCTTAATTTGGCTGACTTTTACAAATCAAGGTAAAAATAGTAGTACATATATACCCAGAGGTTTTAAATAAATCAATTCTTAGACATTGGAAATTATTAGTATAAAATATGTAATTTGCTAAAACTCAGCAAACTGTTTACAATTTGAGAACACAAAGAAAACATTAACATTTAAAATTTTATTATTTAGTTTTTCTGTTTGTTAAGTTATCTAAAATGCTATATTGAATTATTTTATTACCTGAGCACTACTAAATTCTTCATGAACTCTAAAGGTTCAGGAATTTATATGGATATATTTTTTAGTCTAAAATTTAATCCTATACATTATGTTTTTAAAACTTACTACGGTTACGTAAGATTAAGTTTGTTATAAATAAAACAATAGTTAAAATTGTAGTAAAATTTAAACATTTTGGAAAATGTAGCCCAGGGATGCTAAGAACCTGTTATGATGTCACTTAATTATAAGAAGTGTGTGTGTGTGTATATATATAATAATAAACATATATGTAATTGTTATGTAATGATCTTATATTTTTGGTACCAAAATGTTGGATTTCTTAAAATTATTATACTGGAGTTCTACCTTTTCATCTTAGGAAATACTAATTTATTTAGAACTAAATATTTATCATATATAGTTAATCATGATTTCAAACTTTAATGACTTTCTCTTTAAAATTTAAATCAGCTCTGATATACTTGAGACTAATTCAGAGAACTGATTTTTATTCATTGCTTCCCTTTTCCCAATTTTGGAAAACTGGGAGAAGGAGTTCTGTGACAGCTGTATCATAGACGCTGTTATTTTATTACTGTTGAATCCACACTGTCAGCTTTAATGAATCCTACCCAATTAAAGCGGTGTGCATATCTTTCCTGAGCCCGTAATCAATACAATCAATTCCACTTTTCCATAACTGCGTAGATATAATTTTATCCCTGGGTGCTGGAGACTGATGCGTTTTGTGATGTGCGGCAGGGTTGCGAGAAGCTGGAGAATAATTTTGATGACATCAAGCACACGACTCTTGGTGAGCGGGGAGCTCTGCGAGAGGCAATGAGGTAAGTCTGGGTCACCATGGCAACCGTCACAGATGTGGTAAAGAAAAAGTCATTCTTCATTATTGGGGGAACAAATGAGTTCATTGCCACCGTTCAGCTCTGTCCTCTGAGGTATTAATTTGTCAGTGGAGAAGCTTCCCTCGAGGCTGTGCTTTGGTTTTGAAGCTGCATAAATGTTAAGCCTCAGTGCACAGTAAAAAATGTAAATGTTTAATTTGTTACTTAAAATGCTTAAGGGGTGTCTTGTTTTATGTTTATACTAAACTGTGTGATTGAATGGAAATATTGTTCATCTAAATTCTGTCTGTTTGTAAAAAAAATAAAATAAACAGTACAATGGCGGTTTAAACTGAGCAGTATTTCCTCCTAATTAATATTTAATGAAAAAAAGAGGTACTTAAAATTTCATATTGTGTTGGGTTTTATAGGATTATATCGTGGCATTTTAAAACGGATTTACATTTTCACACTATTATGGAGCACGTAGATTAACTTTTTTCAATGCTATAGTCGTCTATAATGAGCCTGAGTTTTTTTTTCCCTTTTTTCACATTTTAACATTACTGTTTGCGAATATTTCTTTGAATTTCTTCCCCAACTTGATGCCTTTTTATTAACTTTTGGGATGCAGCGTTGAAATCCATCTGGTGAGGGCCAAGGAAGGCTGTTTACTAGGCATTAAAAAGGTGCGAATTGTACAACTCATCCCCAGCAACAGTTAGTGGCATTAACTCAGAGCTGAGCCCAGCCTCCGAGTGGGGTAATTTCCAACATCCTCGCACAGACAGTGTCTGTTTACCTCCATATTTAGTCTACGGAACTGAGACTGGTTTTAAAATTTATCTCTTCGGTCAACGCTGGTCTTCCGTGGAAGGTCGTAGGTCAGGGCTACACAAAATTTAAAAGGAGAGAAAGGACACACCTACGCGCTCTCGCAGAAGGAGGGTTTGGGTGCAGTGTGCTATTGCTAGGACACGGTTACCATATACTTTGGTTTAGAAGCTGATTTCATTTAGCAGCCTCCTTGTCACATGCAAGCAGCAGGGGAAAGTAATTAAATTTAATAGAAGCTGCCCTCATTTTGAAGCCACTTCTATTTAAAACCACAGGGGGAGGTAATTAAATTTAATGGAAACAGTAGCTTCTACACAAAGATACATGGTACTTCTGCATAGATGATTATGATGTCACGAAAAGAGGAATAATATATTACTCGTGCGGAGAAATTACCAGCTGGAGCAAAGCAGCCTGTTTTATTGTTAATGTCTTTACTAATAAAAAAAGAGGGAAAAATAAAACTGAATACGCAATAGAGGATTTGTGTCTACATGAAATGCAATCAGAAGTTATTGAAAATAGTAGTAAATTAAAAAGAAGGTGTAAAAATATTGTGGGAAAGGTCAGTGTGGAACTTACGAATGCGCCGCTCTTTTCAATACAGTTTTTATCCTCTGAAATAAGCAGTTATAAACCGAATACGGCATCTGGGTGCGCGCCTCTTACAATAATTTGAATATATTAAGTGTGCACACCAATATTTGCTTAGGAAGCCACAGTTCATTCTCTGTGTTCTTGTGTCTATTCAGCTTAAACACGTAGACACACAGGAAGACAAAGAGAATGAAAGAACTGAAGGCCAGCACCGCAGAGAGAATGGCAAAGGGGGAGTGTGAGGTGAGCAGGGAAATGCAGTAAGGGAAGTGCCCCTCATTAGTGCAGAAAATTTTTCATCAAGAAAAAAACACCCTGTTGAATTATGGGAGAACTGCATACAAAGGGATGATTACATTCTGCTGAATTTGGTAGTAATGGCCGGCCGTCGTAGGAAAATAGGATATTCTGCTTTTAAAGAAGGAGAGTTGAACTGATGAGGAAAACGAGTATTACCTGGTGGGAGTGAGCGGTCCACCGCCCTGCCCCGTGGTCCGGCAGGGGTCCAGAGCTTTGCAATCAGCGTGTGGTTCTGCGGCTGCGTGGTGCACGTTGTTTACATAGTCTGCACACATTGCACATGCATACACGCGTGTTACTGGCAGTGTTTAGAGTCACTGTTATCGAGTCAATGAAATCGTTTAGCACTAAAATCTCCGGACAGTGCAGGATACGGTGGGCGTGGTGGTTTGTTTTGTTTTATTTGCCTTTAGAAAAACGCGGCCGGAGCCCGCTCTGTTGCAGGTGAGATTCTGGAAGCAGGTCAGTCCGATGTTGTCAGGCCGTGGGACTCCTAGAGCACGAGGAGAATGCAGGGAGAGGCCATGGACGAATTCTTCTCTCAGCCGTGACCAGTCGTGGCGGGGTGTGGAGGGCGGCCTCTGCCTCCGACCCGGCCGTGGACGTGGCCAGTTCTGCCCGTGGAGGGGATGGCCCTGGGCGAGGGCGGGGAGGGTGCAGATGCACGGTGGCTGTCAGGGACGGTGTGGCCTGACATGACGTGGACGTTTTCAAGCTTTTTCGAATATGTTCTGCCACTAAGCTCACAGAGGAAGACTGTCTCAGTCAGTGACATCTGTCCTCATTTGCCAGGGGTCCTGGGTGCACATGGAGGGGTAGGAGGCGAGCAGGGGCTATGGGTACCGCTCGGGATCTCAGGGTGCAGACGGGGGTGGGGAGCAGGTAGGAATAACTTGCTGAAAGCCTCCGAGCGGGGCTGGCCCCGGGAGGCTGGCTGGGCACGTGTTTGCTGTGTCTTGGAGACCAGTCACCATGCATCTCGTTGCCTTGATGAAGAATCGTCGTCATTTCTGGGAGTCATTACGGGCTTTAAGGAAGGGAGTAGCAGGGTGAGTACAGAAGCTATGAAGATGATTGGCAGCTCCGTAGCATCCTAGGAGGGGAGACGATCTGGTTCGGGGGCGGAGCTGTCGTCCGTTTATTTACTCCACGTTCACGGGGTTTCTGTCACGTGCCAGGTAAGGGGGTTGCACCTGTGAATGACGCGCAGGCCCCGCCCTCGGGGAGCTAACAGCCTAGAGGTGGACACAAGCACGGAAGTCAAATGCGGGAAGCGAAGACTCGGGGTGGCTCTCTGCTGGGGCCTGGGTGGCCTGGGGAGCACCCTCTTCTCTCCTGGCTCATAGCATCTACATACAAAGCCCAGGGAGCAACAGCAGGGCAGGCGTGCGGTCAGGAGTCAGCCCCCGCCCAGGGTGGGGAAGAAGACCGCAGAAGCTGGTTTTCGCGCGGAGTGGCGGGTTCAGAGGAGGGAACGCCAGCCGGAGAGGTTAGTGACCCCCACGAACCTGCCGGGAGAGCTTGTTCAGGTGCGCGGAGGGGAGTGTGCCTGAGGAGTTCAGACGCACTGGGAACGGGGGCCTGATGAGACTTTGTGACTTCATGGCCTCCGTGAGTCGTGCACCTGGTTCGATCCGTGCTGCTGTTTAAGGGCGTTTAAAGCTTCCCCCCGCTTTCAGAATGAAGTCTGATTTATTCGCCTGTCCTGCTAGCCAAGAAATCCCATTAGGGCAAGAGGGTTGCTGTTTTGCTCTTCTAGTGTCCTTGGCCTTACCACAGTATTGGCACGTAGTAGGTGCTCAGTACGCCTTGGTGAGTGATTGATGAAGTCATGCACGGGGTGGGCAAAAGTAGGCTCACCGTTGTTCCCATGGAAAAAGGCACGCCGGTGGGCTGTGACTACTGCAGTAGCTTTAACTGAAAATTACTAACTAAATATTAGCTCAAAAAACTCACAGTGCCACTGCAAACCTACTCCCCGGCCCCCCACGCATTACACATACGCTCATTCTCGGAAATGAGGAGAGTAAAAAAGGGAGAGTAAAAGGTGGGTTTGTAGCAGTAATGGGAGTGAAAACCAAACCGGACAATCATGACTAGCCCGAGAGAACAGACGACAGAGGTGCCTTTGGGCCAATGAGAGAAGCTAGCAGTGTGGTCAGACCCAGGACAGAGGTGGACGTTCTCCAGCTGGTCTGTGCGGAGCCTGCAGCCAGGTACCGTGGGGTTGATGGGAGATCCTGTGAAGACCCTAAGATGCTATTATTATATTACAAAGCGCCCGGAACAGTCCAGGACATGCTGAATTCCTCAGTAAATGCTGTAAGAGGCTGTTGTTTTGCTGTTTGGAAAAAAGAAATTACTTCGTAGTCTCACCTCACACGTGCTAAAGGAAATTTCATGTTTATAAAACAACCCAAGTCCAGTAGATTATGGAAGGACAGTCTTTTTGAGGTTTGATGAGGAAAGAGATGAGAAGCTAAGAACTAGTTGTAGAAATCACTAAACTTTGACTCATTAAAACAGTTCCTCTATGTATGAAAATCACAAAATTAATAAATAATATATATTACACTGTATGTGTATAACAGATTCAAAAAGATTAGCTGAAGGGACAACAATTGGCAAAGTATGATTAAGTAACCTTTGAAAGCATTCAACTCTAATGGCAAATATATATGTACGTATAAAGTAGGTGGGGAAAAAACACCCTAATTTTTGGTCACTGATGTTACTGCAGTTCAGGAGGGAGGAGACTTTGGAGTGCCCACGAGGGGCTGCTGGGGAGAGTGCGTGGGACTCACTGCTGCATGGACGGAGGGGTGGGGCCAGCACGCACTTGGAGCCCGAAAGCAGGCTCACCTTTGCAACACCAGCTGAGCCTCCTGAGACATGTTATGCGGGAGACACTGAAGTCATGGGCACTCCACGCCTGTCCCTCAAACTGTGGATTATAATGGTGGGCACACTGAACAACACCAGTGTCTGCTGTCAAAGACAAGGATAAGGAAATGAAGACTTTATGTAGGTAGTGAGCCATAATTTACACATATGTTAAATATAATGGTAAATTGTGGCCTAATTCATTCTGTCTGTGCATTAAAATGATCTTTTACATGATGTTCAAACCTGAATGTTTAACACAAGAATCTGCATGTTGTAATGTTCAGTGAAAAACACCACAAAAATTGCATGTAGAATATCATGTCCACAGAATATAAGAAATGCAAAGGAAAAAGTAGGACTAACTAAAATAGAGCAAAATCATTACAATTGGGTGACAGGCTTACAGATACTTTTTTTCAGGCTTAAAATTTGCTATTCTCCTACTAAATTTTCTATACTGGGAACATTTTATGGATGATTAGAAAATCAATGAAGTAGGAGATGGTAAAAATGGAAAGAAATGATATGAACAGTAGGGTAAGTGGTAAAAATCAGATATGAAAGACTCCAAGTGTGATTTTAGCTAAATTAACCCATTTTTAATCGTAGGATTAAGTATAGGATCTTTTAATGTAAGATTAAAGGGGTTGATATGAAGAACAAGGAAAACTTAGGAGAGAATGCTTTGCAATTTATGAAATATTAATAAAATAAAGTTTTAAAATGTTTGTATACATTACATGATGTATAGTGCTTATTTTAAAGAATCTACCTGTGTCAAACAACACGGAATTGACTGGAAAACCTCAGCGTAGTCTTAGCGTGCAGGGTGCCGTAGGGATATTTCTTGCCTGACTTAGAGTTCATTGTAGTTCCACAGCTGTGTGGAACTATTGGGCAGGATTTATGAAAATTATGACATAAGAGAAAAGATTTTCCGGACAGAAGAAGAATGCATCATCTCTAGCTGAAATCTCTGACTACTGTCTAATAATAGTGGATTTAGAGGTAAAATTCTCCACTTCTTTTCATCATATTTTCTTCTTATCTCTGCCAACTCAACCCTGTTACTGCGCCAAAGCGATTTCTTTGCCGTATGATGATATTTTGCACCTGTTGGAGCCCTTGCAATAAATCCTGAACATCGAGGGGGAAAGGGGCACCATTTTTAAAATCACCCAATTGTCTTCCCCCCTTTCAGTTCTTCAGGCAGCAGTGGGTCGTGCTTAACAGGTGTGTGACATTGGAAGGTATTTGAACAGAACGACTTGAGAGGAGTGAGAGTCAAATTCTGAAAAGCAAAGGTACAGATAGAACATGGCTCATCAAGGAAAAAAACGTGAACTTGCCCTGCATCGCTTTTTGACAATAAAATACACAGAAATATAGATTGGTTAGATTTATGGGCATACCCCTATGGGGAGAACGTAGATTACACTCTCAGAGTACAGACGCTGCCAATTAGAGGCGAGTGTATTAGTTGCAGAGCCAAGGTTTTTCAGTAAGAGCTGTTCGGTGAGGTTGTTATAGAGTGGAACTCCCCGGACACAGCGTCTACTCTTCCGAGTTGCTTGGCTTTGTCACGTGTTGGGAATTCTGCCACTAGATGGCGATGTTGAGTTGCACAGTTCATTTTCCCGGCTTTTTTTTTTCCTGATGTGTGTAATAGTCATTAGAGATGCGCCATTTAATACAGAGTCAAAAATTAAAGTGTAACTATATAGAAACTTGGAAATAGTTTTAAGAGAGGCAACATGTCCTAAATAATAATTCAAACGTTTACAACTGCTTTAATGTATGTGCTTCTTCACTTTAAACTGAGTAGCTTTGAGTGGTGGAAGGAATATAGTCATCTAACATCTCATTGGAAGACTGAGGTCTGAAGAGTGATTCAAAGACATTTAAAAAATATTTTTCAGTGTTTCCCTTCTAGATGTATTCGTCTGCAAATGACACCTTCAGTTTCTTTCCTCTGACTGTCCAGTGGCCCTGGGGCCGTCTGCCCAAGGGTCGGGTGACTCCTGGTGCCTGGATATGGCTTTAGCTGGTCAGATTTTTACCTTCATGGGCCTCGCAGCCCTTGCTGAGGACGCTGGTTAAAACAGCACACCGATGTTGTTTCAACTGGTATGTCTCCCTGGACCGGAGTATTGTCATCTGATCAAGACTTGAAGATAAAAATATTACAACTATCCTACTTCATCTTATTCTTGTGGATAACTTTGTGCATATGTACATATATTATACAAATTGTATATGTGCATTCTCTGTCTGTCTGTCTCTCTTTGCCTCTCTCTCCCTGTCTCTCTCTGAATCTCCCCCTTCCAGTCAAAGAAATCTCACACTTGACAGCATTTGGATTTTGGAGATCCCTTTGCTTCTCAGAATATCTGTTAGGGTTACAAAGATTTATGTACAGGGAGGTTCAATGGAATTGTTTCATAATCATGAAAAATCGGTGTTGGGGAGGAGAAGGCAGCCGAGGCGTTTATGACCACTGAATTGCGTAAGTAGTCTAGAGAATGAATACGACGCTATGGGAAAATTTGAAGTGACATGGAAGAAGAATACAAAATCAATAAACCAAGAAAGTATTCATAAAATACTTCTTGTGAAATCAGCAGGTTGTTTAATAGTACGGAAGGGAAATACATTTTTTAAAAATTCTGACTATGCTCTGCAGCGATGTCAATGATGAGAGATGGTTTAACATTTGCAATATATTTTTCATTTTCAAACATAAACATAAATCACTTTTCTAATTGTAAATGGCTCCCAGTGTCTATACCTATGATTTTTAACTACGTGAGTAGTTTGCCCTGTGAAATTGGATTTAAAAACAATGTGTTAGCTTTCTATTTTAATCATTTTTCTTGATCCTATCATAATTATATTCTCTTAAGTTTTTTTTTTTAATCTGTGGATCAATAGGAGTCTCCTGAAAGCACCCGGCCCCCAGATCATGGTACAAGAGTATCCCCTTTTCTCTTATTCAGACAACATCTTGTTTTTATTGCTTCTGTTAGGGAGAAGCACCTACTCCTCCCCACCTGGGTGGGCGTACGCCACCTGCCCCCAGGTGCAGCCGCCCGCCAGCGCGTCCTCGGCTTGGCTTCTGTGAAACCGAAAGACACAAGTGCGCCATCGCTCGTGCTAGATGATGGTGCTGCAGCCACACGCATCAGCCACGCCAGGACACGGCTTAAAAAATGCAGCTTAGATGTGAGGAGAGTGTTTAGTTCCCTGCAACACGGGCACTTCATTGTTTCGAAGATGCTTTACGTAGTTCCTTTATGTAACTCCTGTAATAGGAGTATGTACACACACACACGCTTTACCCACATGTACCAGTGTGCACACCCCTGCACACTCACATTCATCTGTGTCACCTGTTCACCGTGTAAGTTAGGGATGCTACCTTCATGTTCTTCAGGGGTGAGTGTGTAAATGTCAAAGCAAGATTTGACATTTGGTTTCAGATGGGCCAAAGAAAAATTAATCTTTTCCCTATTTATGGGAAATAGGAGATAAGCTCATATTAATTCTCACCTAATGTTTAATAAAACCAAATATATGCTTAGCACTAATACTCCTGGGATCTTTAGGGGTTCGTTAGCAATTGCTGTATATGACTTCGGAACAATATTCATTTATGCTCTTTTTCGCTACTTTGAATTTGAATTTGCATGTGAGAAATATCGCTGGCGTCCTTATCAACTGTACATTTTGTGTGACAACAGCACAGTGAAATCAGGCATAGGTTAACTCAGGTATATATTTGTAAAATGAATAATTACATGCATTAATCTGAGCATGGGTCCATTCAGTGTGGTGCCGAATATGTACCAGACAATGTTTGTTTAAAAGCAGTATTGGAGGAAAAAAAGTCGAATGAGTAACTGCCGTTCCATGGCAGCTGGATACGTTTAAAGCGATAAAACCAGGAGAGAAAGTGCATGCTGTTGGCCTCTAAGGGTGTTTCTATTTAAAGTAACAGCACCAGCAGCAACGTAGGTAGCGTTGGGCACCCTGGCTGGGTTTGCCCAGTTGGTAATGGCATTGCCCCTTCCTCCGGAAAGTTCGGTCCCTGGTTGGGGTGTGTGCGAAGTGCAGCCGATCCGTGTCTCTCTCCCACCCTGGCGTTTCTCCGCCCCCCTCTGTCCTTCTCCCCTTCTCTCCTCTTTCTCCTCTCCCTAACATAAAAAATAAAACAAAATAAAAATACATCCTTGGGTGAGGACTAAAAAACAAAATTGGCAAAATAGCACTGAGCCAACGTAAAAAAAAATAAAGGTATTTTTCCTTTAATAGCAAAAGATTGTGTATTCAAGACTGGAAAGTGAGGGATGCAGCTTTTGTCTTACGCTGAAGAAAAGGGCAGAGTGAGGCCCCACTCCGGAATGCTTATCATCTTAGATACAGGCTTTGAATAAGCAGCTAATATCGAAAATTATTTAGGAGATAAAAATTGGTACTGTGAGGATTAGCTTTAATTTTAAGTATCCATAATTGAAGTGCCACATTATGATTTTAATGCTATGATAATCTTGTTAACAAGCTGTTGTGTATATACTATCATATTTTAATGCAGTTGCAAAGCTTAAGTAAATCATAAAGTAAATTGCTTTTGGAATTGGGCTTTTACAAGTGGAAAATTAGCAGTTTACATGTTTGGAATACATATTTTGTAATTATATTTGGCATTTTCTACAACTTAAGAATAATAGATGAGGTTTATAGATAATGCATTATTATTTATAAGGACTTTGGCATCTTTTTATCATTTATTCTAGTTTGGGTTCACTTCCCATATGCTATAATAGGTGACTGTGTTTTTTCCTGTAATAGTTGTCTCTTGAAATGTGCATTCCTCATTTCTCATATGTGAACCCCTGACGTTTAACAGAAAATTAAATTCGTACCCAGTATTTATATAAGTGATATGACATATACAAAATTTCACTCATTGGGAGTGCTTTATTTTATTTTATTTTTATTTTTGGGAGCATGTGTCCCATCTTGACAATTAAAAAAGGTAGCTAGTAAAAGTTGGATTTACTTCTCATGAATCTGTTGCACGAATCCGCCAGGCCCGGCGCCGTGGCGGTCGGTCCGCAGCGCCAGGAAGCCCGCCCTCGGCGTCCGAGTCCTGAGGAGGCATTTCCAGCGTGCCGGGTCGGGAGGTCCCTGCTGTAGCTGCTCGGTCACGCTGATGCCATAGTGCAGCCCCCAGAGCATAGATGAACTAGCCAGGTGGCACCGTCAGTGTGGCTGTGTTCTGATAAAATGCTGTTTGTAGAGACAGGTGGCCAGCTGGGTGTGTCCTACTGGCTAGAGTTTACCGACCCCTGCTTATGAGCAGATTTGTCATAAACCAATTAAAATTAATTTTGAAAAAACGTTGGTGCATGTGTTATGACCTTGTGGTGGTCTCTGATAGATCAGTACGAGGAAGTGCTGTAAAGCTCCATCTATTAGTAATCGTAACTACAGAACGTGTACCGGGGGGTGCAGCTCCTGGTTTCCCGGCCACTCCTAGATTACTCACCGACGACACGGGCACGATCAATCACCGAATCACCAACGGCCATTGTGAAGGCACCAGTGTGCTACCAACACAGGACACGGTATCAGTGCCACTAAATCAGCTGACTTGTTGTAGTTACAGTTTACAGTTAAAATGGGGAGTAACCGTTAAAGAAGCACTTCCGTTATGAAACAGGACGAGGTCCCTTTTCAGGTTGGCACTTGTTCACAAAAGGCACCTGTGAAAACACCGCACTGGGATAATTTAGCTGGTCATCATTTTTGTCGATGCGTGAAGGGCCGTGACATCTGTTAACATGCACACAGGATACCTGAGGCTGGTTAGAGCTTATGAGGGTGATGCATTCAGTGGTCCACTGCTTTAACTCCCTTATAACATTGGTACCTGCATCCATCTCAAAAATTTGATCAGTCCGTATTTACTTTATACATCAGTGAATAATGAATAAGTATTATTTAGTCCACAAAGAAGTTTTTCTTAGGATTCAAGGAGCTACCCTATGGGACATCCTGAGTTCTTTTAAAAATGCTCTTAGTGTTTGTTGTTCAATCTGCATAATGTCTCCCAAGGAGCCTAAGTAATTTAGTTTAGTTTAGAAAATTTACATTTTCTAACTTTTAGACGTATAGAGTTCTCCCTTTTTAAGGGCCATCACTTTGGCTGATGGACAGAAGAAATGCTAATAGTTATTTTATTTAAAGATCAGCCATACCACTGATTCCACCAATTTTTAGTGTCCAGTTATGTTTGCCATTGGCCCACAGAGCTGATGCTCTCAGTGGGTGCCTGTGTTGTGTTTACAAACCAGTGACCTGCTGAGTATCTTCTATCTTTCAGGAGAGTTTAGAGTAACCTTTTTTTTTTTTAGATCAGGAAGAAAAATGATTTACAGTAAGGTCAAATTACTTACTGGTATTATATTTGTCATTGTCATATTTTTCCTTCATCTTTCATTTCCTCCTTCCTTCCCTTAACCGTTGTTTATAATTTTGTATTCCATGGGGGAGTATTGCGAGAGACATTGCTCACCCAGAGGGAAGAATTGTGCTGTGGTTTAAACAATTTGGATGAAAAAGCTGTTTGGTAAATCAGATTATTAATAGTGAAACAAGGAGAAGATTTTTTTCTTCACTGTAAAAAAATTATTGGTTTTGACACATACTTATATTTATTGCATATGAATAAAATGTATTAAATAATTTGAAAAGCATCGGGTAGCCAGTTCAAGCCAGTCGCTGCCATTGAATCGGGTCATTTTGTTAAAATGAAAGTTTGTTGTTATTTGCTATTAATACAGGACTTGCCGTACGACTTATTTTTATTCACGGTTTTTCTGCTCATCTGAAATTTGTAGAGAATGGATTAGTGGTTTTTTCAGTAGTCCCACCAGAACATCTGCCTGTTTATAAGGATCATGACAATTTTTTTTTACATTTATGAATTTTTCTCTTTTTCGTTGAATTTATTGGGGCGACACTGGTAGAAGGAGACTGACGTGGGGTGGCGAACACAGAAGACAAGGATTTTTGTTATACACACTTTTATAGATAGTACAATGATTCTAAAAAGCTATCTTGACCATATCAATAGTATAAATACTATTTGCAACCTGTCATATCTGAGCACACTAAGATTTTCTGACTGTGTGTAAGTTATCACATGCCTTTGATTATTTATTCCTTTATCTGCTTCTACCTAACAAAAGTACATTTCAAATATGATTATGCAAAAAATAATATATTTGAACAAATTGCCAAACAGTCTATTTAGGGCTACGAATAAATCTCCTTATGCTAAATTTTGTATTTTCTATCCTCATAAGTATGTAACATGATAGATGAATTGGAATTGACTAACTCCAGGCTCCTATGTTACTATTCAGATGCTCAGTTTTCAAAAGACACCGGAAAAACTAACCCCTGTTGTTTGAAAACATAAATATTAAACACACACACACAGAAACACACACATTATTGTCGCACACTTCAAATTGAATATTTTTGAATGCATTACCATGTTCCAGGATTATCTTTCTTGTTACAGAAAGTGATTGTAGTTACCATATATGTTTACTAAAAACAAAAGCAGGCAAACCTGTTTTTGCTCGTGATCATGATTATGGGATTCGGCTCCATTTCGGGGGCTGCGGAGCACTGAGCACAAGCCTGGGGGCCAGGGTGGAAGGGTGAGCCCCGGGCTGGATTTCCTGGGGACACGGAGGCTGTTTGCAAGAGCTCAGATGGAAGCCAGCGAGGTGCACGGCGTTTTGAGAGTCGCTGGTGTGCGTTGGCTCATTTTAAAACCCTGGGCGAAGATGAAAACAAACCCAGTAGTGAGAGCGACGAGCAAATACGAAAAGCTGGAAGCAGGCACCGGGGGTAACTGATAAGGAAGCCAGGACAGCACCGTGAGAAAGGGTGGATTCTATCAGGTTCGTTTTTAAAATTTTAGTTTGTATTCAGTGATTTTTCAAATTTTGATAGATATTCTTGAAATATATATGTATCAGATTTTTATTTGTGGTTTTTAATTAATTTCTCTAAAGGAGTTACTCCGACTTCTTATCTATGATTGCTAATTAAATGGCATGGGGGTGTATACAGACTTTCTCCTATAGTTAATCATTACAGTGTGCCTTGGCATCAACTTCAAACTCTAATCTACTACTTGGAAGTTATAATTTAGGAAAAGTTATACATACTTGTGACATGTTTATGTATTATAATAGAATTTTTCAAATCTGCATGTGAATTGGAATGTAATTAAAAGCACTGATTTACGACACAATTTGTCGAATTTTAGTAATGAAGTTACATTTTCTTGGCAAGTCTCCGATCTCATCTCTGACATTTCAGAGGGTCTGATTAAGAGAGAGGGCTTTGCTGCTGCCTTAAAATATTTGTGGTTTGGAGTAATGTTGGTACTTGTGAGGCGTAGAATTTGCATGCACAGGGGTGACTCTGGTGTAAGGGACGTAGTAGAAGGACCCCAGTAGCACGCCGGTGCGGACAGTTCGCGGAGGTAGCTGTTCCTGCACTGGGCTCACACACTCTGGTATGTATTGAGCTCATAGCTATGCAGAGCTCAAGTAGGCACTGGAGATACAATTAAGAGCAAATTTTCATGCATTTTACCCTCAGAGTCTAATGTGAGAGGAGGTGGGCATTTATTAAATATCCACACACGTATGTGAATCAGGCATAAATAAGGGAGTTCTCCAAAGGAGAGGAAGTATTGCTAAATGATAGGGTTATTGATGGGGAGGGGGTACTTGAGATGAGACCAGAAGGAGGCGGGGAGCCTGGAGCCTGCAGGCTGGAGGAAGAGGGCAGGATGTCAGGAGAGACCATGCGGGGCCCGTTCTTCGGGAATGTGGAGCGTGGAAGGGTCCTCGGTGCCCCGGTCTCCTTGTTACCCCTCAGTGACCTGTCCTGCAACAGAAGTCAGCCCAGCCCAGAACTTGGGTTATTCTTGACTCCTTTCCCCGCTTCATGCTCAATATTAGATCAGAGCATATCACAAAATACTATTGAGTGCCCTTTAAAGGTCTGTCCAGATTCAACACGATCCCAATCAGGCTATTTTGCGGGTATGGACACACGGATTCTAAAGTGCACGTGCAGGTGAAGGACCCAGAAGGGCCAACCCGATACTGGAGCAGAAAAACACAGGGGCCCGACATGACCCGCACACCGTAAGGCGTGCTGTGTCATCAGGGTGGTGTGACACGGGCCACAGAATAGACGAATGGATCCACGGGACAGATTGGAGAGCCCAGAAGTCAACCCGCGTAAATACCGTCCACGATCTTCCACAAAGGAGCAGCGGCAACACAGCGGATCGAAGATCGCCTTTTCAACAAATGGTACGACCGGACACGCACACGTGAAAGAATGAGTCTGGACACACGTCTTGGCCCCTTCACAACATGTGCCCGATCGGACCACAGGCCTAACTGTAAGATGGGAAACCGGGAAACTCCTGGAAAACAGCCACAGAGAAAAACCAGTGGGCTGGGCTGGTGGTGACCGTCAGGTACAAAGGCATGGACCTTGACAGAGAGGTTGGCCGTGTGGACTTCGTTAGCGCGCGAGGCTCCTGTTCGGGGAAAGACCACGTCCGGAGAGCGAGAAGCACGCCCCGGACTGGGAGGCGCGTCTGCGAAAGACACACCTGTCGCTCAGAGCGGAAGGACTGCTGTTCAAACCGTGCACGTGGGCTCTTCAGACGCGGCAGCATGAGTGTAAGCCAGTCCAAGATCTGAACCTCCACCTCGCCAAAGAAGACACACAGATGGGAAACACGTCTGTGAGGAAAGGTGCTCGATCATCGTTCGGGAATTAAAAAGCAGGACAATTTACTAGGAGAAGGACGGAAATCTGCGACTCCATAACACCCGATGCTGGCCAGGCTGCGGGACAAGAGTGAAGGGTAGTGCGGCCACTTTGGAAGACGGTTTGGCTGTTCCTTAGAAAACTAGATGCGTCGTTGCCGCATGACCCAGCAACCGCGCTTCTTGATGTTTACCCAAGCGAATTAGGCTCGTGTCCACGCAGGCACCTGCGCACGGATGTTTGTCACTGCACCAGCTGGAAACCACCCAGCTAGGTGCCAGTAGGTAAACGGCGGTGCGGCCAGACAACGGAATATTACTCTGTGCTGAAGAGAAAGGAGCTGTGGAGCAGGACAACAGTGTGCAGGGAACTTACGTGCACATCTCCGCATGCGTAGTAGCAGCGAAGGAAGCCACTGTGGAAAGGCTGCCTTCACGATTCCAGCTGCATGAGACTCTTAAAAAGCAGGGACAGTGCAAGGTCCGAGGGCTGCCAGGGGTCGGGAGGAAGGTGTGGCGTGGAGCACAGGGGACAGACTTGAGGGTAGAGAAACTGTTCGGTAGCACGCTGTCATGGTGGATGCCTGTCATTCCCCACTGTCCAGCAGCCGCAGAACGTAAGCCACCGAGAGCGGTCCCTCCTGTCAGCGTGGACTCCGAGTGGCAGTGATGGGCCGGTGCTGGGGCGTCACGTGTGAAAATGGGGCTCCCTGGGGGGGTGTGGATGTTACGGCATTTGAGCAGGGTTGGTGGGGGTGGGGGCGTGTGCTGTGAGTCTGAAACGGCTCTAAAGATAAAGTTTATAAAACACTTTTTTAACGGTGAAAGTCTTTGCATCGAAGATGCCACAGAAGATACCAATTTGTACGCGCTCCAGTGATGTTAAGCAAACGGACAAAACCAGATTTGGGTGAGGGAGTGGAATGGCTACAAGGCCGCTGTTGCTGATGGGGCTCCTCTGGATTTCACTGTTACTGAGGCCAAGGTCCTTTCCGTTGTGGAAAGGGGATTTTTTTTTTTTTTATCAGCATGTGGTTTACCCTTGGTGACGTTTCACGTGCACCTGGCAGGAATATTTGCTCTGCAGTTCGGTAGAATGTGCTGTAAGTGTCAGTTCGAGGTGGTTGATAGTGTTGGACAGATCTTCAATATCCTTACTGATTCGAATGTATTAAAATGTTCGTTATTTCATTTTTCGTAGGCTTTCTCTATCTCATTTTTTCCATCACAATTTACCCCCTCTGCCCTCTTCCACGGGTACCCACCCCCTGCCCCTGGCAGTCACCACACTGTTGTCCGTGGCCAGGAGTTCTTCCTCTTTTTTCTGTTGGACCCAACCCCTCCACCCCCCGCCCCCCATCTGCAGACCTGGCAGCCTGCTCTCCATCTGTGAGTCCGTCTCTGCTTCGCTTGTTAGCGCAGTTTGTTCGTTAGATCCCACGTGTGGGTGAGATCACGTGGCATTTGTCTTTCTCCCCCTGGCCTGTTTCAGTCAGCATAATGTTCTCCAGTGCGTCCATGCTGTGCTGTCGCAAAGGGTAGGATTTTCTTTTTTACGGCCCAGTAATATTCCATTGTGTAAATGTATCTTAGTGGCTCTCTTCAAGCATCTACTCATGCGCACTTGGGCTGCTTCCAAACCTTGGTGACTGTAAATGACGCTGCAGTGGACACAGGGGTGCAGGCACTCTTTCAAATCCGTGTGTCGGGTTTCTCTGGATGAATTCCCAGAAGTCGAGTCTCTGGGTCCCAGGCAGCTCCATTTTTGATTTCTTGCGGTAACTCCGCACTCATCTCGGAGACAGTAGTGGCAGTCTCCAACTGTGATCTGAGATGTGCCCGATTCCCTTTGGTCCTAGCGGTTTCACTGATGCCCCCCTTTTCCGTTGACCTCTGAGAATCTTTCGGCCTCTCTCTCTAGCTTCCCACACACCATAGACTTAGAATTCTTCGTGTGTCCAGGAAAGAAACAGACATGTCTTGTTTTCTTAATTTTCCAGGTCAGATGCCCTTCCCCCAACGCCACCAACTCAGAGTTTTGCTGATTTCCCCTCAGCTTGTCTTGGAAACATTCCCCTCCAGGAACTCTAGTGTTTGTACTTTTCCTTGCCGTCTCGGATTTCTGATGCCTCTAAGATATGATGCTGTGGTTCGTCCGGCTCTCCCTGGTTTTTGCCCCGGGAGCGTTGATTGGCCGCCTGTGACCTACGCACATTCCTCCCAGAAGTTGAGGTCCCCCTCCACCTACACTAACACCTGGTTTTCATAATCACCGTTTAGGGCTGGGAGGACATACACCATTGCATGTCGTTGTAGTTTTAAAGAAAAACCAATCTGTTCAACAACTCAGTTTTCTTTCATTCCCTGTCATCGGAAGACCCAATCCACTGTCTTTGTTCTCTCTTCTCTCCAAAATACCGGCGTCCGAGAGGCGTCATCTCGGGTTCTCATCTCGCTCTGCGTCCCGGCCTCTGGGGACCTCCTGTGCTTCTCCTGTCTTTTGTCAGTCTGTGCATCAGTGTCCCCGAGTCTGTTGTCTGCCATGCCACCCCCTTGACCACCAGACCCATAGTTCTAAATGCTCACTTGACATTTGAATGTTCTTTACGGACCTCAGACTCCACCGCTCCAAACCAAAATCTGTTTGCTGGACCTTTTGGTGAGGTCGCCCTTCCCCGCGTCCTCGTTTTGGTCCCACCCCTGGACTAACAGTACTTTTTTGTAAGCTCCTTAACCTCTGTGAGCTTTACTTTTCAGAACACTTTTCCTTTTATATTTTATTCAAAGGAATAGAACTAGAGCTAGGTCATTGCTGGTTTTAAACAAAATATTTTATTGAGGATCAAAAATAATATTTATCTTTTTTTCAAAACCAAACAAGTATATATGTTCCTGTTAGCACACACCGGAATGAAACAACTCGCTGTTTGATAAGAATTAGTTATTAACTGATCGAGTTAAGCGGACAGTTAAGGGTAACGGGCTCTGACAGCTCATTCAGTGCTCAGAAGTGTAGGGTTACCAATCCTGGGAGACGCAGCTAAATTAGTTTTAATTGAGCTCTTTATATGACCACTTAAGCACTTACCCTTCTAAAGTGTCTGTTTTTGCAAGTAGAACATGCAGCTGGTTCTCCTCCCGTTTCTCTCACGCCGCTTTGTTCCTCGGGAGAGAGTTCTGTGTCGCCGAGGCGCTACACCTGGGTGAACGCCGTGTGGCGGTGCCCACTGGCGGTGGGAGGTGCGTGTGGCCGCGATTCCGTAGGGACAGATGATGTCCGAGCGGCATTGCAGGGTGTGTCTCATGAAAGTTTTATGCAGAAAGCGCATTTATTTTTCTTCATGCATTTGTATCCTGTGTTAACATCACTGCCACCTCACCAATACAGAGTTTAAGGACGTAGGGTGTCGTTTACAAAATTAGGTTTAATTCCTTTCTGCATTTTGCTACTGTTATAGTCACAAATATGTCTGTTTCTGAAGAACTTCTGTATATGTTTTGTGTGGAATAAAACATTTGGCGTCAGAATTTGATCCTCAGGAAGTGCTGACAATACATGGAGGGCAGGTGTAATTAATATAAAACTCCAAATTAGACGCCATATCTCATTATATATATTCTCTTCTCCCCGAGGGTGCCTGCATTCAATGAGAATTAGGGTTAAAAAACATTTAACATGCTAACAAATTTGTTTTTTCCTAAATTGAATGTGACGAGACTTCTCATTACTCACCGGAAATGAGACTTCATTGCTACTCGGCACAATCATTCATAAAGCTATCCCAGCCTACAACCCCTTTAAATGAATTCTATTGCTTGGTGGCAGGGCAAGGTCATTAAAAGTTACTTATACTTTCAAGATGGTCTTGACATGTAGAATCCAGAGAGAGGTGGGGCGGAGTCCAGTAGTTTTTGGAGATCACTTGTAATTCTTTGATGAAGATATTAACGCCGTCCTAGAAGTTCTTTGTTTTGACAAGGCTAGCCATGAGACATCTGGACTGTGGCCCCAGATGCCAGGCTGCAGACATGAACTTCAAGGCCACTTCGTATACCCAAGGAGGCTTTGCTTTTTAGTCATATTATATTTAATAATCAAAATAAAAAGAAACCCTTTGTAATTTTTGACTAGTAGGACATATGTTGATCATTTTTTAAAATTCAGAGAAGACACATTTTTAGAATGCGTCTGAGCTTGCTCTGTGCGGTATCATTTATCTCACAGTATTTGGGGGTGCATGGGTGGGCCCATGTTTCCACCCCCTAAAAACACACATTCTCAGGAGTAGTGGTCCTCCCGCGTAGTTCCGAAATACCTTTTCTCATTAAAGTCTTTCAGATTTTGTTTTGTCATAGCGGTTCCATCCTGAGTATGAAATAACCATTCAGAAATCCTCGTCTTGCCTAGAAAGGAAGACGGAGAAATCAAGGCAATCGTGGCAGCGACTGGGTGATATATCCTGAAGCAGAGCACTTCCTGTAGGGCAGTCCGATCACGAAGGAGCGAGGCAGGAACAAGGCAGGAACAAAGCACAATGGAGCGTCTTTTTCTATCTGTTTCGGGAAGTTTAGCACAGCGGGCGGCGGCGCGCCTCCTGGCTGGCGCGCAGACCTGCCGTGGGGAGCGTAATTGCAAACGCAAGTTGGGGGAGAGGCATGGCATCTGAGCTAATAACCTGAGCCATATAAATGAGATAATTATACACCATTTACTATACTTAATTTGCTTTTATTGTAATAATTTCATACCTTCGGTTTCAGAAAATAATGTGTTTGTTTGAAAAGATTGATGAATTTGTATATTTGAAGACACACAAGAACCAAACCCGGAATCATTTAAGTGCTGCTTTTTTTTTTTTTGCAAGAATCAGGCTTTTGCATAGGTTTATTTATGACTTGACTCTTTCCTGAAGAGACAGTGCAGTTTGGTTTGAGGGAAGAATGTTACTGGTGATGTAAATTCAGCGACCACCACTGGGACAAAAACATGGTGTCCGCTTTAGTGGAACCTCTGAGAAATAACCTGAAATCATGTGAGAGCCGCACCTCGGGCTGCAGCGTGAGAGGAAGAGTATGTTCGTTATGTGGATTTGTAGAAATTTAAAAAAAATATATGTATGTGTGGCAAGAGGGCTACATTTCAGAAAGGTCAGCCAAGGCAAGGAGGTTAAGTAGGAAAGAGCAGACAGAGAGAGTAAGATCCCCTGGGTCCCGGACAGTGAGTCTTGAAAGCATATCCCTGGTGTCTTGGTGACGAAAATCGGAGGACTCTGTATCTGGGACACCCACTGCTGAGTGGTAGAACTTGGCTTGGCCCCGGGTTCCCTGTTTATTCCCACACAAGCTCTTCCCGGAGCGGGAAGGCCCCAGACCCAGCACGTGCTCCCTGGTGCTCGGCAGCGGGTGCATTGTTCCGCCTGCGGAAGGAGCTCACACGGCGGCTCTTCCCCCTGCCCTCTGACATCTTGGCAGTCCCTATTCAGGCAGAAGAAAGATCTGTTTTAATTAAGGCTTCTGTTCATATGTTCATAATTAAATAATTTTCCAAACCTCCAAGAACGCGCTAAGAGCCAACTGTCAGAGCTGTGCCATATCCAACTACAAATTTATCTGGGACGCGTCTCACTGCCAGGCGGGGGGATGTGCGGTCCAGACAGCGCGTCTCCGCCCTGCCTCCCAGCCATTCCTCCGCCCTGCAGCCTGGGCTCTGCTTCTCTCTCTGGCAGGCACTGTGCCCTTTACCAAGGAAAGGCTCAGTTGACATATTGGTGTATTCTAACCTGATTTATTTTGTCATTTATTATTTATATCCTGCTTCTATTATTGAATGTATTGGGGTGACATTGGTTAATTATGTAGGTTTCAGATACACAATTCTGCAATACATCATCTGTATATCGTACAGTGTGTTCACCACACAAAGTCAACTTTCTTTCCATCACCATTTATCCCCCCTTTGCCCTATTCCTCCTACCTCAACCCCCTTTCCTCCCCTTTCCTCTGGTAATCATCCTACTATTGTCCGTCTGTTTTTTGTGTGTGTGTTTGGCTTAATCCCTTCACCTTTCTTCCACCCAGCCCCGAAGCCCCTCTCCCCTGTGACAGCTGTCAGTCTGTCCTCTTTCTGTGCATCTGCTTACTTCCGAAAGGTATTAAAAGTGGGTCTGTTTGCATGAAGATAAGATACTGCGAAACTAAATAATACTGTCACTTATTGCAAAGTAAACAATTAAGGAGTAAGATATTTTCAAAAATGTGCCTGGCAGTGAATTGTTACTGTACGTGGCTGAATATTCAATAACAGAGAGGAGGCAGACCTTCAAAAAGTTTCAGAGAACACAGGGAAAAAGGAACGAGAGAGCGAAAATTGGCCTTGGCCTTGGCCGCTGCCTGTGCTCCCAGATGCCTGCACACCTTTCTCCCCCCCAGCCTTTAGTTCTTCTTGCAAATGTTCCCTTCCCAGGGTGCCTTCCTTGGCTGCAATCGAAAAGCAATGTAACCTGCATAGCAACAGTTCCTATCCACGCTTCCTAATCTGTGGGTTCCCCGAGAACTCATTTCTGTCTAATATGCTGGGTCTCTCACTTGTTCCTCTTTGCTGCATCTCCCTCTGCGGAGGATGAGCTCCGTGAGAGCAGGAGCTGTGTGTGTTCTGGACATCCCGGCTCACACAGTTGGTCCTCGGCAAGGCAAGGGCTCAGTAAGTATTCGTGGAGTGTGTGAATGAGTAAATGGATTTGTAATCACACACACGCTCAAAAGGTAAGTGTGGAGATAGGAGAATGCTGGACGTATAGATGGTAAATATAGAGATGTAATTGAAGCTGTGGAAATGAGAGTTAGCACTTAAGGTATTATTCTTATATTGATTTTACAGTTCAGTCCCATCCTAAGACGGCACGGATAACAAATAGCAAATTGGGGATTGGAAGCCTTCGGTAGTTTCTTTCTCTAACACGTCGCCAAGGTCCTGAAGAGCATGAAGACCAGTCCTAGTGGGGGGATTGAGCAGCAAAATGGGAGGCCGGGCGCGTAGCGCTGAAAGCACGGGGTGTTTGAATTAGTCCGTGCAGACGGAACGCACTTGAAAGCGACAACAAGATTCTAG
>CM052551.1:1678821-1700922 GCA_028533065.1 Trachops cirrhosus | reverse complement strand
GTTAGTGAGCGAAGGTGCACTGGGTGTTCAAAGAGAGCGGGCACTGGTGTGGGCTTGGGTGTCTGGGCTGTCTGTGACAGTGTCTTCAAGGAGCAGGCACACAGCTGGCACAGTGAGAGGAGATGCATTTCCAGGACTGAGTCACTTTGCACTGCAAGTGAAGCATCAGACACACCTGACATTAGAAGAGCCTGGCACATTTTAAATTGCAAATACCATTAATGTTTTATATGAGCTGTGGGAAAAAAGTAATGATTTCACTAAGGGCTAGTCCATGGCAAGTAATGAGGAAGGACCCAGGGAAACAGACATGTAACGGTGAGTATTAATTGCTGTTATTAGGAGTTTGGCCAAGGCAAACAGCATCCATGCTGTATAAGGTATTTTAGATAATGTCACCAAAAGTAGCTGATGTCTGTGAAACGTGTCTGTCACCTTAAAGATTTCCAGAAGCTCCCATCCTTCCCATCCTTGGAGCTCCTCCTCCCTCCGGGCACCGCCCAATCCCTGTAGAGCGCTTGGCAGAGGTCTGCGAGCCTCAGCCTCGATTCGATTGTAGTCCTGGGGCATCGCTTCCCTTCGGAAACGCTTGCCAGCTGGAAAGACTAGACGTGAGAAATAATTTCACTTGCCAACTTGGCTGTCCTCCACTTCTCTCTGTTCCCTGTAAAATCAGCTCGCAAATGAACACGTGCTATCTGCTCTTATCCACGCACCTTATCGAGTGCGGTACAAGCAACGGGCGTTCTGAGCGTGTCGCCCGGAAACTCGCCTTGCCAAAGCGCACGGGTTGGTGAGAGGCGTGCTGAAATCTACTCCAAACCTGAGTCGTGCGTGGCCGTGACCTGGCCCGGGTCACTGTTTCCCAGCGTCCACACTGCTGCTGGCACTGTCTCCGGCTCTGACCGACTGATAAGGCAGTGGCCGTTTTTCTAGCTTTTGTAGCTATTATCTGCCTCTGCCCCCAGTCACCGAGCTAGTGCCACATAGTTTACATTGTTACGACAGTGCTTCTAGGTGCAGTGCTACCCGTCGGCGACTGTCACGGGGCGCACCACTCCGGTCACCGTATGGAATGGGGTGTGCATGTTGACGGAGCGTGGCTGCTTGCCCGGTGGATGCTGGTCCCTCCTCAGGGGTAAGGCCACAGAGCCCCTCTCCCGCTCCTGTCCCCAAGCCCACCTGAGAGGGCCGGAGTAGAGATGGCAGCTGGGTGCCTCAGGTGCACAGGGGGCACTGACTGCCACGGCCGTTTGGCCTTCACAGCCGCTGCCGGGCCCACCTGGGGGAAGCCCGCACCTGGCTGGGTCCAGGCCCTGCCCGGGGTGGGGGGCGGGGACGGGCAGTGAGGAGAGCGGCCCCTGCTGTGTCCCATGGCCGGTCAGTGGCCGCAGCCCACAGGTGTGCGTTAAACACACACTTCCGAAAGTCTTTTGTTGACATGGGTTAAAAACTCCATGAAGCATAAATTGCAAGAGTATTTTCTTCCTACCCGCTCTGTAAAGAGCTGCAAGAAGCTTAATGACAGATACGGAAGCCCAAAAGCAAGGGCTCTCCAACGGTGAGTGCTTAGTGTGGGGTAACGTGGGAGTCGATGGTGGAACGGTGGAGCGCTTGAAGCCCTTGGCTGTTCAAGCTTTGGAACGAACGAGTTATTTACACGTTGCAGGATGGAGGAATATCGTTATGAGATTAGTATCTAAAGAAGGTTAGCTTGGTCGTGATCAGGAGGCTAAATGAGAACAGCGGACACCGGCGTGTTGAATGTGTAAAAAGGTTAGTTCACACACAAATTAATCCAAGTTTGCTTATGCCATGACATTGCATTGATTCATTCATCTATCCAACAAACACTTGTTGAATGTTGGACGCTTGGGTGCTGTGTGAAAAATGAGCTACAGCATGAATTAGAAGTAAGATTGCTTTGAAAGAACTTGAAGTCTGCAAAGGAGAGAACTGGGTGTAAATGTGTGAAATAGATTTTGCACATAAACCAGGAGAGCCTGTTTATTATAGAGTCAGCGTTGTAGGTCAACATAAATTGCTATGAGTGTTTATTCTTAGGAAAAAGTCTTTTTCTTAGAGTTTCATAATTATTTTCAAATGTAGATTAATTACGAAAAAAATTATCTCAATATAAAATATAAAAACATAAAGTTTGACAGATTACTGCATAAGGAACCAAGTTAAAAGTGTATTCTTTGGCTTAAAACTGCAAGATAAATGCTGAGAAGTGTGCACTATTGTTCACTTGAACTTGAAAGACCTATGTAACATCACCTGGGTCCCAAGCCACAATAAACTGCTGTAATCGAAATCCGTATCTCCCTTTGAGTGTTCTGGAATCGCGATCATTCCTGGGTTGGGAAGGGTCCAAATGCTGGTAAAAACTTCTGTCTTCGGAGTGCTGCATTGTTTCACCTTGCACTATATTTTAATTACGTGATGGTGGAACTTTGCACGTCTAGGAGTGGAATAAATGCCTTTGCATTTAAGCTACCCCCCACCCCCGATTCCCCAGTTTTCTCCTCTCTCCCTCCTCTCTGTGTTCGTCCTTCCTGTCTCACGCGCTCTGTGTGTTTTCCACGCACCCCTCCATCTGTTCCTTTTCTTTCTCACTCTGTTCTCTTCGTTCCTTCCTCCTCCTTTCTCAACAGTGTCTCCTCCCGCTCCTCCCTGTTTCCGAGTCTCCCTTCCTCCCCTTTTTCTCATTCTTTGCATCTTGCTCAAGATTGTAGCAATGTTCTCCTGTTATTTTTTAAAATACAGTGATGATATTTTTACTTTATGTTCATTGGAAATGAATAAAATATGCAGCAGCTATTAGTGCACACAATTATGAACTGACTGTAAAAAATAAAATCCTTGAGGATGTTTTCACACACAATAAAGGCATGCTAATTAGGCTGGCACGGAGCTTTATTTTCCAAGAGAAATAAGATTCGTAATAGATGTTTAGATGAATATTGAGAATTTTAATATCCTATTTGGATTTTTCAATCCTCATTTCAAGTTCCCTGGAATACATCAGAGTAATCAAATTTATAATTCATAATAATTTAAAATATGCATAGCCTTCTTACACGATGCGTGCCACTGCCATGCACAACCCTTTTAATGAACAGGCAGGATTATTCACGTCAGTCCAACAAATCTGAGCCCCTACTATGTGCGAGAAGCGGGGCTAAGGAACCAAATGTTTTCCTGAATTGGACAGTTAGGTCCTTCCTCTTTCCTTTCTTGCTTCAGAAGTCCAGAGAGGGAACAGGTCAGCTTTGAGGGAGAGAGTGAAGCAAACCAGTAGAAGATGCATATTAATTGGGCTTTTGTCACTAAGAAGACAGCTCAGGGGACTAACAGGAGAACAAAAGAGGATGAGAAACGTGAAGACAATTTGGGAAGTTCGCATCGTGCAGCTAGCAAAGCACTGGCTGCGTGTCGGGGCAGCGAGCGGGCAGAAGATAAATTAGACTGTGGCAACGCTGATCTGTTCCCCCAGTGTTCATTAAGGCCCCAGGGTAGCCGGCACCACGCTGGTCCAGAGCGACACGGTAGGGAATGGAAGCGGGCAGTGCTCCTCGGCCGTCTCCCGGAGCGGTGGGGGCAGAGCGTTGGGGGCAGAGCGTTGGCACAAATTAGCCTCACCAGACACAGAAGCACAGGGAGGTACCACGCAGGGGAGACAGCGGCCTCTGCCCCGTTGGTCAGTCCAGAACATCAGAGAGTGCCTTCTTTGCCGGGTGTTCGTGGGGATGAGGAAATACCACTCGTCGAGCATCTAGTATATTACGAACATTGTGCTAGACTCTGCAGATAGTTCCTCTGTGTACTCGCTCCGCAGAATTACGCTGCATAACAGGGACCTTTTATTCCACTTCAGAAAGTGAGGACTGCGGCAGTCGTGACTTGTCACATAGTTGGTCACTAGGAGAGGCAGAGTTTGAACCCGGGTCGTTTGACTCCTAAGATGGAACTATTGTTATTGTCATTTCAGGAGCCTGCCCTGGGTTTGACTGTTCCTAGAAAATAGCACGGCCATCATTCCTAAAACAAATGGGAGATGCAGTCATTTTGAAAGGGAGTAGTCCTCTGGGCAGCAGACAGTAGTGATGCTCTCCGCGAGGCGGACTGGGAGGACAGGAAGGGGCAGGAGGAAACGTGGAGGAAGACTCTGAGGCCAAGGAGGACAGAGCACGGCGACTGAAGAAGGCTTTTGCCTAAGGCATGGTTGAATATGGAAATGAGCTCAGTGACGTCAGAGAAAAGCTGGGGGAGGAACGGATGTGTTTCCCTTGCTCTCCACCTGTTCACGACCTCATCCTGCCTTGGCAGGAATATGGCCTTAGTCTGTTGTTCACTCCTTTGTTGTTTTCGCTCGTTTTTTAATTGTTCAAGAACGCTTGTCTCCATTTGCTGCTGCCGCGTCCCCCCGCCCCGCCCACCCTCAACTCTGCCCCCTTTGGCTGTGTCCATGGGCCCTTTATACATGTTCCTGGACAAGCCTTTCCCTTCCTTCCCCCGTTGTCCCCCTTCCCCCTGATAACATCAGTTCGTTCTTTATTTCCATGTCTCTGTTTCTGTTTTCTTGCTTGCTTGTTTTGTTGACTATTCGTTATGCGGCCACCAGAACTGAGTTTCTGAAGGGTTCCCTGATCAATGACCTTGATGACTCCCCACTGTCCATCACACAGTGATGTCCCAGCCCCTCATCCCAGAATATAACTTTGTCCATCCTTGTCACTCTGTGCTGGGTCCTATATGAATTCCAGAGTTTGGTAAGTCACAAATTTCTCCCTGAGTGTTCTATTGTATATACACTCAAATATAATAGAATGTATCTGTCTATTATATTTGCATTTCAGTGGCCAACTTTTCTATTTCAAGAATTTCCACTTGGTTCTTTTGAGCATCCTCCCATTTCTCTTTCATTCATCCATTCGTACCTGTTTTAAGGGGATGGTATTCGCTCCTTTATTTTTACAAGAAAGACCTAGTAATCTTTAAAAAACTTTAGATTATTCTATTATTTTCAATCACAATGAATTTAGTTCCTGATTACTGGAGGTCTTTTATTGTTTTCCCGACTCCGTTTTAGAAATACTGTGTGTTTGTGAATCTCGAGTGATTGCTGTGCTCTTTGTTTTCCACTTGACGAAGGCTCCCCTCTCCACCCAGCAACTGCGTTGGTCGCCTCCGTGCATCTGAGCTGGCGGCACGTCCCGCCTCAGTGGCCCTGGGAGTGAGCCCACCCGCACACGGACGGCGCCGTGCCTGTGGGGACCACCAGGACAGTTGGACCCGCGTCTCAGATTCTACTCGGCGTTGGCGTCTTCCCATCCCTCTTTGGTGTAGAGCTTACAGAAGCCTTTATCTAAATTAGCTCGCCCCTCGGTGACTTCCTAGCCCTTCCGTGAGAGAGGGTGTCCCAGCAGCCAGCTCCTGGTTGTGAGACCCTGCAGGTCTCACCCCCAAAAACAAGTGGACGCTGGGCGCTCCCTGCCTGCTCGGAACCTGGACCCACCAGGCCTGGCGCCTCTGTCCAGCCTGGTCCTCGGCTCTTGTTTCTGTTGTGGTCCATTGAGGCATTTTCATTGTTCTTTATGCTGCCTCTTTACAGTTAATTAATGTACATTCATATGTGGGGTGTGTGTGTGTGTGTATGTAATAAGACTGTATGTTTGAAACAAAGATGAGCTTCAAACCAGAATTGTACACTGTCCTTTTAGCCAAAATTCTTAGAGGGCCAGTCCGACTTAGTGCCAGCCCACACTGGCCTTTTCTTTCCCCCGGGCGCCCTCCGTCGGGTCCTGCGCTCCCACGCGCGCCCTCCGCTGTTCCCCGCCTTTGCTCACCTGCTGCTTCCCCCCCGCACCCCTCCCGCTCTCTCGCTGTCCACGTCAGCATTCTTTCAGAGCCAGGTCACAAGCCACTTTCCGTGGCCCAGCTCTAGCTCTGAAGTTACTTTTTCTCTGTGCGTGTGGGCATTTTGCACATTCTTTTAACTCACCACACCTTGCCATCACACACATGGTTGGGTGTCTGCCTGGTGCCCGACAGTGTGTCGTTGTGTGAAGTCGCGGGTCACGGGCTGTTCATATTTGAAACCCTGGTGCTTCATGTGTGGCTTGTCACATGGTAGCTACTTAGGAAATGCCTGATCAATAATTACGTAGTGATTGCTGAAACAGGTGAATTAAACTGGACTCGTGTCTTAATAATATCTCGGTTTAGAAATGTAAGCTCAATACTAATACATATATGGTTGTCCAACTTGGCGATACTACATACAATTTCTGCATCTTACAAATAGGCATGTAAAACAAAGCATGCTTTAAATGCAACAGTGTGTAGTGGTTTCTACACAAGGTTAACAGAAAATCTAGTGCATTACTTCTAGGAGTAATGAACACCAATGCTATTATGTTAGATAAAAGCTATTTTCACTACTGTAGAACTTAGTGGCTAGGACGGTAAGAAAGTATCAGGGTTGGGAGGTTAGAAGGCACATTAGAGGTTAGTGGATACATCAGTGGGATTACCTGAGATGAGCAAAATATGAAGAGCCCAGTGGGCGGCAGAGACTAGCCCCAGGGAGAAGGACAGGACAGCAGCAATAGAAAATGTGACCTCTGGAGAAGCCGACAGACGCGTGGGGGTTTCAGGGCTTTGGGACAGTTGGCGAAATGTCTCCGAATACCAGCCCGGCCGGGGTCCCCAGCTGTGGGGTTCAGGACTGCAGACCCACAGCCAGGGCGGCAGGTAAGCAGGACACGAGTCAAAAGGCTGGGGGTGGGGGGTGTCGGTGGGGTGAGGCTGGCCCCCGCGAGCAGACCCTCAGAGTAAGACTGCCCGCGCACCTACTGTGTTCCGGCGCTTCCCGCACGTCATTACGTCCTCATGGTCCTAAGGCAGACATAGATTGGGTGGCTTACCTGAGCTTCAGAGTCTCCAAGGTGCGGTGACAAGATCGTAGCCCATACTTCCTGCCTTCACCTGGTGTTCTTTTGATTATTTTTTGGTGGGCTTCCTAGAAAGGAGTTTGATGTCTTCTCTGCAGGGTGTGATACAGGCAGAAAGAAACGGGATCTCTGCCTGGAGTGTAGGCAGAGGAAGGCAGTTCCTAACCCTTAAGAAGGGAATTGAATAGCGACTTTCTAAGGACTTAATCCAGCATTAAGTCGGACTCCGAGAAATGCCGCGCGGAGACACTGGCAGCCTCCAGTACCCTCATCGCTAATGGAGCCGAGCACTTGGGACCCGGCTGGGGCTGGCAGGTACTTTGCCGTTTTTATAGCTGCGAGTTGGAAGTTCTTTCAAGCTCTTCACGTTCCTTTGAAAATAAGGATTTCCACACTGCTGATGACATTTCAGGAGAGGTCTGTCTCACTAGGAGCTTCAAACTATGTTCCACTTACTGAAAAATTTCTTTCTTTCCTTTGAAAGAAAACGCTCAGAGTTTCAAATTTGAAGACTTTTACTCCCACGATCTCGGGCCGCGTGAGAGGCACAGGAAGATGTCGGGCTGCGGCCCTTTTGTGACAGAAGGCACTTAGAGACCAGCCAGCCACGCACCCGTTCCTGAAGACACGGAAACCGAGGCCTGCTCTGGTGACGGGATTTGATCGGGACTGTGTCGCTGGTCAAGAACAGGGCAGGAGCCTGAGCCCTCCCTGCTCGGCACTCTCTGTCCGTGATTACCCTGGGGGTGGTTGTGTAGGGGTGGTGACGGGTTCTGTCCCGGAGAGCTCCTTTTCAGGTGTCTCTGCCTCCTGATTGGATCCCGGGTGATGGGCGGTGCCTGGCCACACGCTCCTCCGTCAGGGGCCGGCCTCCCTGCGCCCCAGGCCGGGCGTGTGGGGGGATTCAGTAGTGCAAACACAATCGGTCGGTGCCACGACCGCCGTTTTGGGCGTTCATTCAGTGAGGCCACGTGGAAAATGATCATTTTTTGCCCCTAAAGAGATTATACAATTTATATCCCTTTGGAATCCACAGCGAAACTTTGTAAATAGTATAAATATTTCCTCGGGAAACAGATGTATGCAAGACGCCTGTTTTTCAAGTTAGCTGCAGCATAAATACTTTATATACCGTGTTTAAAACTGAATTATAGCTCTCTAAATTACTTTTAAATATATGGAAAGGGGAACGTCTTAACAAGGCAAAAATATTCCTGTTTGTAGTAATGGGAAGTAAATTGCCTTGTAAAAATTCTAATTTTCCCAAGGTAGGAATAATGCAAACCTCCAAATTCAGGCAAGTGCACAGTCCTCTCTTTATTATTATTATTGCACATTTGTTTGCTCAGTGCACGTTCCTGCAGCACCTGCTGGAGTACTCTCCCTCCCTGCTCAGCCCCGCCTCCTTCCCCGCTCCCGCTCCTGCTCCAGGGGCTTCCCTGGAAGCCCCGCCCGGCCAAGCCCCAGGCCCCGCCTTTCATTTGCATACCTGTCTCCTCCCCTCAAACTCCTCCTCCTCCCTGGCGTGACCCCCGACCCCTCTGCTTTCTGCGATCATAATTTATCTTCCTCTGCCATGGCGTGTCTATTTTTTTTCATTATTTCATGGCAATCGGCAGACTTTAATATTGCAGAACGATTAAGTCCATCCTGCGTATTAAGCATACAGGAAGTTCCACGGAGACATAAAGCTTCCAATTCAGCCTTTGTGGCAACTTTGAGGTTGAGAGTTTAGTGTGAATATGGCACGTGTTACGATTCCCAAGCTCCGTGACTTTGTGCTGTGTACAGCTTCTCCTTGTGCATGGCGTAGCTGACCTCGCTCGCTTGGTTAAGGTGCCCTAGTCTGCGCTACTCCGGCCGGTGGGAAAGGAAAAGCCAGCCCGGCAAGCGCGAGGACCTGTCTCCTCCGCCTTTGTGGAGATGGAGGCCCGTCTGCAGAGGGAGCTAACTTAGGAAAACAGTCAAAAAGCGTTAAGGTTCGTGCCCGTCAGCAGGACTGCATGTGAGAAATGCAAAATTAAGTCCTCCGGTGACTTCTATCATTGATAAATACCGCGACTTTTAAGTTTAGAATGTGTTAACTGTGCAAGCTGTAAGAGGAAAAATAGCAATGCAAACTTGTACAGGACATTCAAAAAGGTACTCCTGATGTGAGGGAGAAATTGAAAACAAGTGAAACACCATATTTTTCAGACCATAAGATGCACCTAGGTGTTAGAGGAGGGAAATAGGGAAAAATTTTGAAGCAAAAAATGTAAAATATTTAATAACATAAATAACATAATATTTCACCAATGTCAATGTAAACAGAACTCAACAGGAGCATTAACAACCATTATTCCTCCCAAATTTGGGGGTTGGCAGAGGGAGTGCATCTTATGGTCTGAAAAATACGGCTAACTGTTGTTTCCTGTGTGTGTTTAGTTTTTAACTCCAAGCTGCAGAGAGGACAGATCTGTGTGTGTCTGTCTAGCTGTCACTTTCCCGGGCCTTGTGCCTCTCAGCCACTCGAACCGACATTTGTTGAGTGAAGGAGTGTCCTCCTTGGATATATCAGCTCTTTGGGGATATGTTAGTAAAAAACAGGGACAGTACAGTGTGGAAATGTGGGGGTACGCAGAGGTAGATAAACAACCTATAAGGGGAAGGATGGTGTGGGGGTAGGTATCTCCAGAGATGACCCGGAGCCGGGTCCCACGGTGACCCCGGAGGTCATTGGAGGGCAGTGGGAGTGAGGACTGGCACATGTTGGGCTGTGGAGAGAGCCAGCGCGGAGGCAGGACCTCAGACAGAAATGCGGCATGTTGAACTAAGAATACGCGTTGCTGTCTGCATCCCCCGGATGAACACCGCGCTCCCGCTGTCTTGTCTGTGCAACTGGACTGCCACCTCTTCCGTGAGAAAGGATGTACGCACCTCGGTGCCGGGCTGGGAGAACGCGGTGTCAGCTCCCCAGCTTGCAAAGCACGCTTGCCTCAGTGGGATTGTTCTGAGAAGTTCACCCAAACAATAACAAAAACCCAGGAACACTGGGAAGTAAGACGTTTTCCTAGCTTGATTGTAAAGACAGTGCATAGGAAAAACGTATTCTCTCAAATTATTTTTCAAGAACATTTCTCTGTTTACAGTGGAGAATTCAGATGTCTCAGCACCTGAAATGCATCCATGTGTTAGAAATATGTGCATGCACATGTGGGAAGTAGACAAAAATTACCCATGTCAGAGCGCTGTCCTCGGGAGAGGGAGATTCACCCCACCCCCAGCCCCCAACCTCCGGTCAGCGCAGATGCCCTGTGCAGGAATGGTGGCTGGCGTGGTCGCATCAAGGCTACGAGTGATGCGCTGGAGCAGAGAGGCCGTGGGGAGCGAGCAGGATCGCCAGCCCCCTGCCGGTGTGGCTTGCAGTGCTGGTGGGTGGCCACGCGGGCTCAGCTTGGGTGTGGTGGGGGTGTGGCTGCCACCGTGTCCGTCATAAACCCTGTGTGTGCCCTTGGCACTCACAGCGTTGTCTTTCTTAGGACCCCCTGTGGTTACACATGTTATTTTTATTCACAATTCTGTGGCTTCGCCTCTGCATCCCACAAACTCCCTTGAATTGGCCTGGAAGACGAAGATATTTTTCAAAATGTTCCCCAGTTATCATTTATTGAGCTGCTGCTATGAGCACGCCGCCGTGGTTGGTGCTCTTCATAATTATGTCATTAAATTTCCACAGTCACCTCTGCGCTAGTCATCATTTCACAGTCGAGCCAGGACTGTGCTTCCCGTGGCTATTGGGAAACAGCACTCACTCACCCCGTCGCATCCTCCATTGTTGCTAGATCGTAAATCATACAAATGGCTCGCAACAGCGATTTACATTACCGAGCACATACTCCGTGGCAGGCGCTAAATGTTTTACATGTATTCATTTATTTTATCCTCCCTGTAATGATATGGTGTCTAGCCTATAATTGGCAAGTGAATGAGGAAGCCGGGGCACGAAGCATTTAAATAACTTTTCCACGATCACAAAGCTCGTAAGTGATAGAGCTGGATCTCAACCCGGAACCCACCCAACTCTGTTGTCGCGTCCGGGGTTGTGTTCTGGTGGGTGCTTCACGGGTAGGGTGTGGGTAAGAGGGAGGGGAGCGTGTGCGGGGAGAGATGGTCTGTGTGCAGTGGAGGTGCATCTGAAAGCCACAGGGCCGGTGGATGGCATTAAATACTTTCAGTGGCTTGCGGCCAGCGTCTTCCGTGAGCCCGGTGTTACTTGGCCCGTCCACAGAGTTTACCTGCGCACACTTGCAGAAGCAGCAAATTCATTCATTGTGTCTTTATCACTCTACTGGGCATTTGAAGGCAGAGGAGGGGACACATGGGGGTGCCCCTGAACTCGGGGCAAATTTGCGCGTCTCGCACCTCTTCGTTGTCTGAGAATGAGTGCTCATTTCTGTGACTTCCGCCTGGTGGAAGCCCTGGCTCATGCATCCTGCTGTCTCCGGCATCTAGCAAAACCCCCAGCTCATAAGTGCTCTACGATGCTCGTTGACGGAGAAAGGAAGGAACCAGAGAACAGAGGAAGAGATATATTAGTGAAACTGGAAAAGACACCCGCGTTCGGGCTGCCCGTCACTACCAAACCCAATAAGCAGTGACAGCGATTGATCTTTATGGGCACTTGATTCAGATGGCCGGCGATCTGAGAGGATGGTGGGTTCATACCCTTACAGACCATCTTTATCTTCTGTTTCCAGGCCAGACTTTTTATAAAGGGGGGAATAAACAAGGTGCGGTGAGGGCTCTGAGACTCGGGGAGGATTGGGTGAAAGACTCTGCAACATTCCCGCCCCGGGCAGTGAGCTGTTCCCAGGGGCGGTGGTCACCTGTCTCTCCCTGGAACACAAGGGCCTGGATGCCTCCAGGGGTCCCCAGGCGGTCATCTTCAGCAGTGCCCCCAGGAGCCAGGAAGGGCCTTATCTGTAGTTTCTGAAACAAAAGCTTTAACTCACACATTACTTGCTAGGCTTGTAACTTTTTACCTTAAGCTAAAATTTCCCACCTCTTCAGCCCCCTATCATTAGGATTTCACGGGCCAGGTGCACCCCTGAGTTCTGTTATCGTCACTCACCCTCCTTCGGCGTGCTTTCTTCAACGGTGCGTGAGGCAGACTGAGGCAGCCTTGCCAGTGTTGCGTTTCCTTAGAAACGCAGTCAGTGGAATTTTCCATCTTTTACAAAAAATGTATGTTATTTGCCCTTCGCTTCTTTATTTCTCTTGTCTGTAGAGTTTATGTCCTATTAGGCTGATGACCGTGTTCAAGACATCATTTCGGAACATCGTGTCCTTTGGCTTCGAGGCTGATTTTTCCCCCAAAAGTCCTCTGATGATGATCAGACCATCATCCCGTTAGTTCATTTTCCAAGCAGTGTTATTGCCTGACACCTCCGTCCACCTTAGACAGGAATGAAATGGAGAAGATTAAACATTTATGTTCTTATCTGTTTTCTTTCACATTCATTAATTTCCTGAAGCTTCTGCGTATTCTTCTTACGCCGTGTCCGCACTGACTCGGGCATTCAGGTCCCCAGGACTGAAACGGCGTCCGAGTCCTTTGTGCAAAACCTGGTGGGAAGGGTCACGGTCTCTGCAGGACAGCTCTCGTGGGGACAGTTTGGGGCTCAAGCACTTCTTTGCCACGATGCACAGTGTCCAGGATGTTGTGTGGTGACAGTTACTTTAGTCTGGGTGACGCCTGTAGACATCGAATACATTTTTGTTGTATCTGTTATGACTCGTGTGATACTTCCACGGGTCGCGTCTGATGGTTTTTATGTTGCCTGCCAGTTCTACTGGGAGGGTTGCGCTTCATGTAATTTGCACTCTGGGTAATTGACATGTGAGAAAGGCCTCCCGAAGGCGCCAGGAGAGGCGGGCGCACCTGCTGGGCTCCGCGGAGAGGGAATGGGGAGTTTTGTCAGATCATCTCTGAAGTCAGCGGTCTGCAGATACAGTGTGTGTGGAAGGACGCCTCTCACAGGCAAGTTATTCCAGACACCTTTCCCAGGCTCTGCACACTGCTGGCTGTCAGGAGAACTGCTGTAGGCAGGCAGCGCTGGTGCCCACGGGCTGGGCGTGGGCAAAGGCGCCTTCCGGGAGGGCCCTGACTCCGATGGGAGCTCCCACACGGGCCGGGCTGCCGAGGTTGAGGATGAAGAGGAGGAAGCCAGGAATCACAGACCCTGGGGGGGGGCAGTGTATTCACTTCTCAGTGATCACCAGGATCAGAGAAAAAGGCGATAAGCTATTTCAAACGTGAATCAGAGAAGGAAATCTTGTGTCTTGATGTCTTTATCTCTAAAGTGAGAATAATGGAAGGATCTACCCACCAGGTTCTTAGGGAGATACAGCGAGTTCATATTTACATGCATTTATTGACCTCACTGAGTGATGATGAAGATTAAATGAGTTAATATTTATTAACACCAAAAATAGTGCACGCATACAGTAAACCCTACATAAGTATTGACAAAATAAATATTTTTCATTATAAGTGCATACTACTCACATAAGTTTAAAGAGCAGTTTAAAAAATTTTTTTTCCCCAAACGAAAGCAATAGCTGGGTTATTCTCAAAATCCTGGCTGTCTTTTTCCTCCAGTTTTAAATTAATCTATTGCCAAGCAGACCATCGCTGAAGACAAAGGAACCCAACCATTTTCTCACTGGAGGAGGAAATGGAACAGAGAGCAGGGGAGAGAATCAGCTGTTGCGGTCAAGGTGATAATTGCTTTGATGAAAGAACCCACAGGGCTCTGGGGACCCCTGAGGGGTCGGGAGCAGGCTGGGGGTGCAGCCCTGCGGGCGGGGGAGGGGAAGGAGCAGCCCAGAGTGGGGCAGGCGTTGTAGCCCCGTCTGTAGGAAGGCAGAGGCGGGGGCCAAGACTCCAGGGCGATCTCGTGCCAGGGTTTCTGCCCTGCAAGCAGGAGAACGCCATGATCAGACACAGGTTATTTAAAAAAAGATGTCCAGGGGTGATAGAACCTAAACTTTGTGCTGAAGATGTTTTTTTTAAAACTTGGGGTAATCGACCTAGATTTAGTTAAGTAAAAGAAATGAATTTTTAAAATTAAATTTAATTTAGTTTAAGTGTGTGTGTGTGTGTGTGTGTGTAGGGGCTTACCCTTCACTTTTGAAAAAATGGAAATGTGCATGATTTTTATGAAGTAAAACTTTCAGATAAATATGCTTAGGCCCCTGTCATGCAACTGGACCGTTAAAACAGGAAGCAAATCCAGTCTGACCCTTGCTCTCCAAATCCAGTCTCTAACCCCATAAAATATCACAACCACTGTTGCACACACAAAGCAAAACAAGCCAGAAGAAAGTCTCTCTCATGTGGAAGGAGCCAGTGTGTTTTCACACCACTGTCTTCCAAGTGAGTTCAGTGACCCCCCACCCCACCCCATCACCAGCGCAGAACTTAGAACACGGGAGTTTGTAATACTAATTTTGAGTTGAGTTGTTTCTACCCATCCCCCATCCTGTGACATCTGGGTAGCTAAGACTCAGATAAAGTCAGCTGTTTCTAGATTCTGTTGCTGGTGGATGCGCTCTCACTGTTGCAAGGCGAAGTCTCCCCTTGCACTGTTGCTTTAGGGACGGAGTCCCCGCACAGGGCTGCCGCTGACTCTGTTTCTTTGGCCAGAGTGCGCCCTCTGCTCTGTGGCCGCCGGCTGCTCGGAGGTCTGGACCAGTGGGGCCGTCCTGTTATGGCTGTCAGTCGGACCCCTTGTAAGACTGGAGTTTTGGGGGAAGAGGAGAAGAGAGCATGGGAGCGTCGTGGGTTTACGGCCTGGTCAACTCAAATGACCAAAGGGGAAAGATAGAAACTACACAGGATGACGCAATTTCAGTTACCAACAGCAGCGAAGTCTTCTTGATTGTTAAATTACATGTTGTGCTGGCTCGTTGAAAAAAACCCAAACAATACAACACTGTATAAAGTAAAATCTAGCCCTAGTCTTAGTCCACATGCCCTTAAGCAGGTTTACATAGTTACACAAATATTATTTTTCATAACCAACATATGCCAGAAATCTAGGAATGGTATTGTAATAAATAACTTATTTATGGCTTATCTATTTCATTTTTTCTCTTTTTACATTTTTATTAGCAACAAGACAAAAATCTATATGTCAGCTTTACTATTTCTGAAATTCCCATCAAATAAGTCATAAAGTATACAGCTTTTTTCAGTTTAGAATTTTGCTGGAAAGTTAACTTTTAGAGCATCGACAACTAATATATATTGCTTTTTTTGGTGTCATTCCTAACGGGGCTTTATTGACATTAAGATAAACATCCAACAGGTGTTTCGAAGTCTGAGAAGATCATTTGCACAGCATATGGAGACGCTACAAAGAAATCATGTCTCCTTCCGAGGACTCGGGGTATAAATCAAAGGCTCGATGGCACTGCTGGGGAAACGGTGCAGGTGAAACGAGATTATTGAGTAGCAGGGAAGCGATAATAGGAACCGTCGGCACCGTCTCTCACTTCCCTCCGAGGGCTATAAAGGATCAACAGCGCATCGAGCCTCATGGCACAGCCATCCAGAATGGGAGGGACCCACCGTGGTTCTGAGCGACGGTCTGCTGGCTTGACAACGAAGTTCCTGCAGCTCGTTCTGGCTGAACCAAAAATGGCAGGGCGGTCGGCGAAAGGCATGGTGCAGCCTGGCTTTGGGCGCGGCTCCCTGGGCTCTGCTAAGCTATGGCACTGATCTGTGAGAGGCGGGTATGTAGTCCCCTGTACGTTAACTTGCAAATTACAAGGGTACAAACCACGCAGGTACTTTATCAGTTACTAACAGTTACCTAAAGAAAGACCGCATTTGTACACAGGTAGCGTATTTTGTCGGGGGAGAGGCTACCTTACTGTGGAGGGTAAGAGATACTTTGTAGCTGTCTCCCCAGGTGACGGAAGTTGAAGCCGCAGGCAGGGATTACGCCTCCCACGGGCCTTGAAAGTACTCACCGGCTGGGAGGTGACGAGCAGCGCAGGGATGAAGGACAGTCTCCTGTCACGTGGATTCTCCGATTTACTAACTGCGTCCTCCAGGAGCTGACTCAGTGACACACCCATAGAACTCTCTGGCACTGAGCACAGAAAGACTGTCGAACCGTTCTGAACGACGTTTTATTCCTAGACTCATGGGCACGCTCACCCAGCAAAATATTGTGGCCATCTGTTGTGTGAACTGGGGACCGTTTTAAATTTTTCTTCTTCCGAATTGTCTTGAAGCACCCACGTGCGAAGGGAAAGGTCTCGTAGATGAACAGCTCTATTGAAAAACTATGTTTTGGCGTTACCCTATCCTTTCAGACGTGTATTCAGAGCCTTAAACGCGAACCTCATGAGACGTCTCAAAGGCCAAGTAGAGCACAGCGTACAGAATCCGGTTACGTCTCATGGTGTTGCCACAGCTTTCTCGCCCAGCCGGATGTAGAACCTGGGCCAAGATGCGTACTAGAAATAGCCACAGGTGCCCCAGCTCCAGGTGCCCCTGGGCCAGTGAGGACGTGCGGTGTGATGGAGGGGCAGGCAGGGCAGAGGAGAAGCAGGGAGAGTTGCCGGGGCGGAGGACAGCTCCTGACTGCTGGTGCATCGGATCGCTGCACTGGCCCCTCACGGTTTAACCATACGACCTTCATTCTCAGGTCTGGGTGCAGGGGACGCAAGCTGTGGCACTCAGACACTTGTGTGGCACATCTACCTCCACGTCTCGACCCGCTCTCCTTCCCTGCACCCGATAGTTCATTCTGCTCAGTTTCCGTAGAAATATCGCCACGGTGGGGAAGGATGGCAGACCACACGCTTATGTCCACTGGTGATGTCAGGGTGGGGGAGGAGCTACATCCCATGCCCACATTCTACGTCTCCATGGCTCACAAGTTCCAAGTAAACGTCAAAGATCTGAGGAAATGCACCCATGATAGGAAAACATTATAGTTTTTAACGGAAATACTGCTGGCCCAGGTTGATTACCTATGAACTAATATAGGTTATGAATAGTGTGATGAACCGTGCTGATTTGATTAAACCAAAGTCTAGCAAAAAAAAAAGCGACAGGAGGTTTTAAGGTTTTCAAATAGATTTTTGTGATTTTTTTTTTAACTGAGAGAGAAATGAATCATTTAAACTCGTGGATTAGAAACTCCTTTTCACAAGCGTAGGTTGCAATTCGAGCTGCTCTGGATGCTTAGCAATGCCCGGCCAGGCACCGGCTCTCAGACGTGTGAAGGCTGAAGCATTACTTATTCCACTCCTCACGCGAGCGTCCGTGGGTGCCACACTGCAGCGCGGAATGGCTCGGCCCCACTGCTGTTTGGAAACGGGGGTCCTGGCTCTTTCCCTGGAGAAAGATCCTTGATGAATCTCTCCAGTCGCTAGGTTCCTCCAGTTTTCATACATTTTTCATAGTCATGTTGAATCACAAAGAATTAGCCCTATTAAGGATTCCATATTTTGCTTTTAATGAAATCCACTGTTATGCTCTCTATTGAATACGGAAACAAAAAAAATTATCACTAGTGAAAAAATCGAAGATGTTTCAGTGCTTAAAAAGGAATCTAATATGCGCCTCTTAGTAGAAAGATAATGATTTGGGGATTAAAATATTACATAATTGTTTATCGGAATTAACTTTTGCCTCTTACAATGCATTTAAAAATAAACTGCATTGTAAGCGAGTAACTTGGAAACATAAAGGGGATTAAATGACTGAAGATAAAAACAAGAGTAATTTAAATGTTACTTCTAAGGAAGAATTTATGTAGAACCGTGGTTTACAGTAATTGTTGACATATTCCCCTAAGCACTGCGTCTGTGGTTCTTCCCGTATCAATCACCGGAAGCAATTTGGGTAATGACATTCTGACATGCATTTCTGCTCTTTCATCCCCACCGCCCGCCAGGCGGTGCCTTTCTGGGCGGGCCCAGGAAGCAGACTCTGCCATATCTATTATGGCACGGTCAAAGGATAATTTATTGTCAAATAGAAAAATAGGTCAACACTAATGTCACTTGATGATCCACCCCCACCACGTTTAATAACACATCTCGCCGGTGTGCGCGCCGGCGCGGGGCTCGCTGTTTTATTGGGAGTACCTGGCCGCGGCGGCGGTGTAATTACGGAGCTGTCAGAGTGATAAGTGGGATTAATGGCGGCCCGGTGCACTTGCCTTCCGCGGCGCGCGCGGAGAATTGCAAGATGGTATTATTATCAGAGCCGCGCGTTCTGGCACATTCGGGCATCCGAGGGAGGGAAGGATGCTCCCATTCAGCGTGCCCCGCCCTGCCTCATTAACATCTGACCTTTCCAACAGCTGTTACTCGGGAACCAGCTCCATAATAAAAGGAGAAGTGTTTGGTAAAGAGGCTTAATAACGGCAACTAAAAATCCTTATGTTGTCAGCACTGTTAAGTGAATCTGTTTATACGCTGCATGAAAGATTTCTCTGGAAGAATGGAAAAAAACACTGGGCACTAATTTGACTCCTTCATACCTGCTGACCTTATAAGTTTATTTTGTAATTGCTTTATGATTCAAGTTGGGTCTTAGGGAGGAAAAAAAGCAGAAAACTGGGACTTCATTAGGGATTACCAGAATATATATATATATAATGTATAAATATATAATATACAGATATATATGTATATATTATATGTAGATTTATATAACACATATATCTATAATGTATATTTATTATATCTAGATATAATATACATAGATCTATATAATATCTAGATATAATATATGTAGATATATAATATCTAGATATAATATACATAGATAAATATAATATCTAGATATCGCTCTACATATATCTGTTGCTGCCTTCCTAGTAAATGACAGGTATTTAAAAAAATCTGTTCAAATGGTTTTTGAAAAAATAAATTAGGCATTTAAGGTGGCATATAATTTGCTAAATGTTTAAGTATTTTATGACATAATAGGAAGCCCTTTCACCTCGCTGTTGGTGCTCAGCGCACTAACTCATGTGACAGTGACATCAGTGTCGCCTCACATTGGCATCCAGGCCCAAGCAGGCCACGCGTCACATTCTTCTCGCGTCGTTGTGCGAAGCGTGCTGCTGATCACACGTTCCAGACACTCTTTTTAACTCAGTGACAGTGTTTTAGGGGGAAACGCACAAGCACGAGGAGATAGGAGTTCTGCGAAATGACAGATGTGAATCTAACAATGGCATGTACAGAAATGGCAGGAGAGAGGTTTAATGACTACATCTCCGAGAGGACAATTGGTTATGAAAAGCCTTCACTACTCATTGTGTAAGATTTAATTTAGAGAGAAGGCTGAGGGCACAGACCGGGGAAAAGAGATCCGATGTAAAAACAAGGTATTAATTAGGTGCAGAGAAGCCGATTCAGATAATGAAGGGGGCTCTGCTCCTCACAGGAGAATAGCAAGGAGACTGGTATTGTTTTCCAAAGACATGAGCCACGGTCTTCACACCAGGACCTGGGTAGGGAGTGAGCTGCCACACCCCACCTTCGTCAGCAGAGCAAGGTCAGATTCATTCTCAGTGAGATTCTCAGAGTTCCGGTCTCCTGACAAATGAGTCGGTGTTATATCTTAAGTTTTAGATCTCTACTCTGTTTTTTTCTGTGCCCACTCAGTTTATGGCAGACCAAACTCCATTAGTTCACATACCTTAGCCCACCCTGCTTCAGTTTCTGAACGCCCACTCATTCTTGTTTTATTATTAAAGTTACCAGGGTGACTTTAGTTAACAAGATTATATAGGTTTCGCCCTGGCTGGTGTGGCTCCGTTAGGTGCAGCACCGTCGCATGGACTGAAAGGTCGAAGGTTCAGTTCCCTGTCAGGGCACGTGCCTGGGCTGTGGGTTCAGTCCCAATCAGGGTGTGTACCAGAGACGACTCTTCGATGTTTCCCTTTCACATCGATGTTTCTTCCCTCTCTCACCCGCCCTTCCTCTCTCTCTTAAAAATAAAAAATCCATGGGCATGTCCTCAGGCTAATAAAAGAGATTATGTAGGTTTCAAGTGCACATTTCTATGATACATCATCTGTGCATTGCATGGGTGCCCACCACCCAAAGTCAGATCTTCCTCCATCACCATGTATTTGACCCCTTATACCCTTTGCTACCCCTCAAAACAAAAGGCAGCCACCTGAATGGGAGAAGATATTTGCAAACAACAGCTTTGACAAAGGGCTAATTTCCAAAATATATAAAGAGCGCATGCAACTCAACACAAACAAACAATGAAAAATGGGCGGGGCGCCTGAACAGTCACCTCCCCCAGGAAGACGCAGACACGCCCACTCATATCCAGGTCGCCCTGGAAGCGCTGCTCCTCCCGAAGGTCTCTTCCTGCCTCGTTACGTATTTAAAGCAGATGAGTGAATGAGCACATTAAACTGTTCCACCTGGTGTCATTCCTGGCTTCAGTCCTGGTGTCATTACGGAATTGGGATTCTCCCTGAGTGGATCCAACCATGCACATCGGAACCACCTCGGCCGGTTTTTCCAAAGCGCAGGTTCGCAGGCCAGCCCCTCAGCCGCGTGAGGGGCCCCTCTGCGGGACCTGTGACACCTGCCACGCCCCCCGGGTGGCCCTGAGGCAGTTCCACAGGAAGCTGGCACTGAGATGAGATGTGTGTGCAGGGGGTTGGGCAGAAGACCGAGGTCTGCAGAGGGGACGGGGACAGGGCTGCAGTGGATCCCTGCGACCCTGCTCCCCAAGTCGGGGCAAAGCCTGGGCCCGGACCCCCTCACTGGCCCGGAGTGCATGCGGGCTGCCACGGAGAGGGGGCTTGACCGTGGCTGAGCCCGCTCTCGGCTGGGGGCACGTCGTCTGGGGGCGTAGACACTGCAGTCTGGGAGGAGGCTAGCCTGGGCGGTGCACCAGCGCCACTGCCCCAAAGCCCAGTTGCCATGTGACTAGTATGTCGGCTCAAGTGTAGAAAACGGGAGGGGGAGGGACGAGGGAGGCTGAAGAAGCAGGGAAGGAGGAAAGGCGGGGTGGAAGGCAGGAAGGGGAGGATGCGACAAGTGGTGAAATGAGGCACGTCACCTCTCTCATTTGTACGGGTCCCGCAGCAGTAAGGCCTGCTTACTGTGGTTGGCAGGGTCATTCTGTGGGTGTGATAATGTATAGCTTTGGTCTGAACATTGCACCTAAAATGTCACCCGGTGTGCTCGAGTGTGATACTACATGTTACGGAAGGACATGCTTATGATTTTGTAATAAAAAGGGGCATTATTTGTAACTTTCATTGTAAAAGATTGCACTCTCCAATGTTATCTGTGTTCTAAGGATCTAAATGAGCCTGATGGAGTCAGGGAGTGAATGATGGATCTTAAAAAAGGCTGGTCCTCCAGCACTCCAGGGGGCGCACTGTCGCAGGGGCGGTTATGCCCCACCCTTCGACACATTGTTGAAGGTGTGGAAAAAGTGAAACAGTGTGTTTCCTTCCTTGCTTAAAACAAATATTTTGTTTCTAAAAGCAGTAAGGTTTGAGGAGGCTTTCTGCCTGCTCACTCTGAATGGGTGTGGGAGGAACTACCCAGCATTATCTCAGTTACTGGGTAGTTTCTTTATTCCTGTGGTTTTGTCTCCTAGGTGCCTGAAATGTGCAGACGCCCCGTGTCAGAAGAGCTGCCCCACGAATCTAGACATCAAGTCATTCATCACAAGCATCGCAAACAAGGTAAATTCAGATTTATTTCTGCAAACGAAACCTAATAACATCCTTTGGTCTTGAGCTCTGTTGAGACATGTGACTGAGGCAAAAAGCTTTGTGTTGGCCGATTGGGTGAAAGAATTAAAAGTGTGGTTTCTATAGGCAGGTGGAAATATGGCCCATTTTATTCATTAGTCTCCTCCAAGATGTGATATGGTTATTGTGAAACTGCACACTATTGTTTATTATCTTAAAGATTAGTTTATGTTGAATGATTTTCAAATCTACATATTCGCTGAGTAGATTGAGCTAGTTTCATGTTGCTAAATGCTTATCCGGAGGGACTTCCATTGATCATCAAAAGACATTTCAAATTTGTGGAATATCTTTGTTTCAAAGTGTGCTTTGGTGTCAAGCCTGGC
>CM052551.1:1661687-1678321 GCA_028533065.1 Trachops cirrhosus | reverse complement strand
AGTGCTTTCTCGGCCCTGTTTCTGCGTTCCGTTTGATGCCAGCAGCAGGAACTGTCTGCAGGTTAAAACTGACAGACTCCGGGGACCAGAGACGGGACTGAACAGTCCCATCCGGTGTGACCCTGAAGGTGTATAGTTCAGTAACTAGCCGGCCTTACCATTTTTCAGTTTTCATGTGAAAGTCAAAAGCATAACTGCCTGGATTTTAACAGTTATCGGGCGCTGATTTTTTTAGCTATGATTCGCAGTTAAGTGGCCTGGGGAAAGGTGCTGTTTGCAGATTTCCTGAGAGGGATTTAGGAACAGCTAGCTTTCACCATTCCACGTTAGTTACATGGGAAATATTTTTCTAATTTGCATGCATTGTTGAGCTTATCTTACCAGTTTTCTGATAGCTCTGTTAAGAGGAAAATGCAGCGTGAGCCAATCTGTCGGACCCTGTTGTTCCTTTGCTAGGAGACGTCCTTGCCCAGAGGCGCCCGTGCCCACAGCAGCGGGAGGGAGGTTCACTGTGGGCAGGGCGCTGCTGGGGTTAAAGCCCCTCCTTGGCGGCGGCTGGGCCTGGTGTCTGACTTGCAGGAGCCCCAGCCCCGTCAGAGACACGATTTGGTTTGATTTACAACTTTCAAAAGTCACAAGAGTGAGGCGACTAATGGGGAAGACTGCCTATGTTAGAACTCAGAAATTGAGCTGAAAATGACAAATTGTAACGCCCTCTGGAGCTTCTCGTAAGTAAATGCCCGTAGAAGGTGGTAGCTGGTTTCCTCTGCCTGGGTCTTGCTCACTGGTGTGCTGATGGAGCAACGGTGGCAAAGACTTCAGTTATGCAACAGGCTTAAGAAATTACAGCTGAACTTGAAATCAGGCTCCAGTTCATGCTTGGAAAGTAGATCAAAGACAGAAAAGTCACACCTACAAACACATTTTCCAGTTCTATTCAGTCTTTTGAAAAGAAACTAGGTAAGTTCCCGAGTATTAACACTGAGACAGGAAAATTCTTGTTTTTACAATTAGTCCAGCGAGACTGCATTTGAAAATGTCAGGCCGAGTGCAAGCATCTCTGTCTGTCCCTCCTGAATTGCTGCTAGGTGAAAAGCAACAGCATTTTTCAAAGGCGAAACGCCCCAAAGAGAAAAGAGGCGGAGAGGGGGAACCACAGTGGAACTTGGGAAAGGCAGAGGCTGCAAGACACGGGACTGAGCACGGACTCCTGAACCAGACGGGAGAGGCCTGTGCTGCCCAATCAACGCAGAGGTTCACGGTGCGTGACGCCAGGCAGCTGTGGGCGTGCAGGACGGGACCTGCCCAAGGCCTGCACCTCGAAGAGGTCCAGACCCTGTCCCTTCAGCGGAGCAGGGGCAGCAGCGCCTGGACCTGGCGGACACACGGAGGAGGCGCTCCGGTGGACGGAAGGGCAGGAAACGAGGGTCTGCGTGCTCCGCGTGGGAACCTCCTCCCTTCTCTCTCTGGGCCCCGGGGCAGCTGCCTGGTGGGTCGAACGTGACAGTGTGCGCATGGCCCTCGGTCACAGGCGAGGTGTCGTGACGGCTCCTGAGGACATCAGTAGCTAGTGGAAAACGGGACCTTTGGATCTATAAATGGAATATGGTTGTGTCAGAGCTCAAGATGTTGCTGTTTTGAAAAGTCCTTGCAACCTGTGAAGACCTCATTCTTAAGAAATAATGTTCTTCAGCAGTTATTTCTGATAAAAATTAAACAGGAAAATGTGTCCTTATTTTGAGTTTCCTGGGCATGCTAACCCCCTTTTCATCTTAATCGCCCCCCGAAGGAAAGCTAGACAACTTAAAAACTCAGTATTTCCGTTAATTGTCTCACAACACGCGATAACACAAGTTTGGTCAGATTTACACCAAACGCATTCACTTTCTGGAGTTTTCGTTTCTTTGAGTGGCATGAGATGCCGGTACTTTTTGGTGTCCGTGCGTGTGATAATCATTTGTTTGCTTCTCCCATAAAAATGTTCTTAAGCATCTTAGCTTTTATGATTAAGTCCCTAAAGTTCAATTTTCCTTGTCCAAGCTGAATTTTAGAAGTCAGCTTGTTTAAACAAAAACAAAACTCTGAGACTCAGGGAGAGATCAGGCTCCCCTCTGGAGGAGGGAGGGGCCGGCGTGCACGCACTGTGGGGGGATGGGCAGTGAGCACCTTCCCAGCCGGTGAGACCTGGGCTTCGCCTTTCTGGGGCTGAACCGGCCCTGAGCGGAACCTGAGACTCTGCCTTAGCCTCCGAGGAAGAGGGTACATGCTATTCTGTGAAAAAGCTGTGCAGTAATTTTAAACATCAAATCTGTGACACTTCCTTGTTGATTGACAAAATGCTCCGTTGCAAAATTGTCAAGGTTTTTTTCCTTAGGAAATGCAAGGGCTCAGGTATATTTGTGTATCTTCAAGTAGGTCACATGGATACAACAAGATCCTTTTATGGTAGGAGCCCGTGTTTGATTTTGATTGTTTATCTTTCAAGTTTTTGTTGTTTGCCATTTAGTAGTATGTTTTTATTTATTTTTATAAAAGGTATTTCTGATCAGTAGGACAATGTAGTCATGAAATTAGCAAAGAAGATACATTTGTTGCTCAGGTCAAATAAGACGTGGAAAGAAATATCTTCTATAACGTTACTATTCAGCATTTTCTATTTTATTGATCGGTAAGTTTTGTATACTGGTTGGCGTGATAAAGTTGCTTCAGTAATTCTGCGATAAGGAAGTAGTTTGTCTCTCTGGATGAACTGGCAAACTCCCTCCGTCAGATACTGAAATCTGCGTAACGTGTAGTGGCTTCATTTCGATCGCCGTGCCGGAAGCTCACAGCGTATCTTAGTGTTCAATCGTGGAGATCGGCCAGCTGCTCGGTGGCGTCATCTCAAATACAGCAAGGAAGGAGGCGCGCATCTGCCGTAGCCCCGCCTCCTGTGACCTGTTTGGCCGTACGCAGATACCCCAGCGGCATCTCGACTTGCCCTTGACCTTCCGAGGTGGTCGGGTGCGTTGAGGAAGGGTGGGGGGTGTAAACCGCAGGTAAGATATCGTACACGCGCATCCGGAGCTCACACAGAATACTGACCACGCCCCACATTAACTGAACTGCTGCAGAGAGCTCCGATTCTAATTTCCCTCCTCAAACCCTCTTAAGCCCAACCTACGGTTTCACAGCTAAAGGCTTAGTACTTAGAGCAGGGATCCCTTCCTTACGCCTGCCCTTAGTTAGATGCACGCGTGTCGGGGAGGAAGCACACGTTGGCGTGATCACTCACTGGGAACCTAATACAAGTTACAGGTTGTTTCCTATAAAGTGGTAAAAGGGGGGGGAGAATCAATAGAGGAAGGTGGGGAGGGGATTGACCTCACGAAAGGTAAGGACAGCACGATACCAAGGTCCATGGGAGAAACTGGACTCCTGACCGCCAGAGACAACTTTCACCCACGTGCAGTGTTCTGCCCCATCATTCCTCACACCCGTGACAGTGAGCATGGGTCCGGGACCACGCCCGTCCCCGGAGGGTCCGCGATTGAGGTAGGCGCGCTCTGTCCTCAGAGGAGCTCCTCAGTGTTTAGGGAGAAGGCAATCACTGTACTAAGTGCAAAGGGAGAGCGGGGAAGGGGCCTCATGGCCACCTGGGGGGCTGGGGCCTTGATTTAACCCCGGAGAGTGGGAGCACGTTGGAGGGGTTGAGACTGGCTGCAGAGATGGTGTCACCATCACCCCCGGAGGGACAAGGTGAATTTGAAACTGGAAGTACGGGAGGCACGGTCCTAGGATGGGGGCTGAGGGTGGGAGTGTGAGGCAGGAGTAATGATTTCAGGTCCTCTGTGAGGGAGTTGGGGGTTTCCCCAGAAGCTGGGGAGAGGCGCCTGAAATTTGGGACCCATGTCCTCGGGGCCCTGCCTCAGATCCCCAGGCTTGGGAGGGTCGCCACACGCAGACTGCGGGGGCTGTTGCCTCTGGAGGGCTAGTTGAGACGCGAGCGGAGTGGCGGTGACGTACTGTTCACGCCGCTTTCCTTACTGACTGCGGGTCCCGTGGGTCTTGGTTGGGAAAACAACGCTGTGACAACTCTCATCGGTTTCATTACGAACTTACTGGGGAGGGGGCCTTGCCAGCACGTTTAGCTCTTAGCAGCAGGCCTGGTGCAAGAAGGGTTAAGAATAACCCCGAAAGGTGCCATAACGGCGGGATGGAACCCTCACCAGGCATGTTCTGCACGGGTGATGCATGGTCATCTCCGGTCACCAGTCCGTGGTAGGGTGGGAGTCTGAAATGATTGCTGGCTTCAGCTCCTTCGCGTGCGGGGTCTGTTGGTCACGGCGCACGGGCGGCACCAGGCTGTGCATCCGACGGGAGGCTGGCCGGGATCGCTGGCCGTCTGCCCTCGCCGGACCTGTGTCATCGGGCTGCTCTGAGGCGGCGAAGGTGCCGCTCACATCAGCTGCCCTTTCTTTCAGCCGTAAGGGTGTTAGAGGCTGTCTCTCGTGGCTCGTCATCCACGCAGTCATCTGTCTTGTGTTACAAGTCGATACTTTTCCTTAGTGGAGAGACATAATGGGGGAAGATTTCACATTTGTCTCTGCTTTTGTTCCGGTTCCTTTTTGTGGGCTTAAGAATCGCTGGAGACAGACAAATTGCCCTTCGTTGTCTTCCAGAATGAATTTAATAGCTGAAGCTAGAAATTGAAAAAGCGTGCCCCTCCGCCTGTGTTCTAGAAAGTTGACGTGTTAAATGTGTGCATGGAAACCTAGCTCGCACTGTAAATTTATTATTTGCGTGGATCTAATGTTAAAGGGATGCTGTGACTGCATTTGCTTGCCATTGTAGAGATCCGGTTTGATTTAGCTCAGGGTAGAGCACTATGGAATTCCAGAAATACCTCACCATTTAGGGGTTTTGTTGTAGGATGTATTACACCGTAGGAGGTTTCGCATTTCTGAAATTGGAGCGGTGAGTTCCGTGGGGCCAGGGACTGCCCAGCGAATGGAAGTCGGGCTTCAGAATGGAGTGCCTCTCACGCTCGGCACCGGGCGCCGATGGAGACTGATAGCGTCTGATTAACGAGCGGCAGCCTCGCTGCCGCAGGTGAGCACGTCGGGAGAAGTGATTTATTATTTCTCAGGTATTGGAGGCTCGCGGTATCTTGCAGATTTAAGTATGTGTGCCTGAATAAAATAAATGAGATCAACATGTGAAAAATGAAAACACATTACTTGTAAAGGATGTGTCAGGAGCGGGGTATTTTTGTTCAAGTACACTTTGTCACGGGGACCTGGATGCCGCGCTGAATTCCAATCATCTGACGGGTTCATAAAAGCGCCTCGGTCGGGATCCTGGCATCTGTCATCCAAGACGCAGACGCGGGTTAAACTTAATGTGGTGTAACATCCCCTAAATGTTCGAATTCTGCATCACATCCAACTGTTAAAGTCGCACAGATGTTTTATGTATGAAGATGAATAAATCGCAGGCACTTCAAACCGCAGCCCCCAGCCGGAGACGGGGCGTGGGGCTGCGAGGTCGTGACTGCACCCTCCTCGGGTTCTCGGGGTCCAGGGTTTTCTCCACAGCTGTCAGGACCGGACATTGCGTGATCGACCGCTTTGTGACTGAGCAGTGGTTAGTTGGGTGACGTGTTAGATGCCAAATCCCAGAATGCGGTGGTGTAGTTGGTACTGTACGAAGTGCTGCTGTGGAGCCCTCGGGTGTGCATGTGTGTGCATGTGTGTGCATACACACGTGTGCTCACATGCCCCGAGTCGCTCACTGTCGCTCAGGCAAAGATCGCACTCTCTCTGTAGATGTTGTTACCTTGCAGCTCCCCTTACTGAATGATTATTTCCCGAAAGTAAGACCTGAACCTCTTTCAGATGACTGGTAGCTGGAGGATGCGCCGCACCGGGTTAAGCCCGGGAAGGACACGGTGTGAGGGTAAACTTGGCTCGGTCTGGGCGTCGCCCCGAGTCCTCCTCCTGGGGTTCCTGAGCCGTGACCTCGGGTCTCACTCGCCCCGGAAGGGCATTCGCCCGCCGGGTGCTGTAACTCTGAGGTGCTGTAACTCCAGTTCCTGCTCAGATGAACTGGACTTCAAGGAAAAAGGAATCGTCATCATCAACAAGCTACATTCTGCGAAGGAGAATTGTTTCTCACACGTGTTATGGAACTTGAGGGCCGCAGAGGTCATGTTTAACGGATCAGAGGCTCAGAGGGGCACCGCTGTGACCACGGTGGCCCCAGGGACAGGCACACACTGACTCCTGACAGATGCCATGCGGGGTAAAGGAGCGGATGACAGGATTAGTAAAGGGAATGTGCCTCGTGGACACTGTGCTCATTTGTTTAGCGTTCGGAAATTCCGCGTCTCGCCAGGCCGTGGGCTGTTCCCGTCAACACTGTCCCCGAACCGGCCCCGCCCTGGGCGCCCCGGCCGGCGGGAGTCAGATACGAAACACATCACGAGTCCCATCACGAGATGCTCTGAAAAGTGACATAAGTGAGGAAGCGGCTGTGAGGCCACCTTCTCGGGGGGCCTCGCCTGCGTAGGGTGCAGGGGTCCCACTGGCTGGGCTGGGAGAGGTGCTGGAGGGCCGGTGGGGAGCAGAACGACCAGGTGTGTGTTTTAGGGGGCCCCTTCGGCAGCTGTGTGGGAGGAGGGTGGTGGGGACACCGTGTCAGGTGAGAGTGACAATGACACAGGAGGATGACATGCGACGCCTCTCGGGATGCACACCTCCGCCTGTCACCTGCTTCAGCCTCTCCCTGCCTCTCCTCCTGTCTCCTCTGGGGGCAGCCAGAGCCTGAGAACGGGGGCTTTCCGTCCTCCTGTGGGATCACGCCCTGAGCCCGCACCGCCGCAGAAGGTGCACACGGTGGCCCTCGGCTGGCGGCACGGCAGTAACGGCGATTTTCTCAGGCCGTCCGAGTCTGGACTCCAGTGGGATGTCACAGAGTTCAGTGCCCCCTTCCTGTTGGCAAATAGAAACCCCCAGCTACCTGCACGGTGACGGGATTTAGACACATGGCTCTCTGCAGCCACAGAAGCACCCAGGGTAGGGAAGGAGGCGTATTTTAAGTAACTTATACTTGTGCAGACAAAAGCATAACTAGAAAAAGAAATGGGAGGGGGATTGAGGAACATCTACAGAAAGAACTTCTGTAATCTTCCTCTTTTCTAAAATTTGCTAGGCTTCCCTGTCAGGAATATTCCCCTCACCCTTTCTGCAATGTCATAAATCAGCCTTTAAGTGGGAACGGGCCTGATGATCTCGAGAGCTCCGTAGTAACGGAGAGTCTCCGTCAAATTGACTTCTCCAGGCTGAATAATTACAGCTTCCACTCATTAAAGACTAAAAATCGCTTCCTCAATTACACCGAAATGTGTAGGCAAACATACAAAAACATAAACCTCCTAGGTTTAGGAGTTTTCTCGGAAGTCCTTGCTAAGATGTCAAATATTAATGTAGCCTAAGATCCCGAACATCAAAGATCTTACAAGGATGTGTCTTCTCCCTAATTATGTAGATGGAACACATGTAGAACAAAACTGAGAGCAGGGCGCACTCAGGAGGAATCAGATGAGACTTCAGAATAAACACAGGACGCGGGCTTCCGGTTCCCTCTGTGTTTAAAATGAGTCTGCCGCCCCGGACAGGCCACGGCTCCCTCCCCAGGTCGCGGGTGCGGGGTGGTCGACCGGGGATGAGAAGCAGTGGCGCAGGTGGGAATGTGATAGTTCTGCAGCGATCTGTCACCCTTCTCAGTGTGAGTGGCGGGAGCTGCAGGGGACGCTCAGTCTCCCCCCAGCACTGAGCGCGGTTTCGGCCCCATGGAGGCACGTCCGCAGACCCTGTGTCCCAGCGTGGGTCCTTCGTGAGGAGAGTCGAACCCGAGCCAGTCCTGCCTTGAGATTATTTCTCTCCGGGTTTGGCACCTCTAACCCAGCATCGTGGGGGCATTTTTTAGGCTCACTCTGGGGACAGAGAGTGATGCTTGGTGATTTATGTAGCCAGACGGAAGTGGAAAGCACCAGGAAGAGAAGTATTGTTCTTCCTTCATTCGTTGGTGGCCAAAAACTCGTTTCTGTCTGCTCCCCTTTTGTTTCTGTCTCCGTCTCCTGCTTTTCTCGACGTGGTTCTGTGTGCTGATTGGACGTGTCTCCAGAGGGTGCCTTCCCCACCCTCGGTCACTGGCTGTGAGCAGACTCCCACCAAGGGCTGCGTGCAGTGCTCAGGGGGGCCGGGCAGAGGCTGGGACCTGGGTGCGGCGGGCCCTCGTCCCCACCCAGGCAGATGCGTCCCCACGGAGGGCCATTTGGTCTGTCCCCGTGCGAGTGCACGTCAGCCAGGCAGTCACACCTGCATGTGAGCAAGTCAGAAGCTCGGTGTCATTTTCACATTGGGAAGGCCAGGTACGGTGTGGCTGGTTTGATGAGCATTTCGGGTGAGAGCCGTGACTGGCCTCCATCTCTCGAAGGGGCTGACCTGTGAAGTGAGTGCAGACAAGAACAAACAAGATCTTGAAATGACCTTTGAGAGCTCTGGGCTGAAGTGGCCGAGTCAAGGACGAGTCGCACTCTCCTGCTGTCCCAGCACCGGCCTCTGTGGCTTTTCTGTATTTGCGACTGTGCTGCTCACCAGGGGACGTTTCCCTGACGCGTGGCGGGTCGGAGCCCACGGCCGTGGCAGCCGCAGCGAACTCGGACGCTGCCCTGACGCCCCACGTCCACCAGGGGAGCTGCCCCCCGGCAGGTGCAATCGGAGACTCGGATGACCTTCTAAGAGAAAACAAATATGCAAATAAACATGCCTCTGCGAGCCGCTGAAAACAATGTGAAAAAATGCTGAATGCGGCAACAGAACCTGGGCAATGTCCTGTTTCCTGCGCAGGGATTTCTTCTTAACAACAAAGAAAGAACGTACAGCTTTCAATTGTGCGCCTGGCTCCCTGGCCTCGACGGGTGTCGGCTGCAACGCAGAACAGACGGGGGTGCGCTCTGACGACTGGTTGACTCGGGTGCTTCTGTTTTCATAGCTCACTGCTTATTTGTGATGCTGCAGGAACAGTTTCAGCCCCAAGTTTCCGTCAGGTTGAGCGGGGTACGAACCAGCTGTCCCGTGACGGCCAGCCTTATCAGGGTCACTCAGAAACCCCCTCGGCTTGCGTGGGCTCGGGAGGCGTGGTCTGGGGATGCATCCTTGTGTTTGAGGACCTGATACGGTCGTTGTTTTTTTAAGGGATCCGAAGCCTACCAGGGGCTCCTTAAATTAACCATGAGATACATGGACAGGGCCAACAGCGTGGCGATTGCTGGGGGGAGGGCAGTGCAGGGGGGCTAAACGGTAATGGAAAAAAGACAAAAAAGATTAAATCAAAAAAAGAAGCAAACAATGAGATAATTGGAATCGGTGTCATAGCTGAAAACCTGACTTCTCTGTTTGCTTACCAATTATGAGATGAAACGCACACAGATGCGCCATGGAAACGCCTCCATCCAGCCTCACAGCCGAGTGCGGGCTGCTCGCTCGGCGATGGGGCCGCTGCTGGTTCGGTAGAGTCCATCCCTTCACTGGTCCCTGGGCAGGGAGACTGTCCTCTACGCCTTCCGAAAGCCCAGCTGTCTCTTATTTCTACTTTCTGCAACGCAGTGTTTGCCGTCTCCTCTTTCCAAAATTGATGTAACAGGTAAGAAAGCGGCAGCACAGGAGGAAGCGGCGAAATGCACACGCGCCAGTGGCAGTGAATACGGAGCACAGTGCAGTCCGTCTGTTCCTGTCTGTGCCACGGGGCAGTAGATAACAGGAAGTAATTGGATTGAGAAAATTAATACGTTTATTTCACAATAACGGAATTACCAATAAGGGGTAAGGAATGAGCATTTGTTAGATGTTTATGTACACCAGTCATACACCGTGTCTTTGCAAATCATCATAGCAGTCCTGAGAGTAGACAGGCGTGTTCCCGTGTTATAACCGGGAGACCAACATTAAATTATTGAAAACTTGATTGGCGTCCCACAGTGAGGAGATGGGGGAGCTGGCCCAGAGCCTCCCGGGTCCCCGTGTTTTCTGCCTCCTCGCTGCCTGCGGACAGACTTTGCCTTAAGACGCTGGCAGTTGAATAACATAATCCGGCAGCTGATCTCTGGAGAGCAGTATGTGCTTACAGCCCCCAAAGTATATATGGAGCCATTATGATGTCACCTCCTAGAGTGAGGGTTATCCCTTACACAGTGCCAGGAGCTTTACGCTTAGTCCTTGCATTTTCCTAGCGGCTTAGCCCGTGCCGTCAACAGTAGAGATGTGGCAAGCCCAGGCGTGGCCTTTGGTGAGAAAGCAGCTTCTCCCAGGTGGCTGAGCGATGGGAGGCCAGTCCCCACACCTGCAAAAGCACACCTGTCTCCCTGCGTCAGGCGCAGCGGTGGGGCAGGACGGAAGGGCCGAGGGCGAGGAACACTCGTCTCTGCTCCGCCTTCCCCACCCCGACCTGCTGGACGGGGCTCACGAGAAGGGGCGTGTGTTTGGAGAAGTTGTCCATGAGGTTCATGTCCGCGACTCTGCTTCCCAGACTGAAACTCTGTTCCAGGCTGAGACCACGCAAGAGAGCGCGAGCAGCCTTTCGCTGGGAACACCCTCAATGACAGTGTCAGGCGAGGCACGGGGGCTTAGAGTGAAGCCAGGGGCCCCTCAGGCAAGTTCAGAGGTGGCGCTGGACAGACGGACAGCGTGGTGTACGGACTGAGCACCTGCTTGCCCTGGGCCTTCTCAGCACGGCCTCGCGCCCCCCGTCCTGCAGCCCCTGCGCTCCGAGTGACCCTGTCGGGGACTCCCACCGAGTCCGTCGGTGAGAGGCGTGGACCGAGGCAATTAAAACACTCACCGTTAGTAGACACGGCCTTCCTTAAAATACCCTGGCCGGCACCCTTCAGGGAACCAAGTCCCAGCTACTCTTAGTTTGGCTTCAGAAAAAAGCCACCTTCTCTTTTCTCTCTTTTGATCTTTCATCTTTTTTTTTTTCCCCATCTTGGAACAGAAAGCCAGCCCTCACCTGCTCTAAAGCCCTTTAGTCCCTGGCCTTGTTTCCTGTGCGCTGGCCGACTTCAGGACGCTGTGTTGTCAGAGAGAAATCTTTTCCTCTCTGGGGAGGGGAGCGTGAATTAAGCTGACAGAGGATGGGTTAGGGGGGAAGGGTCTGTTTGTAGACGCTGTGAACCAACAAAATACATAGGCAGTTGGATGAATGGGTGAAGTCAGAAGCTTATACCTCACTTAAGGCGGAAAGAGAGGGAGGAGGGAGAGGAGGCATGTACGGGGTTTGGGGTGGGCATCCATGTACGTAATAGCTGGAGAATAATTTCAAGGCAGTTTGTAAGCAAGTCCGTGTCCCGAGTAGGGATTGTACTGGGGGTCCCGAACTGGAGTCACCAATGCCTCCACATGTTCACATGCCATCCCGTGGGGGTGGAACGGAAGCAGCCAGCGGCATATCCACCTCCCACCCCAGCCCCTGGCGTGTGGGCATAACATCCTAGGGATGGAGCAGCAGCCACGGAAGAGGCTCCGGGGGGCGCATGGCCTAGCCACCATGGAACCCCTCCCCCGATGGAGGACTGTGGCCGGTGTGTGAGGACGCCCAGAGCCTTCTGAGCGTGGGGCCGGGGCCCAGGGAGCCCTCCTGGCCTCCCTCTTGGGGGCAGCACACTCCTTAGCAGTTTCTCTTCCAGCGCTTGGCGCCTCTGCATGGACTTGAACACCCATCTAAATAAACAACATGCTCCCGCCCCCAGGTTGTTTGCATCGTAAGCCCTTTCTCTCCAGCTATAGATTGGCTTTGTCTCCAGTTAATAGAATTGCAGGCCATTGCAACTAGATGGAGGGGATTCGGTTTAGTCCCGAGGGCCTTCTCCTGGCCCCTAAGCATCTTGCTGTTGGAGTCTCGGCACACGCGGACCTTGGCGGGCTGTGTGCTGACGCCACTCCGTGAGCCCCACGGAAGCAGGCGGGCCCACGTCGGCCACCATGTTAGATGCTGTGACATGCTCACCCACCATGTTTTCCAACGTGCTTCTCCATCTTCCCATGTTACTGCCGATCTTTCCAAGACGCCTGTTAGTACCTTTCACGTCTTCTACTGGCTTGTCCATGTTTTCTTTTTCTCCACCTTGTAGGTGAATTCTTCAGATGAGTTCACATAAACAATCCATACTAATATAATCTTACCCTCATTTCTCACCTGTATTTCCCAGTCACTTCCCCAAAGTTCATCCTCCCTTGAGGTTCAAACCCCCTTTCCTTCACTTAAACAGATATAAGCCCCAAGTCTAACGACTCCTTGGAACTTTGCTTCTTTTCTGTGAATTTCCATGCATGTAAATATTAATGAAAACTGTGTGCCTTTTCTCCTGTCGATCTCTCTGTTGTTAGTTTAAGTCACAGGTCCCAGACGCCGGACCTAAGAGGACAGAGAGGTTTCCCGTCTGGGCCTCGTGATGTGTTCGGGCTTCCCCCGCAGTGACCAGCGTCTCCGTGTGATTCGTAGGGGACCGTGTCCGTGCGTGTCTCAGTCCGGGTGTCGGCGCAGCTGGGGCCACTGGGCCCGGTGGGTTAGCCCCACCTCAGGCCCAGGCTTGCAGAGGGAACCGGGGTCGAGGTCCGAGCGCCACGTTCGGCCCCTTTACTTCACCGGGGGTCGGTATCGCTGGGGTCTTACCCTCCCCCGTCTCATCTTCTGGTCCAGGACAGCCTTTACCTTGTATGTGATGCTAAGTCTTTCCTTTCGTTTTTAAATTTCACTTAGTGCCTATAGATCCCATCTTGACCCAAAATTTCTTATAAATGCATTTGACTTCACTTTTCAGATTTGCCTTTTGGACCTCCCCAGTCGTAGTTTTCAAGGCTCTTCGTGGAAAGCAGGCAGTTGCTCAGGAAGCCGAAGAGGGCCGTGTGGGTGGAGCAGGCCTGGCAGGGTCCGAGAGGCGTGCCCCACCGTTTCCTGGGGGTGTTTCCTGGGTTTCTAAAACCCGGAGAAGAGTCCAGGGACCTTTTTCTTAGTAACACAAGTGCTGCCTACATCCTGGGACTTCAGAGACCAGAGACCATGTCCCAGCAGGTGCAGCCGTGTTGATGGCTCTGGGACAGTTTTGAACATCTCATCTCACCTTTAAAAACCGGTCCATCCTCAGACCAAGCCAGGCAGCTATGCAGGCGAAAGCAGGAGTGCCCGCACATGCGTGAAAGATCCTGGGGTTGCCGTTCCGACCGGTGACAGCGCACGGCCGCTTCGGCACACAGCACCCCACACCTGCACCGGCCGGGCTGGCGAGCGCATTAAAATATTTCGTTAATCGCAGGCAGGTCCAGCCTGCGAGCAAGGTTGGCAGTGCACCTGTGCGCCTGTCGCCCTGTGACCGACTGTGCCTCCGCCCCTTTCCCGTTGAATGAAGCGCACTGGAGACGGCAAGATCGTTTCCTCACGCAGAATAATACCGGGGGTGGTGGATGGCTCCCGAACACGGGGTCCCATCGCCAGAATGGCACTATTTATTAAGCTGTGATGACGCTGATGTTGTCCTGTGAGGGATGGCGTGCGCGACTTCCGCCGAACTTGCGGAGAGCCTTAAGGATGTTTCATTGAACATTCAGTGTGGCAGCCAGCCAGCATACATTTAGCCTAAGCCCCGATGACGGGGTGGTAATGAGGTGGTGATTGATGCCCACGGCCTCCTTATGCAAACCTGCTTGATATGCTGGGGGGGGCGTTGCTAGCTCTTCCCACTTCACTCCCTGTTACATTACTTACTTTACGGGGGGAGAAGTCACACGGGCTTGAGCGTACGCACCCGGGTGCTTTCAGGTCACAACGGAGCGGTGGTGTGGAGTTTTAGGAGTCCGTGCCCTGTGGCTACACTTATGTATAATTCAAACCTCAATTTCAAAGGGGTCTTTAAAAATCATTTTAAAAAACTGGAACTGTGTTATCCATAAAATACTCCAATTTTCTTACTGTGTATCTTTTTTAATGTTATGGTTCCTCTGAAGTTTTTATTCTCCTGCTGTATTATAAAGATCTCTCCAGAAATTTCTCTGCCCACTCTCGGGACTTTGAAGGGCTGTAGACATTTCTCCAGCACAGTGGGTTTATTCAGGAACATCGAAGAATGGCCGTCTGGGACATGGGGTTCAATGGCAAGTCACCTGCAAGTCAGGAGAACAGAGGAGAGGACCTTTCTTTGATAGAGAAAAGGGGAGCTCAGAGGGCTGTTGTAAGCAAAGAGTCCATTGGAGGAAGCTGGGAGTTTGAAGTGTCGTGACTTTCCATTGGCTGAGCTGTGCCAGCCTTTCATTGGCTGAGGGGTTGCCAGGGGAGGAGGAGATGCTCCCCTTTCCTGCTGGTGTAGAAAAACATGTCCTCCTGGAGCTGGGGAGTAGTCCCTTGTCCTTTGGAGAAACTGAGGGTGAGTGAGCGCAAGGGCACGGGAGCTCCCCCTGCAGGCCCTCCCGACTCCAGTTTCCATGAGGGTCCCCTTTGTTAACCTTGACAGAGCAGAGATTTGTCCAAAATTGCAAAACGCGTTTCAAGAAAATTTTATTTTCCGTCGTTCTTACATTTTAGTGCTGTGTGTATGAGTGTCCTTTTTCCTGAATAAAGCCTAGAAAAACTATTAATGTACATCTGTTTTTGTACATGAAACCCCTTCGCCTTAGTTTCGAGTAGACGGTTTCAGAGAAGCGCCTTTTGCGGTTCGGTCCCTGATTTTACTGTTTTATGGGTGTGCCCTCTTCCTAGTCGTCGTCAACACGAATCCCATCTCTGGTTGGTTTCCCATAAGTGCTTATGGTTGCAAAGTGCCACTTGCTAGAGTGAGCGCTCTGGTGGCCTGCCGACCTGGGACACAGCGGAGCCCGGCCCAGCATTGGCATTTCACCGTACTGAATCCTGTGCACTGAAATGCCAGCGCCGATAGGGCTTGCTGGGATGCACGAGGGAGAGTAAACTGTGCTCTGAGCGGTCGGCTCACGGCGCACCGGACTTGCAACAGTCACCGTCAGGAGACAGTTCTCGTTCCTTTGCACCTGTACCGGTCACTCCTTTGGGCTTGCAGTGACCAGCAGAATGCCCCAAACTCCTCATCCCAGGCCCGCCACGGGGACGTCTCAGTGACAGTTTGACGTGACTGGGAAATCCGTCTGGGATGCCTGTAACCCTCGTTAGGAGTGGTTTCCGCCAAGCGAGAATGAACACGCTGCTCTCAGAGGCCTGTTCCGTACTTCCTTTTGGCTGTTTTTCCAGCTGCCTCTCTTTCCTCGATTGTTTAAGTTATTAGGAAACCTCATGGAGCAGCATGCGGAGACAGAGGAGTTTTCGCCTCTCAGTGAGGTCGGGCGTAACTCCTGAAACTTTTGACACCACTGCCTGGTGACAGGCCACACGAAGGGGAAGTCACGTGGCCGCTGTAACTCTTTCCTTCCCTCCCATCCAACCATAGTAGCGAGATCCGTGCTGTGCCAAAGCGGGCTGCTTACGCCTTTCTCCTATAGGACCCATCTTTTATTCATAAGTGGCTAATCACTGTTACCACCAAACCACACTTTCTTACTGGAGATACAGCAACTTGTTACTTACTGGGAAAAGTTTCTGGTGGCAAAAACTTGACCTGAAATGAATTCTTTGCAAGTTTAGCAGAAAGGCTTGCTAAGTCAGTGCTGCAGCTGGGGAACAAACCAACACTTCCCTCCGGAACAGCTTGACGCTGACAAAGCGCTGAGGTCCTCGGTCCTGGAGCAGCCGCAGTTCAGGGTCTTGTTGGTGTTGAGCGGCAGGAGAGACGCCTGGCAGGGTGCGCCGAGGGAGGCGGGAGCCCCCGCCCCGAGGAGGATGGGGGGAGTAGCGGAGACGTAGACACGGCGAGGCGTGTAAAGTCATTGAAGGAACTTAGGGAATAAACAAAACGAAAGGAGGGAAAACAGGAAACAAAACAAGCTGTACAGAAAACCTTTGGATAAAATATTTCAAAATGTGAAGTAGAGCAGAGTTACATTGTGTTTCACAGCGGTTTATAGCAACTTTGTATTCGTTCCTTCCATTCTCGCAGCCCCGGGTGTAGATTTCCTTTCCCCCAGTTTACAGGTGAGTGAGAAAGTGAAAAAGACTCATGTAAACACTAGTGTGGTCTGGATCGTGATTTCTAAAACCCGTGCATAGAGTTTGCAGAACGTGTTGATTGAGGACAAAGGTCGTGAACATTTTACATAGTATTTTTTCTTCCACGGAGTGTGGGACACCGTTTCAAGGGTCAGAAATGGTCTCTCTGGGGATCCAGAGACACATGAAAAGATGCTCAACACCACTAGCTATCAGATAGATGCAAATTAAAACCACAATGAGATACCACTTCACACCAGTCAGAATGGCCGTCATAAACAAAACAACAAACAAGAAATGCTGGAGAGGTTGTGGAGAAAAAGGGACCCTAGTACACTGTTGGTGGGATTGCAGACTGGTACAACCACTGTGGAAAACAGTATGGAACTTCCTCAGAAAACTAAAAATGGACCTGCCCTTTGATCCAGCAATTCCACTGCTGGGACTATATCCTAAGAACCCTGAAACACCAATCCAAAAGAACCTATGCA
>CM052551.1:1633476-1661187 GCA_028533065.1 Trachops cirrhosus | reverse complement strand
CAAGTCGTGAAGGATCGGATCGAGGAGGTCCAGGCGGAGGGAGGGTATTGGAAGACTGAGTGTGTTGTTTCCCGCATTCCTCGTGAGTCCTGCTGTTGGACCTGTGTGGGGGGCGGTGGCTTGGGGTCGCCCCACTCAGGCCCTGATAGCATGGCAGGGCGGGGTGGTGAGGGGGTTCCAGGGCAAGGACCCCAGGTGCCTTCCCGTGAGCCTCACTATTTTCACCCATAAAAGGATAAAATTATAGTTTCTGATGGTTTGAAACCAAAGAATATGTGTTAAAAATCAATGATCTGATTTATTAAATACCCATTTTATGCTGATTATCGTTTTAGGGGTTAGAGTTTGCACTAAACTCCAAACCGCCACTGGAGGAGCCGTGGTTTCTCCTGTGTCACAAACCCAGTGAGTGGTTGCGGTGGGTGTGGCCCCGGAGGTCCCGCGAGTCAGCCACTCCCACGCTGGTGAGCAGGCTGAGAGCAGACTTGGAAAGAGTAAATGCAGGCAGAGGAGAATTCGTTCAGGGGTGTAGCACCATCCGGGAGGGCTGTCAAATAGCTACGTGGCAGACCCTGGGCAAGGTGAAGACAGCAGTAGCATCTGTCCATAACCAAGAACTGGATGACCTCGGGGCTTCTCCTAAGGTGGTCAGGCTGGGTCACAGCCGTGAGAGGCCTGAACTGGAGCCTGTCCAGCCTCTCGCCTCTGCTTTCTCCGGTCCCCCCACCCCCAGCCTCCTCTTCTCGGCCCTCTTCGGCTGAGCTTCCGCTGAGCGTGGGAAGGCAGCACACCCAGGCACCTCCCTGCCCATCTGCCCAGGGGTGCCGACAAGGGCAGTGGCCCTGGACGTCTGTAGTCCCCACCACTGGTCACCGAATCGTCTGACCTCATTTTGGACCATTTCCCACGGGCTGCACGGTCTCTGCATGCCAGACAACATCCCGCTGGAACGTGGCCTTGAAATTGATTTTTTTTGTCCGTTTTTTTCTTGGCGGTATCCTCGTGCCCAGAACAGCGTCTACCTCATAGTAGCTGGCCAGCCAGCAAAGCGCCTCTTGGTAAATATGATTGACACGTTGGTTGCGGAGCCCTGGAGGTGCGGGGGGCAGGTTTCCTGGACTCGCGTGGTCATTGGCGACGCACCAGGGCAGCCGGCTGACACGGCGGTGGGGAGACTCGGGTGGGTGGAAACGGAGGAGTGAGTGCGTGCGCCCGTGCGCAATCACGTTCCCGGTTCGACCCCCGCGAGCGTCCGTCACATTAGGCGTGTTAAAGACGGGACAGCTGAGTTCTGAACAGGCCCAGCTGACCTGTTCAGGGGCACAGCGTGACCTCTGAGCAGCTGCCCGGTGTCTGCCCGCATCCTGCCCCACCGCGGCCTGTTCCGAGGACTTCTCCCCAAAACACTCGGGGCAGCAGGGGAGCAGGAACCCAGGTGCTCCCTGGCGGGCTGTTGACTCACAGCCCGAGAGTGTCATTCCAAGTCTCAGAGTTTACCTCTGCTGTGGGGCCTGCCTTACCTGTCCGCCTCTCTCCTTCCCCTCCCCCGCTCCCACCTCGGTCTCATGGCTCCTGTGTGCCCCACGGATCTGCCTTCCGCGGCACCCAGTCTGGGCGCCAGGCGGTCCCCATGCCCCTCCCTGACCAGCACCCTCGCTGTCACCGCCTTTGTCCAGGGCCTGTGACCACAGTGATTGTCACCTTCCTGATTGGCTCTTGAGAAAGTTTGTCAAGGAGTTATTTATTATTTCGAGAGGATCTTTGACTAACTTACAAGCCTTGTCTTAAAAGTCAATTCACTCCTGAATCCTTTTAAAATGCCCTCTGGTTACGTGAATCAGGGGCCATGACCTTCCGGTTTACAGGACATGCTCCAAGCAGCTGAGCCTCACGGGCCGGGCTGGAGACGGAGTTTGGATGGGGAAGAGGCCCCAACCGTTAGAGTTAATATTTACTTTTGTGTCCTTACTCGGTGCTCAGGTTACAAATATCTTATTAAGCGCAACGTGAATAATCTATCTTCTAAAAAGTGAATAAAATGGGATCAGTTTTTAAAGAAACATTTCTGTGGCCTCGTGCCTTTTCTGAAGTTTCCGCTGCAAATAGCAATCTCTCCAAGTGGAGAAATGGAATCTGATTTTATGTTACAATTATAATCACTGTACGCAGGCCTTTCCACCATGGAAACAGCTCACCCAAATTAATTTCTGCTTTGCCAGATTTTTTTTTCCCCCTCAATAGATATTTCTTCAAAGGGCAGAGTAACTGAGCTGGAGTTAATTAATGCATTAATGCCGCCTATGAATTAATCTAGCCATAAGTAGCTGCACAATGCTATTTTTTTTCTTTGCCTTAGAATAGTCTTAGAATGGGTGCTTCTGGAGCAGCTGCACCCCAAGATAGGGGCCATTGTGGTTCCGTCACAATGAAGTAGAAAGAAAACGAGGCAGTGAAAGCTGTTTGATGGTTTAAATCAGATGGAACATGGTGGGGGATTTCTCTCTTCTTCAATCAAATAGAGCACAACCCATGGTCTTGCTTTTAACAGTGCTTTTTAAAAAATTACTCTAGTAAAGCAAATTAGGGGGAAATGCGACTGGAATACATAATCGCGGCGCGGCTTGCTCTCCCCGGTAGCACAGGCCTCTGCCGGGACCCCGCGCCCAGCTGGGGGCGGCAGAACGGCCCCGGGAGGGACAAGCAGCACGGCCTGGCGATGATGCCCTAGGCCACGATAGCTTCGGATTCTGTTTGTCTCAGTTTCCCTTCTCAGAGGCAAGGGAGGAAGATGGATTTTCTTCTCAGTATCTGAATGGCATGCATTGTTTGTTCCTGATACGAGGTTTTCCGTGTGTGTGGGGGGGGGAGTTGGGTGTGTGTGTGTGTCCCTGGCCGGTGTCCATTCCCAGGACACCTGAGCCAGGTGGCGGTGGCAGAAACTGGGGCATCCTCGTGGGCTGCAGGGCGCGCAGGCTGGAAAGTCACATCCCGCTCTGTCACTCCTTAGCTGCTTATCTTCGGGGGAGTTGTGGACTTTCTTCGAGCCTCCCTTCCTCCTTCTTCAGCAGGAAATAATGCCTGATTTGAAGGGTCAGGCCGGAAAGCAGCCTAAGTACAGGGCACTCATCGCTGAGTCTGGCACGAGCAGCATTACCAATAGGGGCGTGCCTTGTTGATTTTGAGAGTAAAGCGCATGTCCTGTTTTTGTGGTCGGCCTCAACGTTTGGACAATGCGTTGATGCGCGTCGAATCGATACTTTATAAGCAGGTCAAGGTCCCCATTTGAGCACCTTTCAGAGGATCTGCCCAGCTCACGAACGTACTGTTCTTTTGAAAGAACTGTAGCCGTTTACTTGAATAATGTAGACCTCGAAATGTCTCCCTTGAGAGTGAAGAATTAGGAGGAGCAGTCACGTGCTAAAGCGGTGATTCTCGGCCTCGGGTGCACATTGCAATCCCCTGGTGGGATTTAAGCCATCATCATCATCACCATCATCATCACCATCATCACCATCATCACCACGAGTGCCCGAGTCCTGCGCTGAGCGGTTCTGATGCGATTAGTGTTGAGCCCGCCCGCCCAGAGCACAGGCAGCAGGCACCAGGCCCGCGGGCCGAGTCCGGCCCGGCCCCTTTTTTCATCCAGCCCTGCACCGTGTTTATCTGGCAGCAGGGCTGAGCTCCGGCTTAACTGTGAAGGACCAGTTAACGTACACAGTCCTAAAGTTACATTTGGCCCTTTGAAGGCAACTGCAAAGCTGATGTGGCCCCCGGTGAAAATGAGTTTGACACCCCTGGGCCAGAGAATCAAAATTTTTTTAATTCTCTGAATGTTTTTAATATGAAGAATTAAAGTTACTGGTCTCGACCTATCAAAGAGCAACCGTTCTGGGTCAAGGAGCGGAGGACTCTCACCGGCAGAGACTGCAGAACGGACTAGAAGCTTGCAGAGAGGAGCCAGGGAGACACAGAGCAGGTGGCTTTCCCTGAGGTCCCCGCCCTTCCTGGGGGCCCCGCTGCATGCCCGCCCGACCTCCACGAGGTTCCTCTGTGCTGCCCGCGCAGCAAGCACCCGAGGCTCATTGCGTTACTTACAACCAAAGGAGCCCATTCTCAGCCGGAAGTCACACACTGCAGGGGGCCGAAAGACGCTTTATTTTAACCTGCGTCTGGCAGAATTGTGAGGCCCGTGAACGTTCAGGTCACTTTATGGGCGAGAATCACAGCCTGTGTATTTCCGCAGTAACTTAGCTGCCCAGAGCATTACCCACCGCTCCCACTAGAGGGCTCTTTTGAGGGCCTTTGCTAAGTCAACAGCCCTCCAGACGTGAGAGTCAGATCTCACTCCACATTAGAATAAAAAAAAATCATGGGCCTGCATGTATCTGAAGTACAGCTGACGATTATCATCCTACTGTCGACACTGACCTGAAAAGAGTCAGAGTACGTCAGGTCACCAGTCCTCTGCCGTCAACAAATAGCTCCAGTGTCTGTCTACCAAGGGCTGTGCTGGGAGCCGCCGTCCAGGAGGCAGGAGACAGACTCTTGTGACCAGATGGACGAGTTCAGGGCAGGAGGGGAGTGTCCCGAGGGGACGGCAGCAGCACCGACTCAGACTCTGGAGGGTCGGTCGGGCGTGCAGAGCAGGAAGGAGCGTTGCAGGAAACAGGGTCAGCACGTAGCTGCATCACCGCTGTTGCTTTGTCGGAGACGCTCGTAGTCCAGTAGACGGACGTGGGGTGCTGTGAGCGGTGGTAGATGAGAGTAGAAAGTGTGGGCCGGGGAGGGGCCCAGGCCCCAGCTGGGGTCCTAGAAACCACGGCGTCCACGTGGGAGGGGGAGGAGAGGCGGAGGGAGACAGAGACAAGGACGGAGACACTTTGCCAACAGAAGGCCCCGGCGATCTTCAGTGAGCTCCCAGAAGTCAGAGAGAGAGTGTTTGGCGAGCACAGCTCTGCTTCCCGGTGCCCTGCCCTTTGCGGAGTGCTTCCCTCGACCTTTCCATTCTCACAGGGGGCACTGGGTAACGCTCCTTCAGCGGTGGCCGTATTACAGCTCGAGAGCCAGTAGGGGATTTCGGTGCCACAGGTTTGGTTTCTGAGAACAGAAGCTCCATCATGCACAGGAGGACTTGGCCCCCTTTCCAAATGAAACGTCCCCTGAGCCGATGAGCCCCGCACTCTCCAGTGGCCCCGTGGTGTAGGGGCCCACGGTGGGGCAGAAGAGACAGGGACGTGGCGGGTGCCTTGCCCATAGCCTCGTCCCCAGGAAATCGAAGGTGGCCTCCCGACACACTGTGGTCCGGATCTCTAAGCACTGGCGACAGTTCCACAAGTGGGACCGGGGAGATAAGTGCTCTGTGCATTCCCGTTGGCGTTTGCATCGCGGTCTGCTTTACATAGAGAGAGAGAGAGAGAGAGAGAGAGAGAGAGAGAGAGAGAGAGAGAGAGAGAGTGTGTGTGTGTGTGTATGTGTCTTTCATTGGCTGTATTTCTGCTGACGCTCTCAGTGCCGCCTTTTAAAGGAGAAAAGAGGGTGCTTTCTGCGTGGGGTTCACTGCTAGCCGAGTCCGTGCCAGTCCTCAGTGTTTTGAACAGACCGACGTAAACCACAGGGATGCAGATGCTGAGCTGAAGTGCTCTCTGCAAAGATGGCGTGGGAAGTGGGCCGGGATACCAGCGCCCTCACTGCCTGCCTGTCTTCCGCAGGCCCAGTACGGAGCCGCGGTCCCCGCGCAGCCCGAGCTGCCGCTCTTCCACACGCCCGTGGACCTGGTGGACCTCAGCGTGGAGATGGCCGGGCTGAAGTTCACCAACCCCTTCGGGCTCGCCAGTGCCACCCCGGCCACCAGCTCCGCGATGATTCGAAGGGCGTTCGAAGCGGGCTGGGCTTTTGCCCTGACCAAAACCTTCTCTCTGGACAAGGTAGGAAAATATTTTTGAAGTCATGTTTACCTGTCTCTCGTGGATTTTAATTAGGGCATCAGTATGATACTGGAAAGAGTTTTCTGACCACGCAATAATAGTTACTAAACTGCCAGATAAGACTGATCATTAGTACTCGCTGTCCCTATTTCCTCCTATCCCTCCGTCCCAGGGAAGGCGAGGTGGGCGGGACATCCATTGCTCACTTCATTTGGTCCAGAGCACCCAAAATTTAAATACTACAGCAGTGGCCGTGTCCTTCAGTCGTCACATTGCTTGAGGTCTTATTTGTCTCCACGCTTGTCACTGTCCGGCTGCACATGCATGGGGCACACGCCCCCACCCCCAGCCGGGGACCCCGGGGTGCGGCGTCCTGGGCTCCAGTCCACCTGGGAAGGAGCCTCCGGGTAGCTCACGGTCTCACTGTGAACACAGACACTTTCCCCGGGTGTGCGCCCTTGAGTTGGACTTGACACCGTGACTCTGCTCACACCGTCAGTGGCCACGGTTAGCGGAGAATAAACTGCACATTCCAGTTGAGATTGATTTTTGTACGTACACAAAGCGTGAGGACGTGCGGTTTCAAAGTCGGGTGACCCTGCCGTGCAGGGTTGCGTCCACGTATGGTTTTGAACTAGAAAAGAGCAGCAGAAGGTAACATTTCTTAAACCTTTATTGATACGGCTTTAATTGTGAAACCTATTGATGTATTTAGTCCTAACTGGTAGTTAGTAATAATTAATGTAGAAGGATGTGTGAACCTACCGGCTAGGAAACGATTATCGCCATTTAAATCAGCCTTATCCTTAGGCAAAGAAAATAATAGAGAACAAATATGCCCCATTAAGCACACGCCCTGCTCTGGTTCCTCCTATGAGGATCAGTAGCTGGCGTCATCGTGGCAGAAACGTCACGTCTGCCTGCCTCCGATGGCTTTACCAGACAGGCGGGCAAGTGGAGTCAAGGAAATGGAGAGACCCTCACGAGTTAGAAAAACCAGTGCGTGGAGAAAACACTTTGTGAATGTATTTATGTTGAAGTAGCTGAAGGCAGGTTCTTTTTCAAGAAAATATTGGCTGCATAGTTAGAAATCCTTTGATGAAACAAAGTATAAAAATAGAACACCCGGAACTCAGCTATAGAATATCATTAATCGATTGTTTACAACGTTGTGCAGTATTGATAATGTATTTGTCTTTGCTTCAACTCGCCCTTGAGGAATGACTCGGAAGCCATAATCAAACGTTTAGTCCCTTGGGAAAAACGGAGTCTCTCTGATTGCATTTGAGGATATTAGTTACAGTATTTTAAATTTTTTATGTGGAAAACAAAAATAGGTTGCTACTCAAGTACTACTGAAAAATTATAGCCAAAAGTAAAGGAAAAAGAAGTGTTTGCTTTGAATTTGCTGTTTTCTTTGCTTGCAGAAATTTACTTCTGAGTCATGGGAGACATCTGTCTTTGTTGGTGACATGCATTGATTTGGGATGCTGTCTCTTTCTGTCTGTCACCTGGCAGCGGTCCCCTTTATTAAGGTCGCCAACAGAAATAAACGTGGACACTGATGTCCTTCTGAACCTCTAATCTGTGTTTAATCTGTCCCTTCAGGGGCCTGGGGTACTGGTTCAGAAGGAGACTTAGGAACAAACGCAGATTCAGTTTGGCGCAGAAGCACAAGGACGGGGGCGAGGGAGCGCTGTGTTCCTCACTTCGGTGGTGGGAGGGACAAAACGTGCAAAGGCCGTTTTCAGCGCATTCGTTTCAGTGCGGAGCCTGAGACGGTGCCGCCTTGGCGCTAGGGAGCGCCAGTGCCAAATGCGGTGATTCCCCGCACACCATTGTGTGGGGTAGTCTGTTGGTGTTCTAGAGACCTGTCGTTTTTTGGTTTCTTAGATTGCCCCCGATCGGTAATTACACCTGTTGTGAATACGTCATTGTCTTTTGAGCTTCCGTGCGTTCCCGCTGACGAGATGTGGCGGAACGCAACGCGGCCGGATAAGCACGCGGTCTCCCCGCAGCCCCTTCCTGAACACACCCGTCCACGCGGTGTGTGCGCCTTACCTTTGTGTGAGTGACATTACCGCACAGCGGTTTACAGGAGCCGTATTACACTGTATTATGCCAATTCGAGATCTGCTGCTCAAAGTATATTAAAATTCAGAATCTTGACATTTGAAATTTGGATGCTCTTCCCATGACAAAGGTTACTCTACGGTGTTTTGTTATCATATGAAATATTAATGTTTTTCACAATACAGTTTTGATGAAGCACAATTTGCGGAGCCTGCATATGATAAAGAAATTAAGTGCTCGCCAAGGGAGCTCAGGAGAAATGAGAGCTCCGGCTGAGCAGCTGCTGACAATTGTGTTCGCCTGCCCTCCCGACAGTGGGGCTCCCTCGTCGTCACCGCAGATTGACAGCTGAATATTGCGCTGATTTCCACGGCAAACACGGTTAGGTGGGCTTCGTTTCCCTTCCTCCTCATTTTTGGAGGCGTTCAGAGCATGCTTTTGATTTCCATCCCGCATGTATATTTTCATACCCTTGGCATTTGTCAAGGCCGCGGTGAGGTCCGACGGGCTGCCGCCACGGCGGGCCCCCACCTCCCGCGGAAATGCCAGGGGAGACCTCAGCAAACAGACACGCCGTTATTCCGAGCTGTGCAGTCTCTATAAAAGCCGCACGTGCTTTCTTCAGGGAGGCAAATGATCCGATTTTTAATGTCAGGTATAAAAAGATCTGTGTTTGCTTTTGTGTTAAATAGCATCGAAGGTGGCTTTTATGAACTCTATTCTTCCTTGTCCAATTCAGTCATGGCCACCATGTCCCAAAACACTGGCCTGCTTTTTCCTGGGGTTCGGTGTAGGCTTTCGAATGACGATATTTAAAACGCCATCACAAAAATACTTCAATGTAACTATAAAATCACGTTTCTATAAATGATGTATGGAGTTCAAGTTTAAATTTTAAAAAGTTGGAGGGGAAATCGATCTGTCAAGCTCAGTTTAAGCTGAACTATCACGACAAAGCAGAGGCGTGCTCCGTTTAACGGGGATGTTGGCAGTTGTTCAGCGGCCACGCGCACTAACCTCCTGACCTGCCTGCGGTTCCAGGAGAGGAGGTCAGAGCCTCGTTTCTGTTGATTATTCCGCAGCGCTTCCCTTCCCTCGGAGCTACACGTCTTGGACCGCAGGTACAGGACACCTGGCCGCAAGCTGCACGCGCCCCCGCCCTGCCCAGCTGAGCTCTGGCACGGTTATCCGTGCCCTGAACCAAGTCCCGCCGTGGTTATCCGTGCCCTGAACCAAGTCCCGCCGTGGTTATCCGTGCCCTGAACCAAGTCCCGCCGCAGCAGAGTTCCCTGCTTTAGAAGCCGTGCACGGACACTAGAGTAAATGAGATTGACTTCAGTAAGAAAAAGAACGCATGCACTTTATTTTAACCACGTCCAGTGGCTGGGTAAATAGGGGTACCCAGATGCGTCTCTCTGAACATGAAACGCTAGAAACGAAACACAAAGAAGTATTGAAGGTGCTTCATGATTTCTTTGGAATCGCAGTGTTGGCTGTGGCTGTTCTCATCGCAGGCAGCCTTACACCACGCCCACGCTCGAAGTACAGGGAGAGTTTGGGAAAGGCTCAGGAATGTTGTTCACAGCGCCGACGAAGGAGCACGGGAATGGCCAGGTTGCGGGCCGCAGTGCGCCGAGGGCCGTTCTCCGGCCGTGCGCCCCGACAGCCACCGCGTGAAATGCCGGGCAGGGTGCTGATCTCAGTCCAGGGAGGAGAGGCCAGTTCGAACGCGTCATATCCTGTGTTGCTTTCCGGAGTATATTCAGGCGTCCAGGTCTAAAAATGAAAATGTCAGTGGGATTGCTAAATGCATGGGTTGTATATTAAGACTTAGGTTGTTGAGTGAGTCTTGAAGATGCAGAGAATTTTTGAGGAAACAGTAAGTATTGCGCAGTTTTAGGGAGGGACATCAACAGTATCTCCAGGGTCAGGCGTCAACAGCCGTGACAGAAGAAATGCACCCTGTTCTCGAGCGCTTTGGGGGACAGGGACGTGCTAGGTCTTCCAGGTCGTGCCGCCTGCCTGGCTGGGGGATGATCTTTTGGAAACCCCTGCCCCTCGCTGACCGCAGATGGGCCTCCTCACGATTTCCGTCCACGTTCCGTCGTCCTGCCCCCGGAGACACGGTGGCGTCAATTAGCCGCACTGATTACCATGAGTGAGTTGTTGGCCTTAAAATAGGGCGCTTTTCCTCCTCCTTCTTCAAGTGCATAACACCCTAGAGAAAGGCCAACAAGAATGGGGAGGCCGTGTTGTCTGGGGGAGGCATTTGAACGGGGAGATTCCGGTGCCCATCGGAGCTGCCTCTAAATCACCTTCTGGAACCTGTCTAACACCGTAGGTGGTGGAGGTTGTAGTTATTGTGCTAAATATACACTTATCTGCCATTTATCGAGTACTGAGAACGTACAGCCATCGCCAGATGTTTTCTGTAAGTCAGTTATTGAGTCTTTACAACACCCCTATCAGGTAGTGATTTTTTTCCCGGTGATAAATGGGCTGAGGAACCTAAATAAGTTGCCCAGGACTGAGAACAACAGTCATTAAGTTGCTCACAATCTTGTACATGGGCCACGTGGCTGAGCTCACGTGGGCAGCTCTGCTTCTTACGTCATCTGTGGCCAGCTGGAGGGACACCAGGGACAGGGAAGGGGGCCCCACTTGCTTCTGGACGCTCAGCAGGAGTGCCTAAAATTGGGGAGAGGGCTGAGCCCCCCACGCTGTCTCTGCCTTCACCATCTCCTCCTCCAGGAGAGTCGCTGAGGCTTGCTCCCAGGTAGCGAGTGCCCCGAGGGGGCGGGACAGGAAGCTGCAGGGCCCATTGAGAGGAAGACTCTGAAGTCACATGCTGTCACTTCCACTGGGCACTCTGCAGGTCAAAGCAAGTGACGAGGTGTAAGACACGTGCTCTATTTCAGAGCAGATGCACACCCTCCGCCTGTCCAGGGGACCGACAGCCAAACCAGAGCACACAGGGACGGGCGTGCGGCACGGCAGGGCGACCCCCGCGGTCTCTGCACACGGTGCTGCCCGCCCCCGGCTGCAGCCATTCCCTTCCCTTCCACATGCAAAATGCACGTCTTTCCCGTCTGCCCCTTCCCGAGACACTCGGAATGCCACTGAACCACGGCAGGGGCTCAGCGTGTGTGGTCACGTGATCTGTAGTCACATGATCTCTGGCCGCTGCCAGCGCGTGCAAGGCTGCTTGGGTTCAGCTCCTCTTTGTCCAGGATTCTGTGGAGTGGGAAGGCGGGTGTCTCTTCCCTGCACACCCAACACGAAATGACAGTCAGGAGGGCCTCTGCAGACGCCATCATTCAGAAACAGAGATGGAAGGGACGCAGCAGCCTCTCGTCCACAGCAGGTTGGAAACTCCGGGCACGTTTTCAGGGCCAGGGCCTGGGCCTGCTCCTCAACTTGGGTCCAGCTCCGTGTCCTCACGGTGGCCCCCTGGTCCGGTGCCCCAGCCCACCGATGGCACTGTCCCTGGGACCCTGGTCTGTCCCCTGATTCTGGCCTGAGCCTGGCTTTGTTTGGTTGGCCCCTTCCTGCCCATAGGAAGCTAAGAACGCTCACCCTCTTTGCTTTGAAGATCGGTTGGCCCTGTCAGCCCTGGCTCCCAGCGATGCCATCACGGAATGCTTTCTCAGTCTGCTCAGGGCGGGCTGCACGCCCCAGGGCGGCGTCCCTGGGACGCTGAGACAGCCCTCTCCCCCGTGGGACTCTGGCTGCTGCGCCCGGGCTCCCACGGAATCTCAGAACCAGTGTCGTCTGCTGGGGAGAACCGGTGGGACCTGCTCTCAGTCCCTCCAAAGTCTTCCTAGCGATCACATAGCAACGCCGTGGATGTGATCTTGACCCTGAGGCCATGTCTTCCTTTGAAAATCACTTTCCTTTTAGAAGAGACAACGTATTTAAAGTCTGTTTAGTTCCCAACCCAGTATGACCTGGGCTCTTTTGCTTTGCTTTTGGTTGAATTGCTTAACAAACTGAATATATTCTTATGTAGCTCTTTTTCTTTACTACAGCACCTTGTTACACTTGGGCAGAGACACTCAGCTGACCCTCTGAGCAGGCTGGGGAGAGATTGCCTCAGCCAGATCCCCACACGCATTATGCTCGTTGTCTGTCTCCTGAATCATCGGCGGCAATGTTCCCGCCACCGGCCCTGTCTCTGATCCAGGCCGCTGCCTCCCAGTCCCCACTGGCCGCCTCACGCTGCGCTCCTCCAGGCTGCTCCAACAGCCTCCTCTCGCTTGCTCAACAGAGGCCTCTGTCTGAAAGCCAGCGAGGCACGTTTTAGATTCGGTTATTCTAGCAAACATTCCCATATGGCTTATCTGTCGCCGTGTCCCAGCACGCCCCACAACTTCGTGGCTCCCGACAACCAGTCGCCTGCTGTGGCTCCACAGTTTGACCGTCCAGTCAGGGCTCGGTGGGGCAGGCCCGCTCTCCCCTCCGTGGTGCCGGCGGTGCTCACTCCTGTTTTCGCTGTCAGTCCGCAGACGGCTTAGGGCCTCTCGGGCAGGGCCGGGCCTGGCCCCCGGTGTGCTCTTGTCTTCAAGAAGACCGCACTGGGCTTGTGCACAGAGCAGCAGCGGCTCTAAAAGGCGAGAGGGGAGGCTGAGGCTCAGGTTGCACAGTGTCATTTCCAGTGTGTTCTGCTGCTGAGAACAAGTCGCCGGGCCAGGCCAGGGTCCTGGAGCAGCAGGTGGCCCTCCTCTTCCAAAGGCCGAGGGCGCCAGAGATGGAACCAAGGTCCACTTGACACAAACCTTGGCCCTCTCTTCTCCATCATGCTGTTTCCCAGCTGGTCCTCTCCGGACCTCCTTACCCGACCTGTGAAATGAAGGCAGTTCGGCGCCATCGGCGTTCGGCAGAGCAGGAGAACTGTGCCCACTCCCGCCCCCCGCCGAGGACAGGGGCACCTGTGGTGTTGTCTCAGGTGGGGTTCCAGGACAGTTTCATTGAGAGGGAGAGGGACAGAGAGGGAGAGAGGATTTTTGCGTCTGCCTTCCGGGAATCCATCATCGTCAGAGCTAGTCCCCTCCTGGGCGCTTGCTGCAGCCCCACTGGCCCTCCTTCAGGCTCCTCCCTCGGCTGGGCTGGGGTTTGCTGGGCCTGGAGGGCCCTTCCCTGGTCCTCACATTCCCACCCCACTCCTCAGGGGTCCTCAGAGGGGTCTGTGGGCCCCTCGCAGTGCCATCTCTCGGAGCCTCGTTTTTCTGGTGGTTTCCACTCATGGCGCTCATCACCCCATGAAGTTACTATGCGCTTGACCGCTTCCGCCTCAACCTGGAGGGGTGAACGCCGCGGGAAGTGGGGTGCTGTCCTTCTTGCTCACTGCGGCAAGCCCAGGCCAGGCACCACGTCTGGCAGACCAGAAGGGGGCGGGGCGTGCTCACTAGGTGCGTGGGGAACTCTGGGACTCCAACTTGAACTTCAGTTCCGAGTGACAGCCCTTCAGGTGCAGGGAGACAGCTCTCGGGTCCTAGTGGCACAGCTTGCCTTTTTGTTTTTCTAAATAGTTCTGTTTTCCTTCCCGGAATAAGATGTGCAGACCTTTCCCTGGTAAGTTGTCCGTTCTCCCGTGTGGATTTCGAGACACTTGTTTCATTCCGCATTAGCTTAATTGGGAGGAAGTTGCCTATCAACCAGACAGGAATTCAGGAGTCGCGTTGTCAGAACCAGAAATGCTACAAGTAATATTTAGACTTGTTAAGAAACATTTCACAAATATGTTACATAATATTTTGGAGCCTGGTTAAGTCTATTTGGATTATTATACAGAAACATCACAATTACTTTTGCAACTTGTTTTAGAAGGCCTTATTAGAAGTAAAGATCTGGATTTTTTTAAGATTAAATGAAACATTTCTTTTGCCATTGAGTCTCTTCATTACCTTATCGTGGAAGTTTAGGGGACAGCAAATGAACAACAGTCCCCTGCATCATCGTCACTGCCACAGCCCGAGTTTCGGATCTGGTCTATAGTTAATTTCCGTTTATTGAGCAGTAGTATCTACGTGTAAAACCAAGGAGTTATAATTATGTAAACATATTCAGTGTCCTCTTCTGGGAGATTTTTAAAAGACTTTTTTAATTTATTTTTTCAGAGAGAGAGAAAGGGAAGGAGAGAAACATCAGTGTGTGGTTGCCTCTCATGCGCCCCCTACTGGGGACCTGGCCTGCAACCCAGGCACGAGCCCTGACTGGGAATCGAACTAGCAACCCTTTGGTTTGCAGGCCAGCACTCAATGCCTCTGGGAGACTTTGCAGTGCTGAAACTACAGATAATTTCTGTGTAGGAGTAGTTGGACTTCTCATCTGGTTGGGTGCTTTCATCGTGATGTAGATCTCCCGTGGGAGACTTCGTCCACCGCTCACTCCGAGACTGTTTTGCCATCTCTCCCTCGAAGCATCCTGGTCGCTTTAGCAACCAAAGTGGCTGTGCATGCACCTGCAGAACTGAAGCTAAAGCTTGCAAATTTGAATGCAATGAAAAGCATGCCCCATGTCTCCCCCAGTTCCACGGATTGCCATGGTAGCCATGCCTGGGATGTGACAGTGTCGTTCCGTAGGAGACGTAGACCAAGCTTCCACACCCAGGTGGGCGCATGCACTGCCACTACCAGCTGCAAGCCCCCCACTGTAGCCCGCACATGTCTAACCAGGTGCGTGATTAGAGCTATTTCAGCTGCTCTCGTTTTTTCTTTTCTTACCTTTTACTTCACATTTTGGGCTAGTTGACTGTGAAGCAGACCAATCAATTTTCCAATATAATTCCGTCCTCACTTCTTTTCTGTTTCAGGCTGTGATTTCACACTTGTTAATTAGTTAATCATTTTGGTAGCATGGACAAGGGGAGACTCACATAGATCTTTTTAATAATATAAATTGATGTGTACAAGTTGATCTGGAGTGGCTGGTAGAAGAACCTAACTTATAATGGAAAATGCCTCTCACTCAGTCCTCTCTTGTTTGTTTTTTTAGCCATTAGTGTTGAGGCTAATGGAAAATTCTCATAATTATGGCTAAAGGAAATTTCCGTATAGTCCTGCCATTTAAAAAACTGATTCAACCCTTATCCTGTCTCACATAACTCTCTCGCGGATTTTAAATTTAGCTAGTTAAAAATATCCATATTCTGGGTATGTTTGGACGGCACAGTCTTTGGTTGAAACGAACGTGGCTTGAATGCCAATATGTCCTCCTTGCTGTTGCTGGTTCTTTCCTGACTTTTAACAAGGTCCTTAACCATTACCACCAGAGACGCCCTCTACCCTTCCTTAAAACCTTTCAGTACCAAACGCAGCAACGACCTCACTGACAGTTTTTTATCGAAGGCGTACACTTTGTTGGGAGACGTTCGGTTTTAAAGTCACAGCTCTCTCTTGCTCCTCTCCTTCTGACTGGCCGTGGGCCGCATCCTTCACCGCCACTGTTTCCGAAGCGCGGTGGGCCCTCGGGGCTCAGGGCAGTGACCGGCTTCTCAGCCTCCCCACGCACCGCCCCTGCCGGGGAGCGACGCAGACCTCGGCACGCTCACTTGTGCAAGGGGGCCACGACGCCCGCTTCGCCTTCCTTGTGGAATTCTGGTGATACTCAGTTTGAATTTCTTAAAAGTGAAACATGTAAAGAGGGTGTGTAACGTGTAAGACACCAGGTCAGAGAGGGCAGAGGTGAACGTGGACACAAACTGCACCCCTGCGTTCACAGTTATGTCATCGTCTGTCAGGAGAAGTCCGCTCTCCCCTTGCCCTGCACCAGGAACGGCCCTCCGCAGAGCTGCACCCGCCTCCGGGCCCCATCACTTCTCCCTGGACCCCGCCCCGCCCCCCTCTCTAATGAGAGCCACCCACGTCCACTCTCTTGCGTCCCATGTCCACCCCACACTCTCCTACAAGGGAAGTCTCGCCATGTCCCTGCTTTGCTTAGAACACTCCCGTGGCTGCCCACAGCCCTCACGGGACCCAGTGTCCTCGTCCCAGTCCCTGTGCCGTGTGGCTCCTGCCCGTCTCTGGACGGCACCTCCTCCCCCTGCGTCGTGCCCCAGTGGAGCCGCAGCCCCGAGGTCTTCCCTGGGCGCTCCAGCCGCCCGCCCCTCGCACCTGCGGCCTTCGGAGGATCGTTTCGCCTGGAATCGGGGGTTCTTCCCTCAAAAAGAAACTGGAGGAAATCCCTGCTAATGGGAACACATAAATGGCACAAAGAATTCTGTCGTGAGGAGTAGCTCATGTGTGTTGACGTGTGTCAGAGACCAGAGCATGCAGACGACAACGAACCCATCAAACTCTTCGGAAACGGTCACACAGTCTTCCTTTCTTGATCCTCTCCATTAACAGAAGGCTCAATGAGTTTTCAAATCATTCAGTAAAATTCATCCTGGAAACTATTCCTGGAAAGGAAGAAGGATGGAGAAGCCCTGTTCCTTACGGCTGTTGCAGTCTCCCTCGTCACCCATCAGGAAGTCCTCAGACAACAAGAAGGGCTGTCGGGGGCCGAAGTCCCACCGCCCAGAGCAGTGGGTTTTATGTGACGTGCACGAGCTCAGGGAAAAACGTCCTAAACGCGCTCCTCTGTGAAAGATGAGTAAGTGTTCGTGTAGATACTAAAATACCAAGTTGCGATTCCTGGTGGCCGAACCTTCTCATAGCTCTCACTGCAAACCAGGGAATGCTTCCCCGCCCTGGAGTGCCTTCCGCCCTCTCGGGGGGATTTGTGGGTCTCCATCAGTTTGTAATGTCCAGGGGGCTTAGGCAAGTGGACGTGCACACAGACAGAAATGCACTCCCCTTCCCGTGCGCCCAGCCCACCCAGGACCCCCGCTCCCAGCGCGTTCAGCCCGAAGTGTCCTGCGTGGGGACACTTCGACTCGAGCCCACGCTGAGCAGCAGTGGGTCCTGTAGGCGTTTCTGGAGCAGGCACCGAGCGTGCCCTCGATGTCGGGCGGCCCGTCTGCAGAGCAGACAAGTTCACAAACAGCTCGATGCCTGGGCGGGCTGCGTATTGACTTCGTCCCGTGTCATCTGCTGTCACCCCCCTTCCGTCCGGCGCCGCGCAGCACCAGGCCCCGGAGCGCCGAGGGTGTGTCGGAATGCAGAGAGACGGAACGGCTGTCACAGCAGTCAATAAGATCTGAGAGGTGTTGACTAATTGCCTGCTAATTACACAGTAAATTGTCTAATTAAGCTGATGGTTAATTAGGGCGCGCTCGCACAGCAGTCTTGTGGAATTTGTGTCTGGTGTCTGGGAAGCAGCCTGGGTAATTGGCACGCTGGTAGGCTTGGCAGAGAACGGGCCGCACGGCTCGCCGCCGTGGATGACGGCGTGAGACTCGGGCGGGACGAAGGCTTGTCAGCTCTGCGCCGAGGGTTTCGCTTCGGTTCCACGGCTGTTCTGACGTGAGCGATTGACGGACGCATCTGCAGCCGAGCCAGTGAGGAAAGGAGGCTTAGGACCGCGCTTCTGCGTGGAAACCGGCAGCTCACGCGCCTGGGTCAGCTGCACTGCGTGATGCCACATGCTATTAACACACGTGGCGTTGGCACAGTGACGCCTGTTTCTCTAGTCCTCACCCGAAGATACGTTTATTGATTTGATTGGGGGGGGGGGAGAGAGAGAGAGAGAGAGAGAGAGAGACGTCGGCTGCCTGCAGGACGCACCCTGGCCAGGGGTGAGGCTCCCACCAGCCGAGCTACCCCAGCGCTAGTTTCTTCTTTGAACGTACATTGTGTCTGGTATTCGTGTACAAAAAAAAAAAAAAGAATCCCATGCTTCTAAGGCAAATGCCTCTTTTATAAAAATATAAGAAGATCAATATGACTGATTAGAAGACATGGAAACTTCGAGTTCATTTTTTAGTTCTCAACTGACGCATCGCCCTCCACTACAACATGTTAGATGTAGTACAGGACGTCTGGGTAATACTTTAAAGAGACAAACTTTCCTTGTAACGAGAGGATTTTAGGTTTATCCTATACCAGGGTCCCCAGCCCCCAGGCTGTGGTCTAGGAAGGTGCTGGCCCACGGCCTGTCAGGACCAGGCCCGCAGCCGGAGCTGAGCTGCGGGCCAGCGGGCAAAGCTTCCCTGGCATGACCGCCTCCTGTCTCCTGTCCCCTCCCTTCATGCCTCGCGCCGTGGGAACAACTGTCTTCCAGGAAGCCGGTCCCTGGTGCCAAAAGGTAGGGGACCGCTGATACCCACAATTTGCTGTGCAGCCGGCTTTTGCTTCTGAGGTAGTGAAATGTGAGCGCAGGAGGTTTCCGCGCCTGATCCAACGTCCCTCCTTCCTGAGTGGGTGTGGGTGCGCTGGATGGCTGCATCAGGGGACGGGAGGCCTTTGAAGGTGGAAGGGTGAGGAGTCTGTCTCGTTCTTGTGCCGTGTCACCGAGGCCTGCACCTCTTCTTGCAGAGTTATTTGTGGCTGAAACACGCACGTGGAAAGTCACCCTGTAAATGCAGTAAACCGGCCCCCGAAGAACCCAGGCCCTTCGCGGCGAAGGTGGGCACACGCACAGCGCCCCTTCCTGGGCGGCCGGAACACGCAGGAGCACCTCTGCCACGGGCGCGCCAGGTCCCGGCACTTTCCGAGGGTTTTGAAATAAGAGTTTGGGGAAAACGCCACAGGCACACCGTGAACCCCGGACGCACACCTTTGTGTTAGTAGAGCAAGATGCAGTGTTAAGCGTGTCAAAGCTGGGTCTCTAAACGGTAAGAAGGCCTTATACAGTCACAGCATTCTTACCTATTTTGCTGCCTTAACAAGTAGAATGTCTGCCTGCGTGTGGCTGGACAGGGATGCGTCTTTCTGTCCCTGCTGCTTCCCGTGGAGAATTTGAATTTGTGTGTATCCTGCATGCTTTTCAGTAGCACGAGAGAAATAGGCATCATGCACTCTCCATGTGTCTTTGAATTAGCATTGACCTTGGGCATATATATGTGTGGCAAATAAAAATGTTTACTGTCTTAACAGAAAGGTGTTTTTCAACCCGCTTTAAAGCAATACTTTATAAAGTCACAAATATTTTTTTTAAAAAGGTGTAAAATAAAAAATAATCTTTATTTTGAGAATAAAGCAAAACATATTCATTTCATTTGGAGACTTAGGCTATAAAGCCTTGGAAGATTTATAAAGAAATTATGCAAAATAGAAGAAAAATGAATTTACCAAAGGAATGCAAGGCTAAACCCTGAAATTGCTTCTTCAAAAACATTCCTCCTGAGGGAGAAAAACCAGACGGGGGTCAGCGTGGCCGCTCCAAATGTTCCATATTCTGATCTGCTCAGTTTTTCATTTTATTCCTCAGAGACAGGACATAAAAAAGTGCTTTTTATCACTTATTGTAAGTAATAGAAGTTAGCATAAAAAATCAGGGAGGTCTGTCTATGATTGCATTTAAAGGGAAGGGGCATTTTTTTTAACCAAACATAACATTTAAGAATTTTTTTTTAGGTTGACACACATTTCACTTTTTTCCTAGTAAGTTGAAATGTGGGTAGTTTCCATTAATGTATAGCTATTACAGGAAAAAATGTTATCTGTCATGAGACCCTGCCATCATCTGTTAAGAACCTCTCGTAACACTTTATCCCTCACCCTTTAAATAAACAAACATACATTTATGTGCCATAGGCGTGTGTGTGTGAGAGACAGGGAATCGGTTTCCTTTTTAGTTTCTTAGAAAGTTTTTTCCCTGCAATTTAAAAATGCAAGAGCAAAGAAATATGATATTTAGCAACCTTAGCCGTCCACCCCATTCTAGACTTACTTTGCTTCCCTTCAAAATTTACATAATGTAAAATTCACTCTTTTAAAAATACACATCTCCATGGTGTCTCGTGTATTCGAGAGCTGTGTGGGTCTCATTATCTAATGGGTTTCAAAACGTTCCCGTCTCGCCAAAAAAGACCCCACACCCATTGGCAGCCGCCCCGACTGCCCGTACCCCACAGCCTGGACGTTGCTAATTTGTATCCATGTCCATGGATGCGCCTGTTTGGACCTTTTGTGTAAATGGCATCACAGAATATGTGACCTTTTGTGTCTGGTTGCTCTTACTCAACATGGTATTTTCAGAGAGCACCCATGTTGTAGTACACATCCATGTTATAGCATGAGCACCCATGTTGTAGTGTGTGTCCATGTTGCAGTATGAGCATTCATGGTGTGGTATGGGCACCCATGTTGTATGAGCATCCATGCTGTAGTACGAGTACCCGTGTTGCATGAACATCTGTGTTTTAGTGTGTGTCCATGTTGTAGCACAAGCGCCCGTGTTGTGGCATGAGCATCCAATTGCATGAGCATCCATTTTGCATTATGAGCATCCATGGTGTGATATGGGCACCCATGTTGTAGTGTGAGCATCCATGCTGTAGTATGAGTACCCATGTTGTGCGAACACCTGTGTTTTAGTATGTGTCCGTGTTGTGGCCTGAACATCCGTGTTGTAGCATGAGCATCCATGTTGTCGTGTGCATCGACATGCTGCTCCTTTTTGTGGGTGTTTTACACCGTGTTTATCCATTCATTGACTCTTGGATATTTGGGGGTTTTCCCACTTTGCTCATTACAGGTAGTGTTCTGTGGAGTTCTGAGGTACAGATTTCGAGTGGATGTATGTGCGTTCCCTGGAGAAGGCACCCGGGAGTGGGGGGCCGGGTGCGGTAGCGACTCTCTCCCCTCCTCTGATGGGCCGCACCCAGTTCCCATCCCCGCCGGCAGCGTGTGAGGTCCGGGTCTCCTCACGCCCTCCCCTGCATTGCGGGCCTCTTCGTGACGGCCATCGGAAGGAGTGGGAAGGGGTTCCTGAGTGTGGTGTTGACTCCTTGCATAATCGACAGCTGGTGTAGTGAAGACACGGGGGCCCAGCGGTCACCTGCATATCCTTGATAACGTGTCACTGGGACAGCCAGTGGGTACCAAGTTTAAGTAGCTACCCCTGTCATCCCTCCGTCTGGTTCCAGAGTGTGTGGTCACCAGCAGAGCCTGGCCGGGCCCCTGGAGGCCCGGCCCGAGGAAGGCAGGGGGCGGAGTCTGGGGTGGGGGCGGAGGCTGCCTGGGGAGAGAAGCGGGTGTACAGGGTGGGCTCCTGGCCTTGGCACGTGTTCAGAGTAGTCTCCTCCTGTTGGGTGATTCCCGTGGCTCACGGAAATGCAGAAACGCCCACGCCGCATCTGAGCACAACGTACGAACTGGAGGCCTGAAGAGAGGCGGTTACTGTCGTCTGGATGGCGGAGGCGAGACCGTGACTCCGGGACTCTGAGTCCGATGTGTCCGCGCCCGGTCCCTGCACCGTCAGACCCAGCAGCGGCGACGGGAGCGCTGGTTCGGTCCGAGAGCTCTGCTTGCAGACAAGGGGACTTCAGTTAATCCCTGGTTTTGTTCAGGTTTATGTAGGTGGCGATGGGGCCTTCGCAAACCTGGTGCTGGGCGCACTAAGTGTCATCTCTCGGGTGCAGTTGGATTGTCTCTGTAGTTCTCTGTTCATCGCCGTGGTCGTGGATGGGAGAGGCGACTCTGTTCCGGAGCTGGGCGCTGCGCTTGGCCTGAGGACAGGGCGCGGCGCGGAGGCCCTGACTCCCCGGTGCCCACAGGTGCGAAGGCCTGGGCAAGAGATGCCCTCGGCCGAGCTCATAGCCGGAGCAGAGCGAACCCACTGAGAAGGTGGACCGGAGACTGAAGGAGGGTGACGGGGTGGGGGCGGGGGCACAGCTGTTGTATTAAATTAAAGGTCTGCGGAGTACAGCTGCCGAGTGAGGACACGCAGGCCACTGCCATGGGCTCGAAGGAGGGCCCCTCAGCATCTGAGTTCCCGCCTTGGGGAAGCGAACCCCTTAGAGCCGGTTTCATGGAAGCTGCGTGTTTCATAAGCTCACACAGAGGTGGTCACTGACAGATCCCAGAAGCAGGAGGGGGCACAGGGAGTCTGGGGAAGGACAGTCCTCCGTCCCGGGCACCGGGGACAGGCATTGAGAGCAGGGCAAAGCACCGGCCACACTGCGCTGGGGGCGGGAGCCGCTCTGTGCGCAGGCTCAGCTCTCCGTGGCTGTCACTCCAGGGGCCGGCCAAGGCGAAGTGGGAACCCGGGGCCGCAATCCTAAGCCCAGGTCCTGATCCCAGTGTCCGGGCGTGGGCGAGTGCAGGGCGGTGGTGCTGCGAGGTGCCTGGCAGCAGCTCAGAACCGCTCTTCGGTCGTCGTGGCGACCGGGGGCATGAGGCTGCCCAGGGCGGAGGGAGGCAGAGTCCGCTGACACAGGGGCAGCCGTGGGGGTCTCTCTGCCCTGTGCCCCACGGAAGAGGACTTCTCCCCCGTGTCCAAAGGAAGCCGTCAGTGCCTGCTTTCACTCCAACTGTAATTACTTCAGATATTTGAAAAGGAAAAGGTCATCCTAACACAGGAGCCGCCGTTATTAAACTTGAACTGAAAATGTTAATAATTTTCCAGATGAGGTACTAATGTAGAGTTCTAAAGTTTGAACTCTATTTAATTATTCTAAAATTAAATCTAAAACCAACATCTAAAGGGGAAAAGTTAAATAACAGAGCAGGATGTTAAATCAATATGATTAATTAACTTGATATAAATAACTTGGGCATTGCTGTGTTTATCTGTGAATCATTCCCCGAGGCCCCAGCTGCAAAAGAAAATCTTAATAACAGCGACGATGACAATGACAGTGTCACCCTGCCACCCAGCTGAGGTTCGTGACAGGTTTTCAACCAGCCGTCTCTGGGCACTGCACGGGCTCCAGTGCGGGTGCAAGGATAGCACAATCGGTAAGGACAAGAGCAGCAATGGAACACACACTTGAGGCGCAGCCCAGAGAAGGAAGTTTGGTCACACCGTGAGGTCAAGCACCAGCGGGCTCCGTCCACGGAAGCCCACACACTCACATTTGGACCGGTCACTTGCAGCCGCTAGGGGGCGGGGGAGGACGCCCGGACACGGGCAGGGGACATGCTTTTACGGTCAGTCAGTTGGGGAAACTGCTCTGGCTTCCTTCCCTGTTGCTCCCGCCCCTCTCTCTCAGATGGGGCACTGGCCAGTCCTGTGGCGTCCGTCACAAAACCCAGATCGGCACACAGGTGTCTCCGGCCCCTACACCGAGTCCGCCGCCCAAGGCCGCCTTTGCACCCAGACCGTGGCAAGAACCCCTTGTGGTTGTCTGGAGGGGCCCGATCTCCATGGTCTCTCCTGACAGAGCCAGCTGGCACCCCTCGGCTGCCCTGCAGGACCCTCTGTCACCTGGCCCCAAACCCGGCTGCTGCTGCTTTTCAGCCGTTTTCTCCCCACCTTTGCACAAACTGGGAGTTTGACAAAGGAAGCCCTAAGAGTGTTTTAAGGTTAAGTGCCACGTGGCAGCCTTACACGGTTTCTCAGACCCCGCACGTCCTTGTTACCATCCGGTCTTCAGCGTGCTCGTGCACATGGGCTCCAGCCCGCGCACGCCCCCCGGGGCGCCCTGCATGCTCCATGCGCGCTCCCTGCGCTCTCCCTGCAGGCTCGGCTCCACTGCGGCCCTAGCCCCCAGCCCCTGGGTCTACAGCGAGCTCCCCTCACTGAGCCCTCCCCATATCTTGTCCATCAGGAACTTAGTCACCCTCAGGAGTCCATTAGGATGTGTCTCTCCCTCAACATTGTGTTCCCATAAACCTCTGGGGCTCTGGAACTGGCAGAGGTAATAGGAAGAAGACAGACACTGCGGTGGAATTGCAACTCCGCCACCAACACACCAGGTCGCCTTGGAAAGTGAGGTCGGCGAAGCGGTCCACCAGCTCCCTGTGCTAACTGTTTAGTTGGAGCAGTTTCATTTTCCTTTGCAGTTCGTTATTCAAATACCAGACCAGCATTGGGTATCCATTTGCCATTGTGCATATGTTATATATTAGGCATTCAGAAAGGCACACAAATGAAGATTTTATTCATTTATTTCTAGAGAGAGAAGGGAGGGAGAAAGGGAGAGAAACATCAGTGTGTGGTTGCCTCTTGTGCGCCCCCTACTGGGGACCTGTCCTGCAACCCAGACATGTGCCCTGACTGGGAATCAAACCAGCGACCCTTTGGTTCACAGGCCAGTGCTCAATCCACTGAGCCACACCAGCCAGGGCAATTTTCTTTGTTTCTACTAGCAGCTCAGCGTGGTTGATGTCGGAATCCCCACTGCATGGGTAAACCGAGGCTTCACAGTCTCCGAGCCCCTGTTCGCTGTGTCCTCATCACTCCCAGACCAGAGCCGCGAACGCAGCAGACACTCCGCAGGGCTGAACTCCTCTCTTTCATCGCAGGATTTCTTTCATGTGGAAATGCATGACCTACCAGGTGACAGAAATCGATCTATAGTATTTTCTTGCCATCATTTGGCCGCCGGTTAAATTTAAGTGGCTGTTCATTTTCAGAAAAGAATGAAAAGCTTGGTGAGAGACTGGCTACGGACCTGTTCGACTTCCTTATTTTATGGGACCAGCTCTCCCCCTCCAGGCCCCCAGCTCCCGGGGAACCTCAGTCCAGGAAGGCTTTTGTGTCTCGGGGTCACAATCCCCAGTTCTTGACAAAAATGCCCCACCCCAGTGTTCACCAAGGCTCCTAGCAAGGTGACGTGGGAGATACAGCAGATTCAACTCAAGGACCTACAGGAGCGCCCATGACCCTGGACTCACGCCTTCATTTCTTAACATTCTAAGCGTCAGAAATGACTTCAGGAGCAGCGATATCACTGCGCGGCGTTAGTCCTGGGCACATCCGCGCCGCTCCCCCACCCGTGCCCTGCGCGGTGTGTCACGGGCAGCCCGCATTCTAGTTGATGCTGAAACGGCACGGCCTCCTCGGCATTGCATCCTGTGTTCGTATCTGCTACAAAGTCTCGGTGCAGCACGCTCCTTCCCGTCCTGTAGAGGAGGATGTCGTGCACAGCAGAGAAGCGCATTTCTCAGGAACGCTGCAGTGGAAACTGTTGGTTTTGAAAGACATTCTGTCCCAGACGAGGGAGGGGGACAGATGAAACCAGCAAGCCTAGCCGCTCCGAGGCTCCGTTGGAGGGTTCCTCGGTCAGTGCACCGCCCTCGGCGCTGGCGTGTCCACTCCGAGCAACACTGGTCCGCCTGGAAGCCGTGCACACGCTCTCGCTGTGGCTCACTTTATCGATCTTGTCGAATATTGAAGCAGTATTTCAAGTGGATTCTGTCAGAGACACTTCTGGGTGGGGGGTTTCAAAGGTAATTTGGTATCCAAAAGCCTGTGTGTTTCAAAGACTCGCCATTCTTTGCCTTTCTTGAGACTCTGGTCGATTGGATAAAAATGTTCACTGTCTTCAGGACTGTAAGCAGCAGAGCATCGCTGCTTGAACGTGGAACAGGTATTTGCAGCCTGTGCCCTTGGTGATGTGTGGTGCTTGTGCAGGCTGTGATGTACTGCGAAATAAATCTTCATTTGGAAACAAAGCTGAGTATAAAACGAAGGAAAACGTACTGTGATCTGCATGCGTAGGAGGTCAGAAGTCTGGTGGGGACCTAACGTGCGGTGACAGAGCAGGCAAGGCACGGTCCTGCAAGAGTGGGTTTCAACGAAGCGCCTCCGATTGTGGCGTGCAAACAAACAGGGCATCGTGGCTATGGAGATTTTCCTTGAAATCGTTTGGGTCTCTCACCGCAGTCGACGCTCTCATATGAATGGGAAATATTTTGACAAGGAGCAGGGTTACTGACTGCTGTGTGTGTGCTGTGCAGGTAGTTCGCCAGTCACAGCGTGTTTCTACTTAAGGAAAAGGAGATACTTAAAAATTACATTGTATCAGAATGGTCCGATCTGCACTCATGCTACAAGCCGAAGCCCCGTTGAAGTCAGTGAGAGTGGGAAGTGCAGATTTAGGACCTAGGGAGCTCAGTGTCGGGGGAGCTGCATCGTGTTTTGTGATGTCAGGCATCGCGTAGCAATGCATGATCACGTTTGAAAGACAGCCTGGCATTCCCTCCTCAGCAAGTGGGAACAAATTAAAAATATGGGATAAGAAGAGACCTGTTTGAGGCTTTAGGACCTGCGAGGGGAATCTGATACTGCATACGTGAGATGTATCCATAAGTGCTGTTCATTTTTTTAACTTTTAAAATTTGTTTGTTGATCCTGGGAGAGAGAAGGAGAAACATCATACGGTTGCTCCACGCACTGGTGCAGTCACTGGTAGCTTCTCGTGGGTGCCCTGACCGGGGAACCCGCAGCCTTGGCGTGTCGGGGTGATGGTTCCGGGAGCCGAGCCACGCACCCAGGGCTGAACCCCCGCAGTGTTTAAGCCAGTGTTAAGGTGCCTTCTCAGCGGCAGTGACACCGTGACAGTTGGCTGCAGAATCTGACGTTGCTACGTTTAGGATCTGTGTTTAATCGGAGGGTGCAAGACCCACGGACCAAATTTTTTTGTAGCGTTCCCTCCACCGCCCCTGAGAACTTCGTACCATGAACAATAGGATTGAAACAACTGTGTATTCTTACGACAAAGAGCCTCTGATCTAATCTCATTGCAGCTCTTAGAAATAAGAGTTTTACATCTTTGCATCCTGTTTCATAATGTTACTATAATTAAGGAAACTGTCCCACTGAAGGGAGTGAATAATCCAGGGTCACGTGGCTGCTAAATGGTGAAGCTGGAGTTCTCACTCAGGTTTACCTAACCCCGAAACCAGCGCTTTTGGCTACACAACACTTTCCCATATTCTTTAAAATGACATCAAAAGCAGCTTAAAAAGAAAGTGAAGACACAGAAGAGCAGCGAGGCCTCACGGGTGCACAGTATATATGGTGTTTAGTTTGGGTTTTTGTGTGTTTGTTGGTTTTACTTTCAGGGCTAACACCGCTAATATCTGCTTCCTTTCCTGGTCCATTAGGTGCTTTCCTCATGGAAAACAGTATTTCAAATCTGTAAAAAGAGAAAAAGAAGGTTGTTACATATAATAAAGGGGGCTATTCAACAAGAAGATACAATGTTTATAAATGTTTATGCACCAAACATGTGAGCATCTCAGTATATAAAGCAAATATTAACAGACCTAAGTGAAGAAATAGGCAATGATACAGTAAGAGCAGGGCACTTAACTGTGAACACCACACTTATCTCAATGGATAAATCTCCAAACATAAATTGAGTAAGGAACGTTGGCCTTAAATGACGTGTTCTGTCAGATGGACTTAGATATTTACATAACATTCCATCCAAAAGCAGCGTGAGACAAATGAAGTGTGAGATGTAACACTGCAATTTATAAGATGCAGCAAAAGCAGCCCTAAGAGGGACGTTCATAGTAATAAATGCCTGCCTCAAGATACAAGAACAGTCCCAAAATAACAACATAATTTTACAGATCAGGGAACCAGAAAAGAAAAACAAAGTTCATAGTTAGTTGCAGGAAGGAAATAACAAAAGCTAAAATGGAAATAAATGAAATAGAGACTTAAAAAGAGAAGAGATCAGTGAAACTAAGAGTGGGTCCTTCAGAAAGATAAACAAAATGACAGATCTTTAGCTAGACTCACCAAGAAAAAGAAGAGATAGGATTCAAATAAATAAAATCAGAAATAAAAGAGGCGATGTTACAGCTGATACAGAAAAAGTACAAAACACCGTAAGAGACTACTAGGAACAGGTGCACACCAACAAATTGAACAACTTAGACAAATTCCCTGAAAAATACACCTAGCAAGACTGAATCATGATGAAATATCT
>CM052551.1:1566357-1632976 GCA_028533065.1 Trachops cirrhosus | reverse complement strand
GGGGGGGTGGTAAAGGTGCACTTTTCCTTTAATTGCTACTTACATTACGAGAACTATGTTTGGTATGCGATTCCCAGCATAATAATAAAGCGCTTCCTTGTTATCACTTGTGAAACCGGCCTGCACACACCCTGTCTTTATCCAAAGCAGGTTTGCAGCCTTGTCCCTGCAGCCTTGACCCTGAATCTGGGTCAGCACTCCCTTGAAGGGGAAAAAACTGGGGAGTTTAAGTATCACTTTCTGTGAGAGTACTCGCGTGGAAATGGGTCTTTGCCTGGGATTCTTCCTCGTGAACACGCAAACGGTGTCAGTCGGCACTCACAGAATCGTAGCCAGCTGAGACTTCCAGGGGGAGGAGGGTATGGAGGCCTGAGCTGTGTGCGTTGACTTTTAGAAGCTGCGCTGAGGGGCAGCGTAACTGCACGTGTGTGCGGGTGCCCCGCGCCCTGCAACGGAGGGAAAGGCCCTTGGATGCGACGGAAGAACTAGAGACATCGCACGTTGAATTGCTGCCGCATCCCCTGATCGACAGCAAAGCTTTGCGTCTAAATGTTTCAGGTTTCAGTGAAATCATCAGATTGATACACGTGGTTTTATTTACCTGCTCATTGTCTGCCTCTCCTGTGGAATATGCGCTCCCTGAGGTGCCTTGTCTGTGTCACTAACTTTTTCGTGGCTGCCTGACCCTCATGGTGGGGCGGCCACAGCACAGTTCACCCAGCCATTTATTTCTTGATGCGCATTGCAGTTTTATAAATTTTAGTTACCGTCAAGTGTTTATATTTGCTGTCCTGTGCTGTTATTTCTCTATCCTCGATTCCTAAAGGGGGAATGCTGACTCAAAGGATTCGTGTTATGTAATTGTGAGAAGTATCGAACGTGGATTTTCGAAAATGTTCCAGCAGTTCACACACCCAGTAATATAAGGCCATCCATTTCCTCCCCCACTTCCAGCTCTGACATTATCAGTTTTTCAAGTATTTTGCCATATCGCAAAACCGTACTGGGACAGGGGCGTCTCCCGGTCTGTTGGGAAGGTTGGCGGTGTTCACGTCACTGCCAACGCTGCCTTCTCTGCCTCCGTGAGAGGACTGTGCGCACCCTCCGACTGTTTTTCTCCCCCCCCCCGAAATAATAAGTAAATACTACTTTTTCTATCGAATCATTTACCTCCACCATTCGAGGAATAAGTTTGTACATAGTAATCTTAAACACATCTCTTTATGTCATTTTCTTTTAGCCTACTTTTTATAACTTTTAGAAACTGAAGCTTGCCTTTAGCCAAGTATTGTGCTACACTCGATGAAACATCAAATAACACCTAAAATATTTTGGTGGAGTTTATCTGCTCTCTGCCTCCCCTTTTGTGCCATTCTTTTCTTCCTCTAAGCAACTACTTTCGATTCTTACTGCTTTTTAGTTTTTTTAATCCGTGGTTCTGAATAATTCTTGCGTTGACATTTTTTAGACATTTCGTATTGACTTCCTGCTGCATTTCCTGAGGATTTAGTTCTCAGTTATTGATGTTCCCCCGCCCACGCCTGTGTAAATGTTGTTCTTTGTCGACTCGAGTGGCTGCACTGTTTGTGTTTCCTTTGTCTTACAAGTTCTGTCTCCCGTGGACTTGATGCTTGCAGAGGGAACACACCCTGTCCATCTCCCGCCCCCGGCTGCATCGGCTGTTGACCTGTGCTGGCCGTCGGCGGGTGCCCACGGCAGCCATCTGACCTGCTGTGTGAAGTGCGTGCTCGCGGCAGGCAGGTTGCGGACTCCGCAGGCCTGCGATCGATCCGATCCCCTGCTGCGTTTCCGAGCCCGATTTCCAACCACACTGGGCTCTGCTGTGCTCCCTGCTTGTGCGTTCCGGCCACCTGTAATCGTCAGCCTCCCGTGTTGGGACCCGTGCCCGGTTTCTTCTTGGATACCGCGTGAAAGCTTTCAGTTGTGCCTCTGTGCGTGCAGCGCAGACCGCACGGTGGTTACAGTGACCTGCTTTCCTAGGGCCTGATCGATGCCATTCGGTGAGACCTTGCCTGTGGCAGTCCCTGCTGTGCCACACCTTGCCTCAGTATCAAAGCCACTCCCTTTCTTCTGATTTTGTCATTTCCAGAGTAGACTGCTTTGTAGGGGCCCCAGTAGAAACATCCCATTCCGGCCCATGTTAGCTCACTGATGCCAAAGGCTGCGATGTGGGGACGGCCCCTTTCTTGCTGTAGTGCCCGGGTGACCTCGGTTCACGGTCCCTGCATTTTGTGTCCCGGCTGTACATGGGGTACAGCGTGTGCTTGCCTCTCTCCCCTGTGCCCATCAGCAGCTCGGCACGCACTGGCTCTGGCCCCCTTGTGCCGCTAGTAACAGTGCTGTCGGGCTTGCTCTCTGCTGTCCCCGGTCCCTGAGCGCTCTCTGACCGGGGAGTCTCATCTGCCCTCACTATTTCTTTCTTTTTTAAGATTTATTTATTTTTAGAGAGAGAGAGGAAGGGAAGGAGAAAGGGAAGGAGGAAGAGAAACATCAATGTGTGGCTACCTCTCAAGCGCCCCCTACTGGGGAACCTGGCCTGCAACCCAGGCATGTGCCCTGACTGGGAATTGAACCAGCAACCCTTTGGTTCACAGGCCAGCACTCAGTCCACTGAGCCACACCAGCCAGGGCTGTCATCACTATCTCCTAACTTCATTTTGGACTGGCTTGTCACTTGGTTTTCAAGGTAAAATGAAAACAAACAAAAAAGCATGAGAAAAGAAAATGCAGCAGTGATCTGCTGTTGCCCAATGATATTCCCCGCTGCAATATTATGAGGGGAGAATGAGAAAGACGATGTCAGAAGCCAAGGAAAGAACAATCAAGATGGAGCACAGGAGAAACACTGAAAATCGTGAAAGACAGCAGGAGTCAAGAACTCTTTTGTAAAACTAACAAAAGCGGGGTTCCCTGAACGCAGCTGTTCGACATCCATCACGTACCGAGAAAGAAAACTGTCACAGTGGCCGCCGTGAGACATCAGAGAGAACACCAAGAAGGGGCGGTGGGGTTGAGCCAGAAGACTGAAGAAGTAAAAGGGAAGTTCAAGCCCAGCTCCGAATGCCGGACGACGGCAAGGTGGCGCCGACTCTGCCCGGGAGAGGAGCGGAGGGAAGGTGCAGACGGGGGACTGCGGACCAGCACGGAGGGGACCCAGCGGGGCAGACTCGTCTGAAGAAGGTCCCTGTGAGGAAGGAGAACCTGGGATTCGGGGAAGCAAAGTGAAAGCCGCGCTGGGGGTATCGGGAGGAGGCCAGTCACCCGGGTCGATGGGATACCCACAGAATCACCTCAAGCCGCAGGGGCCCGAGCCGTCAGAATCCTAACAAGGGGATGTCGACGGGTACGGAAAACAGAGCGATGGCTGACGGCCCGGCAAGTGCAGGCTGCGTCTGTCTTCAACAGAGGAGCTGCCCGGAGCGCCGTGACCGCAGGACCCACGCTCTCATCTCCCACGCAGGGCACGGGAGGCCCCAGGCGATGCCGCAGAGCTTCTGCCTCCTGTGGCGCCGGGCGTTCCGGGGGTCAGAACAGGAGGAGCCCTGGAGGTCCGGTGCAAATGGTCGCGCTCCTTGTGCTGCAGAGAACTCAGGGGCGGGCTGGCCTCTGTTTCATAGGCCCCAGCACAGCCGCCGAGGGCACCGTTTCACTGGCAGAAAACGGCGATGATCTGAAACGACCTCTGTGAGAGAAGGAAGTGGCGAAGCAGGACTGCACTTGAACTTGAAGAAGACAAAAATGATGACTGCAGGCGAAATGCTCAGCTTTAACACAGGCAGTGGCAGCGGAGATGCGGCTAAAGATTCTGCACCCTCGGCCCAGGCGTCAGTGCAGACGGAGACCGCAGCCAGGACGCGCAGGGCAGGCCGAGGCGCGGAAGAGGTGGGGAAGATCGCCAAGAGCGAGAGGCGTCACTGGAGACCGAGGCTGAGGCCGCCCCCGCATCCCCAGTTACTGTGCACGCGTGGGAAAGCTGGACGGAGAAGGCGGCTGCGAGGAAAGAGGTTGATTCCTTTGAAACCTGGTGTTGGGGGGGAGCTCTGCGGACGCTGGACCTCCAGAAAGATGGACACGTGGGTCCCAGCGCAAATTCAGTCTGAAACATCGCTGGGGGCAGAATGACAAGACTGCACTGTGTCCTGCTTTGGGCATCGTGAGAAGGAGGGGTTCTTTGGAAAAGACAGTAACTCTGGGAAAATGGGGCGGCAGGGAAAGAGGAGACCAAGCGCGAGGTGGTGGACTCCGAGGAAGAAGCCACCGGTGTGAGTCTCCAGGAGCTGCACAGGGCTCAGAGGACAGGACGCTGTGGCCACCGCTCACCCACGGGGCCCCCGGAGGCGGGGCGGATTCGATGGCCTGTGACACACAAGAACTGCACCTTCCAAAAAAAGGTTTTGCCTTTTATGTAATTATCATTAAGTTCTCCTGTACATCTTGACTGACTTTTTACAGATGTGTACGTAGGTTTTCAACTCTGAGCTCCAAAGTGTCCATCAGTCTCAGTGTGTCACCTGGAGACCGAGCCCTGCGCCGATCCAGACTCACGTCTGTGTCTTCAGATTGCGAGGTGCAGCTCCCCACGTTTCCTGAGCCCCACTGCTCCCCTTCGTAGTTTGAGCTCTCCTTTTCCTAAAGCCAGTCCTTCAGAATCTTCCCAGGAAGGGTGCGTGATAGGTCTACCGTTGCATTCCCAAAGATCTGAAATTGCTCGCTTACAGATACTTCTCTACGAACACTGGAAGGCATTGCTGTTTGTTTTCTAGCACTTAACGGTGCTGCACAGCAATACCTTTTCGGGCAGAAAGAGAAGACAAGCAGGAAGGTCCATAACCATGTCGGGGAGCTGTTTTAGAAATTCTCAGATCGTTTCTCCTGGACCCGATCGATGTCAGATGACCCCTCTAGGATCAGGGAATTCGGAAAGACGAGGCGTCACTTGGCACATTGTCCCCCAGCTGACACAGGGTGCAGGCGGTGAGGACAAAGCCGGGAGTGGCTGTCGGGCAAGCACACAGCCGTGACTGCTGCGTTCGGTTTCTCTGTGATTTACTTGACTAATCATTTGACATTTGGACCGTTTTTAATTTTTTGTTACAAATAATGCTATAAATACTACTGTGTGCATGTCTTCATATTTTCTATGACTCACATCTGAAATAAATTCCTAGAAATGAGGTTGTGGATCAAAAAGTAAATTATGTGGCACTGCCTGTTACCTAATTCTTTCAACTTTTCCAGTGTGAACTCTGTTAACAGTCCCTGAATTTCCCTGTTTCTTGCAGTTCTGTGAACGCACACTTTTACTGTTAAAATATATTCTGATTTGATACGTACATAATGAGGTATTGTTTTAACATTTACTTCTTTGATTACTAATGAGGGAAAGTGATTTGTTGTTGTTTCATCTTTAATTTTTCATGTGAATTTCTATTTTGTCAGGCATTCCTATCTTTTGACCATTTTCTTAGCAGAGGGCTCATCTCTTTCTTGTCGACTTTAAATCCTGTCTTCACGCGTATCTGTTTTTCCCCCCAGCAGACACTGTCTTTGGGCTTGAACTGGGAGAGTCAGCATCCAGCTCACTTGGCTGGGAGAGGGACCTGGGGCAGGTAGCAGGTCTGTCCAGGGTGCAGAGCGACAGGACAGGGTGGGTGTGACCTGAGTCTCAGGCACGACTTCCTGATCTTTCTGCCCTGTGGATATGCGTCATTACGAGACAGGAAGCTGACCGGCTGAGGATGGGCTCAGAGACACCGCCAGTCTTTGTCACCTGCTAGTCCACGGCTCCCTCCGGGGTAGAGACTTAGCTCCCCTCTCTGATGCAGCTGCATCTCCTCAGTGACAGATCCCTTAGCGGCCAAACTCAGTAGAGGAGACCTCGGCGGGACCCTCGTGTGTCTTGGATGGGGTGCGCATTCCTGGAGCTGTCGTGGCGAGGGATTTGGCCAGAGGTCCCGTCTTTGGGCATCTCTGAGGCCAGAGGAGGCTGAGGCCAGCAGACTGAGGCCCACGTGCCAAACGTAGCATCTTCCTTAGTTCCATGAGCACAGCCTGGGCCCAGCCACACCCTTTGTCCACACTAATGCCTGAGAAGTGGCCCCATCCTTAGCATGGAGTCTGTTATAGGTAACGCATTCTGAGGTCTAGCATTCCCAGTGTCTTTGTTTGCTTGGTGGTTTTTATTTTGTTTTGATTCTCATTTATAAAACCGATGAAGCCATATGGATCACCTATTAAGCAAAACATTGTCCTTTCTGAAAGCAAAAAAAAAAAAATTGGCACAACGTTCAAGGACGGAGGCAGGAAGTTCTTCCAACGGCCTTCAGTTTGGCGTCGCCTTTCCTCAGAAGAGACCCGCGCACAGTGGCTCGGGGTTCAGAACAGCCCGGGAGCGTCCGTTGTTCCAGGGCTAATTTTAATCTGTGATAGAGATTGCTTTTTGTGTTCGGTTGCATGTGACACCCAGTAATTGTTTGTCAAGGCTAAGCGCCGTCGTACATAATACACTTACTCAGCGGTGTTTTGTGATTATAATACAAGGGCCCTAGTGTCCGTACGGAAGGATGTCATTGCGTTGGGATGTTCCGGTTGTGAGAAACACACGTTACAGTTCACAGCCTTAACTCACATTGGGGCCGTTGACTCTGTGTGTTTGCATGGATGAATGAGTGTGTGTGAGCGGAGTGAACGGCTTCACGGGTTCTTGGCAGAAATAAGCTTTCCCCTCCTTTCCACCACCTCTTCCCATTTTCAGTGATAGGATAGCGGTGGGCAGATTTTCCTACGATAGCCGTGTGTGTGTGTGTGTGTGTGTGTGTGTGTGTGTGTGTGTTGTCTGAAGTGATTTGAATGAGTTTCAGATTATATTTTCTAAAAATGCTATTTTTCTAGGTCCTTCTGGCTGGTTTAAGAATTAAATTGACATGGGACAGAAGAAAATCAAATTTAACTTGTATGCACGGGGTCTCCGTAAGACTGTGGGGCCCACGGGCAGTCCGGCCACAGGCTCAGCCTTTCTGGACTAAGGAGAAGGGGTGGGAGCCTGGGCCTTCGGAGGGCAGGGAGGCAGACCGCCTGGAGCTGCAGAAGCCGGCGTCTGCCGCACGGCCTGTAACGCTGGGCCGCAGAGCGGGCCTCCGTCTCCAGGCCCCGCCCCCCACCCCACCACACCTGGCCGGTCCTTCACAGCTGCCTCTGCTGCTGATTCTCTGCCTGGACCAGGCCTTTATCTGCAACTTTTAGGCAGCTAGCAGGGAGGTAAAGAGCTCTTCCCGAGCCTTTTGTTTCTTAAAAACAGTCACCCAAAAATAATCCTGATGCCAAAGAGACATATTTTGGGGTGTTTAAATCCTGCTCCCCTTTCCCCCAAAATCATAAATTGGCATCACAGACCAAAAAGCCTTCCAGATGGCAACGTTGCTCGTCCGAAATGTTTCCCGTTGTACGGACCAGGACTGGGGCCAGCACCGGGAGCCGCTTGTATACCAACATTTCTGGCTTGTTTTGGGGGCCCACACAAGGTTGAATCCTTGGGGGACACGTTTTCTTTCTAGTCCAAGGCGAAGGCTGGAAAGGACGCCCACCCCGCCATTGTCCTGCGGTTACTTTCTAGCTCGCGGACGGAGAGAGAGCATCCCTTTTCTCCACCCTCCTTTTACGTGGAGGTTGCGGGTCCACCTCCCACCGTGTGTGGGCCCTACCCTGCCCTGCCCTCTCTCACGCGACTGAGCCACTCAGACTCCCAGTCTGGGCCACGGGGGTGGGGACTAGAGACCCAGTGGGCAGACGTCCCCCCACCGGGAGTTTGCCCTGGAGGAGCTCTGCTTTCTCGTCCTTTCTGATCTCCAAGAGATGTCCTCATGTGGACACCAGCACAGCTGTGCATCTTCTGCGTGGGTTACTGCCCGTCCTGCCCAGGGTTTTTAGATGTGCCGTACGGAAGGTTCCCCCCACCCAGTGTCTTGTTAAGCATATGTCAGACCCATAAAACCGTCAGATCCTATAAGATGCTTCCTCCCTCCTACAGTACCTGTCTCCGTCACAGTGGTAGCTAGAGTAGAGCCCGGGGATCCACACAAGTCCTACAGAAAGTCAAAAAATATTTATCATTCCAATGGAAACTCTGCTCTAATACTTGAAGATGATTAATAATCATTAGTGCTGACTCATGCCTACACCTCCACAGCCGTGGTTCGGGGCCGTAAAAGATCTCCTCAAAGCCTATCACACGAGCATCTTCCGAGCAGGCCAGCAGAAATTTCTGAGTTAATTACAGTTTGGCAGAGTGTATCTAAAACCTCTTATCTGAACAGTGAACCCAATAATTTAATCAGCCTGTCCCCTGATTAATCACATTCTAATCCATCTGATATCAGTGCTGAAAAAGCTCTTCATCTGTTCCTTGTAAAACTTATCTCCGTGAAAGCACAGCTGCCGTGCGCCATTGGTATTAATAACTTGAATAGGAGACAGAACACAATGAATTTTCGAAGCTGCAGGAAAAAAGTTTGAACTCCTTGAAACAGCCGTCGGAGACTGCAGGCCGAGTCTGCAGTCCCCGCTCCCTCATTTCCTGGCTCCCAGCCTCAGCCCCCGCCGCCCACGACTTCCTCCTCCACCGCTTCTGAAGTCAGCCCGGGAGGCGATGAAGGAGTAAATGCTTATTTATCAAGTGCCACAGGCGGGCATGTGCTGGATCACTTCGCTTACCATCCACCGCGTCTCTGGGAGAGAGTGAAGCCTCTTTGACAGATGAGAGCGTCAAAGAGCCAGACCACCCGAGCTTCACCGTCCCGTTTACAAAGTCACAGACACTTTGAGAAGGGGCTCGGGGACAGACAAAAAGCTAGTCAAGTGCAGTACCCAGTCTCTTACTAGCCAGATGTCAATGCAGTTTTAAAAAGTGATCTCTATACTGGCGAGACCCCAGATCCTTCCGGTGTGTGACAGTACCCAAGACAGGGGGTCATCTGGGCCGGCGTAAACACCACAGAGCACATGAGACAATTTCCTTCCTGGTCACACAGTAGGCACTTGGGGCACACAGTAGGCACTCTGCCCACTGCGCTTCCTGCATCAGCTTCTTTTGGAAGCCCCCGCCAGTTGTAAATTGTTTTCCTGTTCATCCCAGAGCCCAGTGAGTGCTCTGTCTGTGTGTCTTTGTCCCCCTTAGTCCTTCTTCTCTCATCCCCCTAACCCAGGGTTTTCATCCGGTTAGTTCGCCCGGCCAGGCCCGAGCCTGCTCCAGCTCCAGGCTGGTCCGGGTCTGCGGTCGTCAGCACGCTGGCATTCGGCACCTGGCACCTGCCAAGCTCCCCCGGGAGCCTGAAACACGGGACCGTTCAGGAGGTCCCTAGAGCTTTGACCTCATAAGGCTTAGGGTCGCGAGGCTAGGAAATGGTGTGGGTTGATTCAAGACCAGGGAAAGTTCCGTTTTTCTGAATGGTGATCATTTCTTCTGTTTTACAGCCGTTTTCCTAGTTAGTCCCACTGTATCGATGTCCACGTGGTATCTTTTTTCTGAGCTTTCTAAGGGGAGCGGGCGTAGACTAGGTCTGGTGCCGCAGACCCCACAGGACCTCCTGCTCGGCTGGCCGCCCCGGGGCTGACGAGCGCCCGTGTGAATGCTGACCGGTCCTACGCTGCTGGAGCCAGCTAGTCGGACCAGGGCGGCCGGCACACCCACGTTCAGCCCACAGGGCCTCTGCCGCCAGGTTTAAAGTGGGGCTGGGAGACGACAGGTTTCGGGGAGTGACCAACCCTACTTGTGTCTTGGGGCCCGTCCGCTTCCTGCGTGCCCTTACGTGACCTGAGAGGGGAACCGCTCCGTGGAAAGACAGAAGGATGAAGAAGTGAGGGAAAGGAGGCGGAGAGACGGGACCAAGGACCGTGTGCGATGGAATTTCCTCCCTGGCATTCTGCAAAATACCCATTTTCCTTTAATTTACCATACCCACTTTTTAAAATTTAACTCGTTCCAGTTGCTTTTTCTTGCAATTAACATGAGTCCTTATTATCACTGCACACGCCCCGTGTTCAGTGGTCCCTGTTACTGTGGTTATTGCCCATACCACATAGACACCCCTGAACCCGACTCTCGTCTCTAAGCTGGCCAGAGCTGTGTGACAGTGGCCAGGTCACTCCGTCTCCCGAAGCCCTGGATTGGACGGCAGCCGCGTGATGGGGAGTCGTGAAGATTGAGAGAGATGCGGTATATGGACGGTTCGTGCTATAAAAACCCACATCATTGTTTCTGCAATTCCAAGGCCACTGTTTCACGATCATTTATCTTGTACTTCTGTGATAACACTGTCATTCTTGTTTACTGTGTTTTCCATGTAGATAGATGGATTTAAAGTTCCTGATGACAAATGGGTAAATTCTGTCTCTAATTCGGGTTTCGTGTGCTGTCTTTCTGTAAGACAACTCGGATAGAAAAATGGATGTATTATGAAAAGATTGTCATCCTACCCATTCCACCCCTCTGAAACAACCACGTAGAGATTATTCCGACCATATAAAGTTTATTTCTGAGAGCAATCAGATATTTATCTACGTAGTCCATGAAGACAACGGAATGTTACAAGGCTCTTTTGTAATAACAGTGGAGTCCCACCGGACTTGGGGCCGCTGCTACATTGTATCTCACTCTGTGCTCTTCCCAGGGCAGCGCCCCCGGGCCGGTAACAAGGGAACCAGGTCGTGCATTGGGGCATTTGTTGCTAGATTTATTTACCGCGCGAGTCTCCTTTCTCGGGCGTAACGTGCAGTTAAATCCCACTCACAGAGAGCGGGCTGGCACGGAAGACAGCGAAAGCTGCAGTGCGTGTCCTTCCTGAAATTCTAGCTCATAAAACCAAATAAGGAAAAGATCTGTTTGTCAAAAAACAGCCAGTTCCCAGAAGCATCTTGGAAAGTAAAAAAGAAGCAAATGCCCCTACGGTGTAAGTCAGAGGTTTTCGGGCAAAGCACTGAAACTTGCCCGACAGGGAGTGACAGTGTTCTGGGCGCCACCACGGTCCCATCAGAGGGCTTCCTCACCCTGTCACGTGTTTCTGCCTTTCAGGAAGAAAGTTTCTTTAAAGTTATGTGTCACTGATAATTTCAGAAAGCCGTTTACCCCCGTTTCCCTGCCAGCATCTACCTATTCCAATTGGTACCTACTCTCCTAAATTATTTTTAACTATCCTCTTACTTATACTTTGTCACATGAGTGTGTTTTGCTAAACAATATATTGTCGTGCGTTGCTTGTTTTGGATATCATAGTCTACATTTTTTTTTCACAGTTTGCTTTTTTCATTTAATAACATATCTCTGAGATTCTTCTGTTCTGGTACAGTAGCTGTGGCTCACTCTGCAAATTCTCGTTTTTATTTTCATCCAGTTTTTCGGACCTCATTTCTTTCCTAGTCTCTTAGCAAGACATCTCTGCAAAGTCCTTTTTCCATTTATTGAGACCATTGTGATGATCTTAATCCAGTAGTAACCATGGAAACACTATAGTTGATTTTTTTTTTTAGGATAAGAGAGGTCAAGTAAATGAACTTAAACATATAATCAGTCTGTTTACCATTTAAATCTCTTTACTAATGCTGAAAAATCACTATCATTACTTCAAATGTTAAGAGGTCACTCACTCTCGATTTTATAATGGTGGTTACAATGTCACATAAAGAAGAGATATCACCTCACAATTCCTCGGCTAGAAACATCAGTTTAAAAAAATCTGAATGTTGTTAATGCACTGAAGATTAGACTGTGGCAGTTCATCTTCTTTGTTACAGAGAATGAACTCTTATCTGTGCTAACTATTCTTGAATATGTTTATTGCTTATATTAACTCCCTTAGGCAATGCTAATATGATTTAGCTATTAAATATTAAAGCAAATTACTACCTTATAAAATTATACTCAAATTCTAGTATTCCCAGGTCAAAAGCTTTAGTAAGTTAGTGCCCAATTATTGAAGCTCCAACTCTAATCATGTAACGAAGGATAATGGGTCACATCCAAGTGTCCACTCACCTTTCACTTAATTTAAGAATCTAAGAAATCTCAAGTCTTCGGAGAAGGTTTTTGACAAACTAGTAGCAAACAGAACTGAATTTGGGGAAGAAAACCTAGAATAAAAGTTCTGTCACTAACTTACGGTTGGGTGGCCATGAGTTTGTCGGCCCTTGGGTTGAACTGGGAATGTGCTGAGTCTTCTCATTGCTGCGGGGTAACAGCTGACTCCCCGACAGTCTGTAAGTCCCACTCGGTAGGCGTCCGTAATTTGGGCGGCTATTAAGGGTATTTTGTCTTTGCCTGAGTTGAAGGGAGAGAAAACTGACCTGCTTAGAGAAGCACTGTCAGAAACGAGCCTGGAGGAGTCACAGACGCTCTCATGAAGCGGACGAAACGTCCCCGAGATTTCTTGTTCCATCTTGGCCGAGGACGTTGTCGCTCATCCTTCCGTGATCTACTGACAGCTCGACACCAGGCTGCAGAGTAACAGGGCCCCAGCACCGACCTTCTGCTTCACTCACAGGGCACAGAGGAAGAAGCGCTAGGTGGCACTTTAAGTTTTCAGGTTCCACGGTGGGGGGGGCGGTGGAGCAGTGGGGGGCATGTTAAGGAAGAAGTGCCCGCTTGCCCTCCCTCCAGTGCAGTCGTTAGCTCTCGACCGTTGTGGCCTGGCTGTTACCAGTGTCCCTGCAGGACAGCGCGCAGCTAGGATTCCTGGCCCATGCAGGTTTTCCTCCGGTCAGGCACGGCTCTTCCATTCTGAGTCTTTTTTATTTCATGATGTTAAAAATTTTCCTAACATACTATGAAGATGGAGACTCAGCCTGGGGTGCAGACACGAGAGGAGAAATCTGAGAAGCCCCCTGACCTGGCCAGGGACAGGTTAGGAATTCAAGTCCCTCTGAACTAGAAAAGAGGGAGAGTTGGTTTGCATCTGAAGGGGGGCATTCTGTTTGGTTCCTAGAGATCAGATAAGCCCAGCCCTTTAGGGCCAGCCGTGGAGCAGGTCTTAGAAGCTACAGGGGGATCAAGGTCAAGCACGCTGTGCTGGAAGGGGCATGGGGAGAGATAGAGCGATGGGCCATCTGCAGCACGGCAGGGGGTACCCAGGTCCAGCCCTAGTGGGGGTGGAGGTCTGCGTTCAGGCATGGGACCTCGGGAACGGGTCCCTGAGGGGCCCGGGGACCAGAAACTCCAGTTCCAGAGGAGTGGACGGAGCAGTGCCTGAGATGGGACTATAAACCCAATCCCCCTGGCCTGGCCTGCAGTAAGTACTGCGGAGCTCCCGTCTGAGGGCAAGGCTGGTCCCGGGGCCTGGGGGTTTTAAAAACACCCCTTGAGCGCCACCTAAAGGCCAGGCCAGACGCTGGGCAGGAAACAGTGAGCGAGAAGGGGTCTCCTTCCTTCCAGAGCGTGGGCTCCACTGAAAGGTGCGGACCAGAACACAGACCCCTCCAGCGCTGGGCGGGCGGTGAGGGGCGGTGGTGCTGCAGGTGACAGTCCGGGAAGGCCTGCGTCACTGTGGCGGGGACCCCCGGAGCGGTCAGAGGGCTTCCCTCGGGGACTGACACTCAGCTGAGACCTGTGGCCCGAGCACAGGCGGAGTGAGCAGGAAGTGCCCCTGCCGGGCCAGTGCATTACAGAGCGGCCCTTTAAATGCCCCTCTGTGGACAGCAGAGACCTGGCTCTTCCTGCTGACGCGTGTGAAGAGTTACGTATCAGCAAGCCCAGTAGTATGGAACCAGTTTATCGGTGGCCCGTTCCCATGGAAGAGAACAGGACTGGGTAGAGTAGGGGTGAAAGGCAGCGTTTCAGGGCGAAGCAGGGTGGGAAAAGCGAGAGCTAAAGCCCAGGGTGGCAAGGCCCTGGGCAGCCTGAGGCCGGGTGGCCAGAGAGCCAAGAGCACCCTGAGCCGAGAGAGAGAGAGAGAGAGAGAGAGAGAGAGAGAGAGAGAGAGAGAGGGAGAGAGGGAGACACCTTTGTTCTCACGACTTACATAGTTGGTGGGATAGGAGGGAAAAAAGTTACATATTGATATTGATTAACGGGTAAATGTGGCACCAGCTTTCCTAGGGGATGTGACCACCCAAACTTAGGGATGTGTGGGGGTCTGTGAGCCCGAATCCTTATCTTGCTCCAGACCCCATTTGGTCATCCTGTTGTAAAACAAATATGTGACAGGAGGCAGTTAATTAAAATTGGGGCATTTTCCAAAGTTATGTATGGGCTCTTTCTGTGAGCATCAGGGACCCTCTCCCACATTCAGGCCTTGGGACGAAAGCACAGTTTCAAGGCTTTCTTTCCCAGACAGTGGAAATGTTACATAGAATTTCACCGACTTTCCTTCTTTCTTGCTAACACAGTGTTTCTTGTGATGTTGGAACACCTGGCCATATTACAGACCAGACTAAGGACTGCTGAGTTAGCGTGTGAGACCTGTCTCCTTCCTCCTCCCAGCCTCGGTTTCCTATTTAATCTACCTGATTGGTAAAGGGCGTTTCCTGGCAACCAGGGTGCGAAGTGCTGGCCAGTGACAGTACTGCAGTCCCAGAGTCCTCCCTGGGCTGTCTCCCGCCTCACCTTCCCTTGCGGAAGTGCCCGGGGAACTGAACGGGACTCCGTTCACCCGCGTGGCCGAGCTCCCCTGCGCAGCCCCCAGAGTCGCGGCGAGGAGCATCTGCAGTAGGGACTCGGCTGAGGAGAGGGGGCCTCGGGCCTGGAACGTGCGGCGTTCGAACACAAGACAGAGAAGACAGCGAGCCTCCGAGGAGTGTGGCCGGTTCGGACAGGTCTTCTCAGACCCCACGGCTCAGCACGTGGACACTCACCCGAGGGCACTGCTCGGGCTCCGAGCATCGCCACCACAGAAACGCGACCCGCCAGGCTTCAGCTTCCTCCAGCGCCAACCTGCCATCTCCCCCATTAAGACCCTGCAACGCGGTTTCATAACAGCAAATCAAAGCCAGCCTGGCGACGTCGCCCACAATTACAATAGACGGGAAACGGCTTAATTAGCAAAACATTAACTGGCAGGATTCCTATAAGTAAAAATGTACATATTTAAGGAGGCTCATTGTAACATTTATACCGTTTATTTTATAATATACTAATTCGAATGCAAAAGTGGATGTAAATTACCAGAAATTAACATGCAATGTGAAGAAAAGTCCTTTTATCCTCTGCAACTGTAGCATTTGGCAGATTCAGGAATAAATAATCTTTTGTGGCAAGGGTATGCCTTATCAAACATATGCAGATCAGTACTAATTAATGCTAATTAAGGTTTCCTGTCTATCTAGTTGGAAAAACGTCCAAATGTTATGAAATCCAGTTAGTATGCCTATTACGCTAATTGTTTTATATGGGGTGGTTCTTAATTAAAATATGTAAATTGACCTTAATTGCTATATACTAATGGGGGTTCATGTTATCTCACTAAAAGTGACAAGATTTTGAGGAGGGGTACTTAAATGACTAATTCTGATAAATCCTTAACTACATGACCTTTACTCAAAACTAATTTTAATTGGAAGTTGGCTGAAGAAACATTTTTCTTCTTTGTTTCTTTTTAGTTTTTAGCAATGTAAGAACGTTACTCTTCTTTGTTAATAGAAGCGGTTGAGGGATGTTAATTACATTTAACAAACAGGTTAATTCGACAGTTTACTGTTTATAGCTACCAGGAAGGTACTGATATTCTCATGTCATTCCTGAGGAAAGTGAGTTCTCATTGAATGTGAGTTCCTAGCTAGAATCCTGCAGCTAAGGTGACCTCGCTGGTTAGAACACGTGGGCAAGTTTGATGAGCCAGTAAGTCGTGCTGATGGGTACTTGCTGGCTGATTCATATCAGAGTTACTTCTTAGAAAAATGTTTTTCTTTACGAACATTAACTCTTATTAATTGGAATTAAAATCTCATTGGAAATACTTAGATTAAATAGACTGAAATGATATGCTTACATTTTAGTGATCGTGGTTTTTATTATTTAATTGCAAACAAATTAAGATGTGTGTGCCCAAAACCAGTGTAAATGAATTTACATATTTTATTTTTTCCACCGTGGTAACCTTATGATCGCAGGATGTAATGTCAGCAGAGCTAACATAGTTTATTTTACTCTTCCATTTGGAACTCGTTAATGTTCAACTGTAATTTAAAATTGTAATTTAAAATCCTTCTATGAAAATGTGAGAAAGGGGCTTGGTAAAATACTGTCATATGGAAATGAGCATGGAATCCGGATCACAGGTTTTCTTTGTCAAACCGAGACTCACTGTGCCCCTCTCTCATCAGGACATCGTGACGAACGTCTCACCCAGGATCATCCGGGGGACCACCTCTGGCCCCCTGTACGGCCCAGGACAGAGCTCCTTCCTGAACATCGAGCTCATCAGTGAAAAAACGGCAGCATATTGGTGTCAAAGTATCACCGAGCTGAAGGCCGACTTTCCAGACAACGTAAGTGTGATTTAACGTCTAAAACAAAAGAATTGGCGTAAGTCGGCGAATGTTTATTTAAACATCAATTCATAGGCTTATAAATATTAATGTGTATAATATATTTTATTAAAGAATCTGCCAGTTGCTTTGCTGATGCATAGGAAGATAAAAAAGACAGAAAAGCTCAAGAACTCATAAAAATCCGCCCAGCGTGAGGCTTTGTTATAAATAGGAGGCTTGCAGATGGGAGATGTGTCTACATGAGCCGGGGAGAGGAGTGAACCCCTGGCTTCATTGAGCTGCGCCTCGCTGCCTGGCCAGTGTTTATGAAGGCGGCGGCCAGGCCGCGGAGCTGCGGACTGTCAATCACGTTAAATGCAAACCTGAGGCAGACGCAGCGTCTCTTCCTATAGAATTTATTTCTGGTTTTTTTTCCAGTGGGAAATAACTTACCAAATAATTTAACACCCTTTATACTAAATGAGTGAATGATCTTTTTATAAAACCGTTTTCCCTTTAAAGTAGGGTGCACAAATATTACAGTAAAATCGGGCTTACATACAGTATTTCATTTCGTGTGGACTTTTTTTTATGTTGCCAGCAGTGTTTTAACCTATAGATAGACAGTGTTTCCTCTTCCACAACCGGTCAGAGTTGCCTCACTGCCACTCATTGTCCTCTCTCTTCCTCCTCCCTCCTCTTGGTACACATACCGCCCCCACAGGTACACGTACCTCTCCCTCCCTCCTTCTCCCTCTCCGCCCCCCTCTCTTCCTGGAAGTGCTGGTGGTGAATTGAAGTTTAGGGCATCGTGTTTGTGTGTGTGTGTGTGTGAGAGAAAAGATTTTTTTACAGTGATTCATCACAGACAAATAAGAATACTTCAGGTATTCTAATGACACATGGTTTAAAATCTGATGAAATTTTTGGATGTTTGCCCAGTAACTGATGAAGGAGAATCTTACCAGGGACTTGAGAGACCACGCTGTTGCTTAATTCATCCAGTTGTACTTCCTTGTGAAAACTCTGAACGTCTCAGAATTTCTCTCACCTTGAAGCAGAACATCATCACACACAACATAGTTTATTTTCCTCAAGTCCATCTTTCGGATGCGAAGGGGCCTGTGAGGACCCCTCGGAAACCCATCGCCCTCTCATTAGGGACGTCGCATTTCCTGGGCTCCAGGTGGCAGTGATCTGTGGCTGTTACACAATCAGGTCTAAGAGCCACCACGCCGAGCTCTTCGTGTTGCAGAGGACACACGTCTCTGGGGAAGCTTTCCCCAGAACGGGAAGGACGAAAAGTCGTCAGCCACACACAGAATTAAGATGTCTTTCAGCCTGGTCTTCCGTGTTAAGGGCTGTGCTAGGTACTGAACATGCAATAAAACGGTAATAACAACAACAACACCTGTGACCATCTGTGTCGCGTCCCCTCTGTGCTAGGGCTGCTCCTGAATGCTTCCTGCACGTTCACACTCACGGGACCTTTCGGCTGACAGCCTTCAAGATCAGTACTGTCGTACTGATCCCTGTTCGCAGACGAGGAGGCTGAGGCACACGGAGGCCACGCAGCTGTCCTGGGGTGACGCCGTTGTTTGAGCTGCAGAGTGGCTGTGGGTCTGAGAGCTCCGACTAGTAACGGTGCTGCCCTCGGCGGCCGCCGTCTGACATGGCGCTCCAGGCCCTTAAAGTTCAGTATTACTTTTGAATGCAACGTAAGAACGGCATGAAATATAATTTCCCAAACACCGCTTCGGTGGTACTTAAGTAAACCAACGTATCTGGAGAAAAAGCCCCGTCCCGGAAAAGCAGCTCTCGGCAGGGGCTTGTCCTGCGCTCGCCGCCACTTCCCGCCCCTCTCGGGCAGCCGCAGATGCCGTCCTCACGGGCTCCGGGTGGTGACGGGGCGGAGACAGGGCAGCTGCGGGGAGGCCCTCACGTGGTGATACCACGGCCCGGCAGAGAGGAGGGACACGGTTCCGTGGTCCTCGCCATTCCCCGGAAAGGATGTTCTTCTGCAAGCGTGCTTTTTCTTCAGGGTGAGAAAACAGTGCACAGTGTTCTTGTTGCTGCCCTTCGCCATTCAGGTGACGCTCACCGTTCCCTTCGTGCATCCTCGGGACGAATCTTTAACGTGTGTACTCTCCACACAAAAGGCAGCATTTAAGTCCAGCGACAGTGGCATTCCGTTCTGTACCTGCAGAAATAGCATTAAGGCCCTGAGCCCCAACCGTGCGGGAGCAGGCTGCCCCCCGCCGTCCTGGAGTCACTCCGAGGCCAGACCCGAGGGGCTGAACGGAAGACGGAGACCCTCCTTCTTCTTCACGTTTAATTATCACTCTCCCCGGAGTTTCCCACATCCTTCTCCGCTGCGTAGCCGCCACCTTTAAGGACGGGGATCGGATAATGCTGCCCACTGGGGCCGCGGCTAAGCAAGGGCGAACTTTTCTGAGAAAGAGCTTGTGCTGGGGGCGTAGAGGTCTCGGCTGACATCAGTGGCGAGCGCTTCAGCTTCCGGAGAGGAGGCACAATGACTGTGAACTTGGAGACGGTGAGCCTCCGATATAAAGGAGCCCTGAAGTATACTGTAGGGCTTGCTTCTTAACCCCCAGAGTCCCAGCAAAGCCCACACTTACCCTGGGCTTCCGCTCGGCTCTCAAGGGTTCCTTTCATTTATCTGGGAACTCAATGTGGCATGCTGGTCGCTGTGGTGACACTATATTACTAAGAACATTTTTTTTGTTCCCAGGCTGCAATTTTGCAATGCTTATTAAGAAATGTACTGTATAATTAGGGCTTGCAGGAGCCAATTTTAAGTGAATCCTTTTATTCTCACTGCGAAAGCTTTAGAAATCACATACTGAGGCTTGGGGAGAAAATTTCACCCAGAAACGCAGGCTGCGTGTGCTGTGCGGAGGCCCTGGACTAGCAAGCCCAGGCTGACACGGTCTGCCCTGAGCGCCGGGACACGGGAGTTAGGCTCAGGACCGGAGGACTCCGCAGGGCCTGGGCTGGTGAGATGGGGAGCAGGCGTCGGCTTCGTTAGGGAAATCAAAGCGGGCGGGATCATGGGTGTGTGAGTACACTTCCCTGACCTACACCTCCCTTCTCCTGGTGGCTGCCCAGCTGCTCCCTGAGGATCTGCACCGCAGGCAGGGAGCAGTTCCCCCGCCCGCCCCCAGGTGGCGCTGTCCCGCCTGTGTCCCCTCCTCCAGTGGACCCTGGTGACGCCCAGGCAGGCGCCTTTTGTCTGAAACGTGTTTTTGAGCGCATAAATTCAAATTCACAGGGTTACGAAGGATCCCCGTTATAGTAAACTGAGGTTCTCATAATGTTTTGAAGTGTGTGGCGTAGTTACGCACATCACCCTCTGGCGAGGCGCTGAGATGCCGTGTGCCGGCAGACGGGGAACCACCGCAGTGTTGGCCTGGGGTCGGTGGTTTCTCTCGGGGGAAGGGACAGGTTCTGAGGGCGCCGTTGCGGTTAATCCCTTCCTGGCTGAGGAAGTGCTATGTTTCGGGGGTGGGGGGAGAGAGTGAGAATGTGTGAATTTCTCCCCATTCGAGTTTGTGAACTCCCGGTGTTCCGTCTCGGGTGCCCTGGGTCTCAGGTCCGGAACCCGTGTCCAGGCGTTCTCGGCGCTGTTTGCAGCCGAGACCCCTGCGCAGCCTCAGAGGGGGGATCTCTGGGCCTCAGCCCAGTTCAGTGGTTCCAGAGATCCGGAGACGCTGGCATCGGTGCAGTGCCTCTGCATGCACGTGTGTGTGTGCGCGCACAGACACATCTGTCCAGAAAAATAACGTGCAGTCGCAGTAGGATGGCACGTGTGCTGTTGGGCCAGCGGTGGCCACGGGGGACCCTTGGTTTCTACATCACGGAGCCTGCAGAGCCCAGACAGCCCCTCAGCCCTTCTCCCCTCGAGTCCGTGGAGGACGCTCGCCAGCAGCTACTAAGCATCCTTGCCCAGGAGGGAGTCCCCGGGGGGCTCCCGCTGGAAGGTTGGGACTTGTCCGGTCCGTGTTTCTGTCAATCTCCACACTTCCCCTGTGGGTCCGTCTCAAACAAGTCAGGGAGGCGTGGCGCGGCCCCGAGGCGAGGGCTGCTGTGTGCCCCGGCCTCCCCGCCCGGCCAGAGCGCCAGCAGAGGTTTTAGCGCCAGGCGTGATGGCTAGAGGCTGTGGGCGGTAACTCCCCAGCACTCCCCTGCTGCGATCCAGGGCCGTCAGCACGTCACGCGGCTTTACCGATTGTTTGAACAAGATCTGTCTAGTCCACAAAAAATAAAAGTAGAGATGAACCCTAACAGTAACGGAAATTGTAAAAGTTAGGGTGGGTGGGGGCCCAGGAGTCCGACACACCTGTGTGAATCCTTCTGGAACGGGTGGGGTCTGGGGGCTGAAGGCGCGGGGCGTGGAGCCAGGGTGGGCGGAACCCCAGCGTCTGCTCCTCCGGCCGGCGGTCGGGGGCGGTCTCAGTCCCCAGTGGGTCCCCGCTGGGTCCCCACTGGGTCCCCGCGGGATGGCAGAGCTGCCCCACGGTGCTGGCTGTGAGGGTCCGTGAGACGCATGTGCACGGTGCGCTGGACACGCTGCAATTACGCACGACTGTAAATTACATTAAACAGAATGCTTTCATGCATTTAGCTTTTATTCCCGCATAAAATAATGATCTGTTTTTATGAAATGTTCTGAAACGGCTATTTGCCAAGTCAGAGGTACCAGTGTGTTTACAGTCTTGAGGTTTATTGCCCAGTTGATTCTCCAAACACGGGAACTAACTCTACAAAACGCACTGTTCCACAAGTAATTACCAACTAAAAAGGTTGAAGGCGAACTCACCAAATACGCTTCTGAGCGATTCTTCTGACCTTGAGTTCATGGCGTGTCGTGTAGAACGTCGGGTCTTCTGGCTCCTTCTGCCGTGAGGTATTCACTGTACATTCTCGCTTTAGTAGCATTCAGCTTTCAATTAAAATAAGACGTGAATAATGGCAGTTATTTTCGTGGTATCAGGACACCAGCAAATAAAATGAAGAGAGGTTTTAATTCCAAAAATCAAGAGCGGCCGTAGTGAACTGGGATGCGTACCGTAGCTCACAGCTCTGTCCTTGGCCGTGGCCCCACGTAGCCGAGTCCTGTCCTGAGACGGGACTTTCTCAGTTCTCAGTAGGAAACTTACCAGCCGCAGCCTGGGAGAGTCCTGGAAACAGGATTTACGTTGCGCGCAACATCAAACACGTTATGAAATCTGGGAAACAACTGATCCTAAGACCTAGAACACCCGCCAGGAGGGACCGCGGTCACGGAGAGACGGAAAGTGAAAGCAGGGGAGACCCATCACAGGGTCAGGAACCGGGGTGTCCCTGAGGTGAGGTGGCGGGGGACTGGTCAGAGAGGATGGGGGCTGGAACTCACACGACAGAGCCCCGGCAGCGGAGAGCCGCATGGGAGGACCCCAGGGACCTGCAGGGCCCCTCGAACGTGCTGCCGAGTCCAGGTCTGCTCCGCGCAGGGAGGGAACCGCAGGCAAGGCAGGCGGCCCTGAGCCAGGCGGAGGGACGTGCCCTCCAGTCCCACTGCGACCCAGGAACCTGAGGGTTCACGAGAAAGGTGGGGCTGGCCCCTTGAGGTGACAAATAAAACTGGTGAAACTTCATCCGGATTGATCAAGAGAAAAAGAGAGAAGACAGACAAATGGCCCAGAGAGGGAATGAGAAGGAATACCGAGGCAGGTCCTACAATGTTAAAAGGAAAATAACAGAATATCACGAACAGCTTTATGCAAATACGTTCATCAGCCTGATGGACTGGACAAAGGCCTTGAAAGACACGAACTGTCGGAGCCCAGGCAGGCAGCAGCCATCGACGTGAGAGTAACTGACCGTCCAGTTCAGAGCGTTTTCGTGGAGAAAACCACCATGCGAGATGTGTGAGTGGACCACACCGAACGTTTATGGAAGAAGAGCGCCCACCCTACTCACGCTCCTTCGTGAAAGCACAGCACCCATGCCCCCGCTCAGTCAACGCGTGGGTGCTCTGGTGCCAGGCGAGACGAGACAGGCCACAGGGAGAGCAGCCAGGACCGGGGTCCCTCCCGGACGAGACAGGCCACAGGGAGAGCAGCCAGGACCGGGGACCCTCCCGGACGAGACAGGCCACAGGGAGAGCAGCCAGGACCGGGGTCCCTCCCGGACGAGACAGCCCACAGGGAGAGCAGCCAGCTCCGGGGTCCCTCCCGGACAGAGACGCAGAAGCTCCAAAGAAACTTTAACAGACGTCATCTGATAATATGTGACAGAGATCATAGGTCATGTCCCAGCGAGGGTCATCTCAGGAACTCCAGGCAGGTGTAACTTTTAAAATAATGTACGTAAGTTGCAAACAAAATATTAACAACAGCAGCAATGTAAACTATATAATCATCTCCACACCAAACAAAAAAGGCATTGGGAGAAATCCAAAAGTCTATTCCTAATATTTAAGAAAGCTCAAAAGAACTAAAAAATAAAAAGGCAATTCCTTAGCCTGGTGAAAAGCATTAAAAAGAATACCGCACAGCCACCCTCCTGGTTATGGCGGAAGACGGCTTTCTCCTGAGAGAGAGGAGAGGCTTTGCCATGTCTGTCCCACACCGCATCCGCGCTCCTGCCCTGTCCAGCGACAGAAGAAAACCAAGTAAGGGACATGCAGATACAAGGAAGAAGTAAAACTGTCATTACTGATGGCATTGTTGTTCACGTACAAAATCTGGTTGTACCAAAAAACAAAACGAAACACCTGTGTTCACAGAAGCAGGCCTCCAGCCTATCGGCCGTTGCTTCCAGGTTCGATTTTTTACAGTATTGCATTAAAACACTGCTTATCTCCATCACTAGCTTTTCTTGTGCTCCCGTGAACTCTGTCCTCCAGGCGAACGAATGCCTGACCCGCCTCATCTTGGGCTTGGCCTGCAAGGGTTAGTTTAATAAATGAGTTCAACGAGGTTAGGAGGTACCAGACCAGTTTCTAAAGATTCTTTGTACGTTTTGTGTGCCCAGTGGACAGTGGGAAGCGGACATAAGTGCACCGCAGTACATCAGTACCAGCAGCAGTGAAAACGAGAAGCAGGCGTGAGCCTGACGGAAGCGCGGGGAGATGTGGGCGGTGGAGACCGCGTGAACCGCTGATCAGAATCCGAGGAAACCCAACGAACGGCCGCCCTGCGCTCCCTGGGCAGAGCCGTCGCTGCTGTTGCGGCGTTGGGTGTCCTCGTATCCGTCTGAGCCTCGAGTGCCATCCCAATCCGAGTATCAGCGCGATGGTTTTATAGAATCTGACAAGTGGGTCCTCAGATTCGTATGACAATGCAAAGGGTTCACAGTAGCCCAGGCAGTTCCAGAGGAACCATGTGGACAGGCTAAGAGCTTCTGATTTCGAGACATACTCTGAAACTTCAGGGATCAGTATATAGATCTCCTGAGACGTGCCCTTGAAATTATTCTCTTTTTCCTTTAACATAGTTTTTTTAAACAAACACTTAGTGCTTTTTTAAAGGCTTGTGTGTGTATACTGTAATAACTGTTTTTCTTTTTTAACCATTATTTATGGTCGGGTAATTGATTCAGTTTAAGCAAAGTTTAAGGCTGTATTTTTGACCCACAAGTATATGATCTGATTACTTGGAAACTGTCTAGGAGAACAGCCTCGGAGGCACAGGACAAGGGGCCGAAGCACCAGGCAAACACACGTTCTTCAGTTATCACAAGTAAGGTAGACTTTGATGAACAGACACGTACGAGCGAACCTTCTAATCTACTGAAAATTGTGCTCCGTGGGATATGACTTCATTTTAAGAACCAAAGTTACAAAAATGCGTATTAGAATGAGGGCCATTTGGGTAAAAATATATATTAATACAAGCAACCTATGATCCATTTCTTTTTTTAATATTTTATTTATTTTTAGAGAGAGGGGAAGGGAGGGAGAAAGGGAGAGAAACATCAATGTGTGGTTGCCTCTTGCGCACCCCCTACTGGGGACCTGGCCTGCAACCCAGGCATGTGCCCCAACTGGGAATCAAACCGGAGACCCTTTAGTTCACAGCCTGCGCTCAATCCACTGAGCTACACCAGCCAGGGCTGATTATCCATTTCGATAGCAGATAGGGAAGAATTGATGGGTGAAACTCATCTATATAGATACGATATTTTTATGAGTCTCTTCTACTTTTCTATCCAGTACATTTCAGAAACACATTAGAGAAAAAGGGGAAGACAAGAAGGAAGGGAGGGAGGGAGGGAGGAAGGAAGGAAGGAAGGAAGGGAAAAAACGATATCTTCTGGCAGTGAGCCCGTTTCCGAGGGAAGCCCTGAGTCTATGGGAAACGCAGAAGAAGCAAAAACGGACCAGGGGGTTTTATGAATTCAGAGCGCAGTCACTTACTAATTTTGTGTGGCCATTTACAGCAGACGCGTTTGTGTGCCTGACTTGATGTCCCAGGGAAGGCGTGGCCATCGTCCCATCTCATGTGCGAGGCTGGTGTCCAGGGTGTCCCTCACACTGGAAGTGGTGCATTTCCCAGGTGCAGGCAGAGCGTCTGGCGCACACACATTCCCAATAGAAAAAAAAAAAAAAAAAGTCGAGCTTCAGAGTCCCTGAGAATGCCTACGCATGGCTTCCTGCTTGTTTTCACCTGGATTTTCTTCCCCTTCTGGTGGGGTGCTAATGAGCAGAGGCCTGGGAAAGGTAGTCAGCCAGAGGGAAGAGAAGAATCAAAGGCCTAGATAATTCACAAGCTGGAAAATGAGCTCCTCGCTAACGGAGACTGGGCCGTAAAGAGGAGAGAGAGAGTTCACGCTTCCCTGCCATTGGCCTACATAGCAGTTGACCCAACCCAAGGGAGGCGTTTGTGAATTTCACAGCTGGCTCTTTTTGTTACCCTTCGAGGGCTTTTTTCCCCCCGAACTAATTATCCATTATGTACATGAAGCCCAGAAATAAGTTATCGCTAAAGGGAGTTTTCAGGTGACTGTTTCACTTTTCATGTGGTGGAAATGCCAAGAGCATTAATAAGGAATGAGTTAACTTTGTTAATAGAGCTTCTTGGGGGAGTTTCTGATCTATATACTGATCGCCCAAAAGGAGATTTTGTGTAATATTTTATTCATGCAAAATTTAGGAAAGTAACTAAATTGACTAATCTTTCCGTAATAAATAATTAAACTTAACTTTGCGCTGCTCCCTGCATTTTAATTTTTTTCATAACATAGCCTTTAAAACCCCCAGTGTTAAACTGATCCGTGACTATCTGGTGCCTGATTTAGTTCAAACCATGAATTTAGTTGTGGCTCTTGGGTTTTAAGGTGGGGGGAGGCGTCTCAGTGTAGGAAACAGCACGCAGACGCGGAAGGCCGTGCCTGCAGCACGGTTCTAAGGAGGGATGGGAAGCGGTGTGGGAATCAGCCTGCGTAATGGCATGCAGCGCTATACCGCAGTAACAGTTGTCGCTGTTCAGGCTGTAATTGCACCTCAGTAATTGACGTGTCACATACTCCCGTACCTCCCAGTCAGCGTAGGGCTCTGTGTCACGTCTGGTGACTCAGAGTGTTGCCTCCTCTCTCTCCGCCTGACGCCTGCCTTCCCAGTTCAAACTCAGACAGCCAGAAGGGATGCCCTGTGGCTCCATCGTGGCCTTGAAATGCGGGCAGGACTTCTAGTCCGGATGTAGGACGCCAGAACAGATTACCATCCACTCCTACCCAAGCCACCAGGACAAGCCAGATAAACTGCAGAATCAGATTTTTAAAAACCTACCAGGATCTGAGAAGGCCAATTAACCTAAAGGAACCCAATTCCAGGGGGCCATTAGCTCCTTTTCGGGGAGAAGAGACTCAGGACTGCTCTGTTCCCTGGAGAAACGGCGCGAGGGGAGAAGTCACCTTATGGGGAAACTGGGGCAGCCTTCAGTGGCTGTGTTTGGCGTGGCAGATGCGTGAGGGTCCGCAGGCGTCCAGACAGGGAGACCCTTGGGGCCTTTAACAACCAGCTCTGCCCACCAGACATGGGCAAGCCAGCAAAGCCGGGAGCTCCACGGCAGGACCCCCCCAGACCAGTCTCAGGGCAGAGGGGCGCTGAAGGCCGCTGCTAGGGAAGCCTGGCAGGAACCGCCCCCCCGCCCAGGCTCCACGAACATTCCTCAGGGGAAAGGAACAAGTAATTCGTTCTAGGGGTCATTTCCCAGGCCCTGTTTTGTGTAATCTCGCCCAAGAATCTGGGAGAAACTCCTACGCCTGTTCTGCAATGTCTTATTTCTGTTTCTTGTTTTCTCTCGAACCCCTCAGCTTCACTCTTTCTTCATTTTCAAGAAGATCAGTTCACATAGAGGCAGTTTTTACAGCTACGAAAGGTGCGTAGACAGAAACAAGAGTTTCGGTAAGAGGACGCAGGTGTTTGGGAGGGACAGTCGTGTTTCCGCCACTGTGCAGGTCCCTCTGCCCTGCAGTGGTCCGCGTGGACCCTTCTGTCCCCTGCAGATGGGATCTCGTGGTGGTCCACTTCACTCTCAAAGCCATCACAGAAATGCTGTATGGCATTTCATTACTGTTCGACGTTTTCAATGATCTGTAAAAATCAGCCGTGCACATGAAGGGTACAAGCCACAGATGGTTCTCTTTAAAGGCAACCAGCAAAATACTTCGTGTACATTATGATTCCTACTTAACAACCCATGTCCCCTCGGCCATGTTGGCTGCGTCTGAGAAACAGGTGCCCACATCTGTCCACATCCGTCACTGTGAGAGACCGACGCCACAGACATAGTCCGTCCCCCTCCGGAGTTCTCCGAGGGCGTGGCCCGCGCTCACGGTCCTAATGCAGGAACTGCTCTGCCTCTCCCGCGCTGTCCCGACTTCCTTGCGCTCGCCCCTTAGAGGGAAACCTGATGGTGCAGGACCCCCGGGCCCACACTCGTGAGCGGTCTCGGTAACCCTGAGCGAACTGTCGGTCACAGAGCCCTCGGAGGCCACAGCAGACGCGCATCCTCGGCCGTCGAGCATCCTCTCACGCCGTCTGTTCACTGAGGAGCACTGAAGGCCGGAGCGCTGGGTCCCCAGTTGCGCCAGCCGGGGTTCCCTGTGTCCGCGCTGCCCGGCGCCCCCTGCCGCTGCCTGACACGTGCTTCCGCGCGCCACTGGCCTCCCGCCCGTGATAAAACCCGCCGAAGGGCGCAGGGCGCAGACCCACGTCCTTTAGGGGCGGTGTGGCCAGTGTCCGTTAGGGCGGCATCGTCAGCGATGACACTGTTCTCCAGTGGTGACCGCCCATTCTGTGTCGGCCGCGATGCTGAGTCATAGACACGCTTTCTCTCTAATGCTCTCCGCAGTTTTAAACAGGAGCTGCCGTTTTCCTCACTCTGCAAACTCACCCTAAGCACGGGGAGGTGGCTTCCCCCAAGATGACAGTGCCAGCTGGTGTCAATGGTAGGGCTCGAACGCCAGAGCTGTCTGTCCCTCCAGGGCACCACGCGGTCACCCACAACAGCTCCACCCAGCCGTCCTCCTGACCTGCAGCAAAACTCAAGAAAACAAGGAAGAATAAGGAAAAAGAAAAAAAACCCTTCTCCCTATGGCAGATGGTGCTTCCCATTTAGGGTCAACACAGACAAATACATGTTAAATTTACTCCTTATGTGAGAAGCTCTCTACCGATACGTGATCGATTTACTGATACTGAGGAAGTACGCGAGTTTTAGGTAAAACAAAATCAGATTGTGTCAGGCACAGCGATAGCTCATCCAGTGTTTCCTGCCACACACGGGACAGTCATGTTTCCCTCGCTGACTCGGCTCGCCGAGCTGCACGCCTCGTCCTGCTGACGAACAGTCCATGCCGGACAGCGAGCGCTTTTCTGTGTCATCATCGAGACCACGTGATCATCTGTATCAGTTTTACCAAGGTCATGGTCTCAGGAGCCAACGTAAACCTACTGCATTTCCAGATCATGTCTGATGTTTACCTTTAAGAATGCTTACTACTTCACTACCTGAGCTCTGAAGTTTTTACCTGAGCTGATGTCCTGATGCCCTTTGCACCTCTGTAAAATTTGCTGGATGCTGTACAAGTTGTTGTACTCTGTCTGCCCAGTATCTGCTGGCAACAGGAGCCCCTCATTCAGTACACGTCGGTACTGTGGTTTGATTGTGACCACACGCATGCCTGGAAGGAAAGCTGCCGTACCCGCACTCACACGGTCGGACTCAAACACACCTGCACACTCGGAAAAGAAAATTAAGGACTTGCTGAATTTTGGACGTGTTCACTTTTAAGTTACAGGAAACCTTTAGTATCTGTGGGAAGGGTGTTACCAAGTTATTTCTAAAGCCTTTTGTCATTTGTAGCTTTGGGCGTGGTTTTGGCTTTAGTGCCGTTTCTTGGCTGGTTGGGCATCTCGGTCTCGGCTGCGGTGGGCACAGGGTCCCCTTGTGCCCTGCGACGCGTGGGCTCAATTCTGAAACCTCCACAGGTGAGCAGGACCTGGCGCCTTCCAGCCGCTCCCGCTTCCGTCTCGTTCCTGCATTCGGCAGCGCCCGGCACGTCACAGCCCCTTAGCTGAATGTTTGGTGACCCTTCACTCTCTTCACTCTTTTGTAGTGGGATCCGCGGAAGGGCCTTTCTGAAACCGGTGCAGGTCACCGGCTGGTAGAGGGAGGCTGCGGTCTGGTTGATGAGGAGGGCGGGGAGGATGGCTGGGGGAGGGGAATCACGGAGCCTTAGCGAGTAAGGGAGTAAATGCTGAGCGGGGCCGGGAGAGCCACCGTCCTCCCCGACTTCATCTCCGCCAGTGACATGAACTTGGGCAGGTGGCAGTCTGGTCTACCGGAGCGGAGGCTGGGCGGCGCTGTCCCTGCCCTAGGGCCAGGGCACTCTGACGGATGAATGGGTTTCTCACTGAGCCTTGAACCGCACCGTACCCCGGGGAGCCCATCCCCTGGGCTGCGGACTGGGACTGGCAGTCCGCTCCGTGGCCTGTGAGGCCGGCCTCCTGGAGCAAAGCCCGCCTGAGCTCTGCCTTCTGTCCGCGTGTCCCCCCCCATGGAAAAATTGTCTTCCCCCAAATCACTCCCTGGCGCCAAAAAGGCTGGGGGCCGCTGCCTTACCCGATGCAGCGTTCAGGGCAGCGGGTGCCGAGTAGGAGCAGAGAAAGCGTTTACATCCTGACTGACCCACAAATACTCAGCCGTTTCTTTGGCAGTTTTGACTTGCACATGAGAGAAGCCAGAGGACCTCATGCTCAGAAAATATATGGGGTCGTTCCAGAGGCGAACGCGTCCCGTTTCCCACGCCCTCCTCCACTTCTGTCCCGGGCGATGGAGCGGTTTGATGGGCACCGCACAGGTGACGGAGAATCTTTCTATTCCGAGGGTCTTTGGCTGTTGGCTGAGTGGGCGAAGGGGTGAGATTAATACCTGTTTCTGGGGGGCAGGTTGTGCGGCAGTGGTGTGTTTTCACAAGGAAGGTTTTTTCTCCTTGCTTCAGTGGACGAGAAAGCTTTATCTTGTTCTGTGAGGGTAGCTATGGGAACAGACAGCTACTGCTGGTGGCTGGGGACACAGGGCAGAGCCCGGAGGGGACAGCGCTCAGTCGGTTTCCTGGCTACCAGTCCCAGTGTGCTCGGGGCACGGGGATGGGGCAAGAGTTCCAAATCAGCTGTGAAATTATTCTGGTGCATAGTGTAGAGCGAAGGACTGGGGCTGTGGCTCCTCGGTAACTCCCTAGAGGAGACAGCAGGAGCGTCGAATTTAGGCCGGTGGCGGTGGGGGTGCAGACCTTTGGGTGCAGCGCAGGGCACCCCGGGGCCGCCCAGCAGCGAGGGGAGTGGTCTGCGTTGGCCCCTGACACGGTAATCAGGAGGGGGAAGAATCGGGAAGGACGTGTTCGTCCGTTCTCCAGACTTTCCATAACAGAAGCTTATCTTTTCGATGGATATACCAACAAGGAGATAATCAACCTCAGAAACAAAGACTGGACAGATTCTCGGCTGTAAGCCTTTGCTTTTGCGCCCAGATATCGCGAGTCAGTTGTTGCTGATAGGAATTTTTCCAAAAAGCGTGTTTGAGGATCAAACAGGAAACAGTGTGGGATCCAGACCTCCGAATTCATCTATTATGTGCTACCTGCATGGAGGTGGCCTTCCACCTACTCTGCATCCGAAGTCTCTCATGCCGTGGGGATTTGCCGGGACGTCATGTGTGCAAAAAAAACCCAGAACAGTCGGAGTGGCCCGGACAGTGACGCCTGCTGATGCAGCGCCCCCCTTGTCTCTGGAGCGCCCATTCCCTCTCACCAGCCATCACCACGCGGGACCCAACTCCACCCGTCCCTGGAGCCCCTTCTTTCCCGTAACCCTGCGTTTTCCTGGGTGCACGCACATACCTCTTGGCCTTAACCAAAATACCTTGGAGGGAAGGGCTCTTCAAAACGCTCTCAAATGGACGTCTGTTTGACCCCCGTCCCCACTCACATCCGAGTCCCTGTCCTTAGGCTGCTGGTTGCACCCAGCGTGCGTCTGGCCTCCCGCAGCCGCCGTCAGAGCTCCGTCAGTGCCCGCGCCTGGTCCTGGCGCCCTGGTCCTGGAAGTCAAGCCACGTGCCCTGTCCTGCAGCTTCCTGGGGCCTCGCCCTGTGCTCACCGCAGGCGTTCCTGAGCTCCTGAGCATGTGTGACTTTTAACTTTCACCTGCTGTCATCTTAGGCCACTGTCCCATCGACCACTGTGGCCTTGGTTCCCTGTCTCAGCTTCACCCTCTGGCCACTTCCCCTTCGAGCCTCACCAGCTCCTTGCCATCAGCAGCTCCTGGTCCCGGTTTCCCGTGGGCCCTCGCTGCCCCTGCTGTCACCCCAGCGAGTGCCACACCTGCCACATCCCCATCGCCTGTGCTTTTGACAGCTGAGCTCCTCTGTGCCTTCTCCAGCTCTCGGCCCACTCCTGACTCGGCCGCCCTCCTTCCCCAGCTCATAGTAAACCCGACGTGTTAAACCAGGCTGACTTACTAAGAACCAAGGTAAATATTGGGCTTAAAATTGAGGTAGCAGACCAGTGTGCCCGCTGTGGTGTCTTTGGTGTGAAAGTGTGTATTTCGGTGCAGAGGAACAACACTAACAGTGTCCACGTTTATGAAAAGGGCCTAGAGGCAGAGTGTGGATTTGGAGGGAGATTGTACTTCCTCATACTGCAGTGTTTCTAAACCACTCCAGTGAGCTAATCTGTAATAAGTTATTTTTAATATTTAAGGCCATCTTTAAAATGGCGATGTTGGTGCCGATCTCCTAAAATCTTCATGAGAATTGAAGTCGTCAAATGCCTGTGTCCTGCTGGGGCCCGGCGCTGTAGGGGGCCTGGTGCAGGGAGTCCGTGGGGTGGTGCCCACGGAGGAGGTGGGCAGCTTTGGGTACCGGGAGTGGTGGGCACGGCGGTGGGGACCCCTCGGACCCCGGGGCCAGGGCTCCTCGCACGGGGGCAGTGAAGGGTGATGGGCGGGTTTTTCGTTCTCGGTTAAGCACCCGTGTGTTTGGGGGCTCTGTTTGCTGAAGGCGGAAGTCTGGGGGACGAGAGGACGGGTCTGGTCTCAGGTACGGAGCATTTCTGGCGCCGGTGGCCCGGCGGGGTGGGTTGCCCGAACGCACGCGGACAGCGGACAGCGGACAGCGGCAGGTGGAATCTTCTCAGGACGAGCTGGCCTTTGCTGCGCCCTGAAACCTCGCCGTCTGCAGCGAGGAGAGTGCAGCAGAGCCCGTCGGGCATCCCTGGGCCTTTCCCAGGATCCCCACTTCCGTCTCGAGTTTCTTTTCCTCTCATCAGTATCTGTCCTTCCTTTTTCGGTCCCTGAAAGCCAAGGATGTCATAGTTCCTTGGCTTCGACGAAGACCTGTGTCCGTTAAATGCAGCTGAATTTTCACCAGCAACCTCGGCGACCGAAACGGCTGGGTGTTTAACAGGAGAGCGGATCGGGTCCCAGGCTTTCTGCTTGTTCTCGCAGGGCGTGCTCGTGCCGAGAAGATCCTCGTTCTTTCCTGCTACTGCCTGTTGGACGTATTGGATAATTTTTACTTTTCTTGTCATATTTTCTCATGGGAAAATGCATGACGCTTTTGATATAAGCAATCACTTTGTATTCACGTGAATTAGAACTAGAGGCAATTTTAATGCAAAACAACAAAGACGAATTCTGTTTCACGGAAAGCGTGCCAGAGCAAAGAGCTAAATCAATGCCTCATGTCTACTCCCTACGTCGCCATGTAATTATTAATGCCTCATTCATCTAGAAACCTCAGAAACATTTCCATGCAGGTTATACTAAACCAAAAAGAGAAAGGAGAAAAAATGTGTTAATTGATTTACTAACCCCTTCTGTACATTTCTTTTTAAAATAAAGTGATTATAGATTAGGAATGTCAAGACATTCAAGCATGGCTTGTCTTTATCAGATGAGGAGTCTCTTTACTCGGGAGCCCCAGGAAGACCAGAGGGTCCGTGTGTCGGATTGACAGCTCCCGCCCCGTGAATTCCCCGGGAGACAGTGCGGCCGGTGAGCAGGCACTCTCGTCCCCTGCAGCGTCCCATTATTACAGTGACAACAAGGCAATTCCTCTGCTTCTCGGAGACCTGACAGGGTGCACGGTGTTCACCCTCTCAGGGCACGGGATTCGATGTTCTAGGTAGGTTTTAATAAGAAGCGTATTTTATTTCCACATTGGGGGAAAAAGGGAAGCGAATACAACATAACAAAACCAAAATCAGATACTCCAGGGAACAGAATGTCTAGAGAATATTTCTGCTTACTGTATTTAGCTCTTCCACCACGGTTCTCTGGTTTGGAGAACCATGCATTGTGATCTGTAATTTGTGGGAATTAGAAGTTACATACTCAGTTTTCAGTGTTTGCCTGTAAGAAACAGATGCAAATTTCAGGTCATTAAGGAGGCAGAGGAACTAGCTAGTCCTTGGCAAGTGCGTGTTATGTCTGCCACTTAAAACAGGTCAGAAGTAGAGACGGGGCCAGGGTTAGAGACAGGCATGGAAACACAAACAAATAAAAAGGCTCCGAAAGAGTAAGGGTTCACTGCGGCAGCTGTTACTAACCCGTGTCAGAGACGAGGAGAGCGAAGCTCCCCGACATCAGTAGCGTATCCAAGAGATGACGACACTCACTGAGGCCCACGGCTCGGACGTGCGGACGCCCGGCTGTGTGCCGGGCATCACAGGACGCCCCGTGCCGGGCTCAGGGCGGACACTTCCGGTCAGCGGGCGGCCAGCCGGCAGGCAGGGGGCCTGTCATGCAGCCCCTTTCCGTCCACTCTTCAGAAAATTGTTCCTTTTGTGCGGCTGTATTGTCTGTGAGGGTCAACGCGGAGAAAGAAGGGTAAGGCAGTCTGGGTCTGTGAGAAATCTCTTGGGGCGGAGTTGAAGCCAGGCCTTAACGAAGGGGGGCTGGGGAGCACGTCTGGGTTTAGGTTGATTATTAACCCGGAGGGCTTGTCCCAAGTGATGCACCCAGCAGCCCTCTCCCATCTGTTTCAAACTGTGCTGTGTTTGCAAACAGCTCTCTGGGTCTTGGTCCCTAACGATTCCCAGATAGACTATTTCTCCGCCATGTAAAGTTTGGCAAGTGCCAGCGACCCCCAGAGAGGTGGTCTGCCAGCAGCTTCCAAGCACGCAGGGTCCATTTCTGATGGAAAAATGTGCATTGCTGTCTACGTAGTTGCTGAGACAAAACTGTGTTTTCAAAGTTAAAAATGAGGGCGGTCCGGATGTTTGGCGGATCAGAGAGTGGAGCGTTTGCTCCTCCGTGATTCCAGGGGACGCAGCCCGTGCACGGTCCCCGGGGTGTGGCCCGCCCTGTCCCGGGCTCAGCTCTGCGGGAACCCTGGACGAGGTGGTGCACTTGTGCGCCACACACTCAAAGGAGCAGCCGCTTCCCGTGAAGTGAATCCTCGTGGGTCAAGGGCATGTGAAATCCTCTCCCAGCCTTAAGGAGCCAAATTGCCGTCTTTGTAAAGCACGCTACATTGTTTCGTGTCTTTCCGGTTCTCAACAAAAAGTGATTTAGTTCCAAATTCTCACAAACTGGGACGTGGGGAACTCGGTGGTCCGGAACATCGGCACCATCGGGCGGCCCTCGCCGGGCCGGTTGTCCCCTTCGCCTTTGCACCGGTAGGACAGGGGGCGCTGTTGGGGGCCTGGTTCATGCAGGTCGGACGCCCCGCCTTCGGGAGGGTGTAACCTTGCTGGGGGGATGGGACAAACACAAAGTAACAATTGCAAAGTAACAGTTAATGGAGAAGATGCTGGCTTCAGTAAGGGAGCCCTTGAGAAATCTGCCGGCTGAGAGTGGTTCTCCCCTCCCCCACTCTGCAGGTCTCGCAGAGTTTGCTTTTCCCCTACAGGGAGATTTTTTCTTCTCCTTCATTAGCTTCAGGAAGGGTGGCTTCACGGGAAGTAAGAAGGGCTGTACTACTAGCTCAGGTATTTTAATTTAATGAAGGAAAATTTAGTGGAAAAGTAGAGAAGATTAATGAGTTGTTTTTTATGAGCGAGTCACCTAGTTTAATGTTCTTTAGAGAGAGGCCTCAAATAGATTCATCGACGCAGTGATTTAAGGGGCATTGACTTGATGACGAAGCTGACTCTTTACAGCAGACCCAGAGCCGAGGCAGGAAGGCTGGCTGCTGTTAGCCAGCTCCACGAGGGAGAGGCTGAGTGACAGCGCCCTGCGTCCAGGAAGACTCGACCCTTGCAGAGGGCACGGCTGCGGCATGTTCGATGGAGAGCGAAGCCCCCCACAGCTGATGGAGCAGGCGGGGTCAGTGGAGGGGACAGAGCATGTAGAGGGCTAGCGTCTTGGGCTGCCAGTGGTAAAAGCCACGTGAGTTGTCCACGGCATGTCCCTTCTGGTGCACAGCCAAAAACGGCACCACGAGATGGACAGTGGGCCAGAACTGCACTCGGCCTGTCACATGTGAAATGTAGCCAATGATTTGCTGGAGACACTTTTCCCGGCATTTCTTAGAAACCGTAGCATAGGGTAGGGGCAGCCTTGCGTGTGGTGACCTTCACGGCACCTGCAGCTCTGACCTTCATGGCACCTGCAGCTCTGACCTTCACGGCACCTGCAGTGTCCCGACTGCGGAGTTTGGCGACAGGGCTGCCTTTAGCAGAAGTTGCTTTGTGCTCGGCCAAGGCCGGTAACCAACTGCAAACAAGACTAAGTGTGATAAACTGGAACTTGAAGAGAAGGGCTTTGCCTCGATAGGACAGATATTTAAGGCAAAATTTGCACATGAGGACTTTTTTCTGGCTCATAGAATGTGCGTGTGTGCTTGGCTGAGTAGCCTGTCCGGCTGTGCGGCTCCTGGCACAGCTGACAGAGCGTCCGTGCGTGTGTGTGTATGTATAGAGTCCATACCCGGTTTCTGTACCCACAGACGTTTATTCTGTACTTCAGTAACGCTGGGGGAACTGCCGTGCATTTAGTAAAGGCAGTAAGTCTTTCTGGTTTGGCTGAATGGTGTCTATGAGACACAGGACTGCAGAATCTTAGAGTACGTCGACTAGGGAGAAGGGGCTGCTTAGCCGGATTCAGGAGGCAGACCTAAGCCCACCCCCAACGGGGAAGGGGGAGAACCACTCCTGACAGGAGCTTCCGACTGTACTGGGAGTCCTCGCTAAAGGAACAGCGGAGCTCCCGACACTGTGGGGGTGGGCGGGAGGGAGCGCTTGGTGCGGCCGGCAGCAGACAGCCCTCTGGGGGGAGGTGGACCCTTGGGCGTTTTCTCTGCTTTCCCCCCACTGGCCCTTCCTGGGGCACCTTGTCCCCAGAAGGAGCACGGTGCCCCAAGAAGCATCCATGCAGCCCTGCAGTCCGCACTCGCTCTTTTATGTAGTAGGAACGGGAGAGGCTTTTGTTTTGCTTTTATACTTTCTCCTCCAAATACAAGGCCAGGGACCATTTGCCCCTTGTTCTTGGTCGTGGAAAACGGTGGCAGACGGTCACCCTTCCCGCTGAAAAGGCATTCACCGCGGTTCCGGTGAAAGTGCGTGCGGAGGGTGTGAGACAGGCGGGGACCGGCCACGTCTGGGACCGAAGTCCTCTTCGCCAGCTTTTGTGGCCCTCTCCCGTGGTGGCCTGTGGGGCGTGCAGTGGCCCGTGGGGCGTGCAGCAGCGCAGGAGGGAAGGGTGGCTCTCTCTGCCCTTGGTCAGTGACAGCAGAACTGGGGGTGTGGGTGCATAATCCAGAAGGTTCCGAACTGCAGTTTGCCCTTTAAACCGACGTATTCTAGAGGCTCGTCTTCGCCCTAGTTTAAGTCCTTAAAACACTTCGTGCTGCGGTTTTTAAGTGCTTTTTGAAGATACATAGTAATAATCAGAACAGAAAGCATCCGGTGACCCGGAATTGCAGCCGTACCCCTCCCCCACTCTTCACTGTGCAGACCTGAAGACAGTGCTTCCTCAGGCAAGTGTATGCTTACAAATCTATTTTTTAAACTAACTTTCAAACTGGAAAACGTTATATAGTAAGAAAAATGCACGCCGTCCCCTTAATTTAGAGGCTTACAAGCCCCAGCCGTATAATTACTTGCTTCTGAAAGGCTACTTTTCTCCTGTCCGATTTGAAAGTTTCAAAGATCATGTCATTATGTGTGAGAGATAAGAGATTATAAAACAGCACCTCGTTGTTTTTCCCCAAAAACAGCATTGATATTAACATCTGTGCATTCTTGGGCAAGTGACAAAGTATGAACAAAGAGAGAAAGGGACATTTAGGAGGAAACATACACTTTTTTATTTGCAAACTCTCTGTATATTGTCGTGGGGGGAAAAGCATCAAATTTTGAATTCCGAGAAGGTCCCTCAGTGTTGCTTTGCATTAGAAGTGCTGACGCGTCGACGGTAGAAGAATGTGTTTTCATCCCGGCAGTTGAAAGAGCTAATGTTGATATTAGAAAGATCTTATGAAATGACTAATTAAGCAAAGAAATTTGCTTTTTTCCTGTGTGCGTGATGAGGTGAATCCCCTTTGCGTGCATTGCAGACATTAGTGCCTAGACTACGTGAGCAGTGTGTGAGCACGGCTCGGGTAGCACTTCTGGACTTTAATGAGGTCACGTTGCCTTCGGAGCATCTCCATTTACCGGGAGATGCGACTGTGACGGAGGCTTTGCTGCACGTGCTGTTCCGGTTTCATGGTATGCAAATGAGGAGGAAATGCCAGCGCGTCCATTGTGCTGCTGTGTAGAGTTGGTGCCAGGAAGGTGCCGGTCGCCTTGGAAGAGGCCCTGACCTCTTCTCCGCCGTAAATCACGGTGCCGGCCTTCTGAGGAGGAGCACTTTGAACTGGAATCTGGAATACAGATGAAACCCTGAGATGTTTGCAGAACGCCGGGAACATCTTCGGCTGATGCCGGAGTATCAGCGGCACATTAAGGGAAGGGAATCATTTATCAACACTCAGTGATGCAGTGAGGGTGTCATCCGTGGCGTTGCATTAATCATCACCCTGCAAGGTGAAGCCTCGAGAGGGGTGTTTCCAGGCCGCTCACCAAGGTCGCCTGCGCTGGCAGAGGGGGCAGCTGAAAGAGGTGGAGGAGGAGGGAGCCCACTGACCGAGCTGTGGAGGGTGCGCTGGTGCGGGAGGCGGGGCAGACAGGTCTGAGTGCGGGGAGGGAGCCGGGCGTGGGACGTGCCCACGGAGAAGGGGCAGCAGGGCGGAGCGGAGTGAGGCCGGGCTCCTCTGCTTTCTCATTCTCCTGCTTCTCACTCAGCGCCCTCCCCTGCCCGTCTCCAGGTGGGCGCTGAAGGGGGCCGTTCCCCGGGGGGCAGCGTGGTGGCTGAACAGCGGCAGCAGGGAACAGGAGAGACGGGCAGCGGGACACTGGTGTCTCGGGCAGAGCGTGGGTGGAAGGAGCATGTCCGGCTTTGTGGTTCGAAGGCACGTGGACCTCCCGGGTGCAGGGCGTGTCTCTCTGCCCCCACCGCCCCGTCCTTGCCTCTGCCCACGTTGTGCCCGGTCCCCACACTGCTGTGTCCTGAGCCTGGCGTCTGGGCACAGCGGTGGCCCTGGCCCTCGCCCAGCCCTCCCAGCCAGGGGCGCACGCAAGTCCGGGGCCCACAGTTCCTACGAGCTTTTCTACGTGGGAAACAATTTAACCTCCATTCTGACAAAACAGCGTCAGCCAAGAAACATAATTTAATAAAAAAGTGTCCTTGATATAAATGTTTTCTAGCATTTAATGAAATCTGAAAATGATTGTGAAAAATCTGTAAAACATAAAACAATGCATAACCTTTCCTCCTGTGGAGCCATCTCCTTTGTGAAACTGCGCGAATTGACAGGTCACACGCCTGCACTGTGACCCTGCAGAAAGGTCAAAGGGCCCAGGAAAGTGATGCCTCATACCCTTTCCAGTGGCATGTTTTTAAAAGTCTTATCTGCAAACGTCTAGAAGCAAAGGACTGCTCTGTTCCGAAATGTCATTGTTTGCTCTCTCACCAAGTCGTAGGAAATGGCAAATCTGAATATGACATTATTCCCTTAGTTATAAAAATAATCATTGAATTTCACGGGAAGTCAATGTCAAATACATAACACCGTGCGACTCTCAGAATGATCCCTGTGAAATACGTCCGGTAAACCCGCGGATTCCGTTTCATGGACCAGGCAGCTGACGCGGAAGGACCCTGACGCGATGCGTGAGGGTTTGAGTGTTCATCCCCCAGGGCGGGCCCTGCGACCCCCCAGCACAAAACGCCGGCCCCGCTCTGTGCCCGGAACAGACCCCTGCCCTGGCGGGTTTCATTCCGGCTGGAGGGAGAAAGACCTGAACTGTGAGCTAAGAAAGTGGTGCCACAGAAAGTGCCACGAAAAGGCAGTGGGGGGGGGTTGTCATCGTGGATGGAGTGTCACCGGACAGCGGCGGTGGAGACGCCTGGGGGTGTCTGGGAAGGCCAGGTGAGGTGGAGGCAGCAGCCCCCAGGCTGCACGGCGTGCCCCGCGGCGAACCACGTCTACGCCTTCCTGCAGAGCCCCTGTGGCGTAGTGACAGAGACTACGAGTTGGCAGAGACCAAGGTGTGTGTTTCTGGGGGCCTTGACTCCTTACAGTCATTGCACTTAACGAGCAGTTATTGCATTTTAAGAATTCTTTTATTTATTCCTCCTTTCCACAAGTGTTCGGTGAGTCCCTAACGTGGGTCAGGCACGGTGCGGACACCACAGGCCATCCCAGCCCGCAGGGACGCACATTCGCTGAGACGGGAGGCAGCGTGTGTCCCCCAGGAAGCTCCCCAGCCCCCCGTGGGCACCCAGGACACAGGTCCACTTCCCCAGCAGGGCCCCCCAACTGCGTGTGCTCCGAACACGAAGTCCCAGTGAGTGAGAGCAAGAGAGCTCCCGCTCGTGAAATAATCACGTCACACAGTATTCACATCAAATTTCCACTTGGGAATTTGAAGTCTTCCCCGGAAGTGTCCCAGTAATCCTCAGGACGCGCGCATGCTGCCTGCTTGTTCCCCAGGAAGAAGCACCCCGACTGTCACGTGGTGCTCTACTCCGAGTAATCACCGTGAGAGTTCCCATCACATTCTGTTCGTTATCAGCCCCGTTAACTTACAAAGGCAGTTCATTGGGTGGACACTGGTGACGGCCTCTAAGTAGAGAGGGTTGGAAGCTGGAACACGGATCCTTCACGTTTCAAACCAGCCCCTCTCTCTGTGGCTTTGCAAGGCCGTGTCCCTGAGTGAACCAGGTCGGCGCAGACAGCTTCCCGTGACCTTTTCACTAAGAGCAAAGTCGAGGATCGTCCACAGGCTTCCTGCAGGGAACAGTTTAGTGCGTGTGCGTGCAGCGCATTCAGATCTCAGGACTTCCGTGGACTCGCCGCAGCCTCGGTGAGGGGTCGGCAGTGACAGGACCACCCAGACCCGGTTGGACGGGGTCGGTTCAAGTCGTGCCAGGGAGACAGGAGATGGCTTACAGCTGTGCAGACCCGTGGTGCTCGTGGCCGTTCATTCATGTGCTGCTTCTCCATGCCATTAGTCATGCATGCAGCCTCTCAGTGCCTACAGCAAGGACGGCAGGCTTCCTAGGGCGGAGCCCGAAAAATACTAAAAAGCCAGAGGCCGCCCTTCCCCCTACAGACAGTCACTAAGTGCCCGTTCGGTGCTGTGCTGTGCTGAACCGGCTCGTAACGACTGTGCGTGAACATCAGCATGTGCCCCGCTGCGTGGAGTGAGAGGACACGGTGGCATCAGTGAGCGGACAGCTGGGCGCCTCGCCCTCGAGGACCCAGTGACAGCGGTGGTCCTGGGTCAGACATCGCCGAGGGTGTCAGGACAGGCGTGAGCTCTGCGTGGCCCTGGAAGAGTGAGCAGGGGGCGTGCAGTCAGGGTGCAGGGAGGTGCCATCAGGAGACCGACAGCACGGGGAGCGAGGCAGCCTGATGGGGCCTCTGGTGACAGTGGCTGCAGGGGACTTCGGCGTGCTGAGATCAGGCCGATTATGCCGTGCCCACTCCACGTGGTGTTTCTTTCTTAGCGTGTCTGCGTCGTTCGGAAACGGTGAGCCGTCTCGTCGGGCTTTGCTCGCTTGATCTCCCCTCCGACTTCGTGGTTCCCGGGGCAGTTCTGTCCCCTGTCTCGCTTAGGTGCCTGTATGGGGTTAGGGTGGGTTGACCCACTGGCCGAGAACAGAAGGAAAACCAGCCCCTGAGAATGACAGTAATAAAAATCGGCCCACATTGAATTAGATCTTCCACATATGAAAATAAACCCACAACCCTGTCTATAAGTATGCAATTAAGAAACACAAAAAATGACTTCTAAAAACACTTATAGCTGGACAGTTCAACATCTGTATTTCCCTTATTAGCTGAACAACCATGAGTAGTTATTTGTCTTGAACTAAGGTGGTTTTTTTCCCTATCTGTAAAACGGGGCTGGTACTTTCTGAGCTGTCATGTTGTTCTGGGGGTTACAGATACCCACGTGGCATGCTTCACACTGAGCTGGGCACTCCGAGCCCTCACTGGCCATTGTTGTACTTACTCTAGTGGTCTCAGTTAGCTTTGGCTACGTAACAGAGCACCCCAGATGTGGTGAGCTGAAGCAACTGTTGATGTGGTTCACAGTTTCGAACGTGAGCAATTAGGGGGCTGAGCTAAGCTGCGTGGTCCTTCTGGTCTCCACTGACCTCACTCCATCCGTAGCCAACTTCCAGGTGGGCGAGGGGCCGGCTGGCCTCTGGGGGCCCCAGCAGGGTGGCTCAGCCCCGTCCCAGGTGCTCCTGAGTCCTTCGGCGGCCCATGCCAGCCTCACCGCACGCTGGGCAGAACTTGCAGGCCGCGGAGGACGGGGCCCCTCCGAGCCTCAGTGGGGGCACAGACACATCCCCTCTCCCACGTGCCATCAGACGGTAAAGCCACACAGCCAGCCCCCATCCACAGGTGGGCGGGCACGTCCCCCACTGCCCCTGCACATTGCAGAGGGGCATGGGACAGGCAGGGTCACTTTTTTCCAAACAGTCGACCACACGAGGGTTGAGGAAGCAAAATCAGCTAGACTCTGGAAGGTAAATCGAAAGGATAGGGCATCAATACGGGATAGCCTTGATGCAGTAGAGAGAGGCTTGGAGTCAGAAGACCAGCTCCTAACCTTTGCCTCTGCTATTGATTAACGTGACCTGGCAAAATAATTTAAATCATCCGTGCCCATTATTCTCAGTGTAAGGTTTTCTAAACTCAGCGTTACTGTGTGGGATGAATGGGGCGGTGTATTTGAAAATGTGCAGTAAGTGTAAGCACATACACATACAGCGGGTCACTGTTCTTCAACAGTGAGCGCCCTTCACAGATCCTGGGAGGTGCTTGGGCCTCTCGCCTTGCACCGCCTGCCTGTCCTCCCTGCTCTCTCTGGAACGTAGAAATTTACTTACCTTTAGATGTTGGGATTGGTATTAAAAAGGGTGCACCCCTCGGAATTTCTCTTCTTGGATACCTGTGTTAATATTCCTTTGAGGCAAATATTTATGGAATTCCAGCTACGTACAAGGTATAATACCAAGTGCTAGAGATACAAGGATGAAAAATGGGCCCTTCCCTATAAAACCTTGGTTCTCTGCTGAAAAACATGCAGCAATTTAACACAATGTAATTGCACGGTGAGAGCTCAGAGGAGGGGCCCTGACAGCCAGGGGAGGCGGGGCGTGGCGGAGGCTTCCCAGGGAGGGCGATGTCCAGACGTGAGTGGGAATGCGTGGCAGGTGACCCGAAGTCCAGGCACAGTGCCTGGCTGGTTAGAAGCCACTGGTTTAGCTCCTTGCCTGAGTAAAGCTGGTTCCCCCTGTGCATCGGGCTCTGTCCCCCACGGAGCGTGGCCACGGATTTTCCCCGAAGCTAAACTGACGGGCTCGGGGTTCCTTACACACAGCGCCCCGCGTGCCCGCCCTGCTGTCCCTCCTCCTGCAGCACGCTGGCCGCTGTCTGTCGCATCAGCGTCCAATAAACGGCCACGGCTGCCTGCGGAGTCCAGTGAGAGCCACCTCCCTGCGGTGCCATCCCCGAGTCACGCAGGAGCGCGTCGCCACCGCTTCCCTCTGCTCCCGCTCTGTCCCGGTTCACGCCCTCTAATTATTTTGTGTCAGTTTACACGTGTCTCCTCTCTTACGCCATATGCTCCGGGAGCCCGGGACTCATTCCTTATTCATCCAGACGCCAGGAGCAGACGCGTGGCCAGGAGAGCACAGACACACGTTCCCGCCAGGGCGCCAGTGCCTCGGCGCGGCTGGAGCCAGAGCCTCGCCCTGGCCGCGCTGCGCGGGTCAGAGAGCCGGGCTTCATCCTGAAGTTGAACCCGAAGCAGGCCTGCCTCCCCAGGGGGATCGGGCAGACGGCATGGACCGGACCGGACCGGACGGAGCGTGGGAGGGTCTTCACTGAGAGACAGGATGGCGGGTGGGGACGCTGAGACGTGCTCTCCGGGAGCGGGGTGGGCGGCAGGCTCGGACTTCCCTGCACGGGAGAATGACCTGGAGACCCTGAGAGACTCTCCCGCCTGGGCCCCGCTGTGTGCGAACGAACTCGGAACCCTTGGGGGTGTTTTCGTTGCTGTTACTTTTCCTCCCCCAGTGACTTTGATGCCCGGCCCATGGTGACGCCAGTGAGCATGGGAGACGTGGTGAATAACTGGGTGCAGGCAGAGAGGAAACGGAGGCCAGCTCCCCGTTTTCTAGGTTGGGACAAGAGGGTGGCGTGTGAGCATATATTTAACATGGAGAAACGGCAACATCCAGGTGGGGAAATTTAAGGCTGGGTTTGAACAGATGGGATTTAGGGTTCGAAGGTGGCTGGAACCGCTGTTCTGGCGCTTAGGAGAAAGCAGGTGGGAGGCGTTGTCTGAAACCCCTGTGATCGTGGCACCCAGAGGACGTGGGAGCAGCGACACTGACAGGCCCACCCAGGAGCAGACCCTGGGCCGCCCACGGGCAGGGGAGCCGGAGAAGGAACAGGAAAGTGGGAAGGAGGAGGCGAGGGGTCTCTCCGACGCTCACATGGAGGGTTCCGGAAGCTGGGGGTGGTTAATGGTCCAGGAGCCATGAAAATTCCGGTGGAGATTTGGGCCGAAAGTGTCCACTGCATTTGCCAGGGTGACCTGGGGCGGGGGGACCAGCTTCTAGACAGGGTCTGACAGTGGGGACAGGCTGGACACGAGCTCGTGAAGAAGCGAGGAGAGGGACGAAGACAGGAGAGGGCACGCCGCCGCGGTGCCCGCGGTCCCTGGGTGCCATCGGTGGTGCTTTTCCCCGGAAAGCGTCTCCGCCGTTCAGTGGAAACTGTGCCTGCTGTTTAATTTTCTGTGTTAGGAAAGGTTGTATGAGCGAGGCATTGGTTGGTCCAAAAATACACAAAGAAAACAGTATAAAAAGACAACTTTAAGAACGCCATTCCCACGTGTGAGCATGAAGTGGACAGCGGCCACGTGAGGCGAGGAGCCTCGCTCTCCTGTCCCAGGCCCGTGTCCGCGTCCCAGGAAAACAGGCCAAGCCCGGCGCCCGGCCCGTCCGGAGGTCCAAAGACCATTGGAAACGCGAACGTTGCACGGCTCGTTAGTATTTACCCGACAGGTTTTCTTCGTTTAGATGTGTTTGAAGACGACCTGTCCTGTGCTTTTTTTCCTTTCTCCATGTAATCCCAGGAGTGCGAGCAATGGTTTTGCTGAATCGTTTGACAAAATCTAACTGGTCTGCTTGTAATCTACCTTTGGCACTTGGCAGTTTTTCCTACTAAAAACGTGCGTTGTCTGGACGCTGAGCTGCTGACCGTGTGCCCCTGCAGTCGGTGCGCAGCTGGTTTTGGGAACTCGGAGCGGCGCTGGCTGCGTGTGTGTGTGTGTGTGCGCGTGTGTGCGTGTGTGTGCGTGTGAGAGCCTAGGCCGACAGAGACCGGGAGCCCACAGGAGGGGTCACACTGTTCTCCACCTCAGTTTCTGATCTCCAAGCTTCATTCCTTTAAAAGATCTCACTAAAATCATCTCCTTTGTTCCATAAGGAAGTGTGATTATAAAAGACAACCTGACCGTGAAGCATCACGCTGTAACAGTTCAGAAGGCGTGCCGCTCCCACGACCCACCGTCCTCTCCTCGTTTCCCGCTCACCGGCCCCCCAGCCTTCCGAGAGATCTGCCCTCCACGTCAGGTCACCCCGCGCTCCGGGCCCGACTCCGACTCCCGCTCCACGGGCGCCCCTCCTGCACCGGGGCTCTGCGTCGCCAGACCCATGGCCCTTCCGTCCTCTCTTCCTCTCTCAGGGCTGTGGGGGGCACTGCCCTGTCTCGGCGTTTGTGCGCCATTGGCTCCAGGTCATGTGTTTCTAGGTCAGTCCCAGGCCCTTTTCTGCACGTTCCTCTCCTTCCTTCCTCACCTGCCCAGGGGGCTTTACACACATTTATACGCGGACGTCTCCTGAATGCACATCTTCCTCCCCGACCTCTCTAGTGAATTCTAGGCTCTTGTGCCCAGAGGCACGATTGCTGTCCTCGCCCACGAGATGCCCACCAGACAGTTTCCACGTGAGGCGTTGAAATCGGACCTGTTACTGTTCTCCCACGAGGTTTCCTTCCCTGGGCTCTGTTCCCTCTCAGTCAGGCGTCTGCCCCCCACCAGTGCCCCCTGCCGGTTCTCTGGGGTCGAGTCTCTCTCCTCCCGATCGCCGGGACCCAGAGGGCAAAGGATGACTCTGAGCAGCCCCGGCACCGTCAGTGCGCGTGCAAACAAATACAGCCTCGTCCAGATTAAAATCGCCCTTCAGTAAAGGGGGCCGTGCTAGTCACAGGTGGGACGCAGGCGTCCGGTGGTCAGTGCGGGGACTTCCGCCTGGAGGAGGGCCAGCCCTGCCGTCCTGCCTCCTCCCTCGGGCATCGGGGACATGGTGCGGATGCACCGTCACCTGGGAAGTGAACGAGGGGTCACTTTGTCGCACCTGGAGGCCCGTCCCTGTTCTGGTTGCTTTTGTCTTTGTTTCACGTCCGGAAACTTCCCGATTACCTGGCCTGCTGCTGCTCCTCACTCTCCCCACAGGAGGAGCAGGATCCGAAGCTAAAACCGTTGTTCTTTTCCATCCGGATCTTTGGGTCTAACCCTGCCCTTGAAGCTTTGGCAACAGGCCTGGGGCTGTGCCCATTCCCAGCATCCTTAGAGTGACTGCCGAAACAATGTGCGTGCATTTCTCTGTTTCTCCACGTGACCTCGGGGGCGCTGAGGCTGCACGTGGGAGAGCTGCTCGTGGTCGCACGCAGTGGCTCCGAGGGACCCTGCCCGGGCCTCCATGGCCTTGGGCTCGGCACAGTGTCCGTGGCTCAGTCTCACAGAATGTCAGTGGCAGTAGTAGCTGAATAATCTCTGACCTGTGTGGGACACCTCCTTGGGGCGGGAAAACCGAGGGGACAAACGTGTCAGCGGTCTGGACCTGAGGCCTGGCTGCTGTCCCTCAGCTTGGTGGCCCTGAGGCCGCCGTGCCTCAGTGTCTCTGTCTGGACAACGGGAGAAAAGAGCTGGGAACGGCTCAGTTGGGCAAGGAGGTCACAGCCATCCAGACGGTGCGAGCTCGCCGTCAGCGGTCTGGAACTCTTCGAGGTTTCTCTGGCTGCCTTTCTAGGTGGGGCTTTACGATGCCCGTTTGCCCAGCGAGGAAGTCCAGTGTCCTCCCCAGGACGGGCTGTGCCGTCTGCGGCAGAGTCAGGGAGCGCATCCGGCCGGCCGGCCTCAGAGCAGGGGGGGATCCACTCCACAGCCCCCAGTGCCGGGGTCCTGCAGGGCCGTACTTCCGTCACCACCCTCTAACACACGGAGCACCGCGATGCGCTGTGCCTAGGCAGGGGGCTGCCACCCACGCTGTCGGAAGAGGTGACGGGAGGAGATGCCGGTCATTTCTCTCCCACGGCCTCACACCTTTTCACTGGATCAGCAATCACATTAACAACCATTTCTGTGCCATTGTACAATTGAGGCAACCCCTCCCCCCATACACACATCTATGTGACCCCCACAACTGCCTCCTGTGGTTGGAACGTGCTCACGTAATCAGAGGGAAAGAGGAGTCTGTGGTATGGAGACTCTTCCTTTGGTTAGTATGTTAGTATAACACCGCGATCACCTGCTGTGTTGTAGTGGCTTCTCTTCCAGCAGGTGGGCGACTGACTTGCACAGCGTAGCGTACCGCTGGGAATGCACGTGTGCACGCACCTGTGCGCCCTCGCGTGCGGCAGCGCCACTGACTGACGCTCTTCTTCTCTCTTTCCGGAAGGTTCTGATCGCCAGCCTCATGTGCTCCTACAACAAGAGCGACTGGATGGAGCTCGCGCAGATGGCCCAGGTGCGTACGCCCCGTGAGCGCGCCGGCGTTCCGCGTCTCCCCGTCGGCTCTTCCTCGTTTGAAACCAAGGGCCCCCGTGAAGCGTAACCCTGTAGCGGTGAAACTGAATGGGAAATAGTGACTTAAACACCTGTTTCCATCTGTTTCCCTGGCGTTTGCATTCAAATGACGGACATGTAAATGTAGAAAGAATCTATGCTCTGAAAGCGGTCCCTGGGACTGCACACACTCCCTAAAAATCCTTTATTCTCTGCAGCCGTTTGCTCTTTGTTTGCTTATTAAGCAAACTATATATTCTGATGGACATCACCATGAAATTCAATTCTGCCCTTGAGAGTCTAACTTGATCCTACCTTGCTTTTAGGCGAGCTAGTGTGACAGCGAGAGGAAAAACTTTGAATATAAAACTCTTGAATATTTAAACTGTGAAAGGCCCGTTGAGTACTACTCCGGCGTGGACACAGACACCCATGAAGTGGTGGGACAGGCCGCTCCGGGACGGAACGCCACTCAGCAGGTTTCCGGTAAAACCAGCCGAGTCCTGCCTGACGCGCGCTGTCCCGGGGCGTCGAGTTAGTGTTTGAACAGGGAACACACGTTTGCAATCGCACACTGATGTCCATCGTGCTGCCGTGAAAAGTGCTCGAGGCGGGTTCGCTGGGGTTTCTGGAAAACCTCTCAGGCACGTAGAAGACGAACCCTAACAACGCTGAGGAACTGACGGCTCCACGTTACAAAGTGCGTGCAGCTTGCGAGGGCGGTCAGAAACGATGATTTTACAATTCACTCAGATACCTTAAACCTGCGAGGGGGAAATTACTTCTGGGGCTCGGGGTGAAATTAAACATGGTCCCTAATTGGCTTCGTGATCCTCGGTGTTGGGTCCATTCTCTACGTGCATTTACCTAATTGACCGTGAGCCCCTGCACGGAGCCCGTGCCTGGCGTGAGCTCGGCCAGTTTTAACCTGACTGTGATGAACGGCTTCATCACGCCACTGGCTTCTCTGCCCTTCTGTAGAAGCGAACGCTTTAAAGGGTGTTTTCCTCGGTGATGAGTATTTAAACTCGCAAATGTTACTTTGGAAAACTAAAAAAAGCCTTTGTGTTAGTAACATACTAACCAACTTAAAGATGGTCTTCACATTTCTCACATCGCAGATCTATTTCTTGAACGGCAGTTTAATGGCATTTTCTAAGTTCTCACAGCCAAAAATAAAAGGGACGAAAGAAGGAAAGAGAGGGAAGGATGGAAGGAAGGGAGGAAGGGATGGAGGATGGGAGGGAGGGAGAGAGGAAGGGAGGAAGGAGGAAGGAAGGGCACACTGTTGTAAGCACTCCACTTCTGTTAAGTTTACTTGTGCCCTACGAAAGCAACCCTATGGTTGCTTCCGGTGCTTTGCACGTTTTAGAGACGAGGACACTGAGGCGGTAGGTGGTTAAATGATATGCCCAAGTTCATGCAGCGCGAGTGTGGTCAGAGCGGGATTCGAACCCATGAGATCCGGCTCCAGCGCCCACACTGTGAACATGCACATGCCACCCCACGTGACCCCCGGGGTGGGAGCCTGTGCAGCGTATCTCATCTCCCGACTCTGCCGTCACTGGAACCCTTCCGCGGAGAGTCACTCAGGTGAGCTCCAGTAAACTCAGGTATGAGGCTGAGCCGGAGGGCTGGGGTCTCACAGGCGTCTTCGGTGAGTTGAACATTCCAGGCTCATTCAGCACTTAAGGCCCTAGAATGCCTGGAGCTGCCGGAAGTTGGCACCAGCTGCCTTTCCTGGTGGCGGGCGTCCTGCGAGGGCGGCGCTGTGCAGAGGCCGGAGGGGCGTCTCCCACACCGGCGTGTCCCCCTGGGCAGGCGCTCTGCGTCCCTCCCAAGGCCCTTCCAGGTGCGTTTGGTGGGACAGTGTTCGGGTATTTGTGCAGTACCAGAGAAACGTCGAATAATTGATCACTGAAAAAAAAAACATTTAAGTGTGGAGGTGGTTTTACAGGATTTTAATTTTTACCTAGAGGTTACAAGTTTTAAGGATGTCGAGTGTTCTTAACGTACTCTCACAACACCAGCCACAGAATATGGGATCTCTAGTAAGTCCAGGCAGTGGCTTGAACGCAGGCTTTGGACGCCAAGTGCTCCTAAAGACCTTGTGTGCCGCCATTGAGTGACTCCGGCCTTGGTGTTACCCTCCATACAATGGGGGCAGTGAGACCCCTGTGACACAGAGCCCAGCCCAGCGCCTGGCGTATTGCAAGTGCCCAGCACACGTCATGATAGCTAAGTGGAAGCTTTCGCTTGTATTTCAGGAAGTATGTGCATAGATGCCACCTGAAGCTGTGCATTCCAAAATGGTGTTGATTTGCGATTAATTGCTGCATTTCAGCTCAATAAAGAAGTCTGAAGGAAATATTTGAAAAGCTAAGAAAGAATAAGAAAAGCGCAATGGTATACATGACGGCAGTGCACGCCGTGTCGGCTACGGTGTAATCCCCGCACCACACGGTGCTGAGGTAGGCTGTATTACTGCAGCTGACACGGGTGCAGAGGCCAAGGCCAGCGGGTGCACCCTGAGCGGGCGCACCCTGAGCGTCCGCAGTTCCTCGGCCGGCCGGGGACGGAACTCCGCTCAGCCTCCAGTGCATTGTCCCTGATCACCACCAAATCAGCAGGGACAATAAATAGCATGATTTAAAGTAATTCTCAAATAACAGGAAGCATTTTAAAACTGAATCAGGGAAGCAAAAACCATAGCGAAACCGTGTTAGAAGCCAGGCAGAACGAGCAGGTCAGCTCTCACACGTGTGCGGAAGGGAAGCAGGCTCACTGAGGAATGAAGACGAGTGAGAAAATAGCAGCTGACCGGGGTTCTTCAGCCTGTTGGCGCCCTGCTTGAAATGCGCAAAGCAGAAAGAAAAAGTAGTCTCAGACTTCGAACAATTGGGAAGAAAGGAGAGGCCCTGACAGCTGTTGGCCAGACACTTAGAAAAGAGTGAGCTTTTTAAAGCCTTTGCATGGTTTGATAAACCTGTTACAATATTATGCAAAAGGATTCAAGTTTCTAGTTGATCTTAACTTCAAAAGAAACTGTAGCATCTGGGAAATTCTAGAAGTTAGTTGAAAGGATGTAAAACTTGAATCGTTTAGTTTATCCTTCATTCCTCAAAGTACTATTATCAAACTGTAAAAGAGGGTCTTGCTTGTTCTTAGCGTTTTTCACAGAAGACTTCTCAAGAATTTCGTGATTCTCTGAGTGTCCTCAGAGCGAACGTGTTTGTTCATTGTGCAGGACCCCTTTGTGTACAAATGAATTAGCAACTTTAATGAGAAAGATTCCCATTTAATTTTTAAACTAAGACAAGATCCCCGCACTTCCTGTTTCTGAGCACGGAACTTACAAAAATACAGTAACATCGATTTTCAGTTAAAAACACTTGAAATTTTACTTGGATTCCTTCCCGCTGGCGCCTTACATTTTCTGTGCGCGGCTGCTCACAGTACCCGTTACCCAGAACCAGCGAGACGTGTCCCCACGAAAACAGATGCCACGCAGGGCAGAGGTGAGGTCGGACGGACCTGAGTGAGCGTCTCCACAGCGTCTCTGGACACCCAGGCTTGTCCTTTGGTTCCTGGGGTCTGGGTGCCTTGTGTGTAACATGGGGACCCAGTCATCGTAGGACTGTCAGAAGTGGAGACACAGCCAGGGCTCACAGAGCAGGGCGTGTCCTCGGAGAGCACTCTACGAGAAAGAGCGGCGGTGGCCGACACGTGCACTCCGATGTGACAGCCAGGACACCCCTCACGAGGTGGCCGTCCTAGAGAAAGCAGGGCGCTCGAGTTTGACCAGGTGTGGAGTTATCCACGGTGAAAGCGTCCCGGCTCACGAATAAAGCTTTGCCTTTTCCTTCCTTTTCCTTGAACGTCGTCCAGGCTTCCGGAGCAGACGCGCTGGAGTTGAACCTGTCCTGTCCACATGGCATGGGCGAGCGAGGGATGGGCTTGGCCTGCGGGCAGGTAAGGACCTCACCTGTCCCCTGTCCCCTGTCCCCTGTCTGTCTGGGGGCCCTGCCCAGTTACTGACTACACCGTGGGCCCATCAGACTGGCTGGAGACTTCTGTTGGCACGGTCAGGGCTTAAAAGGAAGCTGGAATTACAGCGGTGGTCGGTTTTATTGAGGCAAACATCACGTTACGTGCTTGACAGGAAGTAGCACCACAACAGGTAGTTTCTCAGAGCGCCGGAGCAGCGCTGGCCGGTTCCGACGCGATGTTCTGTACTCGTTCCCAGAGCAGATCCAGGTTCCCCGGCGCCATCGACTGCACCCCTGCAGGAAACGCACCGCTCGGGGCGATTTTGTCGTAAATGGGGCACGGCACAAATTGCGTTTTACATTTCTGAGCATCTGATCATTTTTCCCTGAGTGCGTGTGGGGAGTTGCAAAAAGACTTTGATGCTATTTTTATTTTTGGATTCAATAAATGGAATCTTTGTGCTGAAATGCTTTCAAAAGCCTAATGAATAAAATGTGGAAATATATGTTAATGTGTAGAAAATGCAGTATCTTTATGTAACTTGCGACAGTGTTGTATGGTAGGGAGCCATGTAAAAGCTTAATGCTAAAAAGGTGAGTATTTTGCATCTAATTTAGCTTTTAAGCTCAGTGGGAAATGGTGTGAATTAAGCGACGAGAAGTATTGTAATTTACGACAAATGCCTTAGTCTCGGGAAGTTTACTGTGATCTCCACATCTGCCACTTGCACGTAGCAGGTGCCTGTACACGGTAGCATCTTGTAAAGAATAGGTACTCGATTCTTTTTTTTTCAAGTTATCAGATTTTTTGAATTGAGCTCAGAGGCCAGAGGCCCTCATCAGGAGGGGCAAACCTTTCTGCCCGTTCTAATGAACATTGGTTGCTGTTCCCGTGTTAGCATTCGGGGAGGGTCGTAAAGTGTCTCGTAAATATCTCATTAGCTTTCAGAGCAGATTTGTGAGGAAGGAAGAAACCGTTCTGGGCAGCGGGGGAGGGGGACCTGCTCAGACGGTGGCGAGTGTGTTCTCTGTTCCACACGCGACAGCTGCCCAGGAGGCCAGTGCGTGGCGTGCGGCCACAGAACCAAGCCCGGAATGGCCCAGTGCCGGGCAACGTCACCACGCCCTGTCCTGGCTGGCTGAGCCACGGTGACCTGGTCACCGTCCGAGGGTCAGGGTGTGTAGCTTCATTAAAACGGGGGAGGTTCCCGAAAGGACGCCTGGAACCGGGCTCTGTCCTGCTGCCCTTTCTCGGTCTCCGAAACTCGGACCCAAACCAGTTTTCAGTCATGTGGATGGAAACAGCTTTGGGCAATTCCAACCCATCGGCTAATGGTTGGAAAGAAACGATTTTGCTGTATGTGCTTCGACCCCAAATGGCAGCTGCTCTGCAGATGTTGCCCGGCCTTGACCTGATTTTCCAGGGAGGCGTCTGCTCTGCGCTCCATCTGAGCGTCCCAGGCCTGTCCCCTCCCAGGAACCGTTCAGCCACGTCCATTTCTGCGCAGCCTCTGGCTGAACGAGGAGGCCCGGTGCTAACCTGCGGCCGTCAAACACCATTTCTGAAACTCCGGGAGAACGCGTGTCCCCAGAACTGTGAGCTCGCGCGGAAGGAAGGGGACGTTTCCGTCCCATGTGTTGGTCTAGCGTCTGGAGTGAAAGCCAAGTCTCCCTCTTCGCCAAGTTTAGAAAGTGTCTTTTGAATTCTGTTCTCTCGTAAATCATCTCATTGGAAAAGAAAGCACCCTTCATCCTTTCGGCTCCACGGGGACTGAAGCAGGCACGCAGCCTCAGGACACACGCGTGTTCAATATTTCAAATGGAGGGCAGGGAGAATATTGGTGCATTGAAAGTAGCTACAGCTTTGCTGCAGCCGTGGCTCTAGAGAGTGGGCGCAGAGGTGTCTGGGGCCTGTTTATCTTCCCCACCTCCTGTTCCCCCGCCTCTTCCTCCCTCCCTGAGGGCCATGACCTTGACCTGCATGTCGGGGGAGGGGGATGCGGACCTGTGCTCAGTGCTGGGGGCAGAGGAGCAGGCACGGTGTCATAGCACGTTTTCTTGAAACATCTGGTTCCTTCCACCTTCATCTCAAATGTTTTCTTGAGAATATTTAAGTGAAAAATACCGCCATTGCACCTACGTGCTTTCAAGTTAACTGTATGTGTTTATGTTTAAACACGTACATATATATTTAAACTTCGTACGTGTTCCCATAAATGACTAAAAGTTATGAAATTTATGAATGGAGAGGGCTGTAACTGCTACTCTGCAACATGTAGGCATCATATTTATTTATGGAATTTGTAGAAATAAAGACAATCTCATCTGACAGTTCTTTGCAAGGGCTGGCTTGGTGCGTTTTGTTACCTTGTTTCTGTCCTCGTGCTCGTCCCGCCCCCGCCCCGTGCCTGTGTGCGGCGAGCCGCCTCCTCCCTTTCCGCTGCACAGCCGCTGGCTTGGCTGTCCTTCCTCTTTCCGCCTTGTTGTCTCATCCCAAGCAGAAAACAGACCCGATTTCTGTCGGCACTCCTCCACAAGGGGTTCCGTGGCCGCAGATTTTTCCCTCCAGCACAGGGCACTTCACCGCGTGCGCCGTGGCTCCTTCTGGTCCTGAGGGTCCCAGACAGGCGTCCAGCAGAGCGCCAGGCGGACGCGGCAGAGACGGTGAAAGCAGCCAGCAGCACAGTTCCCAGAGGACGGCGCCCTCGGGCTCCTCCCCCGCAGATCCGCTCTCGCAGAGTCTAAGATTCCGTTCTCCCTCCGATTATTTAGGGTTTTCATCCTCGCTTCCCGGCGCACCTGCTCCACAGTCACAGTTGTTCTGACCCTGGTTCTCGCCCGTCTGCCTGGCTGCTTTTCCCTTCCACTGTTTTTCACCCATAAAAAGGTGCCTCTGGTAGATGGATGGACACCCCCGACACGGTTGACACTCCAGTCACTGACCGAGGGACTCTCCTGTGGCGGGAATGGTGCAGCGCTCGGGACACTGCACGCCGTGGGCTCTGTCCTGCCTCGTCCTCGGTTGGTCTGCCCCTGGGCCCCGGCTTTCTCCTCCTTCTGGGGCATCGTCCCTCGTCCTCCTGCCTCATCCATTTTCCCCCTCGTGGTGCCTTCAGGCCGAGCGCTGCTGTTTGTGATTTAGATTTGTTTGCAGAGAATGTGTTTCTCTGCCTAAGTTCACTGGGATGGATGAGACAGCGCAAACCTCGGCAGGAGACGCCCAAGAGCGCGCCAGGCTCTCTGGTCCCACTTCCGGCTGCTGCTGCTGCTGAGAGCAAACGCCACGGCGGACAGGACTGTGGGTTCACGTGTCCAGCAGCTGAGCTAATTGTGTTAATGCGCGTCCTTAACAAATATCAGCGAAGTAAATCAGAGGCCTGGAAACGCTTTCTCTCACAGCATTTAGCTGTTTTCCCTCTGGCTGTTTTTCTCTTTGTTTTTACTGGTTCAGTTCTTTTTTCTCTTTGCAAACTTACTCTGGATCTTGTGTCTCCTGCATCACCTTTGATGTTGCTTCTGTTCCCATTGTGTTTTTAATATTTTCTTTCTCTAGTTTTTTTTTTTTTTACTTTATTTCAGAGCGATCGCTGTTTTTATTTTTGTCAGGGTTGCTGTTTTAAGCCAAGGCTGCCGTACCTGCTCGGGAAAGCTCACGTTTTCTCCGCTGAAGCGCTCGCTCCTCTGTCTCTGTGCTCGCTGTCCTCGCCCCGTCTCCGGGGTCCCGGCTCTGTGGTTTCGTCATTCCAGGACGTTTTTCTACTCTTGCCACTTGGAAGTCTGCCCTCTGTCTGCTGTGTCAGTTTTCTTCCTTTTTGTTAAAGACACGGTGGTCCCTTCAATATCACTTCGCAAATGCCAGGCAGACCTCTTTCTCACGTTGTTTTTACCGGCTGGACCTTCGGAGTCGGCGCCCAGCGTGCGGTGTGGTTCCCTCTGCGAGTCAGGGGCCCTGGTGGCCTCCAGAGGCCGGAGATGCTCAGGAGACCTTCTCCAAGTCCGCTGCCTCCCTGGCCTTGCAGATTGCTTCCTTCCCAGCCGGGGAGAGAGGAAGGAGGGCAGAGGCCCAGGCTGTGAAGATCAAAGGTGTGGCAGTGAAAGGAGCTCCCAGACGGGGAGGAATCAGTACAGGTGGGAACCAGGACCCTGTAAGGGTGTCACAGGGGCGTATTTTTGGTGACAGGGTTGGAGACGAGAAGCTCAGGAAACCGCGCACAGGCTGCCCCTAAAGGGGCGGGGCTTTCGGGGCAGCCCCGCCAAGCGGACCAGACCTGATGCGTGTGCTCCGGGAGTTTTGTCACTCACCGGCCCCACTGTGCGCCTGCGTTGCACGCCTTCGACACATGCCCTGCTTTTTAAAAGTCAGCATTATCAGTCTCTGTGAACCTCCCATTGCGCGTTTATCCACCAGAGTCCACGTAGGACATGAACACGTCAGTGCTATTTCCAGATCAGTACGTGAAATGACCCCAAACCCTTCTGTCCCATGTTTGACTTCTCCCCCGGTGTCACGGCCTCTGGCGTCGTGAACAGTCGGAGCTCGCTCTCCCCGTGCCTCGGCTGGCTCCACTCTTGTACAGAGCCTGCCGTCCCGGAAAACCTGCTCTCCGAAAATCAGCTGTTAACTTCCGAGTCAGGGCCTTTCACCGACCCCTGGGCGCGACACTCTCAGACCGCCTCGGACGTGTCCGGGGGACGCTTGGCTGCAAAGTTGTGCGGTCTTGTACGTGGATGAGTCCGTGTAAAATCGCTGTGGGCGGCCCCATTTCAGGGTAATTCTGAGCGTAAGATAGAAGGTAGGCAAATTGGGAAGGCTACATTCTATTTTTAAACCGCTGTGTACAGGGCTGAAGGTCGGATGAGGAAGCTCTCAGGTCAGGCATTTTGGGCTGCCTCTTAGACGTGAGTCGGCAAATCCTTCCCCTCACCGACACAGCGGCCTGTGCTGTAGTGAAGCTGGATTTTACTGAGTTAAAAGGGAACATTCAGTTCCTTATCTCTGCCTCTCCCCCTGTGGTCACGCCTTCCTGCCGCCCTCGCTGCTCCTCCAGCCCTCACGCAGAGCGATCACAGCCTGAGACGTCTTTTAGCCCCCAGATTACGTTTCTTTCTCATCTTTATCTCTTTTGTTTCTTTACTGATATTTTTCTTCTCTTCCAGCCTAGCTGGTATGTTTCTTGTTTGGCTCTGCCCCACGCTTTCTGCTTCTCTCCGCGTCATCATTCCCTTTTTGGTAAAAACGTGCAGGATTGGCTCATATCACCAACAGCTAACATCTGTCTTTTTTTAAATCTAAAAAAGAGACGCCTGGTGTATTATACGCCAGGAAAGGGGTTGCCATTTCAGGTCGATTACATGATTTGACTCTCAGACAACCCTCTGAGCTAACACTGCTGTTTTTCCTGTTTGGGGAGATAATGAAACAGAAGCGTGAAGAGGCTGAGCAGTTTGTCCGGAGTCTGCAGCCCGGACATGGCCAAGCGGGGCCGCAGGTGGGGGCCTGACTGCCCGTGAGCCCCGCTCCTCGCGCCTCCTGTGAGACAAGCCAGGCTTCGTGCACGTGCTTTCGGTCTTGCTGTGAGAACAGGTGCCCTCCTCGCTGCGGCTTCCCTCTCCCTACCTCTGACGGGGCAGCGCCGTGTCTGTACGGCGTTGACAGCCTGACCCGTGTCCACCTCGCCCTGCGGCGGCGTCTCCCTTCTGCCCACCAACCACGGGCCAGTAGCTTTCTCATGGAAGCAACTCCCGTCCCAGCTCCGATGCTGGAGCAAACGCCGTCCAAGGGCCGGGGGTACGGCCCGTCCTTTTCACACCTGCCCCATTGCCCCACGTGTCCGTAGTGTCCAGATAAAGGCCAGGCGGTCGGCCACGGTGGGGGGGCCTGCAGGCCCCTCTGCTGTTCGGTGCCCCGGTGCTACCGCACAGGGAAAAGCAGGCAAGTCACCCACCGCTGCTGCTCCTCCGTGCAGGCCAGAGGGGGCGCTCACGGCCCCTCCCACGCGGTCTGTTGGGCAGGAACTTCTCTTAGTTTTACACGTTTTCATTCATCCTCCTTCACAGGACTTGGGCACAAAATAGGAAGCAGGGTGATTTGACTGAGAGTGAGCTGTTTATTTTGGAGACGCCAGCCTCTCACGTCTGTGAAAAGGTTTTGTAGGATTTTTAATAAATACTCCCCAGGAGCTTATGTTTCTATTTCGAATTCCAATTCGACAACATTTAATCCCTTGTTACGGCTTTGTCAGACTTTTAATTCCATTATTCAAAACATGAAACAAAAGCAAATAATTGTAGATAGCACACTAATATTAGCAGAATTAGCAGAGTGCCGAGAATTATTAAAGAGGACATTATGTTTGTTAATCGGGCATTTAATTTTGCTTCTGTTTGTTGATGGAAAACATCCTCTTGGCAAGGGTTTTTTCAGAAACCTTAATTGTGGAAATGCGTCCTTAACAGCCATGAATACACTGCACAAGCGAAGGCTGTTTGAAGCCCAATTAGCCAGAAAGAGTCCGGATTTCCATTTTAACCTTAGAATGGCTGACCCGCACCCAGGGGGGTTGGTCTTCACCGCGCAGAAGAAAGGCAGGCCGGCGAACCCGGCTCTAAAACCAGTGAGTGCTTATTACCCGGGGCAGGCGTCCCCTCGCTGCTGAGAAAGGAAACCGCAGGCCGCTCTCACTCGTGAACATCGACACGAAACACCAAAGAAACACTAGCACGTGGCGGTCGGCCTGTATCACAGTGGATGGCGGGACCTCGGGGGCTCCGGGCAGCAGGGTTGGTTCGACCCCCCTCCCCAACATGCAGCTACTGTAAACCATCAACAGGTAAAAAAAAGGAAAAAATCGTGTGATCGTCTCAGTAGGTACAGAAAATAGTGTTGGATCAAATTCAACAGCTCTTCCTAGTTTTTAAAAAAACCTTTGAAAACTATGGGAAGGAATTTTCTTAAAGTGATTAAACAACTGTAGCAAATATCAAATTTAATGGTGAAGTGCAGTGAGCTTTTTGGTTTTTATTTTTTATTTTTTATTTTTGTAAAGATCAGATGTGAACCAGGATGCCTGCTATTTGCAAAGCTGTTCTTCATTGTGCTGGATATTCAACGGCAATTCAGCAAGAAAAATAAATTTAAAATAAAATGAAAGTATAAAATAAAAAAAAATATATAAGGATTGGACAGATAAGTTATTCGCATATCTTTTAATACTCTAGAGTGACATATAAAATAATCCACTGAAAAGTGATTAGAATTAATTAGAAAAATTGCTAAGGAAAATACCAACACGCAGACATCAATTTCATTTCTATTCACCAAGTTTCAAGTGGATTTTTAAAAATATTTTGCATTAAAAATATAAGTAAGATGTAATCGAACAAAACGTATACGATTATTATGTAAAAATTTTAGAAATTTTTATTAAAAGACATTTTAAAAAGATAAAAAATGGAAAACATCCAGTTTAGGAATTACATGTTATGACAATAAGGTTTTCATTTTTTCCAGATTAAGCACAAGATTCACCGCAAACCCAATCAAACTCCCAGTAGAACTGTGTGGTAATAAAAAGGCCACTGTATTCAAGGCGTTCAGTAGCTATAATAATAGTGATAGAAAAGATTCATATGGCACTTCCTTCTGTGCTAGTCACTGTTCCAGGTTCCCACCATATGCGGAGTCGGCTCTAGTCACTATCAGAAATTCTTACAGAGCCACAGCCCTTGAGAGAGTGGTTCTGGCACAGCGTGAGATGTATTGTGCACAGTCGCAGAGTGGAGAAATCACGAAAACCCGCAGACACGGAGGGAACCTTCATTCGCGTGAGCTGTCCTGCCAGCCAGCGCAGATATGTGCTAGGACCGTGGTCGGCTGTCCCCAGAGTCGCCCACAAGTCCCTGAAGACCCAGACGTCACAGCGCCACTGCAAACATCTAGAAAACAGCATCGGAGCTGGAGCGGCGGGCCTCGTGCTAGGGAAGCGCTCCTTCGGGCGGAAAAGGCGCACGGCCTCAGCTCCCTACCACGGGTGCCCTGGCCGGAGTAACAGGACAAGCTATAAACTGGAAGTAAACGTCTGTCCTGCAAAAAACTGACGGTATCACACTCAGCACGTGCGCATTTCTTCAAATGAAGGAAAAGCAAGATAATCCAGTAGAAGAACGGGCGAAAGGACAGTAATAACACGAAAGCTGTGCGCGACCAGTGCCCACCTGCGGCGGAACACGCAGGAGGACGCGCAGTGAAACAGCGGGACGCTGCACAGTCCTGAGAGGGAGCGATGCAAAACCACGTGCAGAGCCGACGGGCCCTCGTTACGTGGCAGGTCGGAATAAAATGGAAGGGCCAGGAGAACCGGTCCACTATCATTCCATGCGCAGGTTACGTGAAAGCATCTGACATTCAGTTACATGTTTTAGGGATGTAAACGTACACGGTAAAGCCGTGTTCGAAAAGCAGAGGGATGTGCGCTGGCTGCCGGGGGTAGGGGGAGACGTGGTGAAGGAAGGAGCCTTCACCTGGGGCAGCGAGCGCACGGTGCGCTGTACAGACGGCGTGCTCTAGGGCTGTACCCCTGAAGTCCGCAAAATTGCGTTAACCGGTGTCACCCCAATAAATTCAGTAAAGAGGAAAATGAAATGGTAGGACTCATATGTATCATGAATGGCAACAAAACTCGTTTTTCCAAATTAAAAAAGGAAAGGAGTGAGAAACAAACATTTTATGTATAAAAAAGCATTTAGTAAGTATTCCTTTTTGTTTACTTAAACGGGGACAAAAAGTCATTCTAAAATAGCTGCCGTTGTCGGGGAAAACGTTTAAAGACACACAGTGTGCCTGCAGGGGAGCCCCCGCGGTCCGTGCTCCGCGGGGCAGGCCGCCCGGAGCCCGAGAGCGGGGGTCGGGCGCTGGGTCCCCAGCTGAGGGTCCCCGAGTGCTGCCTGCACCACCGCGTAAAGCCCGGGCCTCCCGTCCGCTTCCGCCTCCATAACACGGGGTTAGTACTTGCGCTCCTCCCGCAGAGGCGTCAGGAGCCGGACAGGGCCCATCCGGGGACGAGAGCGGTCCCCACAGCTGCAGGGGAGGGGCCGTGGCTTCTGTCCTCACACTCCCCCGTGCTCAGGGTGTGGGAGGGTCGCAGGGCGCCTGGCCCAGCAGCTCTGCTTTGACGCAGCTTTCATATGGAGCTTTTAGAATGAAATTTCGCTCCAGGAAAGGATTTCGGTGTATCCTTATTTTCGTTTCCTGTTGATTCAAGTTTGAAAATCACAGTTTGTGGAGGACGCTTTCCAAGTCCAGAGAAATGCCCAGGCCCTGTTCAAAGAGGTGGCCGAACAGAGTGAACGGAAAGGTTTCATCTCGTCGTCGCTGATGCTAATGAGACTCGGCCCCAAACAGTATCTCTGGGTGGGAGCAGCGTGGACGGCTTCCATCTTGTCTTTGCCGCGGCGTATTTTCTGAAGTGAGCGTGTGTGATCCGGGTCAGCGGGGAGAAAGCACGTTAGCCAAAAAGATTCCTAGCCAGTTAACAAGAGAAAGACAACCCAGGGAACAGATGAAGAGGCAGCTCAGAGAAGCAAAGTTGGAAATGGCCTGCACACAGGGGAAGTCATCCACCCCAGCGGGTCAGCGTGGAAACGCACGTGAAACCGACGCAGACACCACGTTCCCCGCCGAGGGGACTGGCAGAGAGTGACCCTCCCTCTGTGCCATTGGAGCTGTGGGGCTGCCAAATGCGGGTCTATCCAGGGCGTGGCATTTTGGGCTCAGTCATCCAGTTCTGGGGTCTGTCCTATGAAAGTGTTAGCAGATCGCACAAACACGTTTACTGGGATTCAGCGCAGCCCTGGTGGTAACAACGCAGAAGCTGGGAGCAACTCCAATGTCCGTGTCTTGGGGAAGTTTGAGTGAATTACGGCCCATCCGTACGGCACGCGCTCTGCTACTCTCTGTCTCCATTAGGAAAAGTAGAGAACAGGTCTCACATATGTTAATGTGTGTGGTGTGTATGTACAGACATGAGCATGTAAGCATGTAATAGAGACAGAGCGAGCACAAAGCAAGCAGTCTTTGTCAGTAACACACGAGTACACATAGGTATGCCCGCGTAAACAGAGGGCAGAACATGGAAAGAGTACACACCATTGCTCCTGGTAGGCAGAAACTTGGAGTTTGGGAAAGGCGAAATTTTATTTCTTATTTTATCGAAGTATCTGTATAGGAACAATTGTTAATTCTTGCATGTTTTAAAATACAGCCAGCTCAGTAGGCCAGGTTTTCAGAGGGTGTTTTTCTGTTTGAGCGCCAAGGAGGTGAGATGTTTTCACTGCCGTTGCGTCCTCGAGCTGCGGGGACTGCGCCACGCCACCTCGGGCCCAGGTGGGGTCTGTCGGCCCAGAGAGCAAAGCAGGTTGGCTTGGGGATGTGGCCCCGTTCCCACTCTTCCGCCGAACCGTGACTGGCGCGTACCAGTTAGCTGCTGGGCAGAGTCTCATTATTTTTTCAGGGAATAGTGATCAGTAGTGAACTATCCTAAACCCAATGACTTGGTCCAGGGTTCCTTTCTGTGGAGTGGTCCAGAAATGGCTGCTTTCCATCTAATGCCAAGTGTGATTGGATAGGGCTCGATAAATACTCAACAATATAATGTTAATCAGTAATAATTAACATCGTTGGAGTAATTTAAACAATAAGATGCTCATTAAAACATTCACGGTGGGCACAGTCCATGAGACTGTTTACCTTTTACAATAGGTTAGTAGGCGGTAAAGCATGACATAAACAAGTTAAATTGTAAAGACTCGGAGATTTTTGAAATTTGCCAGTGCTTTTGTGAAGATGTGTGATATCTTGCCAGCTGTTTTCTGCCTGTTTATTATGGGAGAGGGATTCCGTTCTTTCACCTCTGCCTGTGACAGAAAGCCATTTGTCGCTTCTGCCCTCATATGTTAGGGAAGTGGTGTGCGTCCCTTTGAAATTCCTCACGAAGGCATAAACCTAATCAAACCTTTCCCCTCCAGCCGGTCACCTCTGCGTGAACTGAGGGGCTGAGATCCTGCCTAGTCCTGCCACACGTCACTCGTTACAGTTACGAGAGCCATTCCTCTGCTGCGGAGGACACAGCGAAGCAAAATGCTCGAGCTCTGTGCAAGGAGAATGCATTTTTAAATTATCGATTACATCAAATGGCGCGATTTCTTCCGAAACCTCGTTTTCCTCTTCTGTCTTTCCCACACTGCTTTCGGGGGAGAGGTGCATTTTGAAGATGCTGATGGTCCTCACCTCATCCGGGGCACAGGCGTCGCACACTGATGTGTGTGTGACGCAGAGGAGAACCAAGGGCTAATTCCACTTGGCAATCTTCACTTGATCCCTGCAGTCCAAACTCAACTCTTACTAACCTTTGTTTGTGACAATTGAAGAGAATGATGGTTGAATTTGGGGCCTTTAACGTCACGTTGAAATCAATACTGTAAATGGTAGTTGCCACATTCTATCTGACCTGTCACATTCAGACAAAGGAAGGTCCTTCTCGGTCGTAGAAGACCACAGACGATTAAACACGCACACACAGAAAGCTCAGAAGACCGTTGTCACATTGGGGAAACGCACCGATTCTCGAGTTTTTATAAGGTTTTATTTGCTTTATTTATTTATTTTTGTCTTAACATTGTTTTTAAAAACCACCTGAAACTGTAAGTCAAACACAGGACAGGCAGCAGACTTCCTCCAGACATCACAACCTGGTCTCTGTCATAAAAATAAATGGAATCGTCCTTCTCGGAGGGGTGGGAGACTGATGACCTGCCCCTCCGTGAACCGGCCAGGGCAGAAACTGCAAAGCCATTGAATAGAAGCAGCTCTGAAGCCCGAGAGCAGAGCTCCGCCCGCCCCCGACGGCCCCCTTATCAGGCCTTCGGGCCCCACAGAAACCGTCCTCAGCCGCCTGCCCATTCATCACGTTCAGCTCTCAAGGCCCCGGCTGACCTTGTCTCTAACTTGCTTATTTTCATGGGCATTTTGGGGATGCAGATGAAGGGAGTCTGGCTCGTGCTCTCGTGCATGGCTTTGATAAACGCATCTCCCGATTCTGAACCTCATACCCGTCATCATCCTCTAGACGTTGATTAATTCCATTTAGAAGCAAAGTCCACTTCTCAGCCTCGCGAAGTCGTGTGAAGTAATAAGAATGTCTCGGCGCTTTATCAGAAGGAAGAGACTTGGGTCATTTTCCCCCATAAAATAATAACAGGCCTCCGAGTTTTATTAAGGCATAACATGAAAAATTCTTCCTCCCTGAAATGCCATTCCAGCCATCCTTTGAAAAATTAAATTAGTTGTTCTTAGAAGTAGGAACTACAAAAATTCAATACTACAAGAACATGGGAGATTAGAAAGAGGAACAGAGGCAAGATCAGCTGTTTAAAGTTACCTTAAGCAAAGGGACTCTTTCTTTCTCAGCTTATAATTTTATAAGACAATTTTTCAGACTTAGCACTTCCTGAAAGTGTTGGTTTAAGGACTCCATTAATTTTTCTAAAAAATTATCCTCGGAAATAGCCTCTCTGAAGAGGAACATAGCTTCTACCGGGCCTTTTTCTACTTGATTTCTTCCCCTGAGAGCATCTGCTTCCACACTGTGTCCAATCAGAAAATGCAGTGGCGTGCTGGTGAGCTAGCTCTGTGGGGTGTGGGGGAGTCACCCCCGATTTGCAGTGCGTGCAGGTGTCTGGTGCCAATGCTCCCCGGTGACCGGTGTCAACTCCGCCGTGGCCGACATCATTGAAGGCGAAGTCTGTGGCACCCCCCTCCCAGCCACCGCCCTGGACCGTCAGGATCCGTCTGCAGGAGACCTAGTTCTGCAGACAGTAGTCACGGTGCTACCACACTGGTGACACGGGGACAGAGAGGAAGGGGTGGTCTTCATCAGGAGAAAAAGGAAATAAGATCCATTAACTCTGTAGGTAAAATGAAATGTCTCCAGGGGACACTTCACCTTTTCCAGTGCTGAGCCAGAGAACTGCAAATGTTCACCTTCCATCCTGTGTTCCGGGAAAGAATTTGGAATCCGAAAATTCCTCGGGTCCCTAAGTAGATCCTAGACTCCGATCTTTTTCATGAATGACACTGCTGTGGGGAAGGCAAGTCCATGGGAAAACCTGGCTTGTCAAGCTGTGTGCATGTGACTCTAAGTCTGAGGACATCTGCATGAATCTCCGGTCTGCGCAGTCCGACGTGACGTAAATGAAAGGAGGTGTGTGTCTGAACTCAGTGTGCGTGTCTGAACGTGTAGGCGGAGACAGAGAAGGAGACAGCCTTGGGTTCACGGGCCTCTTTTGGAGGAAAACATGAAAGGAAGGCAGACTAGTTTAAACCACGTAAGGCCACGGCACAGGGATGGTTGTCCAGGTGATTCTGGGGGCAGCAGGGGTGAGGACCCGAGCCCTCAGCGCCCCCTCATCCACTGACTAGGTCTCTGTCGGTCGCTGCGCCGTGTTGACCCTCTCTTGCAAACACCGGCGCGGTTGGTGGAGTGGAGGGGCGGCCGGTGGTGCTTCCGGGTGGGTTGTTGGGGTGGGGGGTGGGGTCGGAGAGCCCAGTGAATAAGGCCGCCGTTCGTGGGGAACCTGCTGAGACAGTCTTGTGTGTCCAGGGCATTCACGTGGGTGTGTAAGGCAGATGCCGTGTGGATTGCATAGTTCCGCAACTGCCTATTAGGTCAAGCTTGTTAATTATATCATTCATGTTATCTCCATTGTTGCTTAATTTCCTGGCCAGTAGGTCAAAATCTAAAGCACAGATATTAAAACTTCTGCCATCACTGTGTTTGCACACGTGTTCCCATTTGTTGCGTAGATTTATAAGCGTCGTGCTGAACCGTAACCCTAAAGGTTTAAGGGTTCCGTTGCACACCTCACCCTGTTTGCTGTGCTGTGTCTGCGTGGCGTGTGGGAGGCCCACCTGTTACCATTGTATAATGTCACGCCTTCTCGTCACCAGTGATTTGGTCTAGATTTTCACTCTTCACTTATAGTGCCATTCCTGCATTTTTCCAATGTTAGCTATTTTATTTGATTTTTAACCAAATTGTGATATTTTTTTATTTTGATAACAAATTCAGCCTACTCAACATATAGTGGTAATTGGTCCATTTGATTTATTATTTTATTTTTGTGTGTTTACTATCCATACTTTGTTAGGGTTTTTCTTGTTTTTTTTTAAATTATTTTATTGTCGTTCAAGTACAGTTGTCTGCATTCACCTCCCTCCCCTGACACCACCGCCCCTTGGTTTTGTCCAATATCCTTTATAGTTGTCCCCGAAACCCCTTTTCTCGCTCATGGAGTTCTTGCTCTGGTCGCAATGACATGTAAAACAGTACTTCTCGATGAGTACATCAAGTTCAGTATCGGTGACAGCCCTTCTCGGACAGCCTGCGTGTTGCCCTTCCGCCCTCCTCCCTCCACTTTCCGGGGCTTTTAGACCCTCCGTTTCCTCTTCCCTCCGCTTCCTCTTCTCCACAATTCTTGGGTTTTGCTAGTAGTTGAAAATGTTTAGTTGCATTTTTCATTAAATATGTATATATTCAAATACAAAATTATATATGTTTAATTTTAAGAACCATATCTTATAACTCCTGTTCCAAGCCTTAGTTGCAGAACTGTCATCATATCAATTAAGACAAGTTGCGTCAATACTGTTTATTGTCCTGTTCTTCTTCATCTACTTGGAGAGGACAGATTGGCCTCTGCCTGAATCTTTATGGGGCCGGGAGAACCTCCTGGAGCCCGCTCTGCAGCCGGTGCACCGGCGTGTGGGAGGCACGGCTGTGAGACCGCGGGTGTCGCAGACCACCGCGCGTTTCCCAGAACATCCGAGTGCCCCATTGGCTGGCACCGGGCCTTGGGTCAGAGCCCCTTTCTTCTCCTGGCACCGTCAGATAATCTCTCTTTTGTAAGGAAACTGCTCTTTGTTCTTGGTGAAAGAAAGACTGTTTTCATTAGCGTTCGAGGTCAGACATCTCCCCTGCTTATGTCTAGGTGTGTGGCTTTTTGTAACGTTAATCCCGTCTGGGTCTTAGTGAGCGGCTCGGTCAGAAGGCAGGAGGCTCTCTGCGACTCGGGGAGTTTTTGTTCTGTTATTTCCTTGATTATCTCTCTAATTCCGTGCTCAGTTTTTCCCCATCTGGAGCGCCTCTTCTCTAAATCTTTTACTTCACTGCTTCATT